>JAAGEH010000018.1:52824927-52973591 GCA_011751065.1 Lasiurus cinereus
TGAGTGTCTATTCCCTGGTGGTCAGTGCACATCATAGCAACTGGTCTACTGGTTGTTCTGGTTGTTTGGTTGTAATGGTCACTTAGGCTTAGAGATATTTTTTCTATGATGTTCTTTTTTATTATTCAGTAGGATGTCCCCACTCTGGAGTAGGGGAAGAGTAGAGGACTGACTAAATTGGGATGTGCTCAGACATAATCATTTTTATCTTAGTTCTGCAATTTATTAGCTGTATAGACTTGCATAAACTAATTTTCTATTCTTCAGTTTTCTAATCTGTAAAATGGGGATTATAGTAGTACCTAATTCATAGGGTTATGCTTGTAATGATGATTAATATATTAATATTTAGAATAGTTTCTAGTAACTATCATAGTTAATGTCATTGAATTATGAATATTTTTTCTTCTACAGACGATTTGAGTAGCTGTGTGCTCACTTGGAATTGTCTGGCAAGTACTCACACAACTGCATGTCAATGTTCTAATTTATTCTTTTAATGTAATTATAATTTGCACTCACATTTTTGAAGCTGCCTATCAAAATATTAAGCTATATCAATAAGAGAACTCAAGGATGATATTTAAAGTAACAGAATTTATTTTATCTGACACCTTTTACAATGCTCATGGTATGTCAAGCACTGTTGTTCTTTCAAATATCAACTCATTTAATTCCCAGAATGACTCTGAAATAGGCATTATTATTATTATTATTATTATTATTATTATTATCCTCATTTTCCATATGAGGAAGCTATTTCTTAAAAAAACAGAGTGGTCAGAAGGATGGACTCAGTCACATGACCTGGGTCTGCAGTCCCAGCTTTGCCACAGACATGGGGAGGTCATTTGTCTATTCTAAGTGAGGAGAATGACCTTACTGAAATAACTTTTCAAAAATTATCCTGATTTAGTGGGGAAACCAGAGCAAAGTAGCAAGGGTACCATGAGTGCATACACATAAATCATCAGTGATAGTGCAATTTGCTGTCAGGATTCTTTGAGTAGGTATCACACACAGGGCAGCTGAAGAGTACAAAGATGACTTAAAGCCTTACCTCTGTGTTGTACTTGCCACTAACTTTAATTCTGATAAATCACTTTTGAAAGAACTTTAGCAACCACGAAGGTGCCATATGTTAGCTATACTCAGTGACTCTGCTATTTACAAATAGCTGGCCAATGATATTCATACATAAATATAGCTTGGTCACAATAATTAAGGAGGATCTAAGGTTAGGACATGTGAACAGATTCTGTTGTCTGAATCTTATATTTTATAAATTGTAGTCTATATTTCAAGTCATAAACTCTATCAGGACAAATAACTCAAGCAATATAAAAAAAGAACTATAAACTCTGAACAGATAGTGGAGGCAGTTGATTCTGTAATCTAGGCGCCACCTCTTGAATGTTAATCTTGACTTCTTAGGAACAATATTATTTGATTCAATTGGGTATATCTGAATAGTGTATGGTCATAGATTTTTCATTGAATTTTACCTATAAGGGCAGTTCAAATTTCAAGGTAAAGAGGCACAATTCAAAAATATATATTGCAAATAATATTTTACATTGATATGCTTGCTACCTAGCCTATTTGGTTTTATGGTAGGGAGAAACAGAAATAAGAGGAGAAGAAGGAAATTTAATGTTGAGTTCTAGAATAACATATATAAGTTTACAATGGGGTCGTTGACTTCCTTGTGAGAGAACTGGGAGGGTTAATCAATAGCTAAGTTACTACACAGTGGAGACATAAATACAGCTACCATTTCATGTCTTCTTCCTGATGAAAACCTCTGGCTCGGGTGACAGAAGCAAGGAGGCAGTGACTAGGAGTGGGCTCTGTGAGTCTTACAGTTATATGCTCAGGAACCTTTGGAATAAAATTAGTGAACCTTTTAAGTGTTCGAGATAATAGTGACCACAACTACTGTCATTTACTCAGTCCTTACTCTGTGAAATCTTTACCAAGTGTCGGGTATTTTGTTAGGTATGCACTATCTCATTTAATGGGCACAGAAAACATAAAAATCAGGTGCTTTTTAAACTGCCCAATCTGAAGATGAGGAAACTACACTTAGAACTTTTAAATTATTAATCATAGCTATTTTATTTTATTTTTTTTTAGAATATGTTTTTATTGGTTTTAGAGAGAGAGGAAGGGAGAGAGATGGAGAAAGAGAAACAGCCATTGGCTGCCTCCTACATGCCCCACACTGGGGATTGAGCTTGTAACCTGGGCATGTGCCCTGACTGGGAACTGAACCAGTGACATCTTGGTTCATGGATCCACACTCAACCACTGAGCCACATCAGCTTGGCTAATTGTAGTTATTTTAAAATTATTACTTGATAATCCCAACATTGAGGTCTTTTCTGAATCAGACTCATTTGGTTGCCGTATCTCAGTGCGTTCTTCTTTCCTTACTTTTTGTGTTTGTAATTTTTTTTATTGAATACTGAACATCAAGGACAGCACAGTACAGACCTAGATAAATAACACTTTTTCATAGAAATATGTGTCTCTTCCCCTAGGTTGTTAATATGGAGACTTGAGTCAATTAGTTGTGACATTAGGTGGTGTGGCCTTTTGTTGTTACTATGATAAACATTAGGGTATCACTGGCCTTCAAATTCTGCTGCAAATACTTTAGAGTAGAAACCAGCTTGGTAGAATGCTTTTCTTCATGTTCCTTATCAGCTTAGCTTTTAGCCTGCCCAGTTGCTCTTGCACATGGTAGGGGGCTTTCTCATATCCTTGCTCTCTCCATGGTAGACTGCTAGTACGTATTACTTGGTGTTTGTGCTCCTGGTTTTAGGTGGCAAGAGGATTTTCTCTTATTTTGATCTAGCTCAGTGGTCAGCAATCTGTGGTGGCTCGTGAGCCATGGTGGGATAGGGGTTTAATCACAAGGAACAACAACAGCCTGTAATTATTGGAATCGAGAGTCTAGGTCAGTGGCTGGCAAACGCATTAGTCAACAGAGAGGCAAACCGCAGCTGGTAAGCCGCATGTGGCTCGCGAGCCGCAGTTTGCCGACCACTGGTCTAGCTTCAAAATTAGGCCAACTTTAATCTCAAGATTGGGATTTATTTTAATTTAAAAAAATATTTTCATTGATTTTTTTTTTTTTTTAGAGAGGAGGGGAGAGGTAGAGATAGAAACATTGATGAGAGAGAAACATCTATAGGCTGCCTCCTATATACCCCCTACTGGGAATCAGCTTGCAACCTGGGCATGTATCCTGGACTTAGAAATGAACAGGTGACCTCTTGGTGCATGGGACAAGGCTCAACCAATTGAGCCACACGAGCCTGGCAGGTTGAGATTTTCTTAATGAATGTGCCTAGTTTTCTACGAAAGCGAAACTCTACTATGGAGATATATATCTATATATCACATTAGGATATTTTTTTCATTAAAGGGAGGGAAAGGGAACAGGGGTGGGGGACTGGGGGAGAGAGACATCAATGTGAGAGAAATACATTGATTGGTTACCTGCAACCTAGGTATGTGCCCTTGACCGGAAATTGAAACCATGATCCTTTGGTGTGTGGTCCCACACTCTAACCACTGAGCTCCTGGCCAGGTATACTGTGGATCTTTGTAGGTCTTGTGTGGGAGTCTCCCATTACACCCCTAATGGTAGGAGACCTATACTGGTCCTGTCCCAGGGTAGTTTCCTATTCGGACTTCAGGCAGAGAGGTTATGTTCACCTTTCCTACCTTTATCTTCAAGTGTAGCCTGAAGTGGTGGTTTGTGCTGCAACTTCCAAGCAGTTAAGGCTTTTGTTCCATGGAGGAGAAGGCTTTGAATTGGGTTTATGCCTTTTCTGTAATGGCAATGCCTCCTTTCCTAAGACTGTACAACCAGGAGGGGGGTTCTCCTGTTTCCCAGCATGCCCCCATTCCTTCTTTGTTCCCCAGAAGAGATCTGTGGAGAACAGCCTGGAAAGTATGAATGCCGCTGGTGTTTGCGACTCCGGGGGTTCTATACTCTTATGCTAGCCCATACTTGGACTTTTTAATAACTTGTATGGCACTTCCCATGCCCTGTTATTGCGTGTCAGTGTCTTCTGCGCATGTAGACACCTGTCTTTCTTTGGATTCTAAACTAATTGGTTGCTCTGAGACCTCAGTTCTCTGTTGGGTTCAAGAAAAGTTACGATTTTATAGTTTATCTAGAATTTTCTTGTTATTAGTGTGGAAGCAATGCTCTTTCCAACTTTCCACATCTGAGGCACAAGTGAAATTCCTAGTTCATAGATCGACACTCAACAACTGAACCACCCCCGCCAGGCTCCCAGTTAATTCGTAAATATATACATAGTTGTCTTAAGTTATTACAGATGAAAATGAGCCAAAGTCTGAAGAGTAAGTGATACACTAATTACATTATTTACTAAATACTCTCAGAAGAAACAAGTAAAAGTATGAGGGGAAGAGGAAAAGAAAGAGAAGAAGCCCAGAAAGAACACAGTTTTGGTGACAACACAGACTGCTTGTTTGTTAGGTCAACTCTAGAGCATAAATTATACTTCAGAGCCTATCCTGACTTGTGGCAAAGGAGCTGAGTTTTTGTAATACAATAACAGTGAGCACTAGCTGCAGGCTCCCGTGGGTGGAACACAGACAATCAGGAACTTCTGTTTTCCATAAGAGTTCATTTGCTCTAGTGCCCAAAGGCATGCCACTGACAAGGGCAGGTGTGAGCCATTTGCAGCAACGTGTGCAGAAGTTGAGAAATGAATAGCTGCTACGTTATTATTCTGCTTTATCAATACAAAAGATTTCTTATCTTGAACATTATTTTATTAATTTGTGTTTTGTTTACTTATTGATGTTACATCTTTTATGTCCTTTATTTTCAACTTTTCTAATGTGAATGTGCTTGTTTCAGTTATCTTGTAACAAACAACTGACTGCTGTTCATTTCTTCCAATTTTATAATCTTTATTCATAGGGAATTTAAAATATTTACTTAATTGTGATAATACATTTTAATTCAATTCTACCATCTGAATTTTATATTTCTGTTACCATCCATTTTTGTATCTTTCCTTCTCCTTTTTGAGTTTCTATTGGGTCCTATATATTATATTTCTATTTTTAGTGAGCCATTTTTTTCTGCCAAATTAAGATTTTTAATAGGTTCATCCTCTTCCTAAGAACAAGGACCTAAATTATTAAGTACTTATATAACCTATGATCTAAGCACTACCTTACAGTTCAGAGATAAAATTATCATAAAACATATATTTTCATGGAAATAGCAAGGTGTAGTTATTTGTTATTTACTTATTAAATTAATGATGTGTTTTATCTATTTCTGTGCACATTGATATTAGTCTATGACTTTCCTATAGGTTAACTATATAAAATTAAAGACATGCTTTACTCATTAATTTATTGATATTCTTTGAGTGATAAACTCTTACCATTTGTGTGTCTGAAAAATTCTTGATTTTTACTCTTGATAGTTTATTTTAATCTATATATATATATAAAAGCCTAAGCAATGATGACCAAATGACCAAAATGAACAGAAAGACCAGAACGACTGGAACAGATGGTTGACCAATTGCTATGATGTGCACAGACCACCAGGGGGCAGATGATCACCACAGGCTCTGATTGTCAGCCAGGTCTAGGGACCCCGCCTGTTTGTGAATTTCATGCACTGGGCCTCTAGCTGGATATAAAATCCTAGATTGAATTATTTTGCTTCTACACTTTGAAGATATTACTTCATTATTTTTTGACACCTATTGTGTAAGTGAAAAAAAGTCTCTTGTTGGTTTGCTGTCTTTGTAGGTAATATATCTTTTCTTTCTAATGCATTTAAATACATTTCTTATTATTATTATGTGATGTAGTCTCACTATTGTGTGCTCTATGTTTGAGTTTATTTATCTTCCTAGTGCAGTTTCATAACTTAGATCTCAAAAGTTATCTCCATTTATGTTTCTGCTCTGCCATTCCCTTCATTCTCTTCCTCCAGAACACCCATTAGTCATTTGAAACCTCTCTGAAAACTGTTTTATGTCTCATATGGTTCATATATTTTTTAAAAATTCATTTATTACTTTGTGTTTTGTTCAGAGTGAATAGTCCATATTATGTTCTAATTCACTAATTTCTTTGGGTGTTGGTTGGATTTTAGTTTAATAATTTTGGATATCAGTAATCTGTTGCTTATAATTCATCCCTTCTCCCTAAAACAAACTTTATGATTAAAATAATCATTTGCTTTTTTATAATTCTTCAGTTTGACTTGAGCTTCACTGGGTGGTTCTTCTACAGATCATGCCTGGGCTAAATGAATGCAGATACAGTCAGCTCACCTGGGAAATATGCTGCAAGATGGCTTCATTTACTTGACTGCTAGTTGGGTGATGACTATTGGCTGAGATGCGATGTTACTTATCTATGTAGCTTCTCATCCTCTAGTAGATTATGTTTGGCTTGTTCATATAATGAGAAAAACATTCAAAGAAGTTGAAAACAAAATTCCCTATAAAAGACATTCTCAACTTCTTTCTTGACTATAGAAATTTGGGATCCCAGAGGCTTCTTAAATTTTTATTTTGAACTGTTTCTGCTCCCTATAGTTGAGCCTGTTACTATTCCCTTTAAAATATTTTTGTAGTGTTTATGAAACTAATTAAGATTTCTTCCTTGTCCCCAAAGCCACATTCATAATTCTTTTGAACTGATCTCTATTTTGAGCCATATGTGAGATTGTTGTAAGACAATACCTTTAAGGTTCTTAGAAACTATTTGTGTAGCCATGAGGACTTACTGAAAACTCCCATAATGCTCTTTGTTTTTTTAGCTAAAGGCCTTATAGCTACACACTTGATTTTGTTACAGAATTTACTAGGTGAACGAAAAATACACAGGAGTACCTGGAGACACAGCAAAAACCCATTTATGTCCAGATGTACTAGTACTATGACTCAGGATTTCTAAATCCTGAGCAAACCAATATGTAAGAAGCTTTCTCTTTATACCCTTTGGTTTCTTTGTCCCCCAAATAAGGATCAGACATTCAGACCTTTCGCAGGCTTTGTAAAAAGCCCCGTGTGTTGTGATGGGGGATGTGAGACCATACGTAAAGGCCTGGCTTGGCACCAGCACTGTTAACCCCCTCTGGAGGTTGTGTATGGTTCATGGTTTATGGCCTCTGTAATATGGGAGTATTTAGATAAATAGGTCTTGTAAGGCCATATATTTAAGGAAGGGACAGTGACTAGACTATAGGCTAACAGGAATGTGCATTAGAGATATTTATTAACTATTAACTAGGTAGAGTCTAGCTGCTAGCCACTCCCGCCCCCCACCCCTTATCCCCAAATGTCTTATTTTCCTCACCAATTTGATCTGTATTTTGATACCATAGCTGGGAAATCTAGAAATATGAAATGTTTTATTTTGCTTTTCCCTTTTTATAGGGGTGACACTGGTTAACAAAATTATACAGGTTTCAGGTGCACATTTCTACAATACATCATTTGCACATGGTATTGAGTGTTTCACCACCCTAAGTCAAGTCTCTGTCCATGACCATTTATCTCCCTGTACCCTCTCCCCCTGAAATGTTTTGTTTTGTAATGCAGCATATCTTGATTCTTTTAAAAATGTGTTTTTATTGATTTTTAGAAAGAGAGGGAGAGAGACAGAGATAGAAACATTGATGGATCAACATCATCAGCTGTCTATAGCAGGCCCCTGCTAGTGATTGAGCCCGAAACCTGGGCATGTGCCCTGATTGGGAATGCAAACAGTGAGCTCTTGGTGCTTGGGTCAACACACAACCACTGAGCTATACCAGCTGGCTTCAATTCTTTAAATTTCCTCTAAATTCTGCTTGCCAGCTGACCGGTTCTCTCCTTAACTCGTCTGTCTCATCTTATATTTATCTTAGATAGACACTAAAAGCCAATTGTCAATTTCAACATTCTTCCTGGATGTTGTTATGCTCAGAGTTCGGGGTTCCTAAAAATCAACCACCAGGGAGCCTTTTTCCGATGCAAAAGCAAAAAGTCTTTATTCAAACCAGGGTTTGGCTCCCAGCCTCTTTCTGGTGCAGCAATGAGACAAGAGAGCGAGCCCTGGAAGAACAGTGGGTTATATGGAGTTTGGTCATTTGGGTGGGCTTAGGGAAGTGCCGAGAATTATAGAGATTGGTCACTTGGGTCAGGATTTTTCTCTATTTAGCCTTATTAGAACCCTTGCTGTGTTCCTGGAGCTTCATTGGTCCATTCGGGCGGTGGTCAGGGAAGTTAGGACATTGCTGGCATACCTATGGCCACTCCCAGAAAAGGGAGAGGGTTTAGGCAGGGGGCCCAGCCCTATAGGACAAGATGGAGGAGAGTTCATTTCTGCTTTGTCCTTTCATTCCCCCCTTGTCTTGGGACACACAGCTCAATCATGAGACAGGCTGCATTTCTCAGGTGGAGTACGCTGCAGCTTGAGCTTGAGTGGGTTGTGCTGGTCGTGGCCGATGCTCTATTGCACGATAAAGTCCTCCTGGATTGCAGAGGGGTCGTTTGGGTGAGCATGAGTATGATGGACCCAGATCTCGATGCCGTCAACCTTGAGAGCAGTGGGTGTAGTCAGTACGACGACATAGGGGCCTTTTCAATGTGGCTTGAGGGTCTCCCAGTGGTGCCTCTTGATGTACACGCAGTCTCCTGGCTTGTACTGATGAGGCGTTGGGGTTGGGCCAGCCTCATAGACAGTGCAAAGGCATGGCCAAATGTTTTCATGCACTCTCTGTAGTACTCTTAAGAGAAAAGATACCTCCTGATTTTCAAACTTAGCAAGAAGCTCAGCCTTGAGGTTAGGAATGATAGGGTGGAGTGGGCGGGGAGGGGTGGGGGCTCGTGTCTGCCAAACATGATCTCGTAAGGCAGCAGTTCTCAACCTGTGGGTTGTGACCCCTTTGGGGGTCAAATGACCCTTTCACAGGGGTCACCTAAGACCATCAAAAAATGCAAATATTTACATCACGATGCAAAACAGTAGCAAAATTTCATGGTTGGGGGTCAACACCACATGAGGAACTGTATGCAAGAGTCACAGCTTAAGGAAGGTTGAGAACTACTGTCGTAAGGGGTAAGACCCAGGGTATAAGGAGAGTTCCTTACCTGGTAAAGGGCATATGGAAGGAGAGCCACCCAATTCCCGCCAGTTTCCATAGTTAATTTGGTAAGGGTCTCTTTTAGAATTCTATTAATTCTCTCTACCTACCCTGAGCTTGGGGGTCTATAGGCACAATGTAATTTCCAATCTGCCCCTATGACTTTGGCTACCGCCTGTGTTACCTGTGGAATAAAAGCTGGTCCATTGTCCGACCCTATCTCAGTGGGAAAACCGTACCTGGGCAACATATCTTCCAGTAGCTTCTTAGCTACCATCTGAGCTGTTTCATGCTTCGTTGGATATGCTTCTACCCATCCAGAGAAGGTATCTACAAATACTAAAAGATATTTATAGCCATACTTTCCTGGTTTAATTTCAGTGAAGTCAACCTCCCATTGTACTCCAGGCTTGGATCCTCTGAGCCGGGTTCCTTTTTCACTCGGCCTTGTTTTCATGTTTGTGAGTTGACAGGTCTTGCAGGCAGATACAACCTGCTCTATTTTAATGTCCTTTTGGTGGATCTTAATTCTGGCGTGACAGATTAAGTCCTTTAATTTGCGTGCTCCCATGTGAGTGGACCAGTGCATGTGTTTGATCATGGAGACTCAAGGTGGTCTGGAAGTATGAGCTCCCCTTGTGGCGTATACCACCATCCCTTCTCTTCCTTTGCTTGGGGAAGCTTTCTAATGCGCTGTAACTTTTCTAGGGTATATCCTGGCTGAACTGGCAGAACTGGGTCCCCTGGGTCTGGGAGCTGTAGGGCCATGGTGGGGATGGGAGAAAGGCCTCTGCCTTGGCTGCCTGGTCAGCCCTGCGGTTTCCTCTTGCCACTGGGTTGTCAGCCTTCTGGTGCCCTTGGCAGTGTATGATGGTCAATTTGGCAGGGAGCCATAAGGCCGAGAGCAAGTCGAGTATCTCCTGCTTATTCTTTACCGTCTGTCCCTCTGCTGTTAGTAATCCTCTCTCCTGATAGATTGCCCCATGAACATGAGCTGTGGCAAACGCATAGTGGCTATCTGTATATATGTTGAACCGTTTTCCAACTCCCAGTGTCAGCGCCTTAGTGAGGGCGACGAGCTCTGCTCGCTGAACTGATATCCCAGAGGGTAGAGCCTCTGCCCATACAATGTTTGTCTCAGTGACCGCCGCTGCCCATCTATGAACCAAGTGACCTCAGCATCCGGGAGGGGCCGGTCAGTCAAGTCCTTTCGGAATCCATGTACCTGCTCTAGGATTCCCACACAGTCATGCAATGGGGCATCTAAATCAGGGTCTGGCAGCAAAGTAGCAGGGTTGAGGGCCACACTAGGGTGGAATCACACTCTAAAAGGGTTGAGTAGAAGACTCTGATAGTGGGGTCATATGTGCGTTGCTCATCCATCTATAAGGAGGCTGTCTCAGGACTCCCTCAATGGCATGCGGGGTTGTGATCCAGATTTCCTGCCCCAATGTCAGCTTGTCAGTGTCCTTGACTAAGAGCGCTGTTGCTGCAATAATTCTTAGGCATGGCGGCCAGCCAGCAGCTACTGGATCTAGCTTTTTGGACAGGTAAGCTACTGGGCGGCTCCAGGGGCCTAAGGCTTGAGTTAAAACCCCCTTTGCTATTCCTTTGTGTTTGTCTACAAAGAGGTGAAAGGGCTTTGTAATGTCCGGCAGGCCCAGGGCTGGAGCAGCTAGGAGGGCCTTTTTTAACTGGTTAAAGGCAGTCTCTTCTTTCTCAGTCGATTCAAATATCTTCCCCTCCTTGGTAGCTTCATATAGGGGCCTAGCAATTTCAGCAAAACCTGGAATCCAGAGGCGGCAGTAGCTGACCAATTTTAGGAACTCCCTTACTTCTCTTCAGGAGGTGGGGGCAGGGATCTTCAGGACAGTTTCTTTTCTAGCATGTGATAACCGATGCTATCCACCTTCCAGGATGTATCCCAGGTAACTCACCCTCTCTTTGCATATTTGAGCTTTCTTTGCAGAGGCTCAATACCCTAAGGTCCCCAGGGTGGCCAACAGGTCTCTGGTCCCCTGCTCGCAGTCTTCGGCAGTATCGGCAGCAATCAAGATGTCATCTATGTACTGAAGGAGGGTGAGACTGGGGTGCTCTCTCCTGTACTCAACAAGGTCCTAATGCAGTGCCTCGTGAAGATGGTGGGCGAATTTTTGAACCCCTGAGGCAGCCGTGTCCGGGTTAATTGTCCACTGTAGCCTTCCTCAGGATTGTGCCATTCAAAGGCAAATAAGGGTTGGCTTCCGGACGCCAGCGGCAGACTGAAGAAGGCATCCTTTAAATCTAGTACTGTATATCAGACTCTGGAGGGTGCCAGAGAGCTCAAGAGCGTATATAGGTTAGGGACAGTGGGGTATATGTCCCTGACTCTCCTATTTACTTCCTGAAGGTCCTGCACCAGTTTGATAGTCATTGGTGTGAGGCTTTCTGACCGGGAGGAAGGGGGTGTTCCAGGCAGATTGGCAGGGGACTAGTACCCCTAGACTTCACAGTCTCTTGATGTGAGGCTGGATTCCCTTCCGTGCCTCCTGAGACATAGGGTACTGCTTGATTCTTACTGGGCCTCCTGGTTTTAGCTCTACCAGGATGGGGCCCTGTGAGTGGCTAGTCTTACCCCTCCCGTCTCTGCCCAGGCTGTGGGGAGTTCTTGTAGCCATCTGTCCATGTTGTTCTCTATTGGGGGTGCCCTCTGGTGGAGGCAATACTTGTCCTCTAATTTTAGAGTCAGGACCTGAATGAGGTGGCCCTTGCATTGGTGACCTGAGGCCCCCCTTGTCTGAAAGTTATCTGAGCTCCAATCTTGGTCAGTAAGTCTCTTCCTAATAGTTGGTAGGGGCATTCTGGTATTACCATAAAAGAGTGGGATACCTGGCCCATTCCTAGATCCACCAGTCTTGGGGTAGTCCATGAATACTGGCTCATACCAGTTGCCCCTTGCACCCAGGACTTCTTGATTGCTAGCTCCCCCTGCAGTGTGCAGAGGACTGAATGTTGCACTCCGGTGCCAACAAGGAAGTCAGTAGGGGTCCCCTCCACTCTCAGAGTTACCCTGGGCTTGGGGAGGAGGTCCGAACCCCAACACCCCTAATTAAATAAAAGTTCTTTGTTCTTTGAAGTGTTACAAGTTTATGTCTAGGACTTTAAAATTTAATATAGAAAATTCACAAATCAGAAGAAACTGAAACCCCTACTTATACAGAATTAGAGAGGAATTTTTATTAGCTAAATGGGCTGACTTCCTCTCTGACAGAGAGCAAAAACTAAGAAAAAGAATTCCAGCAGCTGCTAAAGACCTTTGCACTCTATCACAGCAGGTCCATCCCAAAACAAGTGAAACAATAGAAGGAGATAACAAATACTTTCCTGTGTACAGCCAGAAGGCACAAAGTAGCTTCTGCCTCACACAGACCAGTTTATGAGCAGATAAATGAAACAATGCCCAACTCCCTGAACGGATCTGGGGGCACTCCCGGCACCCATGCTCCAGAACAGAATTCTCAACCAATGTCCATAGAATAAAACAGAGAAACACAGACACAAACAAAGGGCTCTAAGAAACAGTCTTCCAACTCCACGGAAACAAAACGGAAAACTGGACAATGGCCATGCGCCAACCAGTGGGAGCGACCCGCTTTGTCCCAGAGATTTGAGGGGAACCCACTCCCCTCGTGAGGGGTTTTTATGCCCCTCCAGATGGAAGATTAGAGCATCCTCTGACTCCTCTCCCCCCCCCCCCAGGTCCACTAGTGCATCCACTTAGACTGTTTTGGGCACTACAAACTTTAGAAGCGAGATCGCACACAGAACAGACCAGAACAGACAATGTATGAACACTTAACTGCGGTCAGTCAGACTCTTTGGATCGGGGTCCCTCGTGGGTATTGGGGATCCTGGATGGGCCCCCAAATGTTATGCTCAGAGTTTGAGGTCCCCAATAATCAACCACCAGGGAGCCTTTTTCTAATGCAAAAAGAGTCTTTATTCAAATCAGGGTTTGGCTCCCAGCCTCTTTCTGGTGCAGCAGTGAGACAAGAGAGCAAGCTCCGGAAGAACAGTGGGTATATGGAGTTTGGTCATTTGGGTGGGCTTAGGGAAGTGACAAGGGTTACAGAGATTGGCCACTTGGGTCAGGGTTTTTCTGTGGTTTAGCCTTATTAGGACCCTCGCTGTGTTCCTGGAGCTTCATTGGTCCATTCGGGTGGTGGTCGGGGAAGTTAGGACATTGCTGGCACACCTGTGGCCACTCCCAGAATAGGGAGGGAGTTTAGGCAGGGGGCCCAGCCCTATAGGACAAGATGGTGGAGAGTTCGTTTCTGCTTTGTCCTTTCAATATCTCCTTGGCTATTTTATCTGTTAACTGAGCACACTTTTTATCTTCCCAGATTTTGAAGGCTTATGTTTTGCCAATAGTTCTGAATCACTGATCCCCATAGTCTCAGACACAAAGAGCAGTTTCTCACCATTTTCCCATTTAGTACTTAAAGCTTCTACACTATCTTACAGCCTCCATCCACCACGTAGTCCCCAAGACAATGCCAAGCTTTTGGGTTTTTGTTATTGCAGCACCTGATTTAGAGGTTCCACCTTTTGTGTCAGTTATAAATTGCTTCATAACAAACCACTCCAAAATTTAGTAGCTTAAAGCAACACTGTTTCTTTAATTTATTTTGGGCTCAGTTGGGCAGTTCTTACGCTGCTCTCACATGGGTTCAGTTATATGTGGTTTGACTCATCTAAAGTTTAACTGGGGTGGATATTTCAAGTTGGTTCGCATTATTTATGGCACAACTGGTGTTGGATGTTGGCGATAGCTTTTTTATCTTCTATGTAGTTTCTCATCTTGAGAGCTCAGAATTAGCTTCTTCACATTGAAACAGGAATTTTAAGGGGTGAAAAAGACAGGTTTTGGGAATTATAGAAATTTTAGAAATTAAGGGGACCATGGAATAAGCATTGGGCTACAGAGTAGCAGAAGGTATATTTCCATAGAACAGGGGAGCTGAAAAGCTGCAACAGGTGCATTTCCATAGTATAACGGAGCTGGGAACAGCAGAAGGTCTATATTTACAAAATAGAGGGAAAGAAGCCCTTCATCCAGAAGAGAAAAAGAAAACCCAAAGGGAATAGGAAAGCAATAAGGAGGGCGTGGGGGAGGACCTCACATGTCCTATGTGAGCTTCAACCTTTGAGCTCAGAAGTTACTGTAGTAACCAGTCCAAGGAAGTAGTTACCAATCAGAGGGGATGTCAAGGCACAAAGATCTCAGCCTTTATAAACCATGGAAATAGAGAATTGGTGACCCTTTTCTCACCTGGGAGTCTGGGCTCTGACATTCCTTCCTCTTCTCTACATGGGGTTGTGTACTTGTTCTTCATAAAATTTCCACCTTTGCTATACCACCTCTGTCTGTGGATTCATTCTTCGATTTCAACAGACAAAGAATTTGGGGAACAATCCTGCCCAGGGGAACACTGCGTGTTCCAGTCCAAAAAATCCTGCTTCAACATGATGAAAGATTCATTCAATGACATAAGAAACAGAAGTTCAAGATCGCCTGAGACCTAGCACAGGACGGCACACACTGTCACATTTGCCTAGTCTGTGAATCAATGCAAGTCTCAAAGCCAGGCCAGATTAAAGAAGTGTGTGTGGGGGGGAGTAACAACACTAGTTCATATAGGAGTAGAGAAATTATATTGCAAAAGGGCATGGCATAAGGGGTTGTGATTCATGGGGCTACTATTCTAACAATATCCTAGGGTTTTAATCACAGTGACTCTTCCCCTCGCGCCCCCCCCCCCCAGATTTCTAGTGGATAATTTTAATATTCACTGAAGTTCATACACATTTCCTCTTTTAATTCTTTATCAATATTATATCATCTTACATAATAAAAATATAGTATGCAAATTGTCCCCTCAACCAAGAGTTGTCTGGGAGTCGGACCAAGGGCTGGGACAGGCCAGGTGAAGGGTGGAAATACCCTACCAGCGGCCTGCAACCGCTAGGGACCCTACCAGTGCAAGAATTTCATGCACTGCACCTCTAGTAATTTATAATTTAAAGGATCTTAAATATATTTATCTTAAAATGCTTATCAAATACTTTCATGGATTGACTTTATTTAGAATGAATTTATGTTCTAGTTATTTTTGCTTTTTTATGTGTACATCTTTGAGCAATTAAAAATTTTGATTTGCAGGCTAATTTTGATTGGAAAGGATTCTCTCTCTTCTCTCTCACTCTTCCTCTCTCTGTCTCCCTCTTGTTATAGTAATAATAATAAGGATAAAATATAAATATAAAATAAGAATTGAGTGTGACATATTAGAGAGTGAAATGAAGTGTAAACACGTAAGAAATAGATAAAGAAGTTTGTATCCCACATGTAAGACCAGATAGCAGGACTCCTGGGACCTGTTGATAAGACACACTGAAGACGCCCACTTGAGCACATAAGAGGGAGCAAGCTCCCAAAGAGATTAGAGCCGCTTGTCTGCCCCTCCACAGATGGTCGCTCTCCGCTTCCTATTTTGCACCTGCCTAAGCTCTGCCATGGACCGTGGGTCTGAATGATGAGCCACAAGCCAAGGCAACATCCAGTATGTATGTCTGTCAGCACGGATCTCCATGTGGCCTGCTGAGGTCTGAAAACCACCAAGACTCTGGTAAATAAACTGCGTGTGATTTGTGCATTGCATGTCTGTCTCCTGGGTAATTTATGCTCGGCCAATATTTAATAAGTGCCTTGAGTCATCCGTGTAAGTCCAACCTATTGGTAGAGGATACTCTTGGCCACCTGTGCTTACGTCCCTAGAGGAGAAATTGGGACACCTCTCTCCTCTGCCTTCTTCCTATATGATTTTCTGTTGAATCCTATTCCATGAGAACCAACATCTAGAATCAGGCTTATCATTTTGCTTTTCCTCCATGTGGATATTGTGGGTCCAGCTTATCACAGAGCCAACTCTGGTTTATTTCTTATTTATGAGGCTGTGTTTATATCCTTCAGCCCACATGTTCTTATGAGCCCTAGCCACAGATGGACCTCAGCAGCAGTTGTTCTCAGCCTCTTTCTTTTGCAATGAATAAATTAGACCTCTGGCATCTAAAGGACTCTATTGGTCCCTACCACCACTCTCAGTAAGTACATTTTAGTGTACCACTGCCTTCTCCCAGGTCTTGAATTTTGCAAGGTTTGGGCTTCACACATCTGACTGCATTTTGTGTTTATGTTTTATTTCCAGCTAGCAAAAAAAGTTTATATTTTACTAGAGTATTGATTGTTCTTTTGATTTTCTCTTCATAGTTTATTTATCGTTGCTATATATATCCAGTTAAGTAAATACAAAAATTGTGGATTTCCTACATCAATTTGGCCCCATTGGTTCTTAGTGATACTGAATTTTTGGACTGGAACCCAGATTTTTTGTTTGCCAGAATCGAAGATAGAATCCAGGGACAGAAAGTGATATAGTAAAGATGGAGATTTACTGAAGAACAAGTACAGACTCCCATGTAGGGTGGGGGAAGAGTCCCACTAGGTTCCTTTCCCTCTGGCCCCTGGTACCTGATATCCCCCTTGTTTGGTCAATATTCCCCTTTGACATGTGAGGTTCTCCCACTCCTTTCCTCTAGACCAGCGGGTCTCAACTTGTGGGTTGTGACCCCTTTGGGGGTCACCTAAGACATCCTATATATCAGATATTTACATTACGATTCATAACTAACAAAATCACAGTTATGAAGTAGCAACGAAAATAATTTTGTGGTTGGGGATCACCACAACATGAAGAACTGTATTCAAGGGTCGCGGCATTAGGAAGGTTGAGAACCACTGCTCTAGACTTTCTTTGCCATCTGAATGAAGGGCTTCCTTCTCTATATTTTGTAAATATAGACCTTTCCTGTCTACTTCCAGTTCCCTTGTCTTATGTAAATGCAACTGTTGCTGCCCCCTTGTCTTTTGGATATGTGACTGCACCTGGCTTCCTTGTGTTATGGAGGTGTACCTTCTCCCAGTCTGCAGCCCCGTGCTTCCATGAACACCAATTCTAAAAAATCCCTGCGCCTGCCTATGTCACGCTAAAATTTCTGCTTCATTAGCATTTCCCTAAGTTTTAAAAAAAGAATATGTTACATAAATATATACTGTGATTTAAATTTGAGCTGAAATTTTATTACAGAATCAAACATTTTATCTCTTGGGTGATATTAAATCAAAATAATGTGCATTCAATGGCCTGATGGACAAAGTTTACAGAGCTTTGGGAGCTGTTTTAAAATGCTTCAAAGTAGGTTGAATAATATTATATTTATCCTTCTCAGTGATACTCTCATTTTACATAAAATGTCATATGGTACCTAATTTGTCAGTTGACTTCTGAGGAAAGTCCTCAGAAGCACACAAAGTAGACACCCTAGTGTCTTGTGTTTGAAAGGGGAAGAGTGCTGTCCACGGTACTAAAATCCACCCTTTTTAAGCACTGTCTAGACTGCAGGCTGCATTGTATTGGTGCAAAAAGGGCCATCAGCTGTCAGTATAACTATACATCTTTTATTGATTTTTAAAAAAGGAACTGAACAGAAAAGATTATATACAATGGCACAAAACAGCAGATCAACCAATGTAACAATTGCTAATTGTAGGAGAGAGGCTAGTTATCTTTTGCAATTTATCATCTGTTAACAGTATTCTTATGAGGGGACTGACCTTTAGTAGTGGCATTGGTGCGAGAGAGAAGATAGCTTCTTCCAGGCTTTTTCAATGTTGCCAGAATGAACTATGAAGGAAAGGCTGGGTTTCCCTAAAACATGTCCAGGGAAGGTTGCTTTTTATCTTACGGTTGTTCATAAGGTGGCAAAGAAATGGAAGGAATATAAATGTTGTATTCTCCTATTCATATTTTAAGGGAAGTTAAATTAGGAACATGACAGCACCTACAGATTTGCTGATTTGTGGTTATATATATGTTACAGAAAAGTTGTATTAGAGAGTTGATGTGATGATGTTTGGAAACTAACAAAAATTCCAGGAGATTAGAGTCCACTGAACAATATAGCATTTTCTATCCATCTGTATCCAGAGTGTCCTTTTTTGGTTATGTAACTCAATACTTTACTGCAATTGTGCCACCCTGATGAGACAGCAAGGATTGGCATTGGCAGGGAGAGTAAATATTCTGTTCTTGCGCTGAGATTTCAGAAGAGGCAGTGCTTTCCTGCCCTTGCTCCTTCCATGGGAACATTGTCAGTGGGGTGTTTGATAAGAGAGCATTCTCTGCCTGGCTCCCTGGAATTTCTCTGGCTACTGGTAGCTCCTTGACCTGTGTATGCGGTGTTTCCTCCTTTCCTTGGGCTTGTGCTTGATGGGGATATGGATACATTTGCTGTTTAATATTCTCATCATTTCTTTCTCTAGTGAATGGGTGTCCTGGGTTTATTAACATTCAGCCTGTCGATCTGTTACTTTAACAATATAGTTTTTTTTAAATGCATGCTCTAGGTTAATACGCCTAATTGTGTAATAAGGGAGTTTATTTTACTTCCCATTTGTAATCTTGGAGCTCACCTGTAAATGCAACCCATCCTCTCCATCTGGGAGCTGCCTATTATCATGGAAAGATTAACAACCTTGTTGCAGAAATCAGAGCCACCAGCTCTCTAAATACCCTCAGCCTTTGCATATCACTAAGCCCTTTGAAGAACCCCAGCCTTTGCATACCTGGAGGTCTATGCAAATCCCAGCCTGCATTACCTGTTGTTAACTGCTCATTTGCCATGTCCTTTTGCCCACTTCCCATGCAATTTTTGTCCTCTGGAGGGCAGAGCAGATTTTTGTGGATGACCTGCTGCTCTCCCTTACTGCTGATGGTATTGGAATAAATGCTCATATAAGATTCAATGCTGTCTCTGTTTAATTGGCTCAAGTAGTGACAAGAAGCCCAGACCCTGTAGTGATTGTCCAGTTACACTACCTTTTTCTCTACTGTTACATTCAAATATTTTAGCATACCAGGTATTTATATTTAGAAACCCCTCAAAAGATTTTCATTAGGGAGTTTTGTTTACACTTAGGATGTAAAAAGCTGCAAGAGATTATTACCCGCACCTTAACAAGAAGATAAGGCTAGTCTAGAAAATAACCTTTTTCATAACCTTTTTTGAAATTGTCAGAGCTGAGGTCTCAAGACAACCAGGTTGACTAAATTCTAAAGAGTGGTAGGCCTTTCTCATAGAGATGGGACAGGTGAATTGTTTCATCTTTGGCAGAACAGGCAATGAAGAAATAGCTACAATAAAGCAGGTAAAAAGAAAACAGTTAAATGTAATGTATTATAAAAGTTGGGTTTGGGCTAGTATGAAAGTTTAGACTGTTGTATCACAAATCAACAAGCTGGACAAGACATCTTAATCAGCCAGTTAGTTAGGAGTCATCTTTATTGTGTGCAGGTTCAGAGCAGATTACCTCTGTCTGTCAAATTCTAAACAAAAACAAGTAGGAGTATTTCCTTTTTATATCCTTCTAGTTTTGTGTGAAAATTATTTTTGTAGACAACTTGTAACCTTGAGTATATATCATATCTATACAGACACCTGTAACCTTGAGTATCATATCTATGCAGGCACCTGACATCAATATCAGCATATCAATCAGTTAGATGGCTAGCTTCAAGATCAGACAATTAAATTTATCTTTTCTATTTAAGCAAAAAGCAAAGTTATTTTATAATCTAAATATAGCAGAGTTGACCTATAGAATAAGAGACTGTCTAAAAATAACAGAGTAGTTCAAACAGCAGTTTTTCCAAAGGAGGGGTTACTACGCTTCAAGACCCTCTGGTAACTCCAACTCCAACAGGTATGTGCATTCACCTGCTGTCTCATTCTCCTGGGCTGGCTTCCACTGGATATTCCTGAGGAAGATTGGGAGCCAGGCAGGAAAGAGCTATTGTCTGTGGTGCAGGGACATAAAATATTGCCTATGTCTTGAGTCTTTTATATATAAAGCAAAACCCTCAAGCAGCTTGACAGAGAACACAAGCAAAGATCCATGGTTTCTAGAAGTTTAGAAGCAAAAGTCATCTGCTGCTAGTGGAGGGATAGAAGCAGATGCCTCCTCTCAAGACAGGAAAAGGAAGCCCTTATAGCTCATACCACCAGGCATGCACTGAGTAAAAATAAACAACAGTCTACTGCTGTGGGTGTTAGGTCACTGAAGGAGAAACGCACAAGACCAGAGTGGTCTTTATTCCATCATCCGCATACCAGGTGGCTGAGCCTGGATGGCTCCAGCACCAAGTGAGGAGACTCAGTGGCTTTTAAAGGACTTTTGGTGGGCTTTTTGTGGATGGAGATATCTTTATGCATACCCTAAGGGGAAATAATGGAATGTATTCCCAGCAAGTGAAATGTGGTCTCAGCAAAGGGAATATCCATAGTGAAAAGGCCTGAAAAGCCAGTCCCTAGGGAAAGTGGGGGTAGAGCAGGGAAGGGGTATCGATTTAACTTGATCAAACCTAACAGTGGGAACATCAAGAAATTGTCATGATCGGGGTCTCATGCAAAGGTATATTGTCTCTGAAGCAGCAGTAAACACTATCTGCCCAGGACAAAAAAAGAGGTTGGACCCAGAATGTTGCACTGATACAACCAGTTCTGGTATGACTGAGGAAGGGATAAAACTACTTTCTCTCTCTCTCAAAACCCTACACAGATGCGAGGACACATTTGTTTGAAATGAATAAAAGAGCCGGGTATGCAGGTCCTAATGTGCAGGGTCTGAGTAAGAAAAAGGCTGGACCAGGGGAACAGAACTATCACTGTTTGCTCCCAGCATGAGTTTTCTACTAGGTAAATGTCACAGTGTCTAACAATGAGGAAGAGCGAGGTTGTGGAAAAAACCTTGTGGTTCAGGCATTCGGGTCTCACTGGAAGCTGAGGTGGAGCAGAAACATGGAGAGAAGTCCTTGGGTACCCTGAGTGTAACAATAAACACAAGGTACCTGAACTTGAAGATTGTGATGTGAAGAAGGAAGCTCTAACAACAGCAAATCTGTGAGCCAACTCAATGAATGATTAGGTTGACTCAGCCCTGCACAGTACTGGCTGACAGCAGAACATAGTTAGATATACAGAAAAAGCAGGAAGCAACCCAGCACTAAAGATGAAGCAGCAACCAAACTAGGTCCAGAAAACCTGTGAATTTGAAAGAATTGCAAATGAGAGGCTAAAAGACTTAGTGGGAAAAGTGTAATCATGCATAAAGATTTCAGTAAACAGAGGGAACTGTAATGAAACATCAACTAGAAATGCTACAAATAATTAAAAGGTGATATTAGAGATGAATAGTTATTTTGATAGACTTCATAGCGTATTAGTCATGGAATTAGTAAACTTAAATAAAAGTTGTTAGAAATAGCCGACACCAGTTTGGCTCAGTGGATAGAGCATCGGCCTGTGGACTGGAAGGTCCCAGGTTCGATTCCAGTCAAGAGTATGTACCTTGGTTGCTGGCACATCCCCAGTAGGGGGCATGCAGGAGGCAGCTGATTGATGTTTCTCTCTAATTGATGTTTCTAACTCTCGATCCCTCTTCCTTCCTCTCTGTAAACAAATCAATAAAATATATTTAAAAAAGAAAAAGTTCTTAGAAATAATTCAAATTGAAACTAGAAGAAAAAATGTTAAAAATTAAAAAACTATAGCCTTAAGCTACATTAAGCAAAAACTGGGAAAATTGAAAGTCAAAACAGAAATTTAACAATTATAAATTAAGACATCAACAATTCTCTCTTAGTAATTGAATCAGTAAGCTAAAGCCACTGGTTACCTTAGTAATATTACCAAATTGAGCTAATTTGGATTTGTAGATAACTGAACCCAGAATGCATATTCTTTTAAAGTACACATTCACTGAGATGGATCATACGCTAGATCATAAAAAAACAGCATCAATAAATTAAAAGGATTGAAATCATGTTCTGTGAGTGTAACAAAATTAAACTATAAATCAATAACTGAAAGACATCTGGAAATATCCTCAACTACTTGTAAGTTTTAAAAACCATATTTCTAAAAACAAACAAAAAACACCACATATTTTTAAGTAATCAATGGGGCAAAGAGAAAATTCAAAAATAAATGTATTTTGAATTAAATTTATATAAATTTTTAGGATGAAACTAAAGCAGTACTTAGAGGAACATATGTATTATTAAATTACCTTTTGTCAGCTTAACCTTTCCTAATAATAGAGAAACATGTAAATTGACCATACCTCTACTATGCCCACAGCCAATCAGGAGTATGCAAATTAACCTAATAAAGATGGTGGTTAATTTGCATACATACCTGGGTCACAGGAACCTCCTCCGCACCCAGGTCATTCCTAGCCAGCCATCCTGTGGAGGCTTTAGGCTTGGGGGATGGGAGTACCCAATTCCCAAGCCTACAGCCTGTTCTGGAGGTTGGAGGCTTGGGAAGGGGCTGAGCCTGGGATCAGAGAGAAGGTGAGAAAAAAATCAATGGAAGCATATCCTCTGGTGAGGATAAAAAGAAAAATACAGAAATGTCATATCCTATGAAAGACACATCTTGAAAATGTCTAAAGGAAGTTTGTCATTTTTTCATGGTGAAAGGACTGGAGTTCATGTTGATGAAAATACCTTGGTGGCTGCAGTGACTGGCAGTTGCTGCAGTAGCAGGGTGATGGAGCTGGTGCCTTCCCCTGATTAGCCTGGTCGCCCCCGCAAAGGGAGGCCAGACTGCTCCAACAGGGAGCAGGCCTATACCATCAGTAGGACATCCCCTGAGGGATCCCAGTATGTGAGAGGCGGCAGGCTGGGTGAGAAACCTCTCCCCAGTTCATGAATTTCATGCACCAGACCCCTAATTGAGATATAATTATTAAAACTAAAATATTTAGTGTACGATGTGATGATTTGATACATGTATACATTGTGAAAGATTTCCCCATCAAATTAATTAACATATTCATTTACCTTTTTTGGGTGGGTGATAATATTTAGGTTCTACTCTCGACAAATTTCAATTAGAAATACAATGTTATCAATTATAGAAAGTGTATTATGCATTAGATTTTCAGACCGTATTTATCTTATGACTAAAAGTTTGTACCCTTTTACCAATCTCTCTGTTTCCCTCATCCCCAGCCTATGGAAACTACTTTTCTACTCTGTTTTTATGAGTTTGACTTCTTTATTTTTATTTTTTAAAAATATGATTTATTGATTTCAGAGAGAGGAAGGGAGGGAGAGAGAAGCATCAATGAGAGAGAAATATTGATTAGCTGCCTACTGCACACCCCCTATTTGGGATCAAACCTGCAACCCAGGCACATCCTCTGACCAAGAATTGAACCAGATTCCGGAGGAATCCAAGATGGCGGCATAGGTAAACACCTACACTGCTGCCTTGCACAACAATTTCAAAACTCCAACTAAAAGACAGAATTGACATCATCCAGAACCACAGGAAAGCTGGTGGAGTGTAAGTTCTACAGCTAGAAGGAAAGAGAGGGGCTCACGGAGACCCAGAGGAGCTGCAAAAAGCCGAGGTACTGAGACGCGCGCGCTGAGAGAGCGGGTGCCGGAGTACCTGGCTGGCTCTCTCTGGCGGGAGGGAAACGGAGACTCCCAATGGCATTGAACCCCTTATCTTACAACACTAAACCCCAGATCCAGCGAAACTCATACGGGGGGAGTTTGGACTGTGAAAAGGGAGAGGTGCACGGAAATTTAGGGGAGTCGCAGAAGATCAGGTCTGGTCTCGCACGCGGACGGTGCTGCGCGCAGGACAGATTGCTGATTGTGCCGCTGGCTTTCTCGAGTGGGCGGGAGACAGACCTCCGAACTGTGCCACTTCTGACTCCACTAAGCCCCTGTTTCGGGCGAAACCCTGGGGACCTAGACTCGTGTGGTCCTAGTGCTCAGTGCTCAGGGGAGCTGGAAAGGCAGAGGTTAGAGGCACTGCGGGTGCGCGCGCACACAAGGACCGCTCCAGGGATTACCCAGTCACGTGAGACTCAGGGGCCGTGGAGGGCGGGGCCGACTGGAAGGCAAGGCGGTCCCTTAAGCCCTGAGACTCCACCCCTCCCAAGCTCAACAGAGGCTTCTGCGGCTTTGCCTCTGGTATCATAAGGCTGAAACCAACACAGAAGTTTCCCTGGCATAGTGAAAATGCCGAAACAAGGGAAGGGATCACAAACAAAAGAAATGGAGAAAAAAAACGACTGGATATAGAGTTCAAAACCATGCTTGTAAGGTTTTTCAAGAATATGCTAGAAAAATTCGATAAATTTAGTGAGACCCAAGAGGAGATGAAAAAGGACCAACTAGCGATACAAAAGAGCCAACTAGAAATGGAAAAGGTCCTACTAAAGATGATAAAGGACCAAATAGAAATTAAACATACACTGACTGAAATAAAAAATATTATACAGAGTCCTAACAGCGGACTAGATAAAGGCAAGAATCAAGTAAAAAATTTGAAATATAAAGAAGCAGACAACATTCAACTGGAAAAGCAAGAAGAGAAAAGAATCCAAAAATGTTAACATAATGTAAGGAGACTCTGGGACAGCTTTCAGAGTACCAACATCAGAATTGTGGGGGTGCCAGAAGAAGAGAGAGAGCAAGATACTGAAAACCTGTTTAAAGAAATAATGACTGAAAACTTCCCACATCTGGTAAAAGAAATAGACTTACAAGTCCAGGAAGCACACAGAACCCCATATAAAAGGAATCCAAAGAGGACTACACCAAGACACATCATAATTAAAATGCCAAGAGCAAAAGAGAAAGAGAGAATATTAAAAGCAGCAAGAGAAAAACAGTTTATTACCTACAAGGGAGCACCCATACAGCTGTCAGCTGATTTCTCAACAGAAATGATGCAGGCCAGACGGGAGTGGCAAGAAATATTCAACGTGATGAATAGCAAGAACCTACAACCAAGAATAATCTATCCAGCAAAGCTAACATTCAGAATTGAAGGGCAGATAAAGAGCTTCACAGATAAGAAAAAGCTAAAGGAGTTCATCAACTCCAAACCAGTATTATATGAAATGCTGAAAGGTACTCTTTTAGAAGAGGAAGAAGAAAAAGGTAAAAGATAAAAAATTATGAACAACAAATACATATCTATCAACAAGTGAATCTAAAAATTAAGTGAATTAAAAATTTGATCAACAGAATAAACTGGTGAATATAATAGAATCAGGAGCACAGAAAGGGAGTGGACTGATAATTCTCAGGGGGGAAGGGGTGAGGGGTGTACAGGGAGAGACTGGACAAAAATCATACACCTATGGATGAGATCAATGGGAGGGAGCTAAGGGCAGAGGGAGGGGTGGAAGCTGGGTGGAGGGGTGCTATGGAGGGGAAAAAAGAGAAACAAATGTAATAATCTGAATAATAAAGATTTAATTAAAAAAAAAAGAATTGAACCAACCACTTCCTGGTACATGGCACAAAGGTCAACCAACTGAGGCACACTGGTCCGGCTGACTTCTTTTTTTGTAGATTCCATGTGTAAGTGATATTATATAGTATTTATCTTTCCCTCTCTGGCTTATTTCACTTAGCATAATTATTTCCTCCAATTTCATGTATGTGGTCACAAATAGCAGCATTTTCTTCCTTTTTTAGGCTGACATAATATTCCAGTGTGTGTATGTATGTATATATAGATGCATATGAAATTTATATCAATCAATATCTAGATCTCTGCATCTATCTGTCTATCTCACATCACATTTTCTTGATCCACCATCCACTGGTGGACACTTAGGTTGTTTCCATATGATGGCTGTTATGAATAATGTTGCAACAAATATGGGAGTACAGTTATATCTCTTCAACAGAACTGCTTGTTATACCGAGAAGGGAGATTGCTGTATCATATGGTAGTTTTATTTTTAACTTCATCAGAAACATCCATGTTGTTTTTCATAGTGGCTGTATCAATTTATATTCCCACCAACAGGGCATAGGTTCCCTTTCTTCACATCCTCTCCAGAATTTGTTTTCATAACAGCCATCCGAACAGGTGTGAGGCGATATGTCACTGCTGTTTTGATTCACATTTCCCTGAATCAAAATGATTGGTAATGCTGAACACCTTTTCAATAGTTGTCAACCATATGTATGCTTACTTTGGGAAAATATCTATTTAGGTTCTTTGTCTATTTTTTAATTGGGTTATTTATTATGTTACTATTGAGTTGTATGAGTTCCTTATATGTTTTGGATACTAATCCCCTACTGAATGTTTGGTTTATAAATATTTTCTCCGATTCTATTGATTGTCTTTTCATTTTGTGGATGGTTTCCTTTTCCTTTGCAGAAAGAAGTTTTAAAGTTTGATATAATTCCAATATTCATTTGTTATAAAATAGTTAAATGTTGCATCGAACAGAAAATAACATCATTTTTTTATTAAAAAGACTATCCATAAAGTGACAATGGATATAAAATAAAACTACAGATAACATATGACCCAATGGTGAAATACTGAATCGATTTCTTCCTAGACTTGGGAAGAAGTGAGAATTCCTGTGATCTCTGCTTTTATTTAAAATTGTATCAGAGATTCTAGTAAATGCAGTGGGGCTAGATAAAGAACTGAAAGGTATGAAAATAGGAAAGAAAGACATTCAGCTGTCTATTCATGGATGGCGGTGCTGTTCATGTTGAAAATTTCAATGCATCAAGAATTTACTAGCAATAATAAATATTTCATTTCCAGATTACAAAAAAGATTATATTTTACGAGTATATCTGTATCTATCTATCTGTGTGATTTTTAAATATGTTCAAACCAAAGGCCAGAGTCTAATGTTAGTATGGCCAAATTCCACACTGGATTTTTCTTTATTAACTCAAATTAATTAGACATGTATCTTAATATTTGAGGAAAATAAAAAAAACTAAATACAATATAGTATCATTAGCCTACTTGGCTCCGGAGTTAGGCAGTCTCAGAACCAAAGCTCTGTCTTGTACAAGCTATTTGGGGCAAATCTCTTAACATCCTAAAACCTTAGTTTCTTAATTATAAAATACTAGTAGCCCTGAGCACGAATCTGGTTGCCAGTTGGTCGCTGCCGCCCTCCTGTAGCTTCCCCTGCCCCACAAGCTTGCTGCCCTGCCCTCTCCTGTAGCTTTCTGCTGCCTGCTTGTAGTTCGCTGCACCACCCTCCTGCAGATCTGGCTGTTACTTGGTAGATCGTTACACCTCAGGGTGTAATGGATAATTAGCATATTTCTCTCTTATTATATAGGATGAGATAATATTATTGCATGAAATGGTTGAGATTAGATGCTTTCTAATTTATGAAAGCACTTAATTCATTGTACAGAACTTAAGATATGAGAATTTAATATTAGCTGTCATTATCACTCCCATCACTCTCATTCTGTCATCATTGTCATCACATCATCATCACCATCTCATAATCATCATCACTATAAATAAAATTGTTTGTATACCTTCTACATTTAAATTTATATGACTCTCATAAGATACAATGGCATTTATTTAAAAATTAGCCAGTAGTATGAATTATAAAGGGTTACATCTAAAAAGTAAATCTATTAATATGTGAAAATATAAAGAGTGAAGTATATCATTTATAAAAATGTGAAGCTATAAAAAGACTTTGAAAGTCAAATAATTACTAAAAGAAAGTTATAAACATTTGTACTAAATATGTACTACATTTATATATATCAATATATTTAAATGTATACAATAGTAAACTTATTTTCATGTGTGTGTGTGTGTGTGTGTGTGTGTGTGTGTGTCCATCCTAATACATGTGGCATTTCAATGGTAAATTTGAAACTGAAAATTCATAAAAACATAAGTTCAATAAACTATTATATACAATACCTGTGCTAGTGCAATAAGAATGATAGGCTGCATGTAGTTTCTTATCTAGATACATAAAAGCCTAAGTGACCATTATGACAGAACAACTGGGATGACCAATTGACTAGTCGCTACAATGTGCACTGACCACCAGGGGGAAAATGATCTATGCAGGAGCTTCCCCCTGGTGGTCAGTGCACTCCCACGGAGATGGGGGAGAGCTCTGCAGAGCTAGAAGCTGGGCTCAGAGCTGGTGAGTGCAGCTGCGGTGGCATTACTGAAGTGGGGAGTGGCAGCAGACCAGGACAAGTGTGAGCTTTGTGGCACCTGGCCCCGGTTTAGGTTCCTCCTTGGTCATCTGCTACTTGGCATACTGCTACATTCCCTGAGGAGTCCCGGATTATGAGAGAGCTCGGGCCAGAGTGAGGGACCCTCCCCCTCCGGTGCACAAATTTCATGCACCAGACCTCTAGTTTATAGTTAAAAAAAGGAGTTAAAGTACCCATTGGGAATAATAGTTAACATTACAATAAGTGCAAATTACTTAAAAAACAAAAGAAAACTGTGCCCAGATGGTGTGGTTCAGTGGTTGAGCATCAATCCAGGAACCAGGAGGTCTTCAGTTTGATTTCTGGTCAGGGCACATGCCTAGGTTGTGGGCTGGATCCCCAGCAGGGGCTGTGCAAGATGCAGCCAATTGATAACGTTCCTCTCTCATCAATGTTTCTATCTCTCCATCCCACTCTCTTCCTCTCTTTCTAAAAAAATCAATAAAAACATTAAAAAAACAAAAACAAAACAAACAAATTTATCAAAGATATATGGTATTACTATCCTTGAGTTTTTAATGAGAGAAACTATCATTGACGGTTTAAATACTCTGCTCAAAAGGTCTATAACTATATGTAGCAGAACTTGGACTCAAATTCTGGATTCAATTCTGCCTCTAAGACCAGTATTATCACTACCATGGTCCAGAAATTAGGTAACAGCTTGTTGGAAACAAGCATTAAGTTTTGGAGAGTTTGACAAAAATTTGTGGGTTCTATTACCATTATGGGATCTTCAGAAACTCTCTAATCTTCTTGGTTTTGATGGTCTTGGAAATACCAGATTAATATTTCCTCCACACTTAGATGTGCATAGCAACATATCCATAAAACATAGAACAAGTAATTTTTTGATACAGATTTTACAAACCTAATTTTCCCCTCCAAGTTATTTATTTCTTTTTCTGATTTCAAAGAAATTCCTGATATAGCAAGATGGAGAAAACTGGATTTACTCTGCAGGGAATTACTTGCCTAAGATCAGGTTTAAGACTCCCAAGTGTATGTACAATTTGAATTGAACTCAAAGGGTCTTTTTTTTTTATTATATTTTATTGATTTTTTTTTTACAGAGAGGAAGGGAGCGGGATAGAGAATTAGAAACATCGATCATCGATGAGAGAGAAACATCAATCAGCTGCCTCCTGCACACCCTCCCACTGGGGATGTGCCCGCAACCAAGGTACATGCCCTTGACCGGAATCGAACCCAGGACCCTTTAGTCCACAGGCTGATGCTCTATCCACCGAGCCAAACCGGTTTCAGCTCAAAGGGTCTTTTTAAAGATTATTGTATTGATAGGTATTTTCAGTCTGTAGAAAGCCAACTTAAGTTGCATGCGTATTTTTGATAATAGCAGGTGGTTGGTGTCCCACAAGGGTCAACTTAGTTGGAGAGTGGTATTAGTGACAGAATGCAGTTAGGAGGTAACATTTGCAAATAAAGGCCAACAGGAAAATGTCTCATGTTGTACTGCCAATTATAGGCTGTTGAAAGAGAATTTTCTAATTAAGCTTTTCACATTGTTTGGTGTTTGCTCTGGAATATTCAGTAAAGTGTACTTTGGCTATATAATCCAGAAAATGAAGACTTGAGTGAGTTCATTTTTGGGTACTCTTGCTAGACAGGTACTTGAAGTTGCAGCTTTAATTGAGGGGGAGATATTTTAAATCTCAGTAGAGTGTTTACTAACTCTTATAACAACAGATTCAAATCCACATTTTCTAAATAGATTGTCACTAATTCACATGGCATTTTTATTTTTAAACTAGAGGCCTGGTGCATGAAAATTCATGCACTGGAGGGGGGTTCCCTCAGCCTTGCCTGCTCCCTTTCACAACCAGGGAGGTGATCTGGCGATCAGGGGAAGGTGATGCACCCATCATACCTCTGTTGCTGTCACTGCCAGCAGTGCAAGCCTTGGCTGGCCCTGGGTGGTCTATCAGCCAATCTTTGAGGCTTGGGCAGCCCTGGGTGGTTGGTCAGCTGACCTCCGAGGCTTGCCTGTGCCTTGGTCCTGCCCTGGGCAGCTGGGGGTGCTAAAGGGATTGGGGGACTCCGGAGGCAGGCATGCAGAGCAGCTGGACCCGTCTGGGGGCAGGCCCGGCTGTGCTGTGTGCCTGCTGCCCCTGTGAGGCTGAGGGAATGAGGTGCCGCCATCTTTGAGGGCATGACAGTCAATTAGCATATTTCCTCTTTTATTAAGATTGGTTCCAAAGCTCGGATAGGAGTGAAACATGTTATTTATTAACAGCAGAAATCCAGCATATTTCTACCAAATGGTAACTAGGTCTCTGAATGATTGGGAGAAGCCAGTGCTCTTCTTTCATTCTCCGGCTGTATATATGTAATGCCCTTCATTGAACATTGGATCACTTCTGGATTCAGTTTTCTCATGATATTAACTGTTGGGCTATAGTAACCTGTGGTATGAAAAGGCAGCAACATATGTACAAATGCAAAGCAAAGCAAATGAACAGCAATTAAAAAATAACCTGATGATGCCTGGCCAGTGAGGTTCAGTGGTTAAGTAGCAACCTTCCAGTGAACCAGGAAGTCAAGGTTTGATTCTTGGTCAGGGCCATGCCTGGGTTGTGGGCTCGATCCCCAGTTGGACGTGTGCAGAAGGCAGCCAAACAATGATTCTCTCTCATTATTGATGTTTCTATCTCTCTTTGTCTCTCTTCCTCTCTGAAATCAATAAAAAAAGATAAAAAAAATAACCTGCTGATTTAAAATAAAATGATATTTAAATGTTGGCTCTTTCACTCCCCCATTTTCAACATAGTCTTGTGAGGGTTAAATAAGGACGTATGTGGAAAATGCCCAGCATCAAGCCTGAGGTCAAGCAGCAGGGGATTTATTAATTCTTGTTCCTTCCTTTCCCCACCTCTCCATCAACTTTTTTTGCCTTCTACAAGGGGTAGATCAACATCCAAATAAATAGATTTGTCCTGAGCCTGAGACTACTGAAAGGCATGAAAATAGAGAGTTGAACTAGAAGCACAAAATTTCAGTCTTTATGAGAAAAGATGTTATTCATAAGAATCAAAACAGGTACATGCAATCCCCTTGAACATATACAACTCAGCTGAAACCTATTCAGCTAGTCTAGGTTATGAGACAGATGCATATTTTTCACTCGCTTATAAAGCTGGCATCAATTCTATCTGTCCAATTACTATTTAATTTTCTATCTGAACAGCTCTTGAGACCTCTAACCATAGGGAATATATTGTTACTAAAGCCTTTGTGAGTCCCAAATCTGTACTGCTTTACTGTAGACCTCAGGTGAGGGAGTTCTCACACTGTCTGAAGCTCTATAAAAGAAAAAACTAGGATAAAGGAGAACTTCATAAACCTGCAGTTGTAAATCACATGGGTCTCTATCTTCTTATTTAAATGTAACATTCCTCAGGAGCAACTATGATGATATACTTACATGTGAATTTCCAGAGTTGTCTTTTGGGCCTCATAACTCACAAAACATGACTCAGTTGCATCCCTGAGGACTTTCCCATCTGAGTTAAAATCAGATCATTGAGACATAAAAAATATAAATAGGGAGTTGTCGAATAATACTTCCTAAGGTCATCACAATGATCACCTTTTCTACAAAAATGCCCCTGAGCATCCATGAAATCTTTTCAAATTATCTTATTTTTAAAGCTAGAAGCATTAGAAGACTTTAAATAGCAATATAAATTCACAATAAATGCATGTAAGGGCACTCTTTTAGAGCAAACAACTGTAAGACATATATCTTACAAGGATATGTTATTGATATTGCCTATGAATTCAACTTGATATAATTCAACAAAACTTTTTACAAACCAACTAGTTGAATTGGCACTAAATAAGATGCTTGGGGAATAAAAAGATAATTGAAAATGGGCCCTTTATTGTCTGGGCTTATAATTCGGAGTGAGAGAGAGAGAGAGAAACACAAATACATTGCACAGGGGTAAATGCTTAGTATTAAATGGTATTTTGTAAGGTGTGGCAGAAAAACATTCTCAACTCTGCTCTTGAGATCTGGAAATTTTTATCACAGGAAATTTTTACTTGAGGACACTCAAGGCAGAATGTTTTTGAACAGACAGAAGAGCATCAGAGTATGTTCAGACAATAGTGAGAATGTCAATACAGCGAAAGCACTGAATCCCTGGGGGGAGAGCTGGAGCTAAGACTGCGAAACACAGCTGGTGCAAAGCGTGGCATTTGGGTGGGCTGGGACACAAGGGGTCTTGAATGTCAGAGTTGAGTGATTCATCAGAAATAACTGCACAGAGAACCAACATGATTAGCCATTCCAAAAAGTCTCCTCCAGTGATGTTGTGGAAGGATGGGAGTGTGATTCATAGGCTGGATTTGGAGGTAATTTAATAAGCCAAGGTGTGCACTCCTCAGACTTTCTTAAGTGCATATTCAGATAAAAAAAAAAAACCTTTTCCCTTCACTTTCCAATATATGTATATACTAGAGGCCCTGTGCATGGAATTTGTGTATGGGGAAGTGGGGGCAGTCCCCTCAGCCCAGCATGCACCCTCTCAAATCCAGAACCCCTTGAGAGATGTCTAGCTGCCAGATATCCCTCACACAATCTGGGAGCGCTGGCTCCTAACTGCTCACCTACCTGCCTGCCTGATTGCTCCTAACTGCCCCCTGCCAGCCTGATAACCCCTAACTGCCTCTTCCTCCCAGCCTGATGACCCCTAACTGCCCACCCCCCACCAGCCTGGTTGCCCCAAACTGCCCCCCTCTTCCCCAGCTGGCATGGTCTTCCCCAACTTTACCCCTCTGCTGGCCTGCTTGCCCTTAACTTCCCCCCCTGTCAGACAAGTCACCCCCGGTTGCACCCCTGCTGGCCTGGTTGCCCCACACAGCCTGCTGCTTAGTTGTTTGGTCCTCCCTCACTAATGCCAGCCTTGTTACCCCATGCAGCCTACTGTTTGGTCATTACTATGATGGAATCCTGGAAAATTTGCATATTCCTCTATTATTAGTATAGATACTGTATATACATATTTTACCAACTTCTTATGTGCATTGTGAAGTCATTCACAAACAGAATAAAAAAGAAAATAAGAAAAAATTAAGTAGAATAGAATTACTTATCTATCTATATAAATCCTAATATACAAATAGGCTGAATGGCATAGGGACTAAACAACTGGTCCCTATGATGTGCGCTGATCACCAGGAGGTGTGTGTGGAACATGGAACATGGTGGGTATTAGCCGTGGCAGGATGGTGGAGCAGGTGAGTGGGGGTGCCAGATCAAGGCAGGGTGCCAGTTGCTGTCATAGGGGTGAGTCTCTGGTAGTTACTGAAAATTCTTTGCTCCTGCACACCATGGTTTCACCTGCCACTCGAACCTTTTGTTGGCACCGCCACTCGCACCCACTGCTGGCACCTGGCACCAGACCCTATCACTCGGCACTGTCAGCAGTTGTGAGCAGCAGCTGCCAGCCCCAATCACCCCTTAGGGCTTCTCCACCTACCCCGGCTCCTGAGAGGCAATCGGTGCCAGCAGCTACAGTGGGACATACTAGGTGGGGATGTGGAGGATGGGTCAAGACACACCCCTGTGCCCACTGCAGCCTCATAGCCCACAGTTTCTTTCAAGGTGCACAAATTTGAGCACTGGGCTCGTAGTTTTTTCATAATCCCAATGGACCATCTGATAACTCATTGGCAGCAAGAAGACATTAAGGTGAAACTTAGAATTGTAAAGTAGAAATAAGGTGATGTATGCAATTGCAATAATTCCTTGAGAACACCTGGGTTGGCTTGCTTCTAATTGCTGGGTCACTGCTGTTTCTTTCTCAGATAATTCTTAGATTAAAATGAGAGAAGTTCCCCATTTTTAATTACTCTGACCCCTAATGGTTTTGTTGTCAGTGGCAATGGGGTTCTTTCATGAAGTCATAAGAAAAGCATTTTGAGCAACAACACATGGGAGGGTGAGGAGAAGTGGTAACATTTATTGAAGCTGGCACAAACACAAAGGTCTATCTGTCTGCAGGTGCCTGGGTGTTTCATCCCTGACCATGTGTCTTACCTCCTGGTGATTGTGGAAGAAGTCCACCCTTGTCTTCAGCAAGCCTATTAGAAGGGCCAGAGTCCAGAGGTATGCCAATATCTGGCATTGGCAGGGCATATGAAGCTGCCACAGTTCAGTTTAGTCCATGCCAAAGCTTAATCCAGTTGGGTCTCTATCCCCTCTGGCTAGTTGGGTCTCTGTTCTGCATTGTGCACCAGCCAGCACCAGGCTTGCACTGTGGCACACAAGCTCACACTTAGAGCCACCAAAGCTGGGTCTGCAGGCTGCCTCCTATATAGCAGCAAGGGAGAGAGAACGTGGGCAAAGAAATGGGCCAATGCCTGCTGTGGAGAGGGGCCTTCGTTAAGCATTGATTATATTATCTGAGTTTAGGAGAATTTTTATTTTATCTTCTTTAAAACTAACCAATCTTGTTCCTAATCATTCGTGGGCTTGTGCTGGGTCCTCCCTCATCCAATCTCTTTCCTAGGTCTTCTGGGTTCTCTGTTCCTCATTCAATCAGATTCTTTCCGCAGGTTATGCACCGCCCATTTATGGTCACATCTTGGTTCCTACATGAGTCCAGCAGAGGAATTCCCCTTTATTGTGTTATCTGCTGTCCCCTCCCCCCATAATCCTGGATAATGAATATAATCCAGGTTAATGACTGACTTCTGGGGAGCCCACTTAGGTATTAAGTCCCATCAGCAGAGGATACATGCTCTCCCAGGGAGCTGCAAATGTTATAGCTTCCTAATAAGTCAGTCTTACCATCTGACTCAGCTCCCTAGTTTATTAGGCTTAATGTTTTATTTCATTTACTCCCTACCTTTATTAATACTAACCAGCTACCTATGCTAATAGTTTGACATGGGGATCTTCAGACTCTCTTCAGAAATAAAACAACTTTTGTTAGAATTACGTTCAAGGACAGGTGGGAGTAGAGAGTTTTCTGGTTGGATGGCATCCCCAATGATGCTCAGTAAGAAATCTGCTCAGTAGCACATGCATCAAAATGTATCATTTCACTGAACACCTGGTGGGCAGGAGAAAATAGTCATTTCTCACTACCAAAACTTGGTCTGTAAGTTGCTTCCTTGGATATAAATGACAGTAGGTCAGCGAGAATGGGCCAGTTGTCAGAGCAGTGGGAAAATTATTTTGTCACCAGTGTAACTCTGTGAAGAGTGTGTGGAAGGATATATTAAGTATGCATGTTATCCAGACACTCTAAGATAAATTGATCAAAGTTAAAAATAAATTTGAAAAAAGATATTCCCCAGGGTTAAATAGAATAGAGACCAGGAGTAAATTCAGTAAAGTAGAGGTACATCTTCCAAATGAATGTTCTCTTTTGTGACCCTTCCACAATTTTCCATACCCCCTCAATTTATGTAATATCTCCGTGGATTGTCACCAGTTGGAATCAGTAGGTATGATTCATCAATACACCTTAAATTCCCTGCATATTACCTTTTAATCCATGCTACATAAAGCACTAAATGCTTAATATATACGAAACAATGATTTTTGGTCTTTGATGCTTTTCTCTTCTAGGCATATCAAATGTACAAACTTGGTCTTATTGACTCAAATACTGTTTGCTATTACAAAATTTTTCATAGTGACTCAGAAAATTTTTAGTCCAAATATTTTTCAAAGATATACCTCATTATTGGGAGAAATATCAGGTGCTAAGTTGAGTAGTTTGACATTTTTTAAATTTAATAAATCTTTATTGTTTAGATTATTATAGTTGTTCTTCCACCCACCCCATAGCTACCCTGCACCTAGTTCCCACCCCACCCTCTGCCCTTACCTCCTCATTGTCCTCATCCATAGGTATACAATTTGTGTCCAGTCTCTTCCCGTACCCACATCACCCCTTTCCCCCTGATAATTGTCAATATACTCCTTTTCTATGCCCCTGATTCTATTATATTCACTAGTTTATTCTGTTCATCAGATTTTTAATTACTTGATTTTTAGATTCACTTGCTGATAGGTATGTATTTGTTGTTCATAATTTTTACCTTTACCTTTTTCTTCTTCTGCCTCTTCTTAAAGAGAACTTTTCAGCATTTCATATAGTTTGGAATTGATGAATTCCTTTAGTTTTTCTTATCTGTGAAGCTCTTTATCTGCCCTTCAATTCTGAATGATAGCTTTGCTGGGTAGAGTAATCTTGATTGTATGTTGTTGCTATTCATCACTTTGAATATTTCTTGCCACTCCCATTTGGCCTGCATAGTTTCTATTGAGAAATCAGTTGGCAATCATATGGGTGCTCCCTTATAGGTAACTAACTGTTTTCTCTTGCTCCTTTTAAAATTCTCTCTTTGTCTTTTGCTCTTGGCATTTTAATTATGATGTGTCTTGGTGTGGTCCTCTTTGGATTCCTTTTGTTTTGGGTTCTGTGCGCTTCCTGGACTTGTAACTCTATTTCTTTCACCAGGTAGGGGACGTTTTCTGTCATTTCTTCAAGTAGCTTTTCAGTATCTTGCTTTCTCTCTTCTAGTACACCCATAATTCTGATGTTGGTAAGCTTGAATTTGTCCTAGAGGCTTCTTAAACTATCTTCAAAATTTTGGATTCTTTTTTTTCAGTTGAGTGTTTTCTTCTTCTTTGATTTCAAATCTTTGACTTGATTCTTGCATTCCTCTAGTTTGCTATTAGGTTTCTGTATAATATTTATTTTTTAATCTCAGTCAGTGTATGTTTAATTTCTAGTTGTTCCTTTTTCATCTCCTATTGGGTCTCGCTAAATTTATCCATCTTTTCTAGCAAATTCTTGAAAAACTTTATAACCATGGTTTTGAACTCTATATCCAGTTTGTTTTCCTCCATTTCTTTCATTTGTGATCTGTTCCTTTGTCTCGGCAATTTTGCTGCTTCCCTGAGTTGGTAGATTAGGTTTATGGGCTAGGTGTCCTTTATGGCCTATATGGCCTCTCCAGTTACCTGAGGTGGACACTTTTGGTGCACCCCTTTGTGGACTGTGTATACATCCATCTTGTAGTTAAGTCTTAATTGTTATTGGTATCACTGAGGGGAATTGACCAATTGGCTGTGAGGATCAGTTGTGTTTATGCCAGGAGAACTTCTATGCTAGAGTCAGCCTCTGAGAGAAGACTTGCAAAATTGCAAAAGCCTCTGTGCTCTGCTTGGATGGGCTAGAGTCTCAGAGCTGAGCAGACAGCCTTGGCTTCCTGTCAGGTCTGCCCTATGAGGTCCCTGGGTCTCAGTGTCCCTCGGTAATCATTGCAGTCCTCTCTGTACACACTCCAGACCCCTGCCTTTTGCAGCTCCCCTGAGTTTCCGTGTGCTCCAGGGACCCATATGAGTCTGGATCCCCAGGGTCTCACCTGAAACTGGGGTTCAGTGCAGTTGGAACTGGAGTGCAGTGCAGTTGGCGGGTTCAGTCTTCTTCCTGCTAGAGAAAGCCAGTGGTACACTCTATAGTAAGTCCTCTCTGCACACACTCTCACACACAACTCCTGATCTCTTCCTTTTGTGGCTCCCCTGAGTTTCTATGAACCCCTCTATTTTCCCGACAGTCCAGACTCCCCCTATTAGTCTTGCCCAGAACTGGGGTTTAGTACATTCGAAACGGGTTCAGTGCAGTTGGGAGTTTCTGTCTCCCTCCTGCTAGAGGAAAGCAGCCAGGCACTCAGCTGTCTGTCCTCTCCACATAGGTATCTCTGTTCCTCAGATTTTTGAAGCTCCTCTGAGTCTCTGTGAGCCCCTCTCTTTCCTTCTAGTTGTAGAATTTCCACTCAGCCAGCTTCCTGTGGTTCTGGATGATATCCATTCTGCCTTTCAGCTCTAGTTGTGTGAGGCACAGTTTAGGTGTTCACCTATGCCACCATCTTGGTTTTCCTAGTAGTTTGACTTCTTATTACTATCTACTTCTCATATGCATAGACCAGAATAAATAATATTGATAAAAATAAATTTATTGTTAAAATCTTAACTAGAAAATACTGGTTTGACAAAACACTGAAAGCCATAAGGTCAGAGGGGTAAGTAAGTAAGTTCTTGGGGAAGTAGAATAGAAAATATCACAATAAAAATCTTCAATTGTAAAATCTAACTTATTCACTGAGTATAGTAACAACATATTTTAAAAAAGTATAAAATATAGGGGAAGAGGACCAAAAGGATACTGCTGATTCAGTGAATGATGAGCAAATCTTCTTTCAGAAACCTTTTCAGAGAATTTCTTCAATGTGTTTCTTTGTGTTGATCTAGCACTTCAATGTGCCCCACTAGCCAGGGTACTTACGGTTTGTTCAACCATGGGAGATGAAAGAATGATTTTTTTTTTTACAGTGAGGAAAAAATGGCTGTTGAAACAAGGAGTCCATGAAGTAAAGAAGAACTGCATAAGTTGTCTCATGATCTAAACCTGCTGTCTGGTCTCTGATGCCCTAGAGAAACAGTGGGGTGTGTGTACATATGCATGTGAGTGCTGTGTGTGTGTGTGTGTGTGTGTGTGTGTGTGTGTGTGTGTGAGAGAGAGAGAGAGAGAGAGAGAGAAAGAGAGAGAGAGAGATTAGTTTTGAAGAACTGGGTTATGAGTGAGTTCAGAGTGGGGCCAGGGAGATTATGGAAGGCTTTGTTTTAAGTAAAAAAAGAGCCCTTTGATATAAGAAAGTATATGTATCATGAAAGTATATGTTTCAAGAAGACTATACTGAAGAATTCTATAACAGTTGGGTTAAATATATAACTATTGATTTCATTGGTAAAGGGAACTATATCAAAAGCTTACTTCAAAAAGTGGTATTTTTCAATTTTAAAATTGAAGTAAAATAATTCTATTGAATAGGAATTCTTTTCACAAGTGCAATAAATAAGTCATGGACAGCATGCTTTCTGTGGTTTCTAACCTATCAGCTGAATCAGTTTTTTCCAGTGATGCAGAAACAAAGTGGAAATGTATAAGTGCTTTTGTTTCCTGATTTTAAAGTATTTAATTAAAAAATAAAAGATAAAATGGAAGAAGAATTGGGCTCATGTAAATGTTTACTTCCTATACTAAAGATATAATCCAAAAACTTACTTCTCTCATGGCAGCAAAGAAAAAATAATTCCAAATTATGTAATTCCAAATCAATGAGATATGCCACTCCTCTCTGCTTTCTTTCTCTTCCCTTTCTAGCTACTCATTCTTAAGGCTTTTCAATGAGTTCTTGGTCTTTTTCATGCTTAGTACTATATATTAGACTAGAGGCCTGGTGCATGATATTCATGTATTCAAGTTGAGGTGGCGGTGCGGGAGGGGGAGGGGGGGAATCCCCTCAGCTGGGCCTGCGCCCTCTAGCAGTCTGGGAGTCCTTGGGGGAAATCTTTAGTATTGCCGTGGAGGCAAGAGAGGCTCCTGCCACTGCTGCTGTGCCCACCAGCTGTGAGCCCAGCTCTGGGCTTCTGGCTGAACAGCATTCTCCCCGTGGAAGTGCAATGAACACCATGGAGCAGCTCTTGCATGGAGTGACTGCCCCCTGTTGGTCAGTGTGTGTCATAACTGGTTGTTCCACTGTTGGGTCAGTTTGCATGTTAGCCTTTTATTATTTAGGACTAGAGGCCTGGTGCACAAAATTTGTGCATGGGGAGTGTGTCCCTGAGCCCATCCTACACCCTCTCCAATCTGGGACCCCTTGAGGGATGTCCAACTGCCTGTTTAGGCCCAATCCTATTGGGATCGGGTCTTTACGGGCAGTTGGATATCCCTCTCACAATCCAGAACTTTTGGCTCCCAATTGCTCACCTGCCTGCCTTCCTGATTGCCCCTAACCACTTCTTCCTGACAGCCTGATCACCCCCTAACCACTCCCCTGCCAGCCTGATTGATACCTAACTGCTCTCCCTGCAGGCCTGGTTCCCCTCCAATGGCCCTTTCCTGCAGGCCTGGTTGCTTCCAACTTCCCTCTGCTGGCCTGATCACTCCTAACTGCCCTCCCCTGAAGGCTTGATTAACTTCACCTGTCCTTTGCAGGCCTGTTCCCTCCCAACTGCCCTCCCCTGCTGATCATCTTGTGTGTTAGAGTGATGGTCAGTTTGCATATTACTCTTTTATTAGATAGGATAGAGGCTTGGCACATAGGTGGGAGCCAGTTGGTTTGCCCTGAAGGATGTCCCAGATCAGGGTGGGAGTTCCCTTAGGGCATGGGGCAGCCTGGGCAAGGGGCCTGTGGTGGTTTGTAGGCTGGCCACGCCCCCCAGTGACCCAAGAAGAGGCCCTATAATTTGGGATTTACTTATCTTTTATAATTGAAACTTTGTAGCTTTGAGTGGAGGCCTATGCTGGCCAGGGTGTATGGAAAGCTTGGCTTCCTCAATTGCTGGGGACAATTCAAGCCTCCTGCTCTCTCCAGCTTTGTGGCTACTGCCATTTTTGTTAGGATTTATTTATCTTCTGCAATCGAAACTTTGTAGCCTGAGTGGAGGCCTAGGCTGGCCAAGATCTGAGGACAGCATGGCTTCCTCCATTACCAGGGAAACCCAAAGTTCCTGCTCCTTTCGTGGCCACATCCATCTTGGTTGGGTTAAGTTTCATACTTTCTCCTGATTGGATGGTGGGTGTAACTTGTGGGTGTAGCAGAGTGGTGGTTAATTTGCATATCACTCTTTTATTATATAGGATGTTCCTCAAGCTTCCATTCAGAGTGCTTCTCTGTTTAAACCCCACACTTGATTTATATTACCCACATCTATGAACCACCATATTGACTTCCAATCTTATATCTGTAGCTCAGCTTTCCTTTATAAACTTCAGACCATTGCTTCTGTCTTGCATGCCTTTCACCTTTATCTGGACATCCCATACACTCCACATATCCCAAACAAAATTCATTACATCCCAAGACTGTTTATTTTCATATCTTCTATATTTTAATCAATGATCCTACCATTTATCCAGATGCCTATGCTATAAATAGAGGATTTACTGTACTCTTCTTCCTCTAAACTAATTTTTTATATATGATTCATTACTAATTTTAGTTATGAAACCATTTTTATTTTTACAAATGAGGCAATTTATTAACCCAGCATTTGTTCTAATGCTTCTTGTTGGCAGCTGCAACCTGTGCTGTGATTCTGTCCAGATCTGTCTGTCTCTGAGGTGTCAATTTGTGGGCCCCATCCTGATCCTTTTCCACCATTTTCAGCCCCTCCAGGGCTTGGAGAACCCTGCAGGCCATGCTCTTAGAGCTTCTGCAAAAGTGGCTGGGCATGACACCATTTCTCTGTCGTCCTCCATAGATCTTGGACATGGAGCCAATTCCAGTACCTTCCCAAAGGTACAAGTGCCATGCTGTGAAAGCAGCTTGTGTGTAGAACCAATTCTCATTGTAGGGAGCAAGCTCTTTATGCTTGGACAGCTTGACAATATACACCCATTCAGGGACTTTCAGCTCCTGGACTTTTTGAGGAAGGCTGCCAGAGCTCTGACGAACTCCTGCTGGTTCGTGTCTTTTACAGTAACTCTGGGCACCATGTGGCCTCTGCACTGCAAGCCCAGGGAAAGCAGAACCACTTCTTTTTTTTTTTGTTTAATATATTTTTTATTGATTTTTTTACAGAGAAGGACAGAGAGCCAGAAACATTGATGAGAGAACATTGATCAGATGCCTCCTGCATAGCCCCTACCAGGAATGTGCCCGCAACCAAGGTACATGCCCCTGACCAGAATTGAACCTGGGACCCTTCAGTTCACAGACCGACACTCTATCCACTGAGCCAAACTGGTTTCAGGTGAACAACTTTTTTAACCTCTCCTATATCTTTCCCTCCTACACTACTCCTACCATTATTGCCTTAGTTCAGACTTTCTTCATCTATGAAAGTGTTGCAAAAAAAAAAAGACAAATTAGACATGGTCTTAATAATAGAACACCTTCATGGAGCCCACCTAATGCAGAATGAAAAAGCAAAGTACACTGTGAATGGAATGCATAGAGTAAAAGATAAAGGAACTCTCACTGTTGTTATTGTAAATCTGCTCTGTTTTTCATTACTTCTACTTGGATATCTCACAAGAATCTCAAACTCGCTATGACCATTATGAAAGATATTACCATCTGTTGTGTAGCCAAAGCCAGAAAGCTGTGTAATTCTATAAACCCCCCTCTTTTTGTACTATCATATACTATCAAATACCAAATGCTGTCAATATTATCTCCTACATATTTCACAAATGTTTATTTTTCTCCTTCTGCACTATCACCATTATGTTTGACAAAGCTGTCATTATCTCTAGCCCCGACAATCCCAACAAAGCTTTATTTATCTCTCTGTTCAATCCAATCTGCTATCGAGTTGGTAGAAAGAATGATCTTATAAAAATACTTTTATAGGGCCATCTGGGGTTGGGTTGTGATGGAATGGCTAGTGTCAGTACTGCTCTCTTTCTATAAAAAGTATTCAGAATATAAGAAACAATTAATTAAAGGAATTATATAAACCCAGCAAATGGCTTAGAAACTGGAGAAAGGGGAAGCACATATGTGGAGCTGGCTTTCCTTCTGTAGATCAAACCATAATGTGAGAGTTGAAGCTCAAGCAGAGAGCACTAGTCTTGATGAAGGTGAGAAATAGAAAATGGGTGATGAAAGAGCCTGTTAAGGTTTCTGGGATTGGCAGGTCAGACCCTTGGAAGTAGGGAGAAGAAAAAATGTTCTACAAATCTTAGGAATTTGACCTATGTCATTGTTCAACATTTTTCAACTAACCCTGCATCATTACTTGATAAAACACACTTGATGATGATCTATAGTCATTTTGCTGGTGCTGGAAGGAGAAGCCATTGAACTTTAAAAACAATCTTTATTTTTTAACTGTTATACTTTACTTTTTAGAGAAATTAGAGATTTACAGAAAAGTTGAGCAAATACTACAGGGATTCTGTAAGCTCCCATGACCTCCCACTCACGATTTCCTTTATTATTAATAAACTAGTGGCCCAGTGCACAAAATTTGTGCATGGGGGGTGGGTGTCCCTCAGCCTGGCCTGCACCCTCTCCAATCCAGGACCCTCGGGGGATGTCTGACTGCAGGTTTAGGCCCTATCACATGGGCAGTCGGACAGCCCTCTCGCAATCTGGGACCGCTGGCTCCTAACTACTCACCTCCATACCTGTTTGATTGCGCCTAACCACTCAGCATGCTGGCCTGCTTGCCCCCAACTACCCCTCTGCCAGCCTGCTCACCCCCAACTGTCCCCCCTGGTAGCCTGATTGCCCCCAACTACTGGCCTGCTTGCCCACAACTGCCCCCCACCCCTGCTGCCCTGGCCCCCACTGCCTGCCTGCTCATCCCCAATGGCCCTCCCCTCCTGGCCTGATTGCCCCTAACCACTTCTTCCTCGGCCTACCATGATGGCTTTGTCCGAAAGGTCTCCCAGAAGGTCTCCTGGTCTAATTAGCATATTACCCTTTTATTAGTATAGATTTCTTATAAATGATGAATTGATATTGATACATTATTATTAACTGAAATCCATAGTTTTACATTGGTTCCCTTTGACAAAAGCATAATGTATATGTCATAAAAGTGTTGTAATAAAACAATTTTAAGTCTAGTTGCGTGGCTCAGATTGTGGGTTTAATCCGTGGTCAGGGCCCTTACAGGCAGTAACTGATAAGTGTTTCTCTCACACACTAGTGTTTCTCTTTCTTTCTCCTTTCTCTAAATATCAATAAAAAACATACCTTTCTAGAATGTCATATGGTTAGAATCATACTTTATGTATCCTTCTCAGACTGACTTTGTTCACTTAATAGTATATTTTTAAAATTCTACAGCTTTTTTGTGGTTTGATATTTCTTTTTATTACTGAACTAGAGGCCCAGTGCATGAATTTGTGCACCTTGAAACGAACTGTGGGCTGAGAGGCTGTGGTGGGCACAGGGGTGGGTCTCAGCCCATCTTCTGTGCCCTTGCCTGGCCCCTCTGGCTGTGACACCTGATCCCCTGTCTGCCAGCAGCCCCACTTCCGCTGCTGCCACTCCCACACACTGACAGCGCTGGCCCCCCTTGCACTCACTGATGGTGTGGAGTGATTGGGGCCAGCATCAGAGTGGGTGTGAATGGCAGTTTTGGCGCTGGCTGCAGGTGCAAGTGGGTCTGACACTGGTAGTGAGTACAAGAGGATTTGCTGGCTACAGTTGCCCCTCAGGAGTAGGGGGAGGTGGAGAAGCCCTGAAGGGTGATTGGGGCTGGCAGCTGCTGCTTGCAGTTGCTGATGGTGCCAATTAGGGCTGGCACCCAGTGCTGGCAGTGGGTATGAGTGGCGGCTCTGGTACCAGCAGTGGATGTGAATGCTGGGCAGGACCATGGTGTGCAGGAGCATAGAATTTTCAGTAATCACCAGAGATTTGCCCCAATGACAATGACTGGTGCCTCACCTTGGTCTGGGACCCCCACACCTGCTCCACCATCCTGCCACAGCTGATGCCCATCATGTTCCACAGTCTAATCATATATATATATATATATATATACTAGGGGCCCAGTGCATGAAATTCATGCACAGAGGGTATGTCCTTCAGCTCAGCCTGCTCCCTCTTCAATCTGGGACCCCTTGGGAGATGTCCAACTGCCAGGCAGTTGGACATCCCTCTCACAATCCAGGACTGCTGGCTCCCAACTGCTTGCCTGCCTGCCTTCCTGATTACCCCTAACCGCTTCTCTCTCCCAGCCTGATCACCCCCTAACCACACCCCTACCAGCCTGATTGATGCCTAACTGCTTCCCTACCAGCCTATTTGTCCCTAACTGCCCTACCCTGTGGGCCTGATCACCCACAACTGCCCTCCCTTGTAGGCCTGGTCCCTGCCAACTACCCTCCTCTGCTGGCTATCTTGTGATAGCCATCTTGTGTCCACAGGGGGATTGGATCTTTTGACCACATGGGGACAGTCATCTTGTGTGTTGGAGTGATGGTCAATCTGCATATTGATAGGATAGAGGCCTGATGCATAAATGGGGGCCAGCTGGTTTGCCCTGAAGAGTGTCCTGGATCACAGTGTTCCCTTGGGGTGTGGGGTAGTCTGGGGGAGGGGCCTGTGGTGGTTTGCAGGCCAGCCACAACCCTGATGACCCAAGTGGAGGTCCTGATATCTGGGATTTGTTTATCTTCTACAATTGAAACTTTGTTGCCTTAAGTGGAGGCCTTGGCCGGACAGGGTTTGTAGAAAGCTTGGCTTCCCTCATTGCCAGGGGCAACCCAAGACACCCTCCTGCTCTCTCTGTGGCTGTAGCCATCTTGGTTGGGTTAATTTGCATACTTGCTCTGATTGGCTGGTGGGTGTTGCTGGTGGGTGTAACAGAGGTGTGGTCAATTTGCATATTGCTCTTTTTATTAGATAGGATAGATAGTGTTTCATTGTATAGATATGTCAAGATTTGTTTATTCATTCACCTATCAATGAGTTTCTTGGTTAATTCCCACTTTGGACAATCTTCTTTCTATTCTATCTAATAAAAGAGTAATATGCAAATTGACTATATCTCCACTACACTTAAAAGCCACACCCACCAGCCAATCAGAGTATGCAAATTAACCCAACCAAGATGGCGGTTAATTTGCATATTCTGGTGCAAAGTGAAGACTGAAGACAGCATAGAAGGAAGCCAAGTGCTGCAGAAGGGAGGGAAGCTGCAAGAAGCAAGCAAGTTGGGTGGTGGAGAAGGTAGGGAAGCAGACGTGACAGGGGAGAAGGGAAGGAAATAGGTGGGGCAGGGGAAAAGGAAGGGAAGCTGGGAAGGAAGCTGGCAGAGCTGCTGAGAAGGGAGGGAAACTGGTGGGGCAGCAAAGACTATAGCAGGAAGCCCTATTGCAGAAATCTTCCTGCAATGGGTCTCTAGTATATATATAAAGAGCTATTATGCAAAGTGTCCCTGGGAGTTCGACTGGGAGATCAGGAGTTCAATCACTTGCTATGACATGCACTGACCAACAGAGGGGCAGTGCAGAATGAAGGAAGGCCCCGACCAGCAGACAGAAGGCCCTGATTGCTGGCGAGGCCTAGGGACCCTACCTGTGCATGAATTTCATGCACCGGGCCTCTAGTTATGAATAAAGCTGCTATAGAAGTATGTATAGGCTTTTGTGTAGACATAAATTTTCAAGTCATTTGGTTGAATGCCTAGGAGTGTGATTGCTAGATCATATGAAAAGACTATGTTTAGCTTTGTCAGAAAATGCCAAACTACTTTACAAAGTGACATAAAAAAGTAAAATGCAATGGATTTTCATCATTGTTTTAACTTGTAATTTCTCAATGTCATATTTTGTTTTATCATGAAACCACTTTTGATGTCACTTATTCTTTGTTGTTTTTCCATTTTATTTTTTTTCTGTAATTTATCTTTATTTTATATTTTATTAAGCTTTTGCTTTTCTAGTTTCTTGAAGTGAAAGATTTAGTTACGAAGTCAGCCTGAAAAAAGTATATAAACATGATTCCAACCATATGACATTCTTGAAAGGACAAATGTATAAAATTATCAGTATTATTATTTTTAAAGTCCTCATCTGAAGATACGTTTTTATTAATTTTTAGAGACAGAAGGAGAAAGATCTTTCTTTTTTTGGCAATATAAATATATAAAGTTCTAAAGCTCTGTTTTTTTCTTTATCCCATATTTTTAAAATATTTTTTTATTAATTTCATAGAGAAAGGAAGAGGGAGAGAGAGAGAGAAAGAGAGAGAGAAATATCAATGATGAGAGAGAATCATCAATTGGCTGCCTCCTGTATTCCCCACACTGGGGATCAAGTCTGTGATCCAGGCACCTGCCCTGACTAGGAATGGAACCATGACCTCCTGGTTCATAGGTTGACAGTCAACCACTGAACCATGGTGGTCCTGCTATCCCATATATTTTTATTTTTAATCAGTTCAAAGTATTTTCTAATTTTTCATTTGATTTCTTCTTTGACTTGTGATTATTGGAAATTGTTTAATTTCCAATTATTTGCTGGCTTCCTTTTTGTTTATGCCTACTTTTGATTTCTAAATTAATTCTACCATGGTTAGAGAATATACTTGGTATTATTTCAAACCTTTTAAATCTATCAGAATTTCTCTTAGAACTTAAGAGTATGGCCTATTTTAGAAGGTGGGAGCAGCTCCAGACAAGAAGGGTTCAAACTTCACTTTTCATACTTGGAGTTCTATTAGCTTTTCCTGTATAAATACTTCTTAAATTGCTTGCTTTGATCAATTTTTAAATCCCTAAATTTATTTATTTACTTACTTATTTTTTGTAGTTTTATATTTCTTGCTAACCTCTTTACCCCACCAGGACCATTTTTTCTCCATGTTGCTTTTTTTTTGTATTAGTAGCCTATATTAACTCAACTTTTGCTTTTTATGGGTTGATCACAAACTATATACATTTAGTCTCACAAACTGGGTTTGAGCATGATTTTATATTGTCAGCTACTCCTGCATTTAGGGATTGACATATCTTCAGAATATTTGTATTTTAATGTTACTTAAGTTCTCGGCTAGTAAATCATAGTCGTAATCATACCCCATGATGCTTGGGCTTTTGACACAATATAATTTTAGAATAACAAATTTAATAATTTGCTGTGCACCTGGATTCTCCAAGGATAATCTGACTCAAATTAAGTCTTCTGCCTGTGTTTTTCAGACTGCTGCTACTGACCATAAAAAATTACATTCATGTATTTTTGCTCCACAGTTTGGGAAATGCTTTATTTTATAGAACTAAGAGCTTTTGATTATACAAGCTTTGCTCTTCTCAAAAGAGCTATTACCTGCAATAGAATTTTCCAATGTGTGCTCTGGGGAAGGCTGGTCCAGCAGGGACATTGTTAAAACAAAAGTTCCCTATTTAAGCACGTTTGGGATATTCTGTACTGTGCTCTTGGGATTTTAAAATTCACGTTAGACTATTGGAGTCTTTGAGAATTCACATAATTATGAGGCTTATTTAATCTTATACTTCTTAACCATAACTTAGCACAGCACTTACTTTTTACTGATTTATTTTTATCATAATAAATTACTATTGTGTGGATCACACTTTGGAAAAATCCTTTGTATGACTTTTATTTTACTAACTCCCAGTTTCCATAGAGAACCTCAGAGAAGTAGGTAGTTTGTCTGAGATAAAGTGAGTCATGAATGATGGATACAACTCTGGGCTCAGGCACACGTGGAGGCTTTGAAGCCAGAAATCTCAGATATAATTCAGTGCTAAATGCAGATTGCAGTGTTCAAGAGAGTGACCATGGACGTGCTCCCTGACATCACAGATGCTGGTGCATGTGACTGTCAACACTGCATTTTCATTATTTAAAAGTCTGTATGTATTCTTTGTGAGCACATTTTTTTTCTTCCTGCATATATTGCATTATTGATTTGTTTCACATTTAAGTGGAAACACTAAGCAGTTGCTTTTGTTAACGGGATAAAATGCCTATTATAAAATCCAATTTAGCTTTGACTAGTTTGATAGGATACTGATAACTTTAAAAGCAAAGTGGAATACAGCAGAGGATTTAACTTTACTTTTCCACCCTCTCTAATTCGTCATTAGGTTTCATTAAATTAGTGTAAAACTGAACACAATGAATTTTATTTACTTATTTTTTTAATCTTCACCTGAGGATATATTTTTTCCCCCATTGCTTTTTAGAGAGAGTGGAAAGGAAAGAGGAAGGGAGGAAGGGAGGGAGAGGGGGAAACAATGTGAGAGAGAGACATAGACTGGTTGCCTCCTATACCGGCTCCAGGAAGCTGGGTGGAAAGTGAACCCACAACTCCAGTATGTGCCTTTGACTTGTAATCGAATGCTCTACCGTTTGGTGTGCAAGCTCATGCTCTAATCACTTTACAACACCAGCCAGGGCTGAACACAGTGAACTTTAGAATTAGAGATGTTTCTACTACTGAGGCAAAGTACTATTTTCAAATAAAATTGTACTATTAGCACAAATGATTCCTACTTCTTTATATCACTGTGGACTCCAGTAGGAGATTCTTGAGGACATTTTGTTGTGTTGAAATGACAGTGTTTAGATTCACCTCTTCTTTTTTCTTTGAAAAAATGATGTTTCATGAACAGCATTCTTTATGAAGGTCACTAGTGCAGTGGTCGGCAAACTGCGGCTCGCGAGCCACATGTGGCTCTTTGGTCCCTTGAGTGTGGCTCTTCCACAAAATACCATGTGCGGGTGCACACGTACAGAGCAATTGAAACTTCGTGGCCCATGCGCAGAAGTCGGTTTTTGGCTCTCAAAAGAAATTTCAATCATTGTACTGTTGATATTTGGCTCTGTTGACTAATGAGTTTGCCGACCACTGCACTAGTAAATCATGATTTTTACATGAAGAAAGTTTAAATAATAACAAAAATGTTCTCTTATGCAATGTAGGTGTGTAGATTTAATTTATTAACTCTATAGTGCTTATTTCAGAGAGCTGTTCTTGGGTTCTATTTAAAATATGGTTTCAGGTAAATATTTACTGTCCTCACAGTTAATGACATATTAACTAGCTTATTTCTTGTAGCATTCAACTTACTTTTACATTTTTCTTGAGGTTATATGTAAATAGGTAAAACTTAAGGCTAAAAGAAACACACATGTATATATACATGCACACACTCACTAAGAAGGAGATTGAAATCCTATCTAATAAAAGAGTAATATACAAATTGACCATCACTCCAACACACAAGATGGTTGCTCCATGTGGTCAAAGATGGCTACCCCCATGTGGACACAAGATGGCCACCACAAGATGGCCAGCAGGAGAGAGTAGTTGGGAGGGAACAGGCCTGCAAGGAAGGGCAGTTCTGGGTGATTAGGGCAGCAGGGAAGGGCAGTTGGGAGGGACAGGCATGCAAGGGAGGGAAGTTGGAGGCTATCAAGCTTTCAGAGGAGGGCAGTTAGGGGTGACCAGGCCGGCAGAGGAGGGATGTTGTGGGTAACCGGGCCTGCAGAGAAGGGCAACTGGGGGGGGACTCAGGCTTGCAGGGGAGAACAGTTAGGGGGGACCAGGCCTGCAGTGGAGGGCAGTTAGGGATGATCGGCCTGTAGGGCAGGGCAGTTAGGGGCAAACAGCCTGGCAGGGGAGCAGTTAGGCATCAATCAGGCTGGCAGGGAGTGGTTATGAGGTGATCAGGCTGGCAGGCAGAAATGGTTAGGGGCAATTAGGAAGGTAGGCAGGTAAGCCAGTTGGGAACCAGCAGTCCTGGATTGTGAAGAGGGATACCAGATTGGAGAGGGTACAGGCTGGGCTGAAGGATACACACACACCCCTCCCTGTGCATGAAGTTTGTGCACCAGGCCTCTAGTTGGTTAATTAAATAATGGTTTGGGACTCCCAAACTTATACTAATCTGTATGCCATCTTTGTTTGAAATTAAAATAGGTGTTTTTTCCACAAAGATAGTTACTGACCTATTAGAAAAATCGAAATAAAAGTACACACTTATTGTGTGTGCACTGTACACATCACAGTTTAGGGGATGCGTCCTAAAATGTGTGGCTGTTATATACTATGAAATCTATGCAATCATAGACAGGGGAGTAAGTATGTCCTACTTGCTCACACTAAACTTCACTCAGCATTTGGTTGAGTTATTCACTTTCCACTTATTATAGCTTAGCTTTGAGAGTGTTTTCTTACATGAAGCTATTTGTGTTTTACTCTTAAGTGTGACCAGTCTTTCTGCCCTGATTATCAAAGGCTGTCAGTCAAATGCCTTTTTTTTTTGTCACAAACAAAACTCTGAATTCCCTACATTCTAACTAGTGTCTAGATAGAGCAGTCTAGAAGACTAAAATAAAATTTAAATTTACTGAGAACAAACACAAGAAATCTTAACAGAACAGTCCAGGGGTTCTTTCTGGCTGTGATCATGCTTTAAGAGACTCTTTGCTTTGAACAATTTATATTTCAATAGACACATGAAAAAGCATTTCAAAATTGCCACCCCCCCAAACCTAAATATTTCAGTTACACAACCAGAATAGTCCTTTACTCACTCCTTTCATGCTGAAAAGAAGAAATGACAGTTACTATATTCTATTCTATTCTAAATATCATGGCTTATAGATATGTTAAATATCAAGGATCTCCCTCAGAATCAAACTATAATTTGTAAAACTAAGAATGAATTAGAGGCCCCTCAGACATACTCAATTTGACTAAACTTTGCACAGAAGTGACCTGCAATTTGATCCCAGTCAGATATCTCTTACCACAATCCCATTTGAAACAGAAGAGAGTAACCTTTAATACCCCACCCAAACCAATGACTTGTGTGTGAGGAAATAAACCGGCAGAAACCACTGTAAGTGCCTATGGGTAATTATGCATGCACAGTGTACCACCACTGTGATGAAGCCTCTTCACATCTCTAGGTTAAAAATCTCCAGTTTTCTATTAAATCCCCATGAAATTTAAACTAATATCAAACGTGTACAGCTTTCCAGAAAGCAATTTAATTTAATTCAACAAATGTATCAGAAGCAAGTTCTAAATGCTATAACCTATGAGGGAATAGCTGAGTTGCACCTCTAAACGTTTGGGTTCCCTTAACCACACATCAGCTGAATCCATGCAAACTTCCCATAGGAGAGCGTTGGAAGCTGGAGGGAAGAAACAGAAGATCAGGGGAAAGGGATCAAGGGTGAAGCTTGTCTCCCCAGGGATGCAGGTTCCCCCACTCTCTCAGTTCTACAGCTGCCATGGTTTCCCACATTACTGAGCCATCCACATTGTGTTCTCTGATGATTTGGTTTCTATCTCACCTAAAAGGCTTGTTGTTGCTTGGCTAAGCCAACCTTTGCTAGAATTAGAAAAGTGAGGATACAGTTGTATTGTACATAGGGGGCTTTGACACTGTGCTTTGCCTCAGACCCATATTTTCTAGCAGTGCCAGTGTTCTGCATTTGGCCTCTCCCCCATTACTTAATAGTGGCATTTTGTTCTCTTTTCTTCCCACTTGTGATTTTGGCTCAATGTACTTGATGCGTAGGAACTGTCCATCAATTCTGTTATCTTTCTCCAGTATCATAAAATGCCTTTCATTTATCTACATGCAAACATACTCAGCTCTTATATAAGAACTTTTTCTTGGCCTCATCCTAACTCTCTAACTACTATTCCATCGAAGCTAAACTCTTAGAAGCATTGTCTCTGCTTAGTGTCACCCATTTCCAGTCTCTGATTCAGACTTTTTCAATTTTACTACTTTTATTTGGCTGTTTTTTAAATAAAGAAAAAAACATAGGTTATAATGTACCAAACACCATATGCCAAAAACCAAATATAACAATTGTTAGTTTATGCTGTTTTCTTCATACATACTTTTCTAGAAAGCAAATTATTACAGATAACAATGTGTGATTCTCACTTATTTCATTTCCCCCTTTCTTTTATTCTAATATCAATGCTTATCCTACTATATGTTTATGAGAGGCCCAGTGCACGAAATTAGTGCAGGGGAAGGGAGTGTTTACTCAGCCCGGCCTGCGTGCTCTCGCAATCCAGGACTGCTGGCTCCTAACCACTCACCTGCCTGATTGCCCCTAACCACTTTGCTTGCCTGCCTGATCACCCCTAACCACTCTGTCTGCTCCTAACCTCTCTGCCTGCTTGCCTGATCATCCCTAACTGCTCTGCCTGATTGCCCCTAAACGCTTGCCTGTCTGCCTGCTCAGTGAGCATCATAGCAACCAGTCATTCCACTGTTAGGTCTATTTGCATATTACCCTTTTATTATATAGAATATTGGTCTTATATATGCCTGTATTACTATACTATATATGCATGAATATAAATGTATAATTGATTTATATGTTTATAAGGTTTATATAAACAGCATCATACTTTTTATCCATCTTTTTATATTTTAGTTATTCTTGGCCATTTCCTCTACTACCTGGATTTCAGGAGGAGCTTATCAATTTCCATGAAAAAAAAAACTGGATATTTTTTTATTGGAATTATCCTGAATGTATAAATTAATCTGGAGAAATTTAACATCTTTATTAGCTATATTCTTAAGTACATTATAGGTTTTCTTGCTATTTTAAATGGAGTGTTTTTAGATTTACATTTACATGGTTGTTACTGGTAATAGGATGCTATTTACTTTTTTATAATGATTTAATATTGAATAACTGATGAAAATATTATTAGCTCTAATAATCTGTACAGATTTGTGAATTTTCTATATGTTTCATCATACTGGGTGCAGATAATGACAATTTTTTTTGTTGTTGTTTTCAGGCCTTATACTTTATTTTGTGACTATATTTTGGAGCTTGATTGATTTCTTTAATACTGATAGACATACTTGTATTCATTTTGTAGTATGTCAGTTTGGATCACTTAATCATTTCTAGACAAAATGTCATTTCTTCTAATTCTATAAAGTTAGTTCAATTTTTTTTCTAACTTTTGAGATAAGCACTTAGCTTGTTAGTCTGTTTTCTTTTCTTTTTTTAAATCTTTATTATTCAGTTTATTACAGATATTACTCTCCCCCCATAGCTCCCCTCCACCTGATTCCCCCCACCCCATTCTCTTACCCCCCCACCTCTGTCCTCATCCATAGATGTAAGATTTTTGTCCAATCTCTTCCTATACCCCTCATTCCTCCTTTCCCCCAAGAATTGTTAGTCCACTCCCTTTCTATACCCCTAATCCTATTATATTCACCAGTTTATTCTGTTCATTGAAAAAAATTATTCACTTGATTTTTAGATTCACTTGTTGATAGGTATGTATTTATTATCACTTTGTTGTTCATAATTTTTATCTTTACTTTTTATTCTTCTTCCTCTTCTCAAAGAAAACCATTCAGCATTTCACATAATCCTGGTTTAGTGGTGATGAACTCCTTTAGCTTTTTCTTATCTGTGAAACTCTTTATCTGCTCTTCAATTCTGAATGATAGCTTTGCTGGGTAGAGCACTCTTGGTTGTAGGTTCTTGCTATTCATCACTTTGAATATTTCTTGCCACTCTTTACTGGCCTGCATAGTTTCTGTTGAGAAATCAGCTGACAGTCATATGGGCACTCCCTTGTAGGTAACTAACTGTTTTTCTCTTGCTGATTTCAAGATTCTCTCTTTGTCTTTTGCCCTTGGCATTTTAATTATGACGTGTCTTGGTGAGGTCCTCTTTGGATTCTTTTTGTTTGGTGTTCTAGGTGCTTCCTGGACGTGTAAGTTCATTTCTTTCACCAGGTAGGGAAAATTTTCAGTCATTATTTCTTCAAATAGATTTTCAGTATCTTGCTCTCTCTCTTCTGGCACCCCCATAATTCTGATATTGGTATGCTTGAAGTTGTCCCAGAGGCTCCTTACATTATCTTCACATATTTGGACTCTTTTTTTCTTTTTTTTTTCTTTTTTTTGTTGGGTATTTTTTGCTTCCTCATATTTCAGATCTTTGATTTGATTCTTGGGGTCCTCTAGTCTGCTGTTGGCTTTCTGTATATTATTCTTTATTTCAGACAGTGCATGCTTAATTTCTGACTGGTCCTTTTCCATTTTTTTGGCATTCTCATTAAGATCCTTGATGGTCTCACTAAGTTTCTCAGAGTTCTCAATAAGTTTGTTGGCAGTTTGTAGAAGATTCTTGAGTAACCTTATAAATGTGGTTTATATGTCTAATTGTTTGCTTTCCTCCATTTCTTTCATTCGTGACATGTTTCTTGGTCTCCACATTTTGGCTGCTTCCCGGTATTGATTGAGTGGCTTTGTATGCTAGTTGTCCTTAGGGCCCAGTAGCTCTGCTGCCCCAATCACCTGAGGTGGACACTCTTGGTGCACCCCTTTGTGGGCTAGGTTCATAGTCTTGTTGTAGTTAAGCCTTGATTGCTATTAGTATCCTGGAAGGAATTGACCTCTGGGCCAGTTGACCATGAGGATTAACTGTGTCTATTAATGGAAAAACTGCTATGCTGGAGACACCCCTATGGGGCAAGACTTGCTTCAGTGGGGCTTTGATGCTCACCAAGTCTGCCTCTTGAGTGTGTCACTTATGTATGTGAGGAGTTGAAATCTGGTGTCATCTCACACTGACTTCTAGGTATACTGGTTCCTGGATCTCCAAGGAGGTGCAAGTCAGCTAGTGTCTGAGGCCACCCAGCAGGAGCTACAGGGATCACTGCAGATTTCTCCTCTTTGCTTAGAGTTTGGAAGATTTGGAGTTGATTTTCCCTACTTGCTTAGAGTTTGGAAGTTTTGGAATTGTCTGACTCAGTTGCAATTTGTTAGGTTAAGCTGCCAGAGGGCAGGCCATTCATATGCAAAAGTCGCTGTGTACAACTCGATGAGTTTGTAAATTTGGCGTGGCATGGTCTCAGGGAATCACTAGGGCATGGCAAACAGCGATGGCTGCCAGTGAGCACTCTGTGCCATGTTCTGTTCAGTGTCCCGAGTCCTGTGCTCCAGCGCAGTAACAATGATTCCATTGTGCAACTCTGCGAGAGAGCCATCCTCCCTTTCTGACCCGTTGGCAGACATTCCAGTTTCTCCTTGTATGAGTCTGGGTCCCCAGAATCTTGCCAGAAGCTGGAGTTCAGAGAGTTGGGAACTTGTAACTCCCTCCCAGTTGAAAAACAACAGTGCATGGCAGCCCGATTCGCACGCGTCTCTGTACTTCTGCCTTTCTGAGCCTCTGCACGTCCTACCAGGTCTGGATGCATGTTTTTCTCTCCTTCTAGTTGTAGAACTTCCACTCCACCAGCTTTCCCGTGGTTCTGGGGGATAATTGTTTTGTCTTTTAGTTGTAGTTTTGGTGTGGTTGAGAGAGACAGCACATACAAATGTATACCTTATGCCGCCATCTTGGTTCTGAATCCTGCTTGTCTCATTTTTGTTCTCATATGTTTCTGCTAGTCTGTTTTCTAACATTTCACTTTCTCACTAAGTACTCCTGATTAATAGCCTCCCGTACTTTCGTTGTAGTGCAGTTTTAGATATTTCCTGTTTCAATTTCTTTATTTTTCTTATTTATTTATTTATTTATTTATTTTCAATACATTCAACTTTATTTTTTTTTCTCCCTATTGCCATCCCCACCCTTGTCTGTCTCCCCCCTCTCCACCCTCTCCCATTTCCCTGTATCCACTGACTATGCCTACACACACACATCCATACAAGTCCTTCGGTTGATCTCCTATAGGCCCCTCCTCCCCAACTTCCCCTGCCTTCCCACTGTAGCATGACAGTCTGTTCATTGCTTCTTTGCCTCTGCATCTGCTTCCCCCCCACCCCCTGATTTTTGTCTTTAATAACATCTTGCCCCTGTAGGCTAGAAATAAACCCACAAGAGCAAAAGAGAAATGATCGAATCTCAATTTCAATGTCTGATAGCTTTGAGTCCCAGTTTCAATGTCAAACAGTTCTTTATGTGTACATGTCATCAATGGTAACTGGATACTGGACAAATGGTGGTGATTCCGGTTTGACCCTCTCTGGTTTGGTCCTGGGCATCCTGTAGTGATGCTCAGGTGCTATCTACTCACATGGTAAGGCGTCGTCAGCGTCTTCCATCTCCGGACTGTTTCTCTTCTTGCCTTCGTGATTGGTGCAGACCTATCAGTTCCTCTCTGTTGCAGGAGTCCACTTGGTCTTGGAGTTGTTTTCTGAAAGTATATAAATATATTCTCAACCAAGAGTTAATAAAGGAATCTTTTCTATAAAATTGACTTGGGGGTCCTTTTTATTTTTGCCTATCTGCTTTTCCTTTGGCTTCTTTTGACACCATGTGTTTTTCATGGGTGTCTTGCTGTTAGCATTACAAATGGAAATTAATTTTCTAAAGTGAAAATTTTCTAAATGTAATTTACTCACCAGATATTTTCTCTTACATGCTATTATCCTACTCTCCCCCCTCTTTTTTTTTTTTTTTGACTAATGGAGAATTTGGTAAAATTTTTTAATGCAATCTTGATAACTTTAAATTTTAACTTTTTGTACACAAATATGCCTGTTTTCTGTTCATTACGTATTAAGCAATTTTACCATGAGATGAGCTATCAATAGAAATTTTAATTAATACTTTAGAAACAGCTTTTTGTCCATTACACTTAAATTTTCTTGTTTGTTTGCTTAATTAGAGCAAAGAATATCCTTACATGATATTATCCTACAATATCATTTAATTTTTGATATTTCACAACAGCATCTTGTACAACTATCCCAAACAAACATACAAACTAACTCTTTGAATGTTTAGCAGCAATTTAAAAAGAGGATATGAAAGGATTTAATTTCTTTCAGAAGGAATTGATGCACTGGGAAGGCACTTGAGCATTCTATACTGGCCCCTCTTTCCTCTTTTGCCAAGAGGAACCCTCTTCTCACAACCCAATGGTCCTCAGGTATAGCCTGAGCTCTCTATTCACACTAAGGTCGAAGCCTCAAGGCGGCTGGTATAATGGATCTCTCTCTCCCCAAATGGTGTGAGGTGGGCCCTCCAGGGAGAAGGAACCTGAAATCCCCGAGATAAGTGAGCAGTGCCAGGGCCCCCACCAGCAGGCAAGGGTATCCCTAAGGCAGGTGCTGGGTGTGGAGGCCACGAGGGCATAGGCTACCATGGAGACAAAACTGAACCTCACAACACCCTGCTTGGCCCTGGAGGATGACTGGTTAGCCAGACACGGGTAAGATTCCTCAGGGAAGGAACCACCTAAGACAGGCACAGTCACAGAGGGGCCATCAGGAGAGAACTTGGGGATCAACAGAGGTGGGGCAGAGAACCTCACCTCCCCCCAACCTTGCAGGGGTCTGAACCATCACCCCTTCTGAGGGAAGTCTCCTGCCCCCATGGCTACCTCGCTTCCCACGCTCAGCACAGATCGGGACCCAGGTAACAGACAGAAACATGCTGACAGCAGCTGCCCTATATCTAAATTCAGCCCAGCACTAGGAATGCCCAATGCCTACTCAATGCAAATAAACCTTTCCACTAATATATATAGGGTAATCTAAGATTATTGGTAGAGTATTGAATTTGACGTAAAAGAGTTATCAAGCTTTCAGATTAATTTAAATTGGTGTCCTGTTTCAATTTAAATGTTGTTTCTAACCCATGAAATAGGTACTTATTTTGTTTTCAAATATGTGTTCAACTTTGTTTTTAATTTTTTTATGATAATGATTATGAAATATCATTTAAATGCCAATTCTTTGTTGTTTGAAACTGCTTCATATATACTTCCAAAGAATCTGCACTCTATATTTACTGGCTGTCAGGTTCTATGTGTGTCCATTAGATGATGTCTCTTATTTGTGCAGCAATATTTATTTAGTGATATTTTTGCCAGCTTAATCTATTAGCTTCTGATAGGAGTGTGTTATAATCCTTGAGTGTGATGACTACTAATTTCTTCTTGTAATTCTGTTTTTGCTTTATTTGTGTTAAGATTGTTAAACCCACACACAAGCTTAGAATTTTTATATTCTTTCATGAATTCATGCTCACATAAATCTCTTTTGGGAGATAGATATGAATATTACTAAGCCATATTCTCGAGTTATTTTTAGTATTAATAGTTGTGTTTTCTATTTATGTTGCACAAGGTATACTGGTAAATGTTTGAAAACTGGCTCTCTGAAATGGAAGCTCTGCTCTGCAGTATTTGCTGACTTCCCTGGTGTAAATACTCTCTACAGGGCAGAATTTGAGCAGCAATGTGAAAACAAGTTGAGAAAAGGAATTTGCATAGCAGCTGTTGAGAGATTTGTCAACCTGTATCTAACACATCATTGAAAATGCATTATCTTTGCTTCTTTTTTCTCCTTTCCCTTCTTCTATTGTACTTACCAGATTTTCTTTATTCTCATCTATTTCTTCTGTTGAAATGGAAGTTATACATTTTATGTTGTTAACTTAGTGACAATCCTTGAATTTTTTAATATGCAGATTGATTTAACAACTGATCAATATCTCTATTTTCCTCTTGAACATTTTAAGGAATCTTAGATTGCTTTTATTCAGATCCCTTTCCCACTTTCATGCCACTGCTATCTGGTATTTTAGTTCATGCTTTTTTAAGCTTCTCCAAAGTAATAAAAATATTTTCACTTAAACTATATTTTCTAGTGCCTAACTGAGTTGTCATTATCTTATTTGCAGCCTAGTGGTTGCTTTCAAATTGTGTTTTGTGGAACACTGATCTTGTAGATAGGCATCTAAGCAACTCTGGTGTGGGTGTGAGAAAAGCCAGATAGGTAGTATTCCAAGATTTCATCTGAATCTAAATATCTGCCTGTGTATTTTAGTTCAGCTACTCTTTTTTAAAAATTGAGGTATAATTAATATGTACTAAAAATCACAGATTTTTGTATATAGCTTTCACAATTATATATACACCTATGTAACCACTACTCTATAAAGGATGAAACCACCATTCAAGTTTGAAATTCTCTCTCTCTCTCTCTCTCTCATTCTGAATGTATTGCTTTCTTAAGGTGGGGCAGCTATGCTTTTAGGCACTGTTTCTCTAAGCAGAGCAGAATGTCCATCTTATATAGCGTGTTCGAGAAGCATGAAGTTTGGTAATTAATTTCACTGAAGTTCAGAGACATGAGTGATTTAACATTACTGTAGATGCATGGTTATTTGAACAAGACTGCTGTTGATTGGCCAGTACTCAGAAGCGTGTTTATTGTAATGAGTCTGGTCCTGATGAGCTACTTTTTAGAAGTGAAGGGCTTTTGCTATTTGGTTGGCTTGCATAACCACATCTATTGAAGTGGGTTGTCATTGGTTGATTAAGCAAATTTAGAACTGGCTCCAGTGGTTAACTTTTATGATAACTAGAAGGCTTTCCTTTATTTATTAAGCAAGTTCAGAATGAGTTTTGGTTGCTCTTATTACCACAGCAACAGAAGATCAGCCTTTTTTCTAGAAGTGTAGGACTTTTTTTATTTATGGTATTCCCTTTTGGTTTGTTCCTGGACAAGTGGAGTAAAGATCACTGTGGTGGCTGAGATCTGCACTACTGCTGTTTCTCCGTGAGGATCAGGCTAATTTGGCAACTCCTTTAAGGTGAGATTTATTTGTGGAGGTATGATTTTTGAACAGCATGATTATAGTCTGCTTTTGTCTTTGAGCTTTTTGTTGAATCATTTACTAGTATTAGGACAGAAACTGTGAGCAAAATAAAAATAACTATAAGATGAAAAGACACTGTGGAATCAACATGAAGTTTTCCAGGCTTGATAGAGAATGAAGAATCTAGTGACTCCTCAGGCTACTTTAGATAGCCAGCTGCCTTTCATTTTCACTTAAAGATTAATCCATTTCACAGGAAGTGTTAACTCAGCTACAAGATATGTTAACAATGGCACAGACTTTCCCTAAGTAAAAGAAAATCCTATGTTATCCAATTACTTTGATAAATAATTTAAACTTATTTTTGTGTTATAGTACATATTACAACATTCTAATTATGGATAATTTTTTTTCTTTGCCCAGCTTATGTGGCCTAATTTCTCTGTGGTCTGTTCCACTAATTATATCTTTACAAAGGATTTTATATACCTTTGTGCTATTGTAAGTTCAAAGGTCAACAGAAGATATTGGTGAGTCATACACTTGAGTAAATGCACTAATAGTCTTAAAGAACAAAAAGCCTTGGTCCTGTGTGAACATTGAAGAACCTGATTTTTACAGAGGACAAAGAATACAGGAGCTTCATGAGAGAAGTGAACAAAGTTTGTGAAGCTGAAAGTATAAACACCTTTAGGCTTTTGTTAAGACAAATAGTCATTTTGTCATTCTAAAAATATCGAACCCTCTTCTGCCATTGCTCTAAATATGTCTTATCTACAAGAAATTCAATGTTAGTAAAGTCAGTCAATAAACCTTTATATTATTTTGTTTTTCAAATTGGATAACCAACAATAGCTTGGGAGATCTATTATAGCATTTTGTTGGTGATGGGCAAGTATGTATTATTACAAGGGAAGCATTATAGGATAAATCAGAATGCATAAACTTAAACATGGAAGGAGAAAAATAAAAATAAAAAGCTAATGAATAAAAGTATGTAAATGAAAACAGAACAATCAGTGGCTTGGGTGCTTAGGATGAGTCTGGTTCTGATGGTCTTGCTTATAAGCTCTATGCTGCCATCACTTATTCTGAGGCTCTGGGGTCAGTAGTAAACTTATGTGGGGTTTTCTGATCAGAACTTAATTGCCTTCACTTACCCATTCCTACAAGATGCTTTCCACTATTCTAGAGGTTTTACGGTAATGAATTCAGTGAATATTTTTGAGCAAGAAGCAAACCCTTGTGGAATTCTTGGATAACTTTGCTATTAAAAAGGTTCCCCTTTACTAGGTAGAATAGTTAGAATGTTCTATGTAGGAAATAGGATATTCAGTCTGTGCTCTGGATGTTTTAACAAGGGAATGTGTAACCCCTTCAGAAAATAAACATACTCCTCTTTGCTTTACACCTAGAAACTAATATAATTTTGAAGGTCAACTATAATTGGGAAAAAAAAGAAAATGAATGTAATAATATTTGTACATATGCATACCCAGAGGGAAGACATACAAAATTCAGTTGAAAATGCTGAAATGTGCTTTCATGGTCTGCTTCCAGTCTATGCTTTGCCTTTACACTTATCTCCAGAATTGGACTAGCTATGGATAAGGCTATAATTTGATATGCTGAAGTATTTTATCCATCAGTACTTAATATTGTGGTCATTTTGTGCTTACTATGAGAGATCATCTCATGGAGGATTGACAAAAGTGTTTTATATTTTATCAGATACTAGTAGCCCTGCGCACGAATCCATGCACCAGTAACTTGCCAGTAGTTTGCTGCCTCCCTCCAGTAGCTCTCCACCTGCTATCCTCTTGTAGCTTCCTCTGTCCTCCCCTCATAGCTTGCTGACCTGCCCTCTCCTGTAGCTCTCCACTGCCCGCTTGTAGCCAGTAGCTAGCTTCCACCCTCCTATAGCTTCCTCTGGCCCCACCCTCCCTCATAGCTTGGTGTCCTGTTCCCTCCTGTAACTCTCCACCACCTGCTTGTAGCTTGCTGCCCCACCCCCTGCTGATCTGTGATCCAGTCATTACATGGTCCATTTGCATATTACATCTTTATTATATAGGACTAGAGGCCTGTTGCACAAAATTTGTGCACTGGGTGGGGAGGGGGTCCCTTAGCCCAGCCCATCCCCTCTCACAGTCTAGGAGCCCTCAGGGAATATCCTACTGTCAGCTTAAGCCCACTCCCCAGTTTAGCGAGTGGACCTACGCTGCAGTCTGGTCTCCCTCTGAGGGAGGTGACCAGGCTGATCAGGGGAAGGCGCCACCCTATCACCCCGCTGCTGTTGCCACTGCCGGCCACCGCAGCCGCCAAGGTATTTTCATCAACATGGACTCCAGTCCCTTCACCATGAAAATAATGACAACTTTCTTTAGGCATTTTCAAGATGTGTCTTTCATAGGATATGACATTTTTCTTTCTTTCTTTTTTTAAAATCCTCATCTGAAGATATGTTTCCATTGATTTTTTAGAGAGTATGGAAGAGAGAGGGAAAGACAGAGAGAAACATCAATGTGAGAGGGACACTTTGATTGGTTGCCTCCTGCATGAGCTCTGACCTGGGCTTTGGCCAGGGAGGAGCCTGTAACCTAGGTACATGCCCTTGATCAGAATCAAAACTGGACCCTGCCTCAGCAGGCCAAGACTCTATTCACTGAGGCAAACCGGCTAGGGCAGGATATGACATTTCTTAGCACCTCCAGCAGCAGACCTTTGTTTTTTCCTCCAGGACTGAGGTGGAAAAACCCTAGATTACCTTCTTGGATTCTTATTACCCAAGTTACCAAGAACACTGCTAATGGTATCATACAGGGAGCTTAGCCAATGAGTGGGCAGAAAAGTTGTTTCCTCTGCAGTTCATGTGCAGAGGCCCCGTGTGTGTCCACTGGGGTGGGGGCATGCTCTAAGCCATGGCCGCAGGAAGCAGTCCCTCACCCCTGTGTGTGTTTGATGGGGTGGGAGGCATGCTCTGAGCCACACCAGTCATGACTATTAAGGCTTGGAATTGGTTGTGACTATAAAGGCACCCTGAACAAATTTGCATATTACCTCTCTATGTATATACCAGGTGACCATCCTGGCTTTGCCAAACCTTAACCATATAGATTTTTCAATCTGATGGTTCCCAGTGTTTCTCTTCAGAATCTAGGATACAAATTTAGGATGTCTATGATGTAATTTTGGAAACTTTTCATGGATTTAACTTTATGTTCTGCAAGAAATTCTTGCATAAGGAGTTCAGTCAGACTAGACTGTTGGACAGGATGATCTGCTAAAACATGTCATCTGACCTGCTAAAACATGTCCTCTGAGTCCTCTTTTATTGTGTGTGTGTGACATCTTTCCTTTCCTTTAGAAATGTTTTGATTTTGTTTTGTTTTTCATTAAAGTCTGTTTGTTTTGGTAACATGAGCTTATGACAGCAAATAACATTATATTTGCCATTGGATTACCTGAATGGATGTGGCTTCTGGTTCCTAAAAAACTGTCCTTATAAGATGCACTAGGCCAGTGGTCAGCAAACTGCGGCTCACAAGCCACATGCGGCTCTTTGGCCCCTTGAGTATGGCTCTTCCACAAAATAATGCGTGCGGGTGTGCATGTAGAGTGTGATTGAAACTTCGTGGCCCATGCACAGAAGTCAGTTTTTGGCTCTCAAAAGAAATTTCAATCATTGTACTGTTGATATTTGGCCCTGTTAACTAATGAGTTTGCCGACCACTGCACTAGACTAATTATTGTATATCCAATGTGGTATTTCATATTTTAAATTTAAAGATAAATCTAACCACCACAGCAAATATAAGAACAAATATAGAAAATCAGGACTTGGTTAGAAAATGTCCCAATGATTTGTTCTTTTCATGGAAACTTTTAGAATTCAGAAACCAATAATGAGATTCTCCTTCATTGGGTAGGGTAAAAGAATTGGTGAATTGAGGATGTTATACCAGTGCAGGTGATACAATCATATGTAAAGGGAAACAAATTACAGTAGGCCCTTGATAACATTTCATGGAACATCATTTCCATATAATGTTGATGAGAGGAAAAGTCAATTTCCATCTGGGACCACTGTCTATGAGAAGCTTTCATGTTTTCCCATGTTTGCATGGGGTTTCTCCAGGTACTCTGATTTTTCTCCCACATGCTAAATGTGCACGTTTGGTGATTGGTATGTCTAATTATCTTGGTCTGAGTGAATGAGTGTGCCCAGCGATGGAAGGGCATCCTGTTCTCACCTTGCTCCCTCAACTGCTAAGTAGGCTCTGGCCACCTGCGACCCTGGTTGGAAAATAATCCTCTTACTTCACTCACACTCATTTCAGTGTTTAATATTGGAAGTGTTTTGGGTCTTTATGTAGAAGTTAGGTGATATTTTTGTTACCAGAAATATGCCCAACTCTTGTTTATACCAATTAGTCTGTGGTGAAATTGGTTTCATTATATATCATTTTGCTTAAAGTTGCAGTTTTTAAGTACCCATTGACAGAATTAAGTGAGGACTTAAGGTATAATATACGAAGATTTATTTTACTAATTTAAAGATTGTAATTGCTCTAAGATGAAAACGTTTAACGAACTAATAATTTAGCCAGAAAGTGTGCAGAAAACAAATATATATGCATGTATCCATATGTCCTTCATTAAAAATGACATCCCAGAGGCTGAAAAGAAGTTGTAGAAAGGTTCCCAAAGTCTTCTGTTTGACAAAAATCTCTGAACATAAAGTAGAGAATGATATTCTGCTTATAATGAGCTCACAAACCCTCACCAAGATATAGGTGAGCATACACATATGCACAATGTTTGATAATTCTGAGAATTTTTCCCTTATTTTGTTGTTTGGATTCTTTGGGAAAAATATTTTCTACTGTTAATTCATCTCTCATGAAATTGTAAAGAATTGTTTATATTTTTGAGAGATGCAGCATACTCCTAAAACAGTTAGCCCACATGTTTGCACCAATCTTCTTACTACTCAGGAATATTAACAAATAGCTTTGGTTTGGCTCAGTGGATAGAGCGTCGGCCTATGGACTCAAGGGTCTCAGATTTGATTCCTGTCAAGGGCATGTACCTTGGTTGTGAGCACACCCACAGTAGGGGATGTGCAGGAGGCAGCTGATTGATGTTTCTCTCTCATTGATGTTTCTAATTCTCTTTCCCTCTCCCTTCCTCTGTAAAAAATCAATAAAGTATATTTTTAGAAAAAAAGAAGTATTAAGAAATAAACAGATTTATCTTTTAAACTACTGTAATCCTCTGTTTTATAACAGTAGTACATTTTATATCTTAAACTGTTAGTTTTAAGCTTAGAAAATTACACACACATATATATATATAACATTTTAAATTTGACAAAGCTTGAATTTTGTTGATATGCTGTATTATTTACCCTTCCCCCCAAAAGAAAAACAAAATAAACATTGATAAAACAAATAAAAACTATACATATTGCAATTTGGGGAGCTAATATTATTTTTTCTTTATAGTTAGAATAATTTTGATCTATAATGCAGGGATTTTTCTACCTTATAATGCCCATATTTTCATGAATAATATATTAATAATTTGAATTCAGTGCTTCATAAATTAAATTCAGTGATCACTCAATGTAAAAAGGTGTTAGTAAAACAATGTAGTCATCATCATAAAGAAAATTTTTCAAGCACCCAGTTCCAGGATTCAGGATTCAGGATATTTTGCCCTAGAATGCATACTGCTACAGTGAAAACAGGAAGACCTATAAGCAAGGTTGTGCTCACAGGGTAGGCGTGGGTGCATGGCATCTACTGGGGCACACAATTCGAAGAGCACTGATCCACAAGGTTCAAGGCTTCAGCAGAAAATAAAATGCTGCCAGGATCAAGTGTGTTAGCAAAAGTTGTAGTGCCTGCAAATTACTGCTGAGGCATCTAGAATTCATTAGAAGTTTTTCAAAACTTTGGTAGCTGAGTGTATGTGAAGGGAATTGTGATAGAGGAGAGAGATGGATTGAAAAGGAATGGTGTTCTTGTACGCAGTTAGTCAATTCACCAGAAAACAGTATCAAATTTACACAGTAAAATTTATAGAGCAAGATCTGTATACAAAAATCCAAAAAACCCTGGTCACATTAGAGAGTTCCATACTCCACCTCCCAAAATTTAACACATAGTTGCTTATCAGTGACTAATTCCTTCACTTAGAATTTTTTTCTCAGGTTACTCATATTCTGCCAATTGGTTGGCATGGCACAAGTTAAGTAAATTGGATCTTAGCTCAGAGATCAAGATGTAAAAGTGCTTTATAGAGCATTGATGGTGTGGGAGAGGTAGGGCAAGGTCAAGGGCTGTTAGTGCAGGAGAACATCAGAAGAGAGCCAGAAAAGAGAAGTCACTTCAGTAAAGCACATGGGTCAGACGACAGAGAAGTTTGAATGTTGGATTTAAGAAATATACCTTGGGCTATTCTTCATTTGCTTTAATTCCTAAAATAAAATGGGGGTAATAGCTGTAACCTCCTTGGAGGATTCTGTCATTAAAGTAGAGGGCAAGACAGTGTGAAGTATCCTATCTCTTATGGCTGTTACTCAAAAGGGAGTCAGAAAGACCGAAATAGGACTGGAGGTCACTGGAACATAATTTAACCCACTTTGCAATTTTGTTTGCTACTGGCTCCCAAAATGTAGAAATATTGGGGAATTCTATTTTTTAATCTTAAATGCAATGGGATGAATTCACAAGAATGTGGGACTTCTGGTCTACTACATTTGATGGTGGACAATCCCTAACTTAAAGATAATTAGTAAAATAAAAGAGAAGATCAGATTCAAAGAAACCTGAAAAATCCTAAGTGCTTTGGTTGAACAGAAGCACTGCCACAGAGATATTTGTACATTTCCACTTTGGAGGACTGAAGTGGAGAGCTTTAGATAGGTGTACAGGTGTGGTCAACTCAACACACAGTTGTATAGAACATTAGTCTTTTGAGAACCTCAGATCCAAGTTTCTATGTGTCTTTTGTAGTAATAGTCTCATGTGTCTTTATATACAAGGGTGAGAAAATTAGGTTTATACTTGCTTGTTTGGAAAATATGATAATAATAATACAAGTATAAACTCAACTTTTATGTACTCATAACTGTAAAACTACTTTTGCCCATCCATTGTTTAACCCAATATCTTTCAGTAAAATCTCCATCTTAGTAACTTATCATGAATGAAGTATATATTTCTTTTACAAAACATGTTACTGTTTTTTTACCAATTATCATGATCCTATTTGGGGATCAAAGAAATATTTGATAAGCCACTACAGTCTGAGATAAGAAGTATTATGGCACATAACAATGCCAAGCTCTTCATGGATTTGGCATTAAAAGATGCCACAGTCCTTAATTAGCTCAATATAAAAGGTCATCTTACTTAGAAGTGATATAAGAGCCATCCTCATTTTTCCTCTATTTCATTGAAGTCCTCAAAGACACAAAAGGTAAACCTTTATGAAAAACTGACTGTTTAGCTTTAATTCTCTTTTAGTAAAATCTATATAATGCTGAGCTAAAAAAATTTCTTGCTTTTATCTTAGAGCAGTGGTTGGCAAACTCATTAGTCAACAGAGCCAAATATCAACAGTACAATGATTGAAATTTATTTTGAGAGCCAAATTTTTTAAACTTAAACTTCTTCTAATGCCACTTCTTCAAAATAGACTCACATAGATCAAATACCATAGATGGTATTTTGTGGAAGAGCCACACTCAAGAGGCCAAAGAGCTGCATGTGGCTCACGAGCCGCAGTTTGCTGACCACTGCCTTAGAGGAAGTAAGATTGAGTTTAGGAGCAAGGATTGCAGGATGTGTTTAAACTAGTTTTCCCAGCCAGTAATGTCTGCTGAAAGCGGGGCACAAATCTTCTGCCTTCTAAGTTGCTTCAAGGCTGGACTCTGAGAGACATGATTTAGATAAAGTAGGAGGTTAATGCATTACCTGCCATCCATCCTTCAGCATGGCTTCTCATACACAAAAATCCTCTTATAAAATGACAACTGAATTCAGTTGCAGATTTAGATGTTTATTGTTATCACCAAAACTATTTAAAGAATAGCTTTTATTCAAGGAATAAAACTTGTTTTAATCTCATAGGTAAAATTAATGTTACGTTTGAATAATCACTAATGATCTAGAGTCCATTTGCTACCTTTTCTTTGGAATGTGGTATACTTCAATGATATTTGTAATTTAGGTGTTCGATAAAGATGCTTGAAGATAATGCTTGCCATTGCTGAAATTTTCTTGTTTTGAAAACAAACATATGTGATGCAGGTGTAATGATTTTGTTTTTTAAGAACACAAACATATATCTTGAAGACATATAACAAAAAATTGCACACATGAAGATCAGTATGTTCAGTTTTAAAGAAAATCATACATGATTTTAAGAAAGCTATTCTGCTAAAAAAAGAAAGTTGGAAAAGCTACCATAGGTGGTAGTGGGGAGGGACTGACAGTCATTCACTTTAGATAGTTGATCTGAAAAGAAATAAAGTCTTGGAGTCATCTAGGAGCTAATGGCAGAAGTGATTCTACCACATACATGTCCTGTCAATTCATCTCAGTTACCAAATAAATAAACCTACAAAACTTGGATACATTGAATATTTGTTTAAAAATTAGTCCTTCTTCATAAAATAAAATACTTTTTAAATTGAGCTCCTTGGGAACAAGGATTTTATCCTTGGCTTAGGTAACCTCTTGTTTCTTGTGTACATTTGTACTCACTGTTTTGAGACTTTGTGACACTTTTCATCAAAACTTTTCATAACTTTGAGAAATAAAAGTAGTGGTTCTTATTTTTCTTCAAGGACACCATTCCTTAAAATATATGAACTTACTCATCCTGTTATGATGCTAGAAAATTGATTATTCTAATTGAAACATTGCTTGTACTGCCAAATTTAAATGAGTTCTTTTAAAGAATCCTAGAAATAGGTATTGATTGACAAATGACAATGCAGAAAAAGCCTTTGATCAATGAAAGAAATCAGAATGTAAGATGTTGCACTGATTGAAATATGTAATTTATGAAAAATAAACTCCAGAAATACCAACGGCTCTTTAGTAGTACATACAAAAGAGGACTTGGCAAAAAGAAAGGCCTGTTGATTTCTAAGAAGCGTTCAGAGAAACGAAAAATTGCAGATGCCATTACTTTATTCAGAAACTAGAAGCCCAGTGCATGAAATTTGTGCACGTGGGGGCGGGGCGGGGGCATGATGGTGTTTCTCAGCCTGGCCTGTGCCCTCTTGCAATTCAGGACCCTTGGGTAGGATACTCAGTGATCTGAGCCTATTAGGGCTTTCCTTCCCATGGCTGCTGCAGTTGGCTTTGCTCCCACCACTGCCACTGCTTCCTATCTATGCGGCACTGCCCCCACTCCCCTGCCGCCAGTTGCCTCCCTCTACAGATGACAGGCATGGGGTGCAATCACCTGACTGGCCTGGGTCTCCCTCTGTGGGGCAATTGCAGCCTCTCCCACCCACCACAGTGCTGCTGGCTGGTGGCCTGCCCCCCCCCCGACTCCCAACCAATCGCATCACATATGCCTTGGCTGGCCTGGCACCAGTGAATGTCATAGCATGGTTGTCCAGAAGGTCGAGGTCGTTCAGTCAATTTGCATATTATGCTTTTATTAATATAGATAAAAGAGATTAACTGCCTTTTACCCTCCCTATGTCATCATTGGTGATTAGAAGAAGGAAGAATAAAGCTTGTGTATAAATAAGTGCCCTGCTGTCCATTTTCCATTCTTACCCTCTCCCTTTTCCCCCTTATATTTTTCTCCCTCTCTATCTCCTTTCCTTTCTTAATTAAAGTTGTATTCTGGGATTAGGATATGTGTTGACTCTTTAAAAATAGGATAGAAGTTATTCAGAGCTTCAATATTCTTTATGTCCTGGAAATTTCTTAGAAACAATGATGGCCATTTTTATAGTATACCTATAGGCTATCATTTGGCAGTCAGGATGCCTACCCCACAATGACCTGAATTAGATTGTAACGTTGAGTGAGAAATAAGTTTTACTTTAGTAATTGGGGTTGTTCATTATTTAGCCTTTCCACACTAATACAAGTGACTGTCATTTGGCAGTCTGGATGCCTACCCCACAATGACCTGAATTAGATTGTGACATTGAGTGAGAAATAAGTTTTACTGTAATTGAGGTTGTTTACTATTTAGCCTCTCCACACTAATACTACTTTGCATGAGTGACTGATCTAATACCTAGGCATAAAGAAGAGGAAAACAATACTCTCCTTTCATCCTTTCATAGAATTTGCAGTTTAGAGTGGTAGGGAAGATAATAACAAACATAGAAATATAACATATACACCAGAAGCAATTAAGTACTAGGAAAAAGAATAAGCAGAGTTAGAGTATAGAGTGATGTTGAGATGCAATTTTATATGGAAAGGTCAAGTAAGATCTCTAAACAGCTGACATTTGAGCAGAAGACCAAAGGAAGCAAAGAAATGCACTGTGCTCACATCTGGTGGCTCAGGGGAAGGATTCCAGAGAGGGAATATAAATTGAAGACATGATAGGTTAGAAGTAGACGTAATGTGGAACAGAAAGAAGGTCATGTTACTGAAGGATCTTGCCCCAGAGGGAGCATGATTAGTGATAAAGCTAGTGTAGGAAGGCCCTGAGGGTTTTTGGATGGACTTCAGATTTTACTCTAGTTGAGACTAGAAACCATTGGAAGGTTGTCAGGTAAGCACTGGTATGATCTGCCTTAGGCTTCAGGAAAATCACTCTTGCAGCTTTGTGGAAAATAGAATAAACAGAAGCAACAGTGGACCAAAAGACCCCTTTGGAATATGCATCCCCCATACCATATTTTAGTTCCACTCTCTTTTACCCTATTCTCTGTCTGTATGGCCTCTATGAACCATATCAATAGGCTCTATTAACAGCTGGTTTCAGGTGGGGTGCAGCCAATGGGGAACCTGTGCAAAGAACTGAAGTAGAAAGGTCAGAATATTCATTTCTCAGACTCCCTTCTCAAGAGTAACACTCAAACTGGCTAAATTCCTCAGTCAAGAGCAAATTCCTCAGGCATCCATCTCAGTCCTATTATAGCCCTAACCTCCTTGGTAATGCTCTATCCCTGGTGTTTCCTCTTGGTTAAGGACTTAGACTAAAGCTGTAGCAGTGGAGCTAGTGAGAAGTCATATATAAAATAGGTTTGAAAGTACAGCTAGAAAAATATCTGAGGGGTTGGATGTGAGGTATGTGAAAAGAAGTTAGAATGAAGAGAACAGTTAGAAAATATGACAAAATGAAGCTCATCCTTCAGGATTTCATTCTCATGATGGTGGAAGAAATAAATGATGGTGTTCTTTACCATTTAGGGACAATATAGTTTACCTGAAAATAAGCCCAGGAAGATTTAATTGCTTCATTTGTATTTTTCATGCCACCTAATTAACTCTTAGCTGCCCAGCCATCATCCTTCTGATCTAGTATTTTATTTAATGTGAACCCCAGAAAATTAACACAGTAACATTTTAAAATAAATGCTTATTTGATTATATTATACATATTATATACAAACATGAACATTTTACTTTTATATGTCCATGTATGTATATGCAATAGAAAAGCACAGAGTCCTAGGCAGTTTGTCTTGGTGAGAAGAGCATCAGCCTACAGATTGAAGGATCCCAGGTTCAATTCCAGCCAAGGGCATGTACCTTGATTGCAGACTCCTAATCCTGGTTGGGGACATGCGGGAGACAATCAATCGATGTATCTCTCTCACATTGGTGTTTCTCTTTGTCTCTCTCTCTCTCCCTTCTACTCTCTCTAAAAATCAATGAAAAAAATACCTTATATTGAGGATTTAAAAAAGAAAAGCAGGCAAATGTCTACATATACACATATAAAAGATTTCTCTCCAGATATGTATATGCATATAAAATGTAGAATATATAGAAATGTATATAAAAAGTACACTCTTCAGCAAGAGAAAATAATTTCTATACTCAACAACATGAATATGTCTCCCTAACATAGTATTGAGTAAAAGATGCTGGGAATACTGAATATATGTTGTCTGATCACTTTATTTGAAAGTGATCAGACAACATATATTGATAAATATTATTGCATTGCAAACTTCAACATAATTATCTATACTATTGTTCATGAATATGTGGGTTCTTTCCAGTTTGGGTTATTACAGATAATGCTGGTATAAACATACTGTACATACCTTATGGTGATTATATAAGCCAAGAGGCTTTCCAAAATGGTAATAATAATTTGCCCATCCACCAATAGTATATGATAATTCTAGGTGTTCCAAAGCCTTACCAATATTTTGCCTTATTGGTGCTTTTCATTTTAGATAGCCTAGTGGATATGCATGCTATTTCATTGTGATTTTAATTTGCTTTTCCTGATGACTGACATGATTTAGAGTGTATACTATGCATACTGGCTATTTGGATATACTCTTTTGTGACATACCTATTTAAGGCTTTTGCCCTGCAGATCTGTATCTTACGAGAAAATAAAGGATCCTAGGAAAATTTTTATAGAAAATGTGTGATTTCTTCTCAATGGATATCTCCTCTACATTACTCTGTCCTCCAAATATCACCTCCATCAACAGCCTCAAATCATGTATCTTTTACACAGGAATACCACCATTCTTCTCTTGGGTTGTATGTCCATGAGCCGTACTGAGAAATAGTTTCAGAGAGAAATGTCAAGAGAGTATGGGCTCATGTTAAAATCTGCTTTTATTTTTGAAATTTATAGCCACATGTTAGTGTGGTCTATTGTCTGAAATAGGAGGGTTATGTATTTTTGTGCAGTTGTAATTATGGGAGGGCTGAGTCTGATACAGCTACTCCATTGTGGATGGAACAAGTGGTCCTCAAGTGTTTTTTAATCTATTTATTCTTATTTTACCTTTGTAGTTATATGCTTTTTTGTTTGTTTATTCTCTTAATAGTATCCTGGAAGTTATAGCTTTCAACCTTGCTTTATTAGCATTGAATATAAATTATTTTTTCATTTTATGACAATGCTTGGACCTTCAAAATTTTAATTGCATTTATTCGCCCTCTCATCTCTTATATTGTTGTTGTCATGCATTTCAATTCTACATATGTATTTTATTTTGCAAGATTCATTATTGGTCATTATCCAGTAAATAATACCCACGTATTTATACTTTCTATTATCCTTTCTCTTTTTTCTCATGTAATTCTGCTTTTTCTACTGAAAAAAATTACCTTTGATATTTCTTTAATTTCATTCAGTTTTTGATTGTCTTATTTTAGAAGGATAGTTTTGCAGAATAACGTTTTAGGTTGGATGTGATTTTCTTTGGGCAAGTTAAAGATGTCATTTTATTGTCTATTGGTTTTCTTTTCTCTTCTTTTTTTTTCCCTCTCAGTCTTGTTTTTTGCTTTGATTTGTTATGTGGTGACTTATAAGATTTCAAAGTTTTAAATTTTAATATTTTTACTATGATACATCTAAACAGGATTTTCTTTTTATTTATCCTACTTGAGTTCCTAATCCTTCTTGAATCTCTGACCTAATTACTTCTAGCCATTTTCAAGAATTTTGATCCATTGTCTCTTCAAATAATGCTTTCTCTCTCAAATTCTTTCTCTCTGACTTCTGAAACTCTAACTATATCTATGATTTTTTTCAAATGACCTTTTCATAATGTCCTAATATCTTTTATCTCCTTTCCTAGTTTTTTATTTTAATTTCTACATTTTAGTCTGTTTTATATTGACATACCATAAAGTTCACTAAGTTTTTTTCTTAGCTGTGTCTGATTAGCTGTGAATCAATCATGCAGTGATTTTCAAAACACTGTCAATTTATTTTTATGTTTTTAGATTTTCTAGTTTATTCTTCTTTATAAACTCCAGTTTTCTGGTGAATCGTTTCAGCTTATGAGGTTTTTGTTTGTTTGTTTGTTTGTTTGTTTTTTACTATATTAACCATAGTTATCTCAAAGTCTGTGTCTAGTAATGTCAGTATCTGGATTGTCTGAATTTATTTTTATTTCTATTATCTGGCTTTTCTCTTTGTCCTTATTCCTTGGTATTAGTAGAAATTTTTTACTTAAATGTTAGACTGTGCATTTAAAATGTCCTGATTGCCTCAGTACCTCTTGAGTGGTTTCCAAGAACTTTAACAATCTAATTATCAGATTTTTGACTTCTAAGTTTACAAATAATAAGCTTTTTATTAAAAAAGCTTTTAAAGTAACTAATGTCAGAAGCCTTTTAATATATTAATTGCTTTTTCACTATATATTACATAATATATATTACATGCATATATATTACTTTATTCTATATTAACTTTATTTCTGCTCCAATGACACAAATATTCTCCACTCATTAAAAACTACCTTCTATTACTTACGATTTATTATTATTCTATTTATGAAGTTTAATTGTAGCCATAAAAAATTAAATTGAAAAGCAGGAACTGATACTTCATATATCACTCATATGTTTTACAAACTTACCACTTATACTATAAATTTCTTTTCCCCATTCTGTTTTTCCCTTTAATAATGATTCTTTTATTTTCCCAACTCCATTATATGCAGATACAAAGAAGATTAATCGTATTGTGTTTTGTTTTTTTACCCTTTGTATTCCTCCAATTCTAATAAAATTGTGAGTTTAGACTCCATTCTATGTCTACTGTATTCATTGAATCAGAAAATTAGACTTGAAAATTAGACTCTCTTTCTGGCTAATGTCTTATGTTTGTCAGAAGAGAACATACTATTTTAAATTCAGATTTCCCACCAAGAATAATGGCAGGTTGTCTTTAATGACGAATGCAACATGTTGACATGGATACCTGAGGAAATCATGTAAGAAACAGTTACAAAGAGGATAATGAGACTGTTATCCTCTTAGAGTCTGCCTGCCTGTCTGTCTATCTATCTATCTATCTATCTATCTATCTATCTATATCTATCTATCTATCTATCATCTATTTATATATATATATATGTATTTGATAAGCTCTCACATTAATATGAACACTGTGTATCTAATCCTCAAATGATGTTTACTAAAGATGTTTTGCAGGATGGCTTGACATAAAAAGAATATCTAAAAAACAGCAATGTGGGGGGAAATGTGCAAGGCAAACAGGCTCTCTCAGGCATATAGATTTGGGATATAATAATTTCAATTCAGAACATTCCAGGGACCCTATTCTCCTTTCCTAATTCTCCCCAAATTGACTCGTGCAGATCTAGGGTCAAAATCCTAATAAAGATTCTGCAGAGAAATAGGTTTCCAGAACTGATTTTCTCCCTGCTGTATTGAATTTCAATTATCTAACCATCGCTGTAGGAGTACAATTTTCCAGCTAACATTTCACTGAGAATGCCAGGAATCTCCAGGGGAGAGAGGCGGGTGGAAAACCATCTTGATCCTTTATCTCTTAAAAAAAAAATCAACACACACACACACACACACACACACACACACACACACACACACACCCCACAAATAAAGATGAAAGTAGTTCAGCAGCTATAATACCTTAAGAAGAGTGAGGAACTGGCTGTCCACTTAAATACCACCTAAGAGCACACAAAATAAATGAAAGGATATAGGCCCTCCTATGAAAGTGTCACTGGGATTCAAAAGGTACATCAGACAGGTTGTCCTTGAAATACAACACAAAGGCTGGCATTGAGAAAGGCCAGTTTGCAAGGCAGCAGAGATAAGGTTTGTGACCCTGGAGCACTGGGTACAGATTTAAAATATCTGAATTTCCAGAGTTATTGACTATGAAGTTGTTAGGGCTCCAGTGACTTTTCCTGCTCTCTGTGAGGAAAAGCATATAGTTCAAGCCCTACAAGATCTGTCTCTCTTAGCACGCTGCAGTAGTTACAATTATGAAATGTGAAGTTAGACTGCTTTGCCACTTGCTAGCTCAATGAATTGGGTCAATATTCTCAGACATCCTAAATCTGTTTTTTGATCTGTAAGTTACTTCCCCTACAGGAATATTACATCTGTTGTCAATAGACAGAACTAAGCCCTGTGGATAAATCTATAGATATTTAAAAGAGATATTTGAAAGATCAACTTTGTGCTTTTGGGCTTGAGATTATGAAATATGGACTGGTGGAAAACTGAAAAGCAATTATTCAGACCATGACTTCCCTAGCAGACATCATTTTGTTCCATTTTCATCGGCATGGGATCTAAGGCAGCAGATTTTAAGTGGTCTATGTAAGAATATTCTAGTGTGAGCCACATATAAGCAGGAGAACCATTCTTATGCATTTAAATTTTTTATTGAATTTTGACATGACATTGGTTAATAAAATATGTTTCAGGTGTATAATTCTATAATGCATTATTTGTATATTCTATTGTGTGTTCACCATCTCAAGGCAAGTCTCTTTCCTTCACCATTTATTCCTCCTTTATTCTCTTTGACCTTCCCTATTCCTATCCCCCCTCCCATCCCTCTGATAATCATGATAATCACTATCTTGTTGTCTATGTCTATGAGGGTTTTTATTTTTATTTTTTGCTTAATCCTTCACCTTTTTCACCCAACTTCCTAAACCTCCTCCCCACTGACAGCTGTCAGATGTTCTCTGTATCTTAGTCTGTTTCTATTTTATTTGCTCGTTTATTGTGTTCATTAGATTCCACATATAAATGAAATCATATGGTACTTATCTTTCTCTGATTGGCTTACTTCACTATGCATTATTGAATATATACTCCCTTTGGAAAATAATTATCACTTTCAACAAGGATTTTTTTGGCATCTGCTACATTTAGTTTAGTGGGTTGAGTACTGAGACTTCTACCCTCTTCAAGGTAAGCCAAGAGATGAACACCTAATTAGCAGTGAATTATAACCATACATCTTCCTCACACATACACAAAGAATGCTGTTACTAAATTATGTTTAGCTGTGAGAACATCAGCTTTTATTAACTGTATTATGAGAAAGAACTTGAAGAAATTTGTTAAATTTTGAGAATCACAAAAAGTTCTCTGTACAAAGCCTACAAGATAAAATTCTGCCTGATTCCAGTTTAAGAATAGCTGTAATTCTCTTAAGTAATTGATTTGTTCTTAGAGAGTGGATATTGTGATTCCTGCCAAGTGACAAGGATTCCTTGTTTTCAATTAAGTTTCTGGAAAAATATCGCACTAAACTATGGCCCAATTATGGTAAATATGTAGGTTATAATAATGTTCATTTTAATATCTTATTATAATTTATATATTTTAACAAAAATCTCCTGAAGTGTTTTCTGGAACATTGAGAGGTGCAAATAAGTACCTAGTAAAGTGATCTGAACCATTCTTATAACATCACTAGGGGTCCGGTGCATGTATTCGTGCACTGGTGGGATCCCTCAGCCTGGCTGTGTCCTCTCACAATCCAAGATACCTCAAGGGATATTAGAATGCCCGTTTCAGCTGATCCCTGCAGCCCAGGCTGAGATACCCCACTGGTACATGAATTCATGCAGTAGGCCTCTAGTATACATATAAGATTTCCACCCCCCCACCTTTCCCTCTGAGATTCATCAGTCTGTTCCAAGTTTCCATGCCTGTGTATTGAGCATCTGTCCCCTGGTGGTCAGTGCACATCATAGCTACTGATCGAATGGTTGCTTAGGCTTTTATATATATGAATGTGGGAGAGAGGATGACTGGTCTTCTCACTGAGATAAATGAAATGTTGTCTATAGATGAGAGTCAAACTGAAGAAAACAGTTTATGCCTCTCCATATTCTTATTCTTTTTCTTACACCTATTGCTACACTAGGGTTCTCTAGAAGAGCAGACTAATAATGGAAAATGTGCTGTTGGCCACAGAGTAATTCAGGAAAGCTTGTGGAGGTACATGCTGAGCTTTCAGATGGACAGCTCTGGAAACTGATATCACCTCGTGAGTGTCAGCCGTGGAAGAGCCAGGAGGACAGCAAAGGACCGTGTTATGTACCTCCAAGGACAGACTCTGTAAATCTGTAAATCTGTGTCCAAGTTGTCATTCCCGGAATTGCATTAGTATAGTATAAAAACAAAGTATTTAGCATAAAACAATTAGAGGAGTAGGCTGCAACAGCACTTTCTGATATATCATTTTGCATGAATTGTTAAGCGATAATGCTAAAAAAAACTTTCAGGATCAAATATATTTAGAATATTTTATATCAATCAAAATATTTTAAAATGTGTTTGTTTTGCTGTATAAATTCTCTTAAAATACTTTGTAAATATTCAAGAGAGAAATCTAGTAGAATGATTCATTTTTCCAAATTATTTGCACACAGAACACACGTTCTTTTCTGACTAACAGCTATTAAATTTCCCAAAATTCTAGGGTTCTATAGAATAGAGTTGGGAAAATAATGGTTTCTGATAAAAATAGAGGACTTTGAAGTCTTAGTGAACTAAAGAAAATGCATTGTTTCTGACAAGAAATTTAAAATTCAGTAAGAACTTTAAAAAATTTTTAAACTACTGGTATAAGGTTAGATTAAATATTTTATGGCAAAATCTATTTCTTCCTAAATTTAAAATTTCTTTAAAAAGTTTTTTATATCTATAGCAAAATAATAGTAATTGGTACCATATTAATACACAATTTCCCTTGGAAACATACATACACACACACACACACACACACACACACTTTCAAATATGTTATAGAATATTTCAAAATACTAAGGTGTGCAAGAAGACTTGATAAGACTCAGAGTCAAGAGATGGTACTTCGTTACAATTAAGTAGCTTAAATGAAATATTTCCATTTATAATAAAGTTTAAATCTAGAAGACAATAAAGAGAATAATGTAAATAATAGATAATTTTGAAAATACAAAATACATTCAAAACTATAAAAAATAGCACCAAGTTTCTTTTCTTTTTTTAAATCCTTATACTCAAGAGCCTATATGACAATGGTTTTTGAATAATAATGGCATTAAGAACACCTGGGGAAAGGCTTATAATTTAAGATAGCAAACTAAGCTCATCCATTTATCTCCTCTTCCCCTCTAGATCACAGTAAAATTATCATAAAGTAATATAACATGGAATGCAAGCCAACAGTCCTGAAGAAAATAGAATGGACATATCAGCAGGTACAGAGTCCAATAAATTTCTAGGGATATTTTATGACTGGCAGAATAATAGCCCACAATGATGTGTGCACCTTGTTTCTCAGAACCAATGGCAAGAGCACTTTGTGGATATGATTAAGATTACAGCTCTTGAGGTGGGGAGTCTATTCTGAATCATCTAGGTAGGTCTAATCTAATCACATGAGCCCCTGAAAGTAAAGAACCTTTCCTGGTTTAGGAGAAAGAAAGAAACAAGAGGGAGTGGAAGAGAAGGATATAGCTGGGAGGGAGAGGGAGAGGAGATGCAACTTTGCTGGTTTCAAAGTTGCAGAAGAGGTTATGAGCCAGCAAATGTAAGCAGCCTCTAGAAAAAATAGGGAGACCGATTCTCTTCTGGAGCTTCCAGAAAGGAAGGAACCTTCCTGACACTTTGATGTTAGTCCTGTGAGACGTGTGTTGGACTTTGGACCTCCAGAACTTAAAATAATAAATTTGTTGTTTGGGGAAATTTGATACAGTGCTAATAGAAAACTAATATACAACCAATGGAGGGATATTGCTTGATGAAGCAGACAATTTATCTGCAGTCTAGCATTTGCCAGCATGGTACAGTGGCCAATAAGGGGAATAAAAGGAAGAAAGATTACGTTTTAGAGGATTAATAAAATGTCCTCATATCAAACTACATGCAATTCCAAAAAAAGAGATATAGGAAAAATAAGACATAAATTATCCAAGGAGTAATTAAGTTCCCAGAATTGAATGGGGATATAAGTCTTCAGATTAAAAGGATCCACCATGTTCCCAGCAGAATCAATGAATGAATGAAGACCTACTACCAGACATGTCACTGTGAAATGTCTGAGTAATTGTAGAAGTAGGAAATGATGCTGAATATCCTAGAGAAGAAAATAAATGACCTTTAGAAAGCAGAGCAAACAAGGTTGTCACAAATAAGCAACAGCAAGTGTTGGTCAATGGAGAAATATATTTTTGAGGGAAATTATTGTCATTTTTGAAGTTTGTACCAAGGCCAAATTATCAATCAAATGTGATGACATATAAACCTTGAATCACAAGAAATCTGACAACTCTTCTTATGCACATTTCTTAGGAAGTCCAGGATAATAGAGCAGTAAACCAAGCGGCCAAGATTGAGGACAGTGACACTAGCCCAGACATCAAAAGCAGTCCCAGGACTCCAGTTCAGCTGGGGCTGGCAGAGCAACAGGTCCACCAGCTCCTTCTCACCTGGAGGAAGGAAGTCTATAAAGGACAGGGGCTCGGTGGAGGGACGCAACGAAGGGGGAAATGAGGGATATCTTTAATCCTATCAATAATCATTTTTTTACAAAAGGCAGGCATTTTGGAAAGAAGGGACTAGATTTTAATTACAACCTCTATTGCTCCACCTCGTACAAACCATCATTATCATATGTCTGAAGTATAGAGGCCTCCTAACTTCTTCCTGTAGGGAATGTTCTTATCCAGCGATTTTCAAACTGTGTGCTGCAAGAATTTTTGAAATGTGCAAAACCTGACTATTTAGTCAGGGGCACTGTCCCCTTTTCCCTTATATCTATATATGTAAAAGCCTAAGTGACCATCATAACCAAACAGATGACCAAACAGGCTACATGGGGTGACTAGGCTAGCAGGGGAAGGGGGGATGAAAGAGCAGTGAGGGGTTACCAGGCCAACAGAAGAGGTAGTTAGGGGCTATCAGGCAGGCAGGTAGGTGAGCAGTTGGAGCCAGTGGTTCCAGATTGTGAGAGGGGTCCCAGATTGGAGAGGGTACAGGCTGGGCTGAGGGGACCACCCCCCTCTGCCGTGCATGAATTTCGTGCACCAGGCCTCTAGTTGTCAAATAAAAGGATGACAAAAGCCTTAACAACAATAGCTATCAAGTGTGATTGCCTTATCTTGATCTATAAACGTATAGGTCATATAATACAGTTACTTCTTATTGGTCATGTTGCATAATAAGGTTGCATTTGATTGGTTAATCCTTGGTACCAGAAATCCTTATATACCAACATAGGCACCTGATTTTTTAAAAAGTCACTTTGCAGCAAAAAGGGTAGGTAATTATAACGTTATTTTTATAATGTTATAATGTTATAATTATAATGTTATTTTTTGGTAAATCAATAAAAATATGCCTTTTTCATATCAGCAAAAAATATGTTTGATGTGCTGCAGAACTTTAGTGGTTAGTTCATGTGTGCCATGAAATGAAAAGGTTGAAAATTGTTATCCTCAACTATTTTTTTTTTAAATGTAAAGCCAAACAACATGTTACTTGCCAGCTCAAAACCCAGGGGCTTCCAATCATACTTAGAGCAAAATTTCACTTCATGGCACTCAAGTACCTAAATGGTTAGGCCACTGGCTGACACACAATTCAGTTCCATTTCTTATCATTCTTTCTTACTTTCTCCCAACCAGTGTCCTAAGGGTTTCATCACACATGATAAGCACCTCTTATCTCGATATCTTCACCCTCATTATTTATCCCGGATGCCAGTATGGTTAATGCTCACTTCCTTCAAGACTTGCTCAAGTGTCTCTTCTTAAGAGGGACCTTCCCTAGTGACACACTGTGGAACAGTATCCCCATTACCTTCCTTAATTAATTTGATTTTTGCATATTTTTCACTTCCTGATAGAATGTATGTTCTTAGGGCCAAGATTGTCTTTTATGTTTGCCTCTCAGTTCTATCACCAAGAACAATATTTCACACACATTAAAGGCTAAATAAGTTTTGGAAAATTTGAGGATATGACCAAACCTCACAAAACATAAATAAGGAATATTTTCCATCCTATGTTCTGAGGTCATTTAATCTAGTGTCTGCTCTGATTCTCTAGTAGGTAATAAGTACACATAGTGGTGTAAATGTGATTTGTTAATTTCTAACTTTTAGAATAAGTTATATACAAACCAGGAATGAACACAGAAAGAAATGTCAATATCTTCAAACTTGACATTGTGAAAGTAGATTCAGTTTATTTGAGACATGCAGCCCACTGGCCTCAAGTTTGACATGCTTGATATACAGTTAGATAAATGTCAACACATGTATAGGAGTGAAGGAGATGTGACCATAAGAAGACAGTATTAGGGAATGCTTTGGGCCGATGGCTCTATTTTGTATCCTGGTTGTATTCGCTATCCTGAATTATGTCATTTTAAGGAGAATAACACAAATTCTTAGGTGAGTGTTTTGCAGGCTGTACTTTGAACCATGCTATGCTCATAACTCTTTTTTATGTCAATAGAGGTCTGGTGCACAAAATTCGTACATGGGGGTGTGTGTCCTTCAGCCCAGACTGAACTCTCTCCAATACGGGACCTCCTTGAGGGCAGTTGGTATCCCTCTCACAATCCAGGACTGCTGGCTCCCATATGCTCACCTGCCAGCCTTCCTGATTGCCCCTAGCCACTTCTGTCTGCCAGCCTGATTACCCCCTAGCCATTCCCCTGCCACCCTGATTGATGCCTAACTGCTCCCCTGCCAGCCTGATTGCCCCTAACTGCCCTTCCCTGCAGACCCAGTCATCCTCAAATTCTCTCCTCTGCAGGTCTGATCCTCCACAACTGCCCTTCCCTACAGGCTTGATCACCCCTAACTGCCTTCCCTTGTATGCCTGGCCCCTCCCAACTGCCCTCCCCTGCTGGACTGATCACCCACTTGCAGGCTTTGTACCTCACCACCCAACTGCTCTTGCCTACAGGCCTGGGTCCCCACCAACTGCTCTCCCTTGCAGGCCTGGTCACTGCCAAATTCTCTCCCATGTTGGCCATTTTGTGGCAGTCATCTTGTGTTCACATGAAGCAGGAACTTTGACCACATAGGGGCAGCCATCTTGTGTGTTGGAGTGATGCTCAATTTGCATATTACTCTTTTGTATGGATGGGGGCTGGTTGGTTTGCTCTAAAGAATGTCCAGGATCAGGGTGGGGCTTCCCTTGGGAAGCGAGGGGCCTGTGGTGGTTTGCAGGTCAGCCAGACCTCCCGGTGACCCAAACAGAAGCCCTTGGATCTGGGATTTATTTATCTTCTATAATTAAAATTTTGTAACCTTGAGTGGAGGTCTGGAGCCCCCAGGGTGTGTGAAAAGCTTGGCTTCCTCCATTGCCAGGGAAACCCAAACCTCCTGCTTGCTCCATGGATAGAGCCATCTTAGTTGGATTAATTTGCATACTCACTCCTGATTGGCTGGTGGGCATGGCTTGTAGGTATAGCAGAGTGATGGTTACTTTGCATATTACTCTTTTATTGGATAGGATTGTTGTGAAAAATCCAAATGCTCCTGCCTCTCCATAAGCCCTCCATGACCTCTGACCTTATGCACCCCATCTATTTTTTTTGTAATTTTCCTTATAATTTTATTTTTTTAAAAATATATTACATATCTTCCCATTGCCTCCCCTCCCCCGACTCTCATGCATGCCCTCACCCCCCAGTGTCTTACATTCATTGGTTATGCTTATATGCATGCATACAAGTCCTTGGGTTGATCTTTTATCAACCCGACCTCTTCCTAACCTTCCCACTGTAATTTGAGAGTCTGTTTGATGCTTTACTGCCTCTGTATCTATCTTTTTGTTCATTAGTTTATAATGTTCTTTATTATCCATAAATGAGTGATATCATGTGGTATTTTTCTTTCATTGATTGGCTTATTTCACTTAGCATAATGCTATCCAGTTCCATCCAGGTTGCTGCAAATGGTAAGAATTCCTTATTTGTTATGGCAGCATAGTATTCCATTGTATAGATATACCATAATTTTCTGATCCACTCATCTGCTGATGGGCACCTAGGCTGTTTACAAATCTTAGCTATTGTTAATTGTGCTGTTATGAACATAGGGGTGCATATATCTTTTCGGATTGGTGTTTCTAGTTTCTTAGGATATATTCCTAGGAGAGGGATTACTGGGTAAAATGGGAGTTCCATTTTTAGTTTTTTGAGGAAATTCCATACTGTTCTCCACAGTGACTGCACTAGTCTACATTACCACCAGCAGTGCACGAGGGTTCCTTTTTTTCCACATCCTCGCCAACACTTGTCATTTGTTGATTTGTTGATGATTACTGTTCTGACAGGTGTGAGATGGTATCATGGTCATATTGATTTGCATTTCTCAGATAATTAGTGACTTTGAGTATGTTTTCATGTGTCTCTTGGCTTTCTTCTGTCTTCTTTCAAAAATATTCTTTTTAGGTTCGTTGCCCATTTTTTTATTGGATCACTTATCTTTGTTTTATTAAGTTATATAAGTTGCTTGTAGATGTTGGAGATTAAACCTTTATCAATGGTAACTTTTGCAAATATGTTTTCTCATATAGTGGGCTTTCTTGTTTTGTTGATGGCTTCTTTTGCTTTGAAAAAGCTTTTTATTTTGATGTAGTCCCTTTTGTTTATTTTATTTTATTTCCATTGTCCTATGAGCAGTATCAGTAAAGAAGTTCCTTTAGCATATGTCTAAGGTTTTGCTGCCTATTGATTCCTCTAGTATTTTTATGGTTTCCCATTTATGTTTAAGTCCTGTATCCATTTTGAGTTTATTTTTGTGCCTGGTGTAAGTTGGTGGACTAGTTTCATTTTTTTGCATGTATCTGTCCAATTTTCCCAACACCATTTGCTGAAGGGACTGTCTTGACTCCATTGTATGTTCATGCCTCCTTTTTGAAATATTAATTGAGTATATTATTTTGGGTTGATACCTGGATTCTCTATTGGTTTATATATCTGTTCTTATGCCAGTAACAGGCTGTTTTGAGTACAGTGGCTTTGTAATACAGCTTGAAATTTGGTATTGAGATCCCACCAACTTTATTCTTCTGTCTCAGGATTGCTGTGGCTATTTTGAGTCTTTTTTGGTTCCAGATGAATTTTTGGAGAGTTTTTTCTAGGTCTGTGAAATATGCCATTGGTATTTTAATGGGGAGTGAATTGAATTTATAGATTGCTTTGGGTAGTATGGAAAGTTTAATGATGTTTATTCTTCCAATCTATGAGCATGGTATGGTCTTCCATTTGTTTACATCTTCCTCTATCTCTTTTTTCAGTGTCCTGTAGTTTTCCGCATATAGGTCTTTTACCTCCTTAGTTAAGTTTTACCTAGATATCTTAATTTTTTAGTTTGATGGTAAATGAGATTGCTTTTTTAATTTCTCTCTCTGTAAGTTCACTATTGGTGTATAGAAATGCCATAAAATTCTTGGCGTTAATTTTGTATCCTGCTACATTGCTGAATTCATTTATTAAGTCTATTAGTTTTTTGATGGAGTCTTTCGGGTTTTTTATGTGCAATATCATGTCATCTACAAATAAAGACAACTTTATTTCCTCTTTTCCAATTTGGATGCCTTTTATTTCTTCTTCTTGTCTAATTACAATGGCTAATACTTCCAGTACTATGTCAAACAGGAGTGGTGAGAGTGGGCATCCCTATCTAGTTCCTGTTCTTAGGGGAAATGGTTTTAGTTTTTACCCATTGAGTATGATGTTAGTTGTTGGTTTATCATATATGGCTTCTATTATGTTGAGGTATGATCCTTCTATTCCCACTTTGTTGACAGCTTTTGTCAAGAAAGGCTTTTGGATTTTGTCAATTGCTGTGACAATTGATATGACTATGATTATTATCTCTCAATTTGTTTACATGATGTATCACGTTTGTTGATTTGCAGATATTGTACTATCCTTGCATTTGTGGGATTAATCCTACTTGGTCATGGTATATGATCTTTCTGATGTACTGCTGGATTCAATTTGCTAGAATTTTGTTGAGGATTTTGGCATCTATATTCATGAGGGCAATTGGCTTGTAATTTTCTTTCATTGTGTTGTCTTTATCTTGTTTTGGTATTAGGGTTATGCTGGCTTCATAGAAGGAGCTTGGAAGTATTCCTTCTTGAATTTTATGGAATAGTTTGAGGAGGATAGTTTTTAGTTCTTCATTAAATGTTTTGTAAAACTCCCCTGTGAAGCCATCTGGCCCTGGGCTTTTGTTTGCTAGAAGCTTTTTGATGACTGCTTCAATTTATTCCATGGTTATTAGCTTATTGAGGTGATTAGATTGTTCCTGATTGAGTTTCGGAAGATTATATTTTTCTAGGAATATGACCATATCCTGCAGGTTGTCTAGTTTGTTGGAATAGAGTTATTCATAGTATTTTTTAACAATCCTTTGTATTTCGGTGGGGTCTGTTGTTGCTTCATCTCTTTCTTTCTGATATTATTTATTTGGATTCTCTCTCTTTGCTTCCTGGTGAGCCTGGTTAGAGGTTCATCAATCTTGTTTATTCTTTCTAAGAATCAGCTCTTGGTTTTGTTGATCTTTTGTATTGTTTCTTTGGTCTCAATGTCATTTATCTCTATTCTGATCTTTACTATTTCATTCCTTTTGCTTACATGAGACTTTTCTTGTTGCTCTCTTTCTAGCTCTTTGAGTTGTAGAGTTAGGTAATTTATTACCATTGTTTCCTGTTTTTTGCAGTAGACTTGTAGAGCTATGAACTTCCCTCTCAAGACTGCTTTCACTGTGTCCCATAGATTTTGTATTGTTGTTTTTTCATTGTCATTTGTTGCCATGATGTTTTTTATTTCTTCCTTGATCTCTCTGGTTACCCAGTCATTGTTTAATAGCATGCTGTTTAGTCTCCATGTGTTTGATTTCTTTCTATTGTTTTTATTGTAGTTGACTACCAGTTTTATGTCACTGTGATCTGAGAAGATGCTTGATATAATTTCTATCTTCTTGAATTTGAAGAGACTTTTCCTATGACCCAATATATGGTCTGTGTTTGAAAATGATCCATGTGCACTTGAGAAGAATGTATATTCTGTGGCTTTGGGGTGAAATGTTCTGAAGATGTCAGTTAATTCCATCTGGTCTAGTGAATCATTTAGGATTGATGTTTCTTTGTTGATTTTTTTTTTATTAGAGGCCTTTTCCAATGGTGATAGTGGGGTAATAGTCTCCTACTATGATTGTATTGCTCTTAGTCTCTCCCTTGATATCCTTCAGGAGTTTTTTATTTTGTTTATTATTATTATTATTAATTTTATATGTATTTGGTGTTCCTATATTGGTGCATATATGTTTACCAGAGTTATTTCTTCTTGTTGGGTTGCTTCCTTTAATATTATGCAGTAGCCTTCCTTATCTCTTGTTATGTCCTTCACTTTGAGATATAATTTGTCAGATATAAGTATTGCTACCCCAGATTTTTTTTTTCATTTCCATTCACATGGACATCCCTTTACCCTTATTCTGTGTGCATCTTTTTTTCTGAGGTGAGTTTCTTGTAGACTGCATATATATGGGTCATGTTTTCTTATTCAATCTGTTACCCTATGTATTTTGATGGGGGCATTTAATCCATTTATATTTAAAGTTATTATTGATAAGTACTTTTTGTTGCCATTTTTATTTTTTACTCCTGTGTTCATTTGTCCTTCCTTCCTTCCTTCCTTCCTTCCTTCCTTCCTTCCTTCCTTCCTTCCTTCCTTTCCAGCCAACCCTTTAACATTACTTGCATTGCTGGTTTGGTGGTAATAACTTCCCTTAGTCCTTTTTTGTCTGTGAAGCTCCTGATTCACCTTCAATTTTGATTGATAGCCTGGCAGGGTACAGTGTTCTTGGATTCAGACCCTTCCTTCTCATGGCTTTGTATATTTTATTCCATTCCCTTCTGGCCTGATGTATTTCTGTTGATACATCAGTCGCTAGTGTGATGAGGAATCCTTTCTGTCTCTCTCTGGCCACTTTTAAGATTCTTACTTTGTCGTTGGTGTTTGCCAATTTCATTATAATATGCCTTGGCATCGGTCTTTTGGGGTTCATTTTTCTTCAGACTCTATGAGCTTTTTGGATTTTTGTGGGTTTTTTCTTCCCTAGATCATGAAAGTTTTCTGTCATTATTTCTTCAAACAGGTTTTCTATTCCTTGCTCAGTTTCCTTCCTTCTGGGACACCTATTATGAGGATGTTGTTTTGTTTTGTGTTGTCCCAAAGTTCCCTTAGGCTCTCCTCCTCCTTTTCAAATTTTTTTTTTCTAGAAGCTGTTCTATTTGCGTATTTTTTCCTACTTTGTCTTTTAGCTCACTGATACTGTCCTCTGCTTCTTCTAGTCTACTTTTGATGTTTTCTATTGAGTTCTTTATGGCAGCAATCTCATTTTTCATTTCTTTTTGGTTCTTCTTCATTTTGTCTTGGATCTTACTCATGTTGTCGAATTTTCCTTCCATTCTTTTCAGCCACCTGATAACCATTTCTCTGAATTCTTTCTCTGGCACGTTGCTTGCCTCCATTTCATTTACTTCCTTTTCTGCTGATGCCTGCTTTTCTTTCATATGCAGGCTGTTTCTTTGTCTCCCCATGGTCTGTCTTCCCTGGTTGTCTGGTTATGTAGTTCTCTCTCTCCTTTCCATGTGGAGTGTAGAGCTCCTCTTAATTCGAGTGTTTGCACCAATTGGGGACCAGTATGTGGGGGCCGCAGTTGTATGTTCACCCCATCTCTTATCAACACTTACTTCCCTGTTCACTAATAAGCAGGTAGACTCACATTAGACTCAGTGTCCATTCTTTCCTTCCTCTCCTGCAATGTCCCAAATTTTCTTTTTCCAATAAATTCTCTTCATTCATTCAGACCCCTATGCATATCTTACTCTTGCCTTGAATTTTCTCAAATGATTCCATATTAATTTATTTCTCTTTTTACTCTTCAGTCATATTCTATTGTATCTATTCTCATAATTTAATTCTTAATGGTTCTCTAATATCTACCTTAAATAAGTGATAACTATTTGGATGCCTTTCTTGTTTTCAGATCCTTATGTAGTGCTTGGCACAGAGATGAATACACAGTAAGTGGTCAAAAGGTTATTATTGATTAAAAAGCCATTATACTTCAAGGTCATACCTGAGGCAAAATATGTCTGAAGAAGCAAGAACTTCAGAAGGTATAATAGAAACTTTTAAGTAGTTCAGTATTCTTTAACATGGGCATTATAAAAATACCTTTAAAAAAAAAGTCAGAAACCACAGAATTGATAGAGAGGAAATCATAGTGAATGGAATCTTTTAAATGGTAGCTGATTTTACACAGAATCTGGAAAACACACAACCAGATGTATGTTTTTCACATTTGCAGGCTCCCAGCTGCCATCACTAAACCCATGGAATTTGGGAAAACATCTATTAAGGATTATGGCTCATGGTCTTCCTTTCTGCTATTTTTCAAAAGATATGAAAGGAAATTTAAAAAAAGCCTCCAAAAATCTTAGAGAAAGGAGAATCACCTATTGGTGTGGTATGTTACTAAACCCTGCCAGATAAGTGAGATGAAGTGTAGGGAGGGTAGCATAGCTCTGAATCACCTAACACAAATTGGCCAACTGATATTCAGCAACTAGGCATAAGTTTCTTCCTCTGTCAGAAGAGGAAATGGGGCCAGATAATGGACAGGCATGCATTCAGTTTAGACATACCAAGTAGTGCTGCTATGCACTTGCAGGTAGAGAACCTTTGTATCTTATTTCCTTCCCCTCAAAATGTCTAATGTCCACCAAGTAATGAGATCTTAACTTTGGTCATGCAAAATGAATGCTGCACACAGTACTGACTACTTTTCATTGCATGTTCTACAATGAACAGACTTGTAGCAAGCCTAAATGAAATGGTTTTGCCTGGCCAGTGTGGCTCAGAGGTTAAACTTCGAAATATGAACAAGGAGGTCATGGTTGGATTCCTGATCAGGGCACATGCTCAGGTTATGGGCTCGATTCTCAGTAGGGGGTGTGCAGGAGGCGGGTGATCAATGATTCTCTCTCATCATTGGTGTATCTAGCTCTCCTTCTCTCTTCTTCTCTGAAATCAATAAAAAATATATTTTAAAAACCCACAAAAAACAGTATTCCCTCTGAATAGTAATAGATGCTCTCCTATATTTAATGTTTATTCAATACAAATAGTTTGTATAACTTTTAAGGATTAATAAAATTGAATATAGTAGAAAACACATTACATTTTCAAATAAAGGATAGGTGTGTTTTACTTTGTTCAATCCCAATGTACAAAAATTCACATTTACAGTGAACAGGTAAAGTCATTTTCCACTTTGCATTGGATTTTCCAAGGGGTCAAGCAAAGTGAGTCTTCATCAGATAAGGGGCTAGAGCAGTGGTTCTCAACCTTCCTAAGGCCATGACCCTTGCATACAGTTCCTCATGTGGTGGTGACCCCCAACCATGAAATTTTGCTACTATTATGCATCGTGATGTAAATATCTGCATTTTCCGTTGGTCTTAGGCGACCCCTGTGAAAGGGTCATTCGACCCCCAAAGGGGTCACGACCCACAGGTTGAGAACCGCTGGGCTGGAAGCTTGTTTGACTTGTAGGGATAAAGGAAGATAATACTGCCCCTCTCTCAGGGGATCCTTAGTGACCAAAAGTACTTACTATAGTTAAGTACTGGGATGAAGCTGAACCAACCATATGATCCATGCAAAATTTTACAGCAGCAGAGAGAACTATGCATCCTTGCTGCTTCCTGTTCCTTCTTCCAGCTCCAACAGGGAGAATGGGGCCTCAGAAAGGAAGAGGGAAGAAGATCCCAGAAGCAGATAATCTTACCACACACTAGAAGATGTTGGAGTGAGAGGAGGGGGAAAGCCCTGACCACATTTAATAAGAACCTGCCCAACCAAGATCCCCAGACTCAAGATAAGGGATAGAAATGCCAGTTCTTGCAATCACTCTTCTACCTCCCATTCCCAAGACTGTCAAATTCTTAAGATGATGAGATATTTCAATTATTGTTTAAAGCCAGCCTAAGAGGGGAGGAGGTCAGAGATATATCCCTCAGAACAAGAGAATGTGAAAGACTAGGGATAGAGGAGAAGGGTGTGGTCTTAGGGCAAAAGCAGTGAGGTGGATATGGCAGCCAGCATAGGTTGGGGCTAATCAGGAATGGGACCTGTGAAATGACTGCTTGGCTTTGAATCCTTCTCTATTCCCTGGGCTTGCTTTGTGACACCTCTGTTCTTGAAGCATCCTCATCCCATAAAATGGGGCTGCTGTATTGCCTTCCTCATAGAGTTATTTTGAGGATTTACCATATTAATAAATATAGAGAGCTTTAAATAGCACCTATAGTAATTTCTTCATAAAAGCTAATTTTTATTATTGGTACCCATCAAATGAAAACAAGGGAAGAGTCACCTCAAACCCCAGAGTGAGATCAGGAGACAGTTCATTCGCTAGTGCACAGAAGTGAGAGGGGTGGGGAGCAGGAGAGGAAGACCTCATGTTTAGGGCAAGATGAATGCGAAGTGCAGACTTCTGTATCCTGGGCCAAATGGTGCTGCCTCCAGTTCACCAGTGAACGAAAGAAGAGCAGAGCAGCATGTTCAATACAATAATCTCTAAAGTACTCAATTCTTTGGCACCTTGGGGAGTTCTTTTCTTTTGGGGAGGGGACTTGAGCATTGTTGCCGAAGGTACCAGATACTGTAACTTTCACTTGTTTAAATAATGAGAAGGAACTAAAACTTTTGGATTTATTGAGGCTGCGGAGAATGATGATAATAGCTTCTACACAAAATGGTTGTGATATTTATAAATTATATATCCAAATGTGGGAACCTCCTTTCATGTCCCGCGTAGTTCAGGGTTCCTGGTTCAGGGTTAGGGTTCTGGAGGAGGCTGCCCGCAAACGAAAAGAGAGACTAGAAAAGCATTATTTTGGCAATTACTGGGGGGCCAGGCAGGAGCCTTCCTCTAGTGGAAAGACTACCACCTTCTTTTGGCCTTGCCATCCCTTTTATTCAGGTTTTTGGGACACACTCTTTGCCCTGAAGTAGGCAATTCCAGTAACAAGTAGATTATCTTTATCAGTAAGGATTTACATAATTATTTGATGGGGAAGTTCATTGTCTCAATTAGATAGGGAGTGGCTGGCTTTGACCTTTCAGAGCTTCAAGGTTTGATCAGCTTTCCAGGTTCCTCCTCCACTTTCTATTAATGAGACAATTATTGGTTTTTGGCATCCAAACATTGTTGTGTTACTTAATCCTGAAACTGTGTAGAATTCCCCATAGAAGCTCTTTGACAAGAATCAAAGAGAGAAGCCTGAGTTAACTTCTTTCTCTCAGTGGTCACTTAAAAAAGGAGGTGTCATCATTTCTTGGTAGAGGAGGGGCTTTCTTTAAAATTCATTTTAAAGTTGAGTGTATATGAAAAGTTTTATTTTTTTATTTTTAAAAGTCTTGTTATGTCATGTACTTTTTTTTCTAATAAATCTTTATTGTTCAGATTATTATAGTTGTTCTTCTTTTTTCCCTCCATAGCTCCTCTCTACCTGATTCCCATCTCCCCTCCCCGCCCTTACTCCCCACCACTGTCCTCATCCATATGTATATCATTTTTGCCAGCCTCTTCCCACACCCCCACACCTCTTTCCACTGAGAATTGTCAATCCACTCCCTTTCTATATCCCTAATCTTATTATATTCACCATTTTATTCTATTCATCAGACATTTTTATTCACTTGATTTTAAGATTCACTTGTTGATAGTTATGTATTTGTTGTCACTTTGTTGTTCACAGTTTTTGTCTTTACCTTTTAATTCTTCCTCTTCTTAAAGAATACCCTTCAGTATTTTATATAATACTGGTTTGGCGGTGATGAACTCCTTTAGCTTGTTCTTATCTGTGAAGCTCTTTATCTGACCTTCAATTCTAAATGGTAGCTTTGCTTGGTTTAGGTTTTTGCTGTTCATCACTTTGAATATTTCTTGCCACTTCCTTCTGGCTTGCATAGTTTCTGTTGAGAAATCAGCTGACAGTAATATGTGTACTCCCTTGTAGGTAACTGGTTTTATTTTGGTGCTTTTAATATTCTCTCTGTCTTTTGCTCTTGGCATTTTAATTATAATGTGTCTTGATGTAGTCCTCTTTGGATTCCTTTTTTTTTGAGATTCTCTATGCTTCCTGGACTTGTAAGTCTATTTCTTTCACCAGGTAGGGGAAGTTTTCTGTCATTATTTCTTCAAACAGGTTTTCAATATCTTGCTCTCTCTCTTCCTTTGGCATCCCCATAATTCAGATGTTGGTATGGTTGAAGTTATCCAGAGGCTTCTTACACTGTCTTCATATTTTTATATCTTTTTTTCTTTTTTCTTTTCCAGTTGGATGTTTTTTGCTTCTTCATATTTCAAATCTTTGACTTGATTCTTGGGATCCTCTGGTCTCCTGTTGGATCTCTGTATATTATTCTTTATTTCAGTCAGTGTATGCTTAATTTCTAGTTGGTTGTTTTTCATATCCTCAAAGGTCTCACTAAATTTATCAGCAGTTTCTAGAAGATTCTTGAGTAATCTTATAACCGTGGTTTTGAATTCTATATCCAGTAGTTTGCTTTTCTCCATTTCTTTCATTTGTGACCTGTTTCTTTTTCTTTGCATTTTGGCTGCTTCCCTGTGTTGGTAGCATGGCTTTGAGTACTAGATATCCTATAGGGCCCAGTGGTTCAGCCTCTCTAATTACCTGAGGTGGACACTCTTGGTGCATCCCTTTGTGGGTTGTGTGCACAGTCTTGTTGTAGTTAAACCTTGATTGTTGTTGGTATCACTGGGAGGAATTGACTTCCAGGCCAATTGGCTGTGAAGATCAGTTGTATTTATGATGCGAGAACTTCTGCACTGGAGTCACCCTTAGGTGGAAAGACTTGCTTCAGTGGATCTTTGGCACTCACTGAGTCTTCTCCCTGAGTGTGTCTCTTATGGATCTGAAGAGTTATAGTCTGGATAGTCTCTCTTTGACCACTGGGTACAATGGATCTTGGATCTCCAAGTAAAGAGGCCACCTAGCAGGAGCTACAGAAAGAGTTGCAGCTTCCTTCTCTTTGTTTGGGGTTTGGAGGTGCCAAGATGAAGCCCAGCTGTGAACAGTGCAAGCTGCTGTCGAGCCTTGGGTCTTCTTTTGGAGGCTCTGAAACTCTTTGACCCAGCTGCAGTACTTCTGGTTCAGGAAGTACTGAAAGGCCAGGCCATTCATATGCAAAAGCCTCTGCACACAAATTGGGTGGGGTGGGTTCTCAGGGAATCACCAGGGTGGAGCAAATAGCAAAGGCTGACCATCAGCCCTGCCTGGAAGAGGTCCTGTGTCTCTGTGTGCAGGAACAATGATTGTGGCAAGCACCTTTGAGAGAAAGTCGCCCTTGAGTTCCTGATGCCGGAAAGTCCAGTTTCTCCCTGTATGAGTCTGGGTTCCAAGAGTCCCACCCAGAATTGGAGTTCAGAGCAGTCTGGAGCTTGTGTCTCCCTCCTTATTGAAAAAGACCACAGAGTACTTTCCACCGCATCTCTGTACCTCTGCACTTTACTTCCCTAGCTCCTCTGAGTCTCGGTGTGCTTTCCTCTTTTCTTCTATTGTAGAATTTCTCAGCAAACCTTCCCATGGTTCTGGATGATACCTGTTTTGTCTTTTAGTTATAATTTTGAAGTGGTTGTGCGAGGCAACAAGTTCAGTTGTTTACCTATGCCGTCATCTTCATCTTGGTTTCTCCTGAAAAGTTTTCTTGATCAAAAATCTTGGCATATAAAGATGATTCCTTATTAAAATAAACTGTGTAAGTTGGTGAAAATATTAACATGAGTTGTCTAGCAATGATATATGGAGATTATATCCAGAATAATGTTATTCTTAGAAGCATGACTCTCATACATGTTTATGAGGATGAAGTAGTTCCTACAGAAAAAAAAAGGGGACACCTTAGGGCCACAGAATTCTTCCAGATTTACTTTCTAAACTCTGATACCCTAATGCTATAGCTTTCCCACATGCATGTTCAACATATACACTTAGTAATGTGGTAAGTGGGCACATCTTAAGTTTAGTGTTCTTAAAACACACACACACACACAACAGAGAGAGATGCCTGGGAAGGGCCACTTTCTTCCTGGAACACCAGTACCCCAGTTTTATTCCCTCTCATGAGTGGATTCACTTCTTTACAGGATTTCTCTCACATTTCCCCCTCAAATTTAAAATTATTAAATATATTTACTTACAACCCAGAAAGGCTGTGTTTATAGGTATAGCCAGACTGATCAATATATATAATGTTTGAAATCATCCAAGTATATTTATTTCATCTTAACTTCTAGGAATAATGCTTCATTATCTGTTATGTATTGAATTATAGATGTCCAATTAGGTTATAGTCTTGTCACATAGCAAGACCTCAAACACATCCTTGTGACTAGAGCCAGTGTTTTACGCCAGTATCTATTTTTACTTATACATGGAAATGACATTTAGCTTGGGTCACGTTAAACAATTTTTTGCTATTTAAAGAAATAAGTTCCTTAACTCTGGCCCTGTTCTCTGTGGTTTAGCGTGTCATCTGGTACACAGAAGGGTGACAGGTTCAATTCCTGGTCAGGGCACATATCCAGGTTCGACTCCTGGTTGGGGTGCATATGAGAGGTAGCCAATATATGTTTCTCTCTCTCACTTCTCTCTCTCTCTCTCTCTCTCTCTCTCTCTCTCTCTCTCTCTCAAATCAATTTATAAAAAGTGTGTTCTCAAGTAAGGATTTAAAAATATTTTTTTAAAAATAAAAAAATAAGCACCCTAAGATAATATACATGAAGAGACAGGAAAACTACAAATTGATTTTAAAGTAGGATTTCCATCCTTTCCCATTTTTTTAAGATGTGTAGCTTAGCTTTTTCTTAGCATGAGTCAGAAGATGAAAGGGCAAGTGTTTTATTCCATACACAAGGTGCACTGAGGCAGGAAAGAAAACAACATCGGTTTTCTTTCTCTACTTACATTTCTGACATAGCTGTTTTTCAGGCTTCTCTGAATTTCTGTGAGTCTTGATGCTAATGTTGATGATTTTGTCAGCCATTCTTCACAAGGAGCTTCCTGGGCACCCTCCTCCTGCTACTGAGGGTTAGAGAGGAAGTGGGGAAGGGGGACATAGTGTTCTCCACATTATTCCCAGAAGCCCTCATCCCCATACAGGGCACAGGTCTTCTGAGCTCTACCCCAGGGGATGGGATGGCTAGAGGGTGGTGGGCACACGGTGAAGTGAGAAGAAATAGAACAGAACCAACCAACAGAAAGTTAGGAGGTGGGCAATACCCAAAGTTGGATATATGGGCTCATTTCCACTCCCTGTATTTCCAGGAAATCTTCACATACACTAAAAGTAATTTTTTATGATTTAAATATTTGAAAATATCTAAGGAAATTGTCACAGATATACACAGAGATGCTTAGCAAGCTTATCCCACCTCTAGACTTGATGTAACGGTTCAAAATAGGCAACAAATTGTATATCTCACATTGGGAGTTGACTAAGTAAATTATGGTGTATTTCTATAAGAGGATATTACACAAATATCAACATAGCATTTTACCTGATGAGTCTATTTTTAAGTTTTCATTAACTTTTACGAAGACATTCCTACTGAATCTTAGTTAATAGTACTGATTAAGTAAAATATAATTCAATAAAAATAGCCTAAAATGGACTTCAAGGAATAAATATCTTCTCAGCACATGAATTCCCTTGTTTAGCTGAATAGATGTTGAAGCAGTCTCTATCTTTTCTTTAAAAATACTCTTAGGCACATTTTGTATGAATGTTACACCTTCGCATTAGAAAGTTACATACACACAACACACACATACACACACACTCACATAGGGATGGGCCAAAGTAGGCTTCTTGTTGTGAGTGGCATTCTTTTGAGTTAAAAAAGCTATTGTAATAATCAAATCCTGAATGTCCTTTTTCTGTATTAACAACTATAAACCTACTTTGGCCCATCCATGTTTGTTTTGAATATATTTGGCAACATGAAAAATACTTACAAAAACGGTATTTCAATTTGATCCTATTATAGTAAATATATATGCTGCATAGAGAGTTCTAATTTTCATCCTGATATATAAAGAGCTTGCAAATCATCACTTGCAACACTAGAAAAAGGCTACGTAAACTGAATTGCAGTAGCTCTTAGGCCCATTAGAGAACTGCAGTCATAGGGCTAACTGCAACTCCAAACACTGAGAGAAAGACAGATACCAAAAACCACAGTACTCTGGCACAGGAGCCCCAGGCCGTAGCTGGGCACTGGAGCCAGTACCCAAAGTCATACTTTAGCTGTAATTGACAGACTGTCAGCTGCTCAGTGTGATGGGCTAGAGGTAGGAATTCTGGGGACCCAGTATTAGGGGGACTTCCACACTTTTGTGAGTTGTGACTCCAAGAGCCTTACCAGGCTGTCCCAGGGCAACTCAAGATCAAAGAAAAATCCTTTTCAGCAGGAGGAGAGAAAAAGTAACCATTTTGAAATGTGCTCAGAGAGCAATGTTCTTAACAATGGCCTGCATTTAAAGGAAACCATTAGATGCAGGTTTCACCAGAGTAATTGATCAGTGAGAAAGAAATAATCAGACTCCAGCCCTCCCTAGCCTTTGACATGAGGGAAGAGAAATACCCACCTTCTGACACCTCTAGCCTTCCTGCTTCACATAATAGAAATTGGAGTGGGGAGAGCTGAGAAGCAGAGGGGGCATGGGTTCCCTGAAAGACTAAGAGCTCACCATGCCTTCCTCCACACCGTGCCACCACACCAGGGGGGCTCTTGTACTAGAACGGGGATTGCAGCTAATAACTGCAAGACTCAAATCCTATGTTAAGGAGTCTCTAAGGAAAGTGGAGACAAAAACAAGGGCACTATACACATTTATTGACAATTTTGAAGTAGCCTCCTCTGACTGATGAGATTAAGATTTTTTTATTTGTGAAATTTTCTTAATACTGTATACTTGGGGATGGGGTGGGCGGGGAGTTAAGTTTGTGTTAAAAGCTAAAATCCTCAAGAGTAATACTTCACTTACTTTATAGGAACCCCTTTTATCAAAAGCACAGAGATGGGCAGCTGGCTAAATGGAATTTACATTGGAAATAGGACGTTCCATCTGGAAAGAAGGTCAGACAAGTGAGGTAGCATTGGGCCTTACTAGGCACAGGTCCAAGGGGAGTCAGTGTGAAGCAGAGGCTGCCTGGGAATCCAGGACAAAGAATGGAGCCAAGAGGACAGTAAGATGCAGAAAACAGAGGATAACATGGATCTTAATTACTCTATAGGGAGGTGGTCATTCTATTTAAGGCTCTGGAGAACTGAGTTATGGAGTAATCTGTCATCAGCCCCTGTACTCAGCGTCAGCATTTGGATGGTAATAGATATGAACTAGATGCTGTCTAAGGCTGTCTAGAGCAGTCTGAGTTCCTAGCATTAATTCATGGAGAAGTAGACCACTGGCTATTGGTTTCCTATTGGCATTGTAACAAATTAGGATATGGGCATTTTTGTCCATTGTTCTTGTACATCTAGGTTAACACACTTTAAAATGCCGGAAGCAGATATAATGGTTTTCTCCAGATAGAATGCTCCCTGCCTTCTCCTTCCTCACCCCCCACCCCTCCTCATAGCCCTCTGGGTCTGTCCCACACACAAAACTCATTCATCTCATCCCAACGTCCCAAAAGGTCTCATCTCATTAGAACATCAACACAAAGTCCAAAATATTATCGAAATGTTATCAGTTCTATGTCCATGAGTCTTTCTTTTTTTCTCTTTACTTAATCCCTTCATCCTGTTCACCCAGCCCCCAGCCTCCTCCCCTTTGACAGCTGCCAGTCTGTTCTCTGTATCCATAAGTCTGTCTCCTTAATTCCAAATGTATAACAGAAACTGCAAAACTGTCATTCTCCAGAGCAACTAAGGTCTTGCTTTCTAGCAGTGTCATCAGTTTGGCTCAAGTAAATTCTTACAAAAATGCCCTATGGGTTTGGGCCTTTCTTATGTTGGCATCATCAAAAAACCTTTCATATGAGTGAATACATGGTCCTTCCTAATTTTGTCATAACAAATGACCACCAATTTGGGGCTTGAAACAGCCAAATGAATCAGAGTTCTGTAAGTCAGAAAGCTGGTACAGATGTCACTGAACTACAATCAAGGGTACCCCAAACAGCATTCCCTTCTGGGCCTTTGTATGTTTCCTGGTCACACAGGCGGTTGGCAGAATTCAGTTCCTTGCAGTTGTAGGAATGAGGAGGTCAGCCTTTCTTTTTGGACTGTAAATTCAAGGCTATTCCCAGCTCCTAGCATTCACATATTTCTTACTAATTGCTATGTGTTAGTCTGCTAGGGCTACCATACAAAGTACTACAGACAGGTGGTCTCAACAACAGAATTTTATTTCTCACAGTTCTGGAGACTAGAAGTCTGAGGACAAGCTATGGGCAGGATTGACTTCTGAGGCCTCTCTCCTTGTTTTAATGATGGTATTCTTCTCCCTGTATCTTCACAGGGTCCTTCCCCTGTTGTCTATGTCCTGAGTTCCTCTTCTTTTAGGGATACAAATTACACTGGATTAGGGCTCACCCTAATGACCCAACTTTAATTTAATTACCTCTTGAAATGCCCTATCTCTAAATACAGCCACATTCTGAGGTCCTGGGGGGGTAAGATTTCCCTGTGAATTTTGTGAGGACACAGTTCATTCCCTAAGAGCTCCCTTCTCTGATATTCAAAGCCATTGTAGTCTAGTCTGTAAATATTTCTTCCCAGTTCTCCCTCCCTCTTCCCCTTTTAAGAGTTCATGTGATTAGATAGGTCCCATTTAGATGATCCAGAATAATCTCCATGTCATAAGGTAAACTGATCAGCAATCTGAATTGGATTCACAACCTTCCCTTTTTCCATGTATTGTAACATATTCACAGGTTCTGGAATTAGGGCATACTTTTTCCTGTCACGCTAACCAAGAAAGGAATTACTTGCAAGCAAATATCTGTTCTCTCATCAAAAGTCACTTGGGGCCAAATGGGGGAAATTTTCTTCTTCATATTTTTCCTCTCTCCACTGAGGAAGAGACTCCCAATCCCTCCCCACACTTTTGCAGTTGTAGGACTGGGATACATTCTTTTTAAACATTAAATTCACTAATACTTTTTTATTGTTGAGAGTATTACAGGTATCCCTCATTCCCTCTCTTATCCCCCTTCACCCAACCCCTGTCCCACCCCACCCCTGGCCATCACCACACCATTATCTGTGTCCATAGGCTATGCATATCTGCATATATGCCTGTGGTTAACCTCTTCCCATCCCTCTTTCCCTGCCCTTCTGAGAGCTGCCAGTCTGCTCCATGCATCCATGCCTCTGGATCTATTTTGTTCCTCAGTTTATTTCTCACAGAAGCAGAGCTCATTCATCAGACATGTCTGAACCCAGTCTGTTAATTTGGCTACACTGGCAGAGGCTGGAGTTACCCTGTCAGGGCAGACACCAGAACTCACACTTCCTTTTTCCCTTGGTTCCTCGTTGATCAATAGGGAGGCTTGGAACTTTTTGTCTGGCAGAGGCGTCTGGTCTCCAATCTTCCAATTTCTCCTTTTACTCTCTGCATCTAGCCTGGCTGGCACCCTCGTCCTTCTTCATGATGAGTGAGTAAGTCAGGTTAGACTTGCCCTCTGCAGTCCTCTGTCTTTTCTTCCGTACAGGATGAAAAAGAGCCACACTTTGTTCTAAGGTCTGAGTCACATTCTCCAATACCGTTTTTATACAAAGTCCTGCTTTGAGCTATTGTACAATTGCCCGATAATCTCAAAGCAGGACTCTGTGGACAGAGGGTGCTTGCAAAATCATTCTCATTGAGATTTCCTTTCAGATTTAGCAGGAAACTATCCTGCCATGTCTGTCAGCCTGTAGTGAGGAGGAATAGCAGCCTGCAATTCAAGCAAGGCTGCCTGTTTCACTCTGATAGTGCACCTGTGTGGAAACCAGAGGTTTACATAGAGTGTTCTAAGGTTTTCTATATAGTTTGAAAGGAGGCTAACCTAGAGGATCCCCTAATTGCCCCTACTTTATCCATGAAAACTTAATTTTTATCTATTTTAGTTTCACCTAAGCTCTTAGTGGAACAAGATTAGCTGGTGCTAAAAGCACTGTGATAATCCATCATGCTGACATTAGTAAACCTATTGTGGCATATATTATGTGACAATCAACTTTTGCTACTTGCCTGCAATTTTATTTCAAATTTAATCATATTAAATTTGAAATAAAATAGTTTTTTAAATGAAAACTTGATAATATATCAAAATTATAGTTTGGTAGAGATAGCTTATTGTTGTAGCCCATCAGGTCTAGTCTCTCATCTTCTAACAATACTCCGATTTTACTCTCCCAGTCATCCTTGCCCTGCCTGCAAGCCATGTGCTTCAGGAAAGGTTTCACATCTGCTCCTGGGGTGAGCATTGGACTCAAGTCTGTCCAATCTAAGCATCCAGTTTTTCAGCCACAGGGATTGGTGTAGGAATGATCATGTAATGAAATCAAAGACAATGAGATATAATGAGACACTTTGCAAAGTACTAGGAGGAGATGTACTTCATTTTCCCTATTGTCTTTAACGTGGAAGGATATAAGCCTGAAACTCATAGCCATCCTGCCACTATGTGGAACCTAAGAATGAAGCCACAGGACAGAGTCTAGAGTACAGGCTCATGATAACATTTCATCCTAATCTCTGATTTCAGCCTCTAACAAGCTGAGATACCTTGGGTAAGACAATTTACCTTTGAGTACTTAAATTTCTTCACGGAAAATGTGAGAACTAGGTCATTCTCAAAGGCTTGATGCAGCTATGAAATTGTATGAATCTTGATTAATTTTCTTCCCTGCATAATAAGGATTTATTATTACTGGGAAATCAAAATTCCCACAAATGTACTTCATGAATATTATTTTAAATTTTGCACTCACTATTCCTTCAGCCTGCTGCATCTTTGAAGAGCTGAGTTACTACCTTAGTTAATTTTTAGTATTTATAATCCACTTTATCTACTCTACTGTGCCTGAAAACAGACTATCTTCTGACTATTTCAGTTCTGGGCTTCCTTGCTGAGGCCTGAAAACAGGATTAATTGGGACAACTCTGCCAGGAACTTTGACCACACACCACTTGTCCACTAAACTTCCAACGAAGAGCATGTATTGACTTCACAGTTCATGTGTAATGAAGGTCACTCTGTAACGGCCCCTGCCAGAAACTGTGACTCACAGATAAAAGATCCTGTGGGTAGTGAACTCTCCCCAGAGCCCTCCCATCACAGAGGCAGGATGCTTTTGTAACACCCACATACCTTATATTTTATGCCACGGATAGCATTTCAAGCTTCCACTTACAAAGATTTATTGTCAAGCTCAGAGGTCAGATGAATTGAATAAAACAGGTATCAATTTAACAGAAACTGCTGTGTGAAATACTCTCCTTCTTCAGAAAACTCTCTGAGCCCTGTACGAACCTATAACAGGTCCAATGGAATGACCTCTTTGAACCACTAAAAGCTCATTTACACACCCCTCGTAACTGATCCTTTAGTTCAAGACTTTTTTGAGCCACTGCTTTCTTTGTACTAAGCTTCAGAGCATACCCTTGATCAAATCAATTTTAAAAGGTTTCACATTTTTGAAGAAAATCAAATACAGAAATCTCTCTGCTGACCTCATGATCAGCATTCTGCTTGAAAATGGCAGAGGGCTTATCAGTGTGATGTGAATGCTCTGTTTCCTTTAGGAACAGAACCGTTGATCCTCATTCCACCCAAGCACCTAGATCCCATCTCCTATTTCTGATCACAGAGGACACTTCCATAAAAACATCAGTCTTAACTTCACTTCTCCTCCCCTCTAGCTCTCTAATTTACATGTTTGAACTTACTTTTCTTCATCTCATTGGCATTATGCATTGATGAGTGCTCAGCAAGGACAGATCCTGTTTTAGACACACAAGCCCTTTTCCAGAAGAATCTACCCCATGATCTGCCTTAATCCCATACCACAACCTGTGCACAATGCTCAGTAAAGCGAGGCTAAAGATGTTCCACAACAGCTCACAGCAATTTACAAGCGATAATATTCATTTCTGTACATTTTGTTCTACTTTATTTTGAATTACATTTAGCTCCTGAACTTATTCCTGCCTGTTCCAGTCCCAGGTCTTCATTTTTAATCTTCCCTTCTCTGTGTTTGACAGTACATGATCCTTACTTTTAAGATAGCTTTCCATTTCTGGGAATTTTTTTTTTTTTATTAAGGCCATCTTTTGTGGAACAACTTTTTCCAACTTCAGTTCTTTGGTCCAAAGTGTTGGTCATGATTCCTCTGACTAGCAAATTAACTTTATCTTCCCAGCATACTGAGTAGAGGGATTCAGTGACAATTTTGCATGAAATTTTCCCATGTGTGCTGTGCATATTCTGGGTGCCCACCTTCCCTCCCAGTCTTTTCATACCTCATCTTCACTTTTTATCGGGCAACTTTAAAGGCTCCATTGACAAAACTGCATGATGAGAATCTTACTGGGAACCAGGCTTTCTTTCTGAGCTAGGGAATCAGAACAAACATTGCTTTTAAACTTGATGCCTAATGTGGTGGATGCTGCTGGCTGCTGATAGCTCAGCATTGATAGCTTCTCTGGGAATTTCCCTCTGGCTGAAAAGCTGCCTTATCCAGATTATGCTTCTGGCACAGGAACATCCAGAATCTTAGACTGGTTGATATAGTGCCCTGCCCCTTCCCTTAAATTAGAACAGTGCCATTGGGATGTCGGAGGTTTGAATCACCAGGGAGCCTCCGACATTACCGTGTTCCATTTCATCTCCTTCTACTCAGTCCTGCTGCCTTTGCTTCCCCACAGGTGTTGTTCCCTCTGATAAACACTCTCTGGTAACACCTGCACTCAAATCTCTTGATTGGAGTCTATTCCTAAGACAATGGTAATCTTTTCTTGAAATTTAATGTAAATGTGGGCTCTAAGATTATGTTTCTGAAAACAACTATTTCAAATGGCAGATTATGTAAATCTATATGCTTGTGTCATAACAATGGATTAAGTATCATACAAACATGAGTAACACATGTTGATAAGCAAACATGACTAGGAAATAACTATATTTATAGGCCTTAACTAATATTAAGACTACAACAGAATATAGAAATAGCTTCATAGTGCCTTGAATGTTGAAGTAACACAATATAAATGATTGCATCATGAATGGGTCTCAATAGGCAACCTCTTAAAACATTAAAAAATCCTCAGTTTCCCACATGAAAATATGTCAAGAAGAAAATGTTTAATATTTTGGTAGGTTTGGTAATATTAAGGTAGGCACAAGTCAGGCTTCTTTTCACTAAGTATAATGAGTAATCTTTTTCTTTCTACAGTTTAGAACCTAGTTAGACACTATGAGGATTTTGAGTTGGTAGACAGATAAATGATCTCTAACTTCTTTCTTCCTTCCTTCCTTCCTTCCTTCCTTCCTTCCTTCCTTCCTTCCTTCCTTTCTTCCTTCTTTCCTTTCTCTCTCTCTATCATCTATCTATCTATCTATCTATCTATCTATCTATCTATCTATCTATCTATCTATCATCTATCTATCATCATCATTTCAGAGAGGCAGGGAGAGGAAGAGAGATAGAAATATCAATGATGAGAGAGAATCATTGATCGGCTGCCTCTTGCATGCGTCCTACTGGAAATCGAGCCAGCAACCTAGGCATGTGCCCTTGAAATAAATAGAACCTGGGATCCTTCAGTTCGTAGGCCAATGCTCTATCCACTGAGCCAAACCAACTAGGGCCCTCTAGCTTATTTTTAAATTTCACACAAAATTTGGAGAATATGTGTGTGCATTTGGGGCAAGTGTAGAGATTCAGATAGAGAGAATTTTCAAGATAAAAATTTAGTGTTCTCTCTGTTTTATACATTTTAAAATAGAATATAAATATTTCATAACTCTACCACACACACAAAGTTAAAGCCCCCTTATAATTATGCTAAGGAATTACTTGTCCCTTTCAGCTTCCTTACTTTTACAATGACAATAACAATATTTACCTTCTTCATAAAGATGTTGAGACAATGAATTTTGTAGTGCATATTGTGTTCTGAAGACGAAAAGCTTCTTGTAAAGTCTAAGGGTTGTTATTTTCATTATGTATACATTTGTGAGGGATCACAGGTACACAATTCTGAAGAATACATTAAAGCTAAAATTCATTATGAATAATCTTTGTGGTTGTAACCTGAATTACATATAAAGGTAAAAGACAACCTTCTTAACCTCAGATGGTTCAGTTTTTCCTTGTACATAGATTGTTTATATCTCATAATTACACAGAGTTAACTTTTAAAAATTATGTGATGTGTGGCTTTCATAGCTTTGTCTAGTTAAAAATTTTCATTTTAAAATTTTAATAAAAGAGTGGTTTTTTTCATTTATTTTGTGACTTTGGGAAGTGACAGGTACAGCTTTAGGTTTTAATTTCAACTCATCAACAATAACATTTTAGCCAAAAGGTATATGGTTATAATATTCTCAATTTTTATATGCTTTCTCTATCACAAAAAAGGTTTAATTTTGTTCAGTGTATTCCTTCTGCCTCTGGAACAATAAATTTTATTACTATGGTGAGACCTTGGTGAACTTCTTTTGGGTTTGTAATCAAAGTGACTCTTGAACTTTTCTTGACTTTGTACTATAGTCATGTATTTCAAAGCCAGATTAGAGACACGTTTTTACTTAACTTGTGACACTTGGCATTTTATTCCCAGGCAGCTATCTGTTAGGAATAATGTCTATTTCTCCTTGGCTGTGTCCACAGATCTATTAGGACCTGGCTCAAAAGCTGAAATGTGAGCTCAACATGAATGACAGACAGTAAGTCACCTTACTGACTTATTCTACCATCTCTGTGCTAGGGCCTGAAACTTGCCTTCCACACAGCCAAAGAGACATAAGCTATGTCAATAGAAGAAATATTTATTTGTCTTTTCTTAAACTTGTATTTTAATCTATTTCAAGTGCAGATATTTGGGGGAAAGGAGTGGCCAGTTCTACATATGGTGAAAAAAAAAAAGTCCCTCTGAAGAGTATTGCCAAAGCAACACCCTAACCTCCTATTGCTTCATTTCACTTCTCTAAGACATTGTCATCATTTATTTATAATCAATCTCTAGTCTGGAAGATGTTCAGACCAGTGATGCATATAGCTAACAAACAGTGAAAATGGTTGTTCTCTCTCTTACAATTAACATGCATTTGTTTTAAGGGTGAGGACTGCTAGCTAGCACAATAGACAAAGATGTTTACTGAATAGGGCTTCATTGTCTTGAAAGCTAATGCATGTCTAGAGAAGATGGGATTAACTCCATGCTCACTAGAAGCATCAAGCCTATTTTTAAAGTACTCTAAAGAAGTTCAAATGAAGGCTTTTCTGGATAAGCAAAACATCAGTTTGGCCAGGGAAGAGCATAACTATGTACTTTGAAGACTGTTTTGGGGCAGATCAGAGGTGGACACTCATTCCCTTAGTCACTTGCCCAATTTTATATTGAGTAGGTCCTGTATGTCAGGACTGTGATCCATGAAGGATACAAAAAACAAAAAAATCCCTGCTCTTCCAGATACTATGTCTAGTGGAAGAAATCAAACAGCTGAGGAGTAAAAAAAAATAAAAAAATCTTGTGCCTTTCCACAGTTTGGGTTATTCCATGCTTCATCTAGGATGAATGATCTGAAAGCAGGTGGGAAATGACCAGGAGAGAGAGCGGGGGTGGGGGAGGAAGGAAAGGATAAAAGAGGCTAACTTTTCCTCAAAATGCAAAGCAAAATTTCAATAACACTACCAGAAAAAGATAATTTAAATCCTGGAAATTCAGGACAAATGCTAGAGAATCCCACATGTCCACATGCATAACCATTTGATACTTTCCTCCTTGGCTGGCTGCTGGGGGAAACTCCTAAATTGCTGCTTGGTCCTAACTCACAGCTCTGATGAGTCAACTGAAGTTGATGAGGATCCAATTGTAAGAAAAATATTACATATTTTCTATTTTTTAAAAATGGAAACTTTGCAAGGAAGGGCCATTGAATACATATTAATATTTTGCCTTAACACATTTAAATTCATAGAGGTTGGATAAAGAGATCATTAGGAAGAACATCTTATCATTTTAGTACTGTCATCTTCTCCCACATCAAGAAGTCTAGGTTCCGCTGAAACTGGTTTGACTCAGTGGATAGAGTCAACCTGTGGACTGAAAGGTCCCAGGCTCGATTCCAGCCAAGGGCATGTACCTTGGTTGGGGGCACATCCCCAGTAGGGGGTGTGCAGGAGGCAGCTGATCGATGTTTCTCTCTCATCGATGTTTCTAGCTTTCTATCCCTTTCCCTTTCTCTCTGTAAAAAATCAATAATATATATATATATTATGAAGTCTAGGTTTCCTGGGCCATCCATCCCTCCCTTCTCTGCCTTCCAATCAACCCATTCCAGGTAAATATCATTTGGTTAGCCCCTCTGCCAGGTCCCAGCCCTGACTGCACACTAGAATTGTGTAAGGAACTTGCAGAAACATGTAAGACCTGGGTTCAATCCCAAAGTTGAGATTCAATTTATCATATGTGTGGCCCAGGCACTGGTGTTATTTTTCATCTCCAGTTGATTCTAAAATGTAGCCAATGTTGAAAACCACTGCCCTTCCACCTTTCACATCTCCTTCGGAACTCAGTCAGTCATCATAAAACCCCTGTATACTTACCTATTACTAGTACTTTGCCAGTTTCCTTTTTCTTGCACTAATAGAAACCAGGCTCTTTTCCAAGGACACTGTTTCTTCTGCAGTAGTCTACTTCTCAGGCCTCCAGTGCTTCCTCCCCTTATGTTCAGTCAATGTCATTGACTCACTTATTTCTCTGCCTAAAGAAAAACAATGATCAGAGGGAAAGCCCTCATCTTCCCATAAGACATCTTTTCATCTTCCTGTATCTGTGCCTGTCACTGTCCTCCCTGCTGGTAACATGATTGGCATGGCCAAGCTGGCATAGAGGGCCAGTCCTTCAGATTCTGCACTAGCCTCTCACCTATTCAAGGGCTGATGCTTCCATTAACCCTTCAATCTCCTTTTTCACTAAACTTTCCATCACTATTAGATTCTTCATATCCACAAGGGTGATATTCAAATAATGTCAATGTAAGATATGAGCACTGATTAATCATTATAGAAGGAGCTGGAACAATCTGTATTCTAGGTGAATGTCATTTGGTTTGCCCATCAAAATAAAATGAGCCTGTTTCAGTGTCACTCACCTTAATAAACACTTTCCATTCTTCACACAGACACTCTTCCTCCTTCTTCCAGCCTTCTTCTCTGCCCCTTTTCATTGCAAAACATTGTGGCCTCTACTTACTCTCTCCTCTTTCCATTCACTTTGGTTCTTTCTTCAGTCAGGCTATCAGCACATCACTCCAGTAAAGCATCTCTTATCAATGACACCCATATTCTTCACTGCTGCAGGAGTGGGTCAAGTCTCAGTCTTCATCTAACTTGATATCACTGACTTTCCTTGAAGCACTTGCTTAGTGAAAATAGTGTGATATTGATATTTTGGCACTTAGGTAAAATTTCAGTTGCTGCCTCATACTCATTGTTTTGCAATAATGATTAACTCATTTGGTTCAAAAATTAAAAGATAATACTCGAAGACTCCTGCAAAAATGTCAGACCATAAAATAATATATATGTTTTTATGAGGGTATGTTGGTTAAGGCACAACTATTTGATTGCCATTACTGAAACATACAAAATGCATCCACAAATATAACTGTAGGACTGAAAGTGTGTAAAGTACCAGAAAATGTTTCATCTTTGTGTTTAGAGAATCATGAAATGCCTGATTATCTGGACTGATTAAAAAAATTAAAGTATATCTCACATGGAACAAAATATGAAATGAATCTTCCATAATTCAACTTAGGATATATTGAACTTTTCTCAGGAAAGAGAAATAGCTCAACATTCTAAACATTAGGGCCAGAATACATTAAATTATTATGGATTTACTGAAAAAAATATATAATAGAAAACTTGTATCTTGAATAACCTGAAAGAACTCAAGATATCAAAATTATTAGGTATAATAAAGTAAACACAAAAGTTATTTTTATGATAATGCCTCTAATTAGTTCCTATTATTGCAGATGTAGCCAGGCAAACTATGCAAAGTCATGACATTTAAAGTGTCTACTATAGCTGAAATGGAAAGCCTGATTTCAGTAACAAGGAGATTAAGGAAACTCTGAGATTTATGAACTCCAATGTGACTGCTCTTGGGGTAGCTGCTCTTCTCTCTCCACTCCCATTTTGAAGGTGGCTTTGCACTTCAATATAGAGCTAAACCCAGATTCAGTCTGATCTGCATTAAAAAGCAGTTATTTTCCTAGAGGTTCCCATAAGGACATAGAAATTGAGTCTCATTGTATCTTCTGCTGCAAACCTTAATAAAATCTTTAAAACTCTGTTTCCCAGAAAGTGGTTCTCCCTTGCCAGTCACCTCAGTTCTTTCATTGTCTCCCAAACCAAAGGTTTTCAGAGCTCCTTGCTGGTGCTCTGTGGCCACCAAAGAATGTCCCCCAACCACCTAGTATTCCTCAGGCACATTCTCTCACACCATCATTGCCTTCTTCAAGTGGCTCTTCAAGGCACCTTAGTGACAATCTTCTGCTAGGAAAATAAATTTGCCCTGTAACATATTGCCTTAATAGTTCATGTTAAATTGTTAACATTTTATATACTTAATAAGAAACTGAGCTTACTTCAGCTAAAAGTCCTGATAAATCAAACCTAACTTTTATATTCACAGTTGCCATGAAGGACCTCTGAATCTGAGTGGAATAAGTTTGTATGGGATCTTATTCATACAGAACAACCTTAACTACTGTCCTCTAATTATAGCAGCTAATAATAATATGCAGATTTTACATTTGAATTTTTATCCAGTTTCTTTCTCTCTTTAGGCAGTAGGGAACAAATATGTTTTATTCTTTTCCTGAGAATCATTCTCTTTAAAAATCTTGTTCTGTGTTTTACAATGAGGAGATAAAATAAATATCACTGGAGTGGATAGGTGACTATTTAAAAGGTTAAGAGTTTGATTCCCTATCAGGGCACATGCTTAGGTTATGGGTTTGATCTCCTGTTGGGATGTGTATGGGAGGCAACCCATTGGTGTTTTTCTTTCATATCAGTGTTTCTCTCTTTCTCCCTTCCTTTATCATTAATGACTATTTATTAATATGAGAAAATGTTCTCAAATATAAAGTGAAAAGAAAAAAAGTAAAAAATATACATTTATAAAAGAACATTGTAATAAATAGCAAAAATGTTATAGTTTTATACAGCTGATTTTTATTTACTTCTTTATACTTGCATTAATTAAAAATATCTGTAATTATAGTAATTATATAAAATTATAAAATAAAAAAAACATAGTTATTATATACTACTAGAGGCCTGGTGCAAAGATTTGTGCACTGGTGGGGTTTCTTGGCTTGGCTTGCAGGGATTGGGCTGAAACTGCCTCTCTGACATCTCTGAGGGATCATGGATTGCAAGAGGGTGCTTCTTGGGTGACACACCCTGGAATCAAGCTCTCTCCTCTCTGGTTCCGGGTATGCCACCCAAGAACCGCAAGTGCTAGTCATTGCTGCTCAGCAGTTCCTGCTTTGAGTGTCTGCCCTCTGGTGGTTAGTGTGCATCATAGCTACCAGTTGGCTGGTGGAATGATTGGCCAGTCACTTAGGCTTTTATATATATAGATGAATAGAATTATAGAAGGATAGAGCTATATTAGAGAATAGGAGAACTTGGGAACTGAGAAAGCTTGTGGTCTTTCATTGTCATTTACCACATGAACAACCCATGATGAAGAATGTCTGAGGCCTGTCGATGTTCCCACAGTTCTAGCAGCTGTGTAGTTTGAGATAGGAATGATGATGATCATGCTTTCTAATTCCTGGCTGTTGGTAGCCTTGCAAATTAATATCGAACTAAATATTTTTAAAATTAAAATAAAGATGTTTAATTCAAATCAATTTCAAATAGTATGTAATGAACTGAAAGTATGGTATAGCCATTAAAAATGTTTACTGACAATGAAGAAATAGCATGAAACTGAAAGGCTACATACACAGCAATGTCTTGTGTGCCCTTTCCTTGTCCTTGGCAGACATGGGCTGCTTGTGACCTGATTCTGAAGATAAGATACATCCACAACAGATTCAGACATGTGAGGATGTATGGAAAACTGGTGGGTAGGCCATAGAGGAGGGAAATGCAGGAAGAAAAAGGAGGCATACAAGCCTGACCTAAAACAAAGCCTTCACAAACCAAATGTAGATGCAATTTTAATCAAGGAGCTCTGTGTCTGTCACTTATATAAGGTCTATTCTTATATCAGCACTATGCTTACCTGGAGAATGCTCACATGCATAAGTATACATATACATATATACACAAACATGCTCTCCTCTTTTCCAATGAATTTTGATCTGAGTCCTAGGTAAAGTTGTGTTTTTAAGGAGAGCTGAAAGAGCTATTTTTACTAAAAAGACAATCGGTGCAAAATATAATTTAAAAGGAATTGAAAAGTATTCCATTCCACATTTCTTAGGAATGCTGAATTAATTGCCTCAGAGTCTGGAGGACTCCTGAAAACAAATCATCACCTTGGCACCTGCAAGCCTTGGATTGTCAGCAGTAGAGGTCTCTAGGGTGATGGCAAAGTGCCAGGTGGTCGGGGAATGCCAGCAGCACACCAGTACCTGGAAAGAGAGATGGGATGCAATAGAGCTGGTAAATTAGTCTTTTCCTCTAAGCTCTGGGAATGAAAGGAGACATTCATGTACTTTGGTCTGTGCGAGAGGCTGGGGTTTAGCATAAGAGAAGTAAGGTCTGAGACCCTAGCCCTCCCAGAAATAGATTCAAGTGAAGAAAATGGGCATCCAATAAATAATTACATAAGTGGTTATTTAATTCTAATTTTAAAAAGTGCTCAAAAGCAAAGTACAAAGGCCATGAGGATATATACAGTGGACAAAATTAATCCAGTTTGAAGGATAAACTGTAAAAGCCTTAATGAAAGACCAGAGCTAGAAAACAGAACACCACCAAACACTATATTGATAGGTGAATGGATTTCATTGTGAGTACATGTGATATTCCTACTATGAGATGAAGCTTTGTTCTTTCAATAATAGGAGAAAAAGGAATAGAATATGATTATCACTATACCAATGATTACAAATTTAACCCCTAATTTAGATAATTGGACACTGTTTCTTATATGACCTCAGTTATAAAACATTGAGAGATATTTGGGATCCAGTAATGGGAGATAGTTAACTTAGGTACAAAATCCTAATCTTAACAGGTAAAAAAATATAAACTGCCATGTTTCTTAAAACAACTTCGGTAAGTCACATTACAATAGATAGGATCTATCTTTTCATATATTCTTTGTAGATACTGAGCTTTTTTCTGAAATTATAATCTTTTTAAAAAAATATATTTTATTGATTTTTCACAGAGATGAAGGGAGAGGGATAGAGAGTTAAAAACATTGATGAGAGAGAAACATTGATCAGCTGCCTCTTGCACGCTCTCTACAGCAGATGTGCCTGCAACCAAGGTACATGCCCTTGACTGGAATCGAACCTGGGACCTTCCAGTCCACAGACCGATGCTCTATCCACCGAGCCAAACCAGTTTCGGCTGAAATTGTAATCTTATCTAATAAAAGAGAAACATGCAAATTGACTATACTGCCGCTATGCCCATAAGCCACACCCATCAGCCAATCAGGAGCAAAGTAACTCAACAGAGGTGGTGGTTAATTTGCAAATACAGGTGCCCAGTGGCCTGGGTCCCCTGAACATACTTGGGACCCAGGCGGCTCCTAGCCTGTAGGCCCACACTTAGGCCCTGTGTGGCAGGGGTCCCAGAACACCCCCAGCCACAACAGGACTATGGGCCACATGAGCTGCAGAGGAAACAATATGCTGTCCATGCCCCCAGCCCAGCATCCATGAGGGGGCTGGCTGCTGGCCTCTAGGGCATTCAGAGGCAGGGATGTTCCTGCCCTGCTCCCAGCCATCTGTCTGTGCTCCAGTGCTAAGTGATGATTCGGGTCCATGCCCCCAGGCCAGCACCCACAACAGGGAGCTGGCTGCTGGCCTCTGGAGCATGTAGATACCCTGGCAGCCACCCCGTGTACAGCCCAGGGGTCCCTGTATGTCCCCCAGCCGGTTCCCACAATGGGGCTGGCTGCTGGCCTCTGAGGTTATCGGAGATGGGGATATTACTGCCTGGCACCAAGTGGGGCGGTTCGGGTCCATGCCCCCAGTCCAGTGCCCATGTTGGGGGGGCAAGTTGCTGTCCTCTGGGGCATGCAGAGGCCCTGGCGGCGGCTGCTGCACGCAGCCTGGGGGTCTCCGCATGCCCCCCAGCCCAGCACCCATGACGAGGGGTTTGACTGCCAGTCTCGGGAGTGCGGAGACCCCAGTGGCCACTACTCGGTGGCAGGAACAGCCCTCTATCCCAGGGAATACAATGCAGGGGCTGCATGAGCTGCAGAGGAAACACCATTTTAAAAAATATATATATTTTATGGATTTTTTTTGCAGAGAAGAGGGGAGAGGGATAGACAATTGGAGACATCAATGAGAGAGAAACATCGCTTAGCTGCCCCCTGCATATTCCCCATTGGGGATGTGCCTCCAACCAAGGTACATGCCCTTAACAGGAATCAAACCTGAGACCCTTCAGTCTGCAGGCCCACGGTCTATCCACTGAGCCAAACTAGTTCCAGTGTAAACACCTTTTTTGACCCCTCATTGGTTAAGCTCCTGTATGCCACTTCTCGCAGTGTTCTTGGTAACTTGGGTTATAAGAATCCAAGAAGGTGATCTAGGGTTTTTCCACCTCACTCCTAGAGGAAAAATGAAGGTCCACTGTTGGAGGGGCTAAGAAATGTCATATCTGCCCAGCCGGTTTGGCTCAGTAGATAGAGCCTTGGCCTGCTGACTGCAGGGTTCAGGTTCAATTCTGATCAATGGCATGTACCTAGGTTACAGGCTCCTCCCTGGCTGGGGCCAGGGCCCAGGTCAGGGCTCATGTGGGAGGCAACCAATCAAAGTGTCCCTCTCACATTGATGTTTCTCTCTGTATCTCCCTCTCTCTTCTACACACTCTGAAAATCAATGGAAACATATCTGCAGGTGAGGATTAAAAAAAGAAAGAAAGAAAGAAAGAAAGAAAGAAAGAAAGAAAGAAAGAAAGAAAGAAAAAGAAAGAAAGAAAGGTCATATCCTATGAAAGACATCTTGAAAATGCCTAATATGTCATTTTTTCACAGTGAAGGGACTAGAGTCTGTGTTGATGAAAACATCTTGGCGGTTGCAGTGGCTGGTAGTGGCTGTAGCAGTAGGATAATAGGGCTGGTTCCTTCCCTTGATCAGCCCGGTCACCTCCTACAGAGGGTGGCCAGACTTTGGCTAAGGCCCACTCCCAGTCTGTGAGAGGGGGCAGGCTTGGCTGAGGGAACATCGCACCATACACGTATTTCGTGCACTGGGTCACTAGTTAGTAAATACATAATTTAGATACCAATCATCATTCAGATACCATGGTCATTCTAATTTACACATGGTCTGTTCTCTCAAACATGACATGTTAGAAATATATGCGACCTTTGAAACCTACATTTCATTAGGAATAGAAGCCTAAAAGTGATTTTGTTATGGATGGAAGTTGGATGCCCACTGGTGGAAGTGGTGGATCCCTTTCCCCACTCAGAGCTGGGGGTTGGGTCCTTACAACATCCTAAGACAAAGAATTTTCTAAGACTCACGTGGGAAGGTGAGTGATCTCTATTTGTGTGGATTATATCCCTGAGTCTCAAAAGTCCCATTTCCCTTAAACCAGTCCTGGAAGATATGCAGCTGTAGATTCAGCAGAGCTAAAAGCAAAGCCAGTGTTCAGAGTTTTGTTCCATGATGGAGTTGGGTCTGGCACAGTATCAGGCTAGTTCCAGTCCATTAGTCTATTGTCTGTGTTGGGGGGTCCACATGGCTGAGAGCTATTGGGCAAAAGCAGGGGTGCAAGAGTCCCACAGGTCAGGAGTCAAGCACAAGAGAGGGAACTCCTTTGTTTAGGGGTTTAAATTACTCAGGTTTCAAGTTCTTGCATTGGCTAAGCATATCTTGGATATTTTACCAAATATTACTGGGCAGGCTCTATTTGGCCTTCCCTTGTCTTTTCTAGTTATTAATAACCAGGTTATTATAACCGTATTAGTTTGACAGTATGTTTACAGTGGAGTTAAGACTTTGTACCAGTCGTGCCTTCACTCTGGGTTGCTTCATTTTGGAATGCTATTCACTTTCCTCTTATCCTCTAGTCTAGTTCATTCAGTAACTGTTTTGGGAAGCTATTTTTAAAATTTCTGGTTTCAGCACTCAATGTATCATTATACTTTTCTAATTCCCACTTTTTCACAATTAATTTTGATTTTTTTTTCACCTTTCAATTTCTGGCTTTATCCATTTCACATTAACTTATAGGAATGGGAGAAAATGCAAATAAGAAAGAACAGTTTGGAATGACTATTTATTAAATGTAAACAGTGAAAAACAGTCTAGGATTGCTTGAGGAAAATGAGAAAATATAGATATGAAAAAGTCCCAACAATCAACTACATGAAGATCTAATAGCAGGAAAACATATCCCTGTTTTTTGTATTATAATCAAAATTATTACACCTTTTCTCCTACTGAAAATTAAAAAAAAATTAGATTGTATTTAGAGTGTAAAAATTTTAATATTTTTATTAATATAAATTAAAGTACATGTAAAAATCCAAAAATTAGAACTATTTTATATATTTTTTCAAAAAGTTATTTTTATATTAAAAATCAATTTCCATTAAGTGAGCAATTCATTTTTTTTGAGTTGTAAAATAGAATTTTTAAATAAACATAATTTTATTTTAAATTTTATTTAAATTTCATTAAATGTGTTAATAAAATGAAATTATATCCAATTCTAGTGCTCAATATCCGGTTGCCAATAATAAGAATCAATATCAAGACGCATTTAAAAGAAACCTAAGAGATTTTTAATTATTTTTTAAAATATTTATTGATTTTTTTACAGAGAGGAAGGGAGAGGGATAGAAAGTTAGAAACATCGATCAGCTGCCTCCTGTACACCCCCTCCTAAGGATGTGCCAACAACCAAGGTACTTGCACTTGACTGGAATTGAACCTGGGATCCTTCAGTCTGCAGGCTGACTCTCTATCCACTGAGCCAAACCGGTCAGGGTGAGATTTCTAATTCTTTAGCAGAATGTTCTCCAGATGCCACTTACAGGGTTGCAGATACCATGCCAGTTTGTGAGTACCTTTAGAACTACATTTTGGAATTGAAAGAGAATTAAGGAAATGACTCTTAGCACAAATGGGAAATGAAACATTGTTATGCGAGAAACTGTTGAGTTCATGCTGAGTTAAGTATTTTTATTTCCTCTTATTGGAACAGTGCACTGCTTAGATCCTCGGGAACTCTGAAATAGTGCTATTTACATTCAAGGATCTGTCTGCCTTAGTCATAGAGGAGCACTGCTTAGTTAGTCCATTTTATCAAAAAGAATATTGAACACAGATGTTGGTTGGATTTGCCTAGTGAATGTATGCTCATTAACTATAATTCCTAGTGATGTTTTTTAAAAAATGTTTTATTAATTTTTTAGAGAGAGAGAGAGGAAGAGGGATAGAGAGATAGAAACATTAGTGAGAGAAATATTAGTATCCTGTACACCCTCTACTGGGGATCTAGCCTGCCACCTGGGCATGTGTCCTTATAGTAATTGAACCAGTAACCTTTTGGTTCATGAGTCAGTGCTCAACCACTGAGGGACACTGACTGGGCCCTAGTAGTTTTTTAATATTTAAAAATGTTAACAAAAGATTTATATTGAAAAATAATCTACTATAGAAAGATCTACATATATAAGCAAATATAAATATATGTATCTGTCTAAATATAAGTTCATATATATGCATGAACAGGTTTCGTTCATTATTATTGTTATGAAATTGGCGTGGAAGATGACAGTAGGACGTTCAGGAAACTAAGCCTTTATTCAAAGCAGCGCTGCTGGTTCAGGAGACTCAAAGATCAGATCCTGAACAACTTAGACAACGAGTTTTTCTCTTTATATATTTCGGGATTTCTTTGTTTGTTAACTACTAAGCTTCTGTGGTGGACTCTCACAGCCCACCTCTTCCTCCCTCTCCTCCCTCTCCCCCTACCCCAGAATCAGTTAGAATGGTTAATTTAGATTGTATCTAATGTCCATCTTGAATGGTGCCAGACCTCCCTCTAGTTAAGCTGTTACATTCTTGGTTTATGGTCCTTGTAAATTGGGAGTATTTAGGTAAGTAACTCTTGCAAGACCAGATAATTAAGGAAGGGGCAGTGACTTCCTTATAGGCTATCAGGAATGTGTATTAGGGATACTGATTAAGTAGGTACAGAGTCCAGCTGCTAGCTCCCTACATTTTTTCACAAATGGAGTTATCAGCTAGTAAGAGTGTGCAGTAGAAGGCAGGTTACTGGAAGGCAGGTTACTGGCACAGATTCAGATTGCTACCCCCCTCAAAATGTCTTATGTTCCCCATCATGATTAGGTTTGGCTATAAGAGAGACAAATACAAAAGTAACAATGGCTTAAATTAGACGAACTTAATTTCTCTCTCCCACAAATGTAACCCCGGGTAAACAGTAATCCAGGGCTGATCTGGCAGCTGTGCTACATGAAGTCTCCAGAACGCAGGACTGTTCTGCTCACCATTCTGTCATCCCTACAGCATGGTCCTCGAACTCTTGGTCCAAGATGGTGGTATCTATTCCAGGGAGCAAGTTGAAGAAAACTTTGAAAGAGAAATAGAGGCATCAATTAAATCAAAAGGAAGTTTTTCAGCATCTGTCACATGACATGTCTTTTTAAATCCTATTGGCCAAAATTTGTCACATGGCCACACCTAATTACAAACAAAGCTTTATTCTGGGTAGCAGAAAACTCTCCTAGCATAGAAGGAAGGAAAGACAACTACTAAGAGATAATTATCATTTTGATCAAAATTAATTTACATATACAGATCATTGGTATCATATAATTCTACAAAATTATTTGTGCCTGTAGGCAGTTGATAAAAATCCTTTGCTAAGAATCTCTGACATCTTAGTCACACATGTTTTGCAACTTTATCATGCACTCAATTTTGTGCACCTTTCTACTTGCATGTGCATGCCAGTCCACTCTGGATCAGCTGATGTCTTTGTTCAGCAATGATTAATATACTGATCACAAAGAACTTTGTTTCTCTATTTGCAGTTGTACTAGGTTCACTCTTTAAATATCCCAACTGCATTCCTATTGTTCTGTTCTATTTAATGAAAGTATTAAAACTTTGGAGATATTTAAATGGGATTTTTGGACTGGAAAGCACGGTGTTTCCCCTGGGCAGGATGGTTTTTCCTGGGCTCTTTATCCATGGGACTCAAAGAATGAAATCGTGGACACACACACACACACACACACACACACACACACACACACATCTGCTCCGAGCCTCCGCAGCATAGTCTAACATGCCCTCATCCTTCTCTCTATGTCATATCCTAGAATTATTGTTCCTTATTTTGACAGTCACTTGAGTGAACCAAGTAGCACCATCACTTCCCAGTTAAAAGATCATCAATTACAGTGAAAGTACACTTTTCACTCCATCTCAGCCACTATTTCCAAGGCTATACTCTGAGCCTTAAGGGTAGGTTTATCTGTTGGCTCAGAGCTCCATCTCTGTCCTTTTGTGCATTCCTGTAGTTCAGGGGAAACCACATTTCCTAGATGCCCCTTGTAGCTAACTTCTCACTGTGGAGCATGGACGCAGTGGAGAAGCTCCACTCTCTGATCCTCACTGGGCTCAGCAGGGGTAGGAGCAGGGGCAGGGGAGGGGAGGAGGAGGGGCAGGGGCAGTGCAGTCCAGTCCGCAGGCTACTGTCTTCCTTGGCAACACCGTTCCAATGGCAGCAGCAATCATTAATCATTAATTCATTCATGATTTATACTGCATTGCATTAAAACCAAAATAGGATACCATTAGAAAGAAAGAAAATTTATTTCAAAAACCTTCATTAGTTTTTATCAAATCAGGAAGAACCAAGTTAGGCCATGGGGCTGAAATGCTGTAACCATTAACTATACTTGGAAATAATGATGAAATGGAATTTTTGGACTGGAACACACAATGTTCCCCCTGGGCAGAATGGTTCCCAGGTTCTTTGTCTGTGGGAATCAAAGAATGAAAACCACTGACAGAAGTAGTATAAGAAAGATGGACATTTATTGAAGAACAAGTACAGACTCCCACGTGGGGAAAGGGAATGATTCTCACTGCCAGAAACCAATCATTGTCTCACTAATTAGAAAGGTGTAGACAAGGAACCCAGAAGGCTGGTCAACCTTGAAGATCTGAAATGTCAGAGTCAACCACTTCCTATCTAATTGAGACAGTGGTAGCTGAAGCAACTTTCTCACCAAATAATCATGTAAATCCTTACTGATAAAATAATCTGCCTGTTACTGGAATTGCCTGTCTCAGGGCAATGGGTGTATCCCAAACCTGAATAAAAGAATGTCAAGGCCAAAGCAAAGCGTAATCCTCTTTTGGGCTTCCGCCTGGCCCCCATTTCCCAAATTAATACTTACCTAAGTCTTTTTTTTTTCATTTGTGTGCTGTCTTCTTCAGAACCCGAACCCTGAATTGGAACCCTGAACCACGCAGGACATGATAGAGGTTCCCACGTCTCACAGTACAGACTCCCACATGGGGAGGGGAAAGTGTCCCACTGTGTTCTTTTTCCCTACAGCTTATAAAGTCTGTAGGTCTTTGTGCCTTGATATCCCCTCTGACTGGTCACTAGACTCTTAGATATATTGCTTTAGTAACTCCTAAGCTCAAAGTTCCCTCCTTCCTTATTGCTTTTCTATTCCCTTTGGGCTTTCTTCTTCTCCTTCTGGATGAAGGGCTTCCTCCCCTTTATTTTGTAAATATAGACCTTCTGAGGTTCCCAGCTCCCTTGCTCTATGGAAATGCACCTGTAGCAGCTTTTCAGCTTCCCTGTTCTATGGAAATATACCTTCTGCTGCTCTGCAGCCCAGTACTTATTTCATGGTCCCCTTAATTTCTAAAATTTCCTAAACTTGTCTTTTTCATCCCTAAATAATTCCATTTCAATAATTTTTCCTCCCAATCTGGAGTCAAAAATAGTAAAATAATTCAGTAAGAGCAGAGAAAATATAGCTTCTGATATATATTTTGCATAATCACTGGAATTTAAAATCAATGGAGTACAAAGCATTATAATCCTTAAAAATTTTAAGACAATAAAATAAATCAGTCATTTTGAAGTAGCCTATTGTGCTTTGGAGTGTCTCAAGCAGTTATGATGTCTTTTCTAGTGCTCTGATTCTACTAAAGGTATCCAGAGGCATAGCTTCTTATCTAGTTCACATCAGGACAGAATGAGATAAGAGGAAACCCTAAAGGTCTGGTAACTACTTAAATCAGTTGCCAAGATAGTTTTTTTCTATAGAGTGATACAAGCGATTTGCACTTAGTAATTCTATTGTCCATTTCATACCCCATCCTATCTGTGATCCTTGAACTCCTCATGCACATTCCCTGTAATTACATTGGCAAAGATAATTCTATATAGTGATATCTATACCCATGGATGAATTGTGAGATAGATCTCTATTTTTGCCTCATTTCCTCCCTTCATGAAGCCTAGAATTCCTATTGTTCAGGTATAAAAAGTTTATAACTATATAACTAAGTACATTTAAAGGAATGTATAAATTTTAGACTGTAAAATATAAAGACAATTAAGGAATTTATACATTAAAAGCTCTTGCATACACTTTTACTATATAAAGTTAGGGACTAAATATAGTAAAATCTGGGGATAACTTATTTTATCAACTGCTATGATTTTTTTCAAAGATAATATATATTTTTGTTTTTTATTTTCTTGAGAAATTAAAATTGAGATGATCAAATTTAATCTCTCCAATTTATCTGGACTCAATATCCATACCAATTTACTACTTACTTATATTTATGGTATAAAAATAAGTCTTAAAGATTTATATTTAACATCAATTCTACTAAAACTATCATATTCTCAGTCCTCTAATTACATGTATCCTGTTTTATAATTAGAATTTGATTTGTTTGAAATGAGAAAATGATTTACTTCTCCTTATTTATAAAAGGTCATTGGAAAAATTATTAACATTCTACAAATGATCAAAGGTAGTGGTTGCTATGAAATGAGTTTTTATTTTATTTTAACAAGGATAATGAATAGAATTGTTCAATCCTCAAATGGCTTTCAAAACATTTATTGACTATTAATTTTTAAAATCAATATCTATTATAGGTAGTTGCTGATATATTAGAAAATCTGGTTATATAGTTGTACATGTTTATACTCATTGAAAGCATAAGGTTTTTTAACTTTGAGTAATATGATATATATTTAAGATTAAATGTTTATTATGCTTTAAAGGTTCTAGCTTAGAGAGGTTTTTGCTTTAAGGTTCTTAGGATTCTAATTTATATTTTTTCTGGGTTATCTGATATCCAGTGAAGAAGTTAGAACAAAAGTGAGTTCAATCATCCTTAAAATCACATGAGTATTAGAATTATTATAAAAGCAAAAGTCAATTACAAGCTTGATTGAGTGATAACAATGTAACATATAAAGCAAGTTAACTGAAAAGATTAGCATTACACTCTTGGAGACTGTAAAAGAAAGTCCCAGGCACTCAACTCATACTCAATGTCAAGATTTATCCAACACTGTCAATGGAGTTTTCTGTACTCTCAAACAGTTGATAAATGAAATAAATAAAAAGTAACAGAACAGTGTCACTTGGCCTTGTTCATTGGTAACCTCTGTGAGTAAAGGCTGCCAGGTGATTTGGTCCCACACAATTACATGACTATTCTCACCAGCACTAAGAGCACCTCTCAATCTTGAATTTTAGAAGTGAAAGGAACAACATGAAAGAGATAGTTACAAAGAATATTTAAAACAACAGCAACAACAAAACAATAACAGCACGGGAGAAACCAAGATGGTGGCATAGGTGAACACCTAAACTGCTGCCTCGCACAACAATTTCAAAATTACAACTAAAAAACAGAATGGACACCATCCAGAACCACAGGAAAGCTGGCTGAGTGAAAATTCTACAACTAGAAGTAAAGAGAAGGGTTCACGGAAACTTAGAGGAGCTGTAAAAAGCTGAGGTATGGAAATAAGCTCATGGAGATGATGGACGGAAGAGGGTCACAAAAAATCCCAACTGCACTGAACCCCACTTCTGACTGCATTGAACCCCAATTCCAGGCAAGACTCATGTGGAGGCATCTGGACTGTTGTGTAAAGAAAGGAGTGCAGGGAAACTTAGAAAAGCCATGAAAGGCAGAAGTTTGGGGGTGTGTGAAAGTGCAAAAGTGTGTACGAAAGTGTGCACACAGAGTGGTGACTGCTGATTGTACTGCTGGCTTTTTCTAGCGGGAGGAAAATAGAACCTCTCAACAGCACTGAAATCCAGGACCATCTGCACTGAACCCAAGTTTCGGGCGAGACCCTGGGGACCCAGAGTCATACGGGTCCCTAGAGTGCATGGAAACTCAGTGGAACCAAAAGGCAGAGGTCTGGAGGCAAGTGCACATGTGCAGAAACAGCTGATCCTCACAACCAAATGGCTTGGAGGTCAATTCCCCCCAGTGATACCAACAACAATCAAGAAATACCTACAATAAGACTGTACACACAGTTCACAAAGGGGTGCACCAAGAATGTCCACCTCAGGTAACTGGGGAGGCGGAGCTACTGGGCCATATAGGACACCTAGCATACAAAGCTACTCTACCAACCCAGGGAAGCAGCGAAATATGTGGAGACAAAAGAACAGATCACAAATGAAAGAAATGGAGGAAAACCAATGACTGGACATAGAGTTCAAAACCATGGTTATAAGGATTTTTAAGAATTTCGTAGAAAAAATATATAAATTTAGGAGACCCAAGAGGAGATGAAAAAGGACCAACTAGAAATTAAACATACACTGAAGGAAATAAAAAATATTATACAGAAACCTAACAGCAGACTAGAGGAACTCAAGAATCAAGTCAAAGATTTGAAATACAAAGAAGCAAAAAACACTCAACTGGAAATGCAAAAAGAATCCAAAAATGTGAAGATAGTGTAAGGAGACTCTGAGACAACTTCAAGTGTACCAACATCAGAATTTTGGGGGTGCCAGAAGAAGAGAGAGAGCAAAACCTATTTGAAGAAATAATGACTGAACACTTCCCCCACCAAATGAAAGAAATAGACTTACAAGCCCAGGAAGTGCACAGAACCCCATATAAAAGGAATCTAAAGAGGACCACATCAAGACACATCATAATTAAAATACCAAGAACAAAAGTCAAAGAGAGAATATTAAAAGCAGCAAGAGAAAAACAGTTCATTACCTACAAGGGAGTACCCATATGATTATTAGCTGATGTCTCAACAGAAACTATGCAGGCCAGAAGGGAGTGACAAATATTCAAAATGATGAATAGCAAGAACCGACAACCAAGATTACTCTACCCAGCAAAGCTATTATTCAGAATTGAAGGTCAGATAAAGAGCTTCACAGATAAGAAAAAAACTAAAGTTCATCAACACCAAACCAGTATTATACGAAATGCGGAAAGGTTCTCTTTAAGAAGAGAAAGAAGAAAACAGTAAAGATAAAATTTATGAACAATAAATAATATCTATCAACAAGTGAATATAATAGAATTAGGGGCATAGAAAGGGACTGATAATTCTCAGGGGGAAAGAGGTCAGGGGGATGCAGAGAGAGACTGGATAAAAATCATACATCTATGGATGAGGACAATGAAGGGGAGGTAAGGGCAGAGAGTGGGGTGGGAGCCAGGTGGAGGGTAGCTATGGGGGGAAAAAAGAGGAACAATTGTAATAAACTGAACAATAAAGATTTATTAAAATTAAAAACAACAACAGCACAGAAGCAGGGTGTCTGTAATGTGTGCAAACCAGGGAGGTGGTTGGAATCTTATAAAAGGCATGTCAATAGACTCATAGTTTTGTTTGGAAAAACATGTTGTTCTCTGATAAGAGGAGAGTTTATTAGAGAAGTTTATCAAACATTTATTTACTTAATGGAGTTTAAACGAAGTTGAAAAAATAAATGAAAATTTTAAGATTTTTTACAAGAAAAACTTTAAACAAGTAAATCAGGTGTATAAAAGAGACAAAAGGGTTGTTGAAACAATGAAAATTAAGGCTAAGGAAAAATGTCTGCATACTCTTCTGTGAAAGCAATTCTGAAATTTAACCACAAAGCTTTGGTCCAAATGTGAGAATTTCAGACTGGAAGAGTGCATGAGGAAAAATGCCTGCCTCTAGTTATTACTAGAGATGGGTTCTCTTTCTAGAGATATCCTTTGCTGGGTATCTGTTCTGATTTTATTTTTCCTCAGTAGGGGAATATGAGCATCCATTGGCCTAAGAGGAGTAATTTTAACAGAAAACATATAGACTCCATTAAAGATATTCACATAAAACTGGGTGGTTGATAGGTGTGTTTTCAAAAGTTCATTTTCCAAAGCCTCAAAACAAAAAGAAAAGAAAAGAAACTCAGAAACAAAGCAGAATGTGTTTCTTCCAGAGCAGAGACTCTTCGTGCAGTGCTCTGAAGGTGGGGCCTGACTTCCAGAAACCAAAGCTCTGCTCCTGGTGTCAAGAAGCTGACATCCAGCCTTCATCTTTTTCTACCTGGATTATTCCCAAGGGGCATCTTTGCCACTTCCCCCCATCCTCCACTTAGCAACCAGGATGACTTTTGCTAAATGAAAATTCATCATGTTATGTCTCAAATTAAACCCTTCAATAACTCTTTAAATGTCTTATTTTCTGTAGGAAAGTACTTCTCTCTCTCTCTCTTTTAAAATAAAAAGCATAAATTTATTTGACAATAAGAAAAAAGAAAATGAATTGGTTAAAGCTCTGGAGCTTAAAAATTACTTGATATTGCTAACATCCTTGTGAACACTTGTTCTCTGTGAAAATAATGGTCAACAAATTCTGAATTTGTAGCCAATAAACATGGTCTGAGTAATGCGAGCCCAAATGCTTACTGGTATACACCAATTGGTTTTGAGAAATGTGCAGCAAAATATATAAAGAAGATAATATTCAGCTCCAATATTAATATTGAGAAACATTCACAATTCGTAATAAGTTTATAATAAAAAGAGCAAGGAAATACTTTTTATGGAAATTATTTGACTCTACATTAAGCAGCTGGCCATCCTATTCACTTTTTTTTTTTTTCTTACATTTATTGGGGTGATATTGGTTAATGAGATTATATAAACTTCAAGTGTACAGTTCTATGATATATAATCTTCGTAACTGTGTGTTCATCACCCAAAGTCATCTTCTGTTGCCACATATTTGACCCCCTTCACTTTAACTCTGGCATTCCCCTTTCCTCAAGCAACCACCAAACAGTTTTCTGTATCTAAGAGTTTTTATTTTTCTTCTTGTTCATTTGTTGCTATCAGGTTCATATCCCACCTATGAGTGAAATGATATGGTTCTTAACTTTTTCTGTCTTATTTCACTTAGCATGATATTCCCGAGGTCCATCCATTTTGTCACAAATGACAGTATTTCATCTTTTCTTACAGCTGAATGGTTCATTGCAGCATTATTCACCGTGGGTGGCCAAGACATGGGAACAACTGAGGTGTCCTCGACAGATGATTGGATGAAGATGTGGCACCTATACACAATGGAATACTACTTGGCACTTTCCTAATTGTTCTCCATGGGCATTTTTGAGAGATGTTAAAGGGTTCATTCCAACCTTTGAAAGTGCTTTGGGCAAGTAAAGTGGAAAACAGCAATTTAGCAGTGTCAATGAGGCTTCTGTACTGCAGGACTCTTAGAGCTGGGACTCGAATACAGCACTTAGGATTCATGAGTTCTCCCTTCCATGCTATACTTACTAAGACTGTGAGGACCTGGTATAAAAGAGACCACTGTAAGAAATGTTTCTAAGAAGTTCTGGATTAGTTCTCTTTTATGTATTTTTATTTTAGTGCCATTCCTTTACGTTGACAGCTGTTTTATTGTATACCTGCCCTCTCGCCCCAAAGATAAGTTCCTTGAAGGCAGGCTTCTGTCAAGTGTTGCTGCTAGACTTCTGTCACTTGTTTCTGCCTGGAACTTGATTCTCATTCAATTTACTGAATAACTTTTACTATTCATTTAAATAAAGGGTTTCTTCCACATAGTATCTGCCTTTTGATTTTGACCTTGCCTGATATTACTGCAGGAACAGTTGCCTTTAGAAAATAGAAAAGAAAATAGGTTTCTCCTTTAGCATATTGTAAACCACTAAGTCAAAGTATTGCAACACTTTGTCACAGTTTTCTCTCCAAAAGCTTATAGTTAATCATTTGGGTTAAAAATGGCCCACAGGTGATGCATCTGGCATGATAAGAATTTTGCCAGAGAGCAAATAAAATGCCGCCAAGAAACATAGCCACAGGGACCATGTTCTATATATTGTTGTTGTTTATTGCTGACTCAAGGTTAAACACTAGACTGAAAACAAAACAAAACAAAACACAAAAAGAATTACGGAATTTCAAGATGATTTGAAGGGACATTATAGATCATTTGGTTCATCTCTTTTTTGAATCCCAATATTTTTTGCTACCAAATGGTTGTTCATCTTTTGTTTGGATATGATAGTTCCACTGGTAGGAATTAAGCACAGTCTCTTGTGATAAATCTGGTGTGTGAAGTATTACTATTGATCTAAAAAAAAAAAATATGTCCTCTACCTATAATTCTAGTATTGCCCTAAAGAATAATATGGAAAGCTTTTCTACTCTGTTGCCACTTTTCAAATAGTTCCTGCCACTGCTTTCCATGTATATGCTCTTCTCTCAAGGTAATCAGCCTTTTCTACATAGTTCCACAGCTTAGTAGTTATTTGCTTACTATACTCTCTTATCTCAAGTTACTAGTTTGTAATTTTTAATGAATGGCATGCATAAATGAACCCTAAACTCCATGTGTGCTACAATCAGTACTAAAAAATTAGAAATACTTTCAGTCTAGATACTATATTCCAGTTAATGTATTTTGTGATAAGATATTATACTATTGACACTCTTACAATTGTACCATCATCTGACACCTATTCAGTCTCCCTTTAATGTGTGCAATTTGCCAGGACCATGTGTTCCTTTATGTAGTCATGAATTTTGACCTTTGGAACCATATGGGGAATCTTACATTTATTCTTGTAGGATTAAATTTTTTAAAACATTTCTTTTCTCAGCCTATTATTATTTTCTAGCATGGCTTTGTTTTCTGTTAAACATTTACTGAGCATCTAAAATGTGTAAGACCCCATGTTAGACAATAAGAATGCAAAATCTTATTACTTCCAGAAATTAGAAGCCTATAAGAGAAGATAAACAATAATGTCAGTAATTATGGGATAATATGGAGACAACATTAAGTTATTGGTAAAAATGGTTAACAAACAAGAAGAACCCTGAAGGCTTGCCAGTAATAATTTTCCTCCAGAATTACTTCTACCAATATTCTTTACATATGTTTTCTTATATATTTTGAAGTACACAATTCTTTCTGTAGTTAAGTAGATGGATGACCTGAGGGCAATAGTTAATTTGGGCTAAATCACTAGTTAATGTTAACTATCTACAGCAAGCCTGGAAAAAAATAGTAAATGAAATTTTATGTGTAACAACCTTATATAACATCTTGTGATTAATTTTAATTCTTGCCTAAATTTACAATTATCTTCCTATTAACTAAAAAGAATTTTCCTTGAAAATGATCTGTGTATCACTAAATAACCATGCTTTGTTATTATCTTGCCAATACACGGAACATGTCCAGTTCCTCAAATTTTTCTTTAAACACTTTAATGAAGCTTTCCATTTTTTTTATAACACTAAAATTGATTTACTATTGAAATGACAAGGTGTAATCTGAATATAATACTTCTAATGAGATCTGGTAAGTGTCAAATGGAGTGGAACAATTATTTCCTTTAAGTAAATATGGAATATTTTTCTTTCTCAACAACCACACTCAGTTAGGACTTTATCCTTAGAATTTATTCATTTTTGAAAATCTTTTTAAAAAAATCTTCACTCAAGGAGTGAGGATATTTGTTCCATTGATTTTTAGAAAGAGTGGAAGGTGGAGAGGGGAGGGAAAGAAGAGAGTAAGAAGAGAGAGAGAGAAAGAGAGAGAGAGAGAGAGAGGCATCAATGTGAGAGAGACACATTGATTGGTTGCCTCCCACATGTGCCCTTGACTGGGAATTCAAACGCCACGCCTCCAGTGTGTAAGCTGAAGCTCCATTCCAGCCAGGGCTGAAATTCATATTTTCTAGACCTATCCACTTTCCTACACAACCATGGTGAAGGCAAGCGGTTGAGGATTAGGAAAGAACTCACCATTAACCTTTTATTATCTCAATTTAACAATATTAGACCATTTCTTCAACCTGTTAAGTTAGTCATATTTTTATAATTTTTTATTCTTTGCTGGGAGTTAGATGAATGATTTTGCTGTTATATATAATCAGAAACATGGGAACATGCACAAGGTGGATTCCAATTATCCTAAATAAAGAAGAGGGAAATATTAGGCTGATTTTATTAATAATATCTCACTTAGCATAGTGCAATTCAGAAGGTCCCGAAGACCTCAAGTTTAGTAATTCACTAAAAGGAATCATATAACTCAGAAAAACAATTACATTCATGGTTACAGTTAATTGCAAAAAAATAATACAAATTAGAATGAGCTGAGGGAATCAGTAAAGGAATGCAAAGGATAGGTATTAGAAGAGAACAGGTGTGCAGTTTTTACCTGTCTTCTCTTGGTGTAGTCATGTTGATAGTGCCTATTTATCCCCGCAATGATATTTGACAATATGCATAAAATATTGACAACCAAAGAAGCTCACCTAACACTTGGTTCCAGGATTTTTATCACATAGGCAGAGATGACTGGGCTCATATCTGACCTTAGTCTCCAGCCCCTACAGAGATCAAGCTCATACTGCATGGTCCAAGGCCTCCATCACAAATCACATTGTTAGCATAGATTGTCTGGTTTGCTCATGGTCTCCAAGTAAACAATATACTTCTGTCAGGTAGGATATTCTAAGGCAGTGGTCAGCAAATTCATTAGTCAACAGAGTGGCAAACCTCTGGAGCCGCAGTTTGCTGACCGCTGTTTTAAGGGATTAGAGATTACCTTCCAGGAACCAGTCAAGTACAAAACCCTTCTTTGGGCAGGACTGGTCCTTTGTTACACAGATGGATCCTGAAATACAGTGTGAAGCACATTTGGGAGAGAAAAATTTGCTTTGTTAGTAACTGCAATTTAGAGACTGTCATGGCATACTTAAACTTGGCAGAAATATATAATACCAGCGTCTTGGGAAGGCACTCAAAGTCTTAGAGAGATAGGGCTGATAGAGTGTTGGCCATGTTAGACTCCATGATCCACTCTTCAACCATGTCCATTAAGAGGGCTCAGAGAACTCTTTATTGTGAAAAATTTTGGTATACAGTCATTCTATTCTTCATTCATTGATTTATAACTATTGAATATAACCATGAGCTAGCACACACCTCTGTGAAACTTTCTTACCTTCCAGTGGTGGTGGAGGGGAGGAGAGACCTACTATAACTAATATCACAAATTAGTAAGTTCATAATATGCCACAAGATAATTGCTATCTAAAAGGAAAGAACAAGGCCAGGGTCAGTAAATATTAAATGTGCATTGGTGAGATAAGTACACATACTGGAATGAAGATAGAGAATGTTGCCATTGAAATGGGCTCTCTGTTCAGTGGAAATAATGAGACATCAGTGTGTCAGGTGCCAAATGACAGCACTTAACCAGTCAAGATCAGAACAGGTAACAGAAAAGGCAGCAGAGACAAAGAAATGATGAAAAAGTTTTGATTAGTAAGTATCACTGATAGAGGGTAGTTGTTCATGGGGACACTAAAACTAAAACAATAGACACTCTTCAAAGATCCTACCTGATCTTTATAAGTGATAAACAAGTTCTATCATTTAGGGCTTGGTTGATTTAGAGAGTCATGACCCTTGCTCATTTTCAAACTGTGTCAATAACAGACTCACTGCTCCTTCCATAAAGGAAGAGATGAAAAGAAGGAACTCTATGATGATTTTGTCAACATTGCTCTCAAAAAGTTTGTACCATTTGCCCTCACCTCTGTATTCTAGGAAACTAGTTGTCTCTATTTCACCAATTCTAGATTTTATTATATTTCATATACATCAAAAATATAAGAGAAAAATATTTTCTCATTATTGTTTAATTTGTGAACACATATTTATCTGTGTTTTTTAAAAAATATTTTGAAGAATTGCCTGTTCATCATTTTACCATTTTGGTAATCTTTCTTTTCCAATTGATTTTAAAAATATTTTAAGAATATCAGTCATATTTTACCATATATTATAAATATTTTCACAGTTTATATGTTGCTCTTATCTGTATTCACAAAGTTGAATTTTTTTTTCTAACTTACCATTGTCCTGTTATAGTTTCTGCCTGTGGAGACAATGGAGAAGGGGTAAGACTTCACCCAATTCACCGAAGAGACAATGTTTTAAAGAAACTTTTTGCTTGGTTATTTTTTATATTTTGATTTAGTTAAAATTTATAATAGAATCAAGAAAGATAACTCCAGATATAGCAGTGTAATTTAAGCAACATCTTTGCAAAATCTGAGAAAGACCATAGGGGAATCTGTACACATTGCTCAGTAATTACCAGAAATAGACATGTCTGTATTAATTTAAGAATATATAAATGGAGGGGAACATTTTACTATTATTTAGCATGGGTGACTGAGAATTTCATCTGAATCACTGGGATTACATTTCTTAGCTTATAAACATGCTTTAGGAATTCTGTCTTCAAAATATCCTTGCATGGCCCTGCTTGCACATACTTTACATAGACAAACTTCTCAAAGTGATAAGCATTAACAGCAATTCCATTTTCACATCCACTCATTCAAACCCCTGAAATCTGAACACTGCTCCTACCACTGCTTTTGCCAAGGTCAAGAATGGTATATGACAAAGTCATCATTGCCAAATCCAACAGAGCATTTCTGTGCTCAATACGTTCAACCTTTTAAAGTTGATTCAAGCAGTCTTCTGTACCACTTCTCTTACCCTTGACTCTCCCTTAAAACTATTGGGATGACTATTGCAATAAGATTCATGTTAGTTTTTAGAGAGTTATAGATTTCTTATTTTAATTTGAATTGTTTGATATGCTATGCTTATAATAAATTATAACATTTTTTTCAGTCTTTATTAAAATACTAGAGGCCCAGTGCACAAAAACTCGTGCACTGGGGGTGAGAGGTTGTCCCTCAGCTTGGCCTGCACCCTCTCACAGTCTGGGACCCCTGGGGGCATGTCTGACTGATAGCTTAGGCCCGATCCCTGAGCCTTTGGCAGCCTGGGAGACCTCGGGGGAATATCCGACTAAGGGCTTACACAGGAAACGAGCTCAAGCCATTAATCAGACATCCATAGTGCTGCTATGAAGGTGGGAGAGGCTCCTGTCACCACACTGTGCTAGTCAGCCATGGGCTGGCTTCTGGAAGTGTAATGACCACCAGGGGGCAGCTCCTGCATTTAGCATCTGTCTCCTGGTGGTCAGTGTGTTTAATAGTGACTGGTCATTGCTGTTAGGGCCAATTTGCATATTATCTTTTTATTATATAAGATTGAAAGCCCAGCCCAAGTTGTCAAATTGTTTTCTCATTTTGGCAATCTAAAAAATAAAAGTGTGAATATTGTTTATGTGGAAAAATGTGTGACCTGTAGAAAAAAGAGGTACAGTGCTACCTCGAGATACGAGTGCCCTAACATACGAGATTTTTGAGATATGAACTGTCCAGTGAGTGATTTTTGCTTTGAAATACGAGCAACATTTGAGATAGGAGTAATCGCGCAGATTGGCCAGCTGCACAGGACCCACCAGTTTACCGTGACTCGAGCGTCTCATAGTTTTCCATGCCTCAAGGTTACGGAATGAATTAAACTCGTATCTCGAGGTACCACTGTAGTAAAGGGGGAAGTAAATAAGAACTATGTAACACTGGTTTCCCTTTCCAAGGAAACATCACATAGTTGCTGCTATATACTTGCTTTTTTTTTAATCCTTATTATTCAGATTATTACATTTGTTTTTCTTTTTTCCCCTCCATATCTCCCTTCCACCCGGCTCCCACTCCTCCCTTTACCCTTACCTCCCTCCCGTTGACCTCATCCATAGGTGTATGATTTTTGTCCAGTCTCTCCCTGCACACACCTCCCCTTTCCCGCTGAGAATTATCAGTCTACTCCCTTTCTGTGCTTCTGATTCTATTATATTCACCAGGTTATTCTGTTGATCAAATTTTAATTCACTTAATTTTTAGATTCACTTGTTGATAGATATGTATTTGTTGTTCATAATTTTTTATCTTTTATCTTTTTCTTCTTCCTCTTCTTAAAGAGTACCTTTCAGCATTTCATATAATACTGGTATGGAGTTGATAAACTCCTTTAGCTTTTTCTTATTTGTGAAGCTCTTTATCTGCCCTTCAATTCTGAATGATAGCTTTGCTGGATAGATTATTCTTGGTTGTAGGTTCTTGCTATTCATCACGTTGAATATTTCTTGTCACTCCCATCTGGCCTGCATAGTTTCTGTTGAGAAATCAGCTGACAGTCATATGGGTGCTCCCTTGTAGGTAATGAACTGTTTTTCTCTTGCTGCTTTTAAGATTCTCTCTTTGTCTTTTATTCTTGGTATTTTAATTATCATGTGTCTTGGTGTGGTCCGCTTTGGATTCCTTTTATATGGGGTTCTGTGTGCTTCCTGGACTTGTAAGTCTATTTCTTTCACCAGACGTGTGAAGTTTTCAGTCATTATTTCTTTAAATGGGTTTTCAGTATCTTGCTCTCTCTCTCTCCTTCTGGCACCCCCACAATTCTGATGTTGGTATGCTTGAAGCTGTCCCAGAGGCTCCTTACATTATCTTCACATTTTTGGATTCTTTTTTCTTCTTGCTTTTCCAGTTGAGTGTTTTTTGATTCTTTATATTTCAAATCTTTGACTTGATTCCTGCCTTCCTCTAGTCTGCTGTTAGGTCTCTGTATAATATTTTTTATTTCAGTCAGTGTATGTTTAATTTCTAGTTTTTCATCTCTAGTTGGTCCTTTTCCATCTCTAGTTGGTCCTTTTCCATCTCTAGTTGGTCCTTTTTCATCTCCTCTTGGGTCTCACTAAATTTATCCATCTTTTATAGGATATTCTTGAAAAACCTTATAACCATGGTTTTGAACTCTACATCCAGTCATTTGTTTTCCTCCATTTTTTTTGTTTGTGATCTCTTCCTTTGTCTCCGCATTTTCACTATGCTGGGAGAACTTCTGTGTTGGATTCAGCCTTATGATACAAGACTTGCAAAACTGCAAAAGCCTCTGTGTTGAGCTTAGAATGGTTGGAGTCTCAGGGCTTAATGGATCGCCTTGCCTTCCACTTGGCCCCACTTTCCATGGTCCCTGAGTTTCACGTGACTGGGTAATCGCTGGAGTGGTCCTTGTGAGTGCGCGTTCTCGCAGTGCCTCTAGACTTCTGCCTTTCTGGCTCCCCTGCACTCCGGGACCATATGAGTCTGGGTCCCCAGGGTTTTGTCTGAAACTGGGGTTTAGTGAAGTTAGTAGTGGTGCAGTTGGGACGGTCTGTCTCCCGCCCACTTGTGAAAGCCAGTGGCATAATCAGCAGTTGGTCTTCTGCGTGCAGTGCTACGTGTGCCACCAGACTTATGCCCTTTCGCAACTCCCCTAAATTTCCGTGCATTTCTCCCTTTTCACAGTCCAAACTCCCCCTGTATGAGTTTTGGCTGGACCTGGGGTTTAGTGTCGTAGGATAAGGGATTCAGTGCCGTTGAGAGTCTCCTGCCAGAGAAAGCCAGCCAGGTTCTTGGTACCCGCTTGTCTCCATACCTCAGCTTTTTGTAGCTCCTCTGAGTCTCCGTGAGCCCCTCTTTCCTTCTAGTTATAGAATTTCCACTCAGCCAGCTTTCCTGTGGTTCTGGATGATGTCCATTCTGTCTTTTAGTTGTAGTTTTGAAATTGTTGTGTGAGGCAACAGTGTAGGTGTTTACCTATGTCGCCATCTTGGATTCCCCTCTATACTTACTTTTTAATATCATCTTTCTAATAGTAAAATATATCTATACTTAGTACTCATTTATAATTATGTTAACTGATCTTTAAGTAGATGATTAAAATTACGTATCACAACTGATTTTTTAAAATTAAAATAAGAGCAACTATCCTTAATGCTCTGAGGTTTTTTCTCATCCTTTGCCAATGTAAAGGGTATGGAAAAGGGGTTGTGCAAGGACATTTTGAAGAAGAAATTCCTAAAGCCTATTAATAAACCAATGAGTATAATCCTAGTGATTCAGATAAAATTCTCCATCATTTGTCCTTGTCGTAGTTTGCTTTTTCATTCAGATTATTTCCATAGTGATGACTGTGAAGAGGATCCTCTATATCCACTTCCTTTTCTAACAAATTGTTATGGTTTATTTCTCTGAGGGATCCCATTGCTAGCTCCATTTTCTCTTTTCAATGGAGTTTTTTTTTTCATATGAAGAAATAAAGCTTTGCATTTGTAGGTTTATCATATTTCCTAAGCTTATCTCTGCCAGTAACAAATTTATTTAGGTAGCATATTTAGATTTTTTTTAAGAGCTTGAAGTAACATTTAATACCCTACTGGTTTTTATAATAAATAAAAAGGGAAAATTGGAACCCTTCTAAGTTTGTTCATTTTAGTTGTTGCCATTTGTAACAAATCTTAAATTTATTTTCCATATTGTTTTCAGGCATGATTTTTTTCTTTTCTCTTTTTCCCCCAGTTTCCTCATTTTCCATCAGCTCTTTTTTTAGACTCTTCCCCGTTTGTCATTGGAAGTGTTTTACTCCATGTATCTATCCTGGGGGTAATTTGTGTCTCATTTCAAACTTCTTTTTTGCCACCTCATCCACTCCTCAAGCTTTGGTTTGCAGTCTCCAATCATTTCAAGTTCCAATCTCTCTCTATCTTTTAAAAAAATAATTTTAATATTTTTATTTAACCCAATATATCCCAACTATTCTCACTTCAATGGGTAACTAATATAAAATTTATTAATAATGTATTTTACTTTACTTTTTGGTAAGTTTTCAAAATTCTGTATGATTTTTATGCTCACAGTATATTCCAATCTGCCACATTTCAAGTACTCAATAGCCATATTAGTGCCTTTCATATGGGACAGTTAGTATGAGCTTCAAAAGGAATCATATCGTCTTCATTTTTGTATTCCAAGGTACCAAACTTGTAAGAAATGAATGTTGAATGAATGAATGAATGAATGAATGAACAAACAATGATAAAAACAACTGGTGTTGGTTACTCAGCTTGTGAAAGGCACTGTAATAAGGAATATACATAGCTGTTTATTTTTTCCTTACCATCAAATGGTTGGTTGGCATTTAATAGCTACTGAACAGTCATTATGTAACTAGGTAGTCCAATCTCTTGATTTTTAAAATCTCTACTGCCCAGCCCTCTCTCCATTCATTAATCACCAAAGTCAGCATGTGTATACTGCAGGTAATGTCTTCATATTATTCCCAGATATATCCCTATTTGTGTGATTAAAAAACCTACTACTGACATCATATTCTCCTGGTTGTTCAAACCAGAGCACTGAACATCATTCACAACTATGCACTCTTCTTCCATTTCTATATCCAAGAAATTAGAAGTCTTGTCCAATTTACCTTCTTCTCTTTTACTCTCAAATCTTTCCAGTTTTTTTTTTCACCATCACATTGACTACTTGGATTTAAATCAATATTGTCTCTCATTTGGATTATTGTATAACATCTAAATTTATCTGACTTTCTTCTAATCTATTGCCTATACTCTGATTATGTTGTTCTCCAATTTAAAACCTATGTGTGATTCTACATTGCATTTAAAATAAAATAGTCCCATTATCAAGGCTCCAGATTTCTTACCTGGTGCCCTCTTAGCTCTTGATCATCTTCTTAGTGTCCCTAGCCTTGCAAATCTTGACAAGTCAGACTGAAGCATTTTAAAATTTCTAAATATGTCATGTTTTTTTTTTCTTTCCTCTAGGCTAGTTCACATGCTTCTTTATTCTTAGGACACTCTTCCTCAGTCACAGTTGGCACTTATTCTATACATTATTCAAGTTTCAGTTATGCTATTTTCTCCAGAAATCTTCCATAAAATTACCTCCCAAAACATCTTCATATGTTAAATCCAAAGTGTACCATTTATTATTCCTGAGAAAATTAACTTCTCTGTCCTCAAATTTCTCATCTGTAACATGTTGGAGAGTCTCTCTTAGGGTTAATTTAGAGATTAACTGATACAATGCATATAAAGAACTTAGTACTTAAAAATCAGTAAATATTAGTTATTATATATATATATATATATATATATATATATTGATTTCATAGAGGAAGAGAGAGAAAAAAATCAATGATGAGATCAAATCATTGATTGGCTGCCTCCTGCACATCACCTCCTAGGGATCGAGCCCAAAACCCAGGCATGTGCCCTGACCGGGAATCAAACAGTGACCTTGCATAGGTCAATGCTAAGCCATGTTGGCTTGGCATTTTATTATTTTAATTGTTGTGATTACCTCTTAGCTTTTCTATGTCTTGTCCTTAATTATAAAAAGGAATTTATTTGTTTTGTTATTTATGATTGTATGCTTTCCATGTAAGAGTAGTATCTTAAAAATATTTTTACCATATGAATGGAGGAATGGATGTAGAATGACCAGATAAAATATACAGAAAATGTCCTTTCAATTTGCTGATTTTATTATTATTTTTTTACCATGAAAGCTTCAAGGTCATATCACTAATACAGATTGAATATGAGTTTTATAACTTGAGCTGGACTGAGGATTTAAAAGTATATTTATACATCTCTTCTATTGACTGATATTTGGGATTTTTAATTTGAACTTTACACTTTAGTTTTATGTCTTAGCAAATTATAAATCTTCTGAAAATTGTTTCCCCTTTTGAGTGCATTATGAAAAATTTAAGTCAAAAATAGCTATTTTTCTTCCTTTAAAGGAACTTCTTTAATCACAAATATTGAGATAAATTAGGAGAAATGTACTATAGTAATATTTCTTCACCCATTATCATGGACCCCAGGAGTTCCTAGAATCTCCTGAAATCTTGTCTTTAAATTAGATTGTATATATGCACAGAAAAGAGCTGTGGCTTTTACCACATTTTCCAAGGCTTTCAGAATTAATATCCAGCATTTAAGAGCCATTTGTGATTAGAGTTGAGGGAAAGACTATTCGTTCTGCTGGTCAGTTCCTAATAGACATAGGGGTTTTGCTGTTGTTATATTTAGTTTGCTTGTTTTAAAATTCTTAATGATTGAAATATTTGCATTTACAGACTTAGTAAACACAAGTACAAGCCCCAAAATGTACAACATAATATAACTAGCATTGCTGTATGATATATAGGAAAGTTGTTAAGAAAGAAAATTCTTACAGTTCTCATCACTGGGATAGTTTTTTTCCTTTTTCCTTCTTTCTTTTCTTTTTATTGTACCTACTAGAGGCCTGGTACACAACATTTGTGCACTTGCAAGGGGTCCCTCAGGCAAACCTCTGCTCTCTCACAATTCGGGACACTTCGGGGGATGCCCCACTGCTATGGAGGCGAGATAGGCTCCTGCTATCACCATTGCGCTCACCATCTGTGAGCCCACTGATGAGCCTGACTTCACTGAGTGGCACTCCCCCTGTGGGAATGCACTGACTATCAAGGGGCAGCTCCTACGTTGAGCATCTACCCCCTGGTGGTCAGTGCTTGTCATAGCGACCAGTCATTTGCCATTTAATTGATTTGCATATTAGCTTTTTATTTTATAAGCTATGAGGGCTGGATATTAGCTGAGCCTATTTGGTAATTATTTCACAATCAATGTAAATGAAACCATCATTCTGGATGCCTTCATTTTTACTATGTCAGGTTTCAAATCACATAAAATGCAGAGTCTATTATTAAAAGCGTAATAAAAACATTTTTGGTTGATTTATACTATCACAACTAATACAAATGTAAAGATAGTGAAATCTGCCTCTTTACTAAACTAAGTAAACCCTAAAGGATAACAAGGCAATTCCAACCTTTCCCCATGAATTCACTCCCACATTATTGCAATACCATTTGAGAAGGGGCTTAGAAGAATTGGAGACATTTATCAATTACCAATGCCCAAATTTATATTAATGTATTTTGTATTTTTTGTGATTAATATTGCTGCTTTTGAGTTACCATTATGCTCCATCAAACTTTTGTTCCTCTGATTAAAGCAGTCCATATCATTCTATTGGCAAGGATTATGAGAGTCATGATTATGGTTACTTATGCAACATACATTTCTGGCTTTTATGGCCCATGTCAATGTCTACTATCTGTATCTCCTACTTAGTCATTCACTCTGAAGGTGCTCTGCTAAATTGTTCATGATAATGTGAAAAGCGATACAGTTTTCTAAATATTATACTGTTGAAAACTACTTATTTCCTGAGTTTTAAAGAGAAACATGTGTATAATATTTACTGCCAACAGAAATGTTTGACCTATTATTGAAGAATAGTTCCCATGGGTCCTGAGAGGCTGCATCACAGAAAAAAAATAGGATGTCTTACATCAGGTGTGGCATTGAGAGCTCTGGTTATCTCTAACTGAAAGGGAGAAAGTCTCTAGGTTAAAGAACAAAAACAACAACAATAAAAAAACAAGGTTGACATAAAAACCAAAGTGGTACTAGTTTTTGAATTTGTATAATTAAACCAGGTTGACATAAAACCAAAGGGGTACTAGTTTTTACATTTGACAAAGTGATCAGCTTAAAGTTGGTGTATTAGAGACACATAATAAAAAATAACTACCTGCTGAAACCAGTTTGGCTCAGTGGATAGATGGTTGACCTGGGATTGAAGGGTCCCAGGTTTGATTCTGGTCAAGGGCATGTACCTTGGTTGTGAGCACATCCCCAGTGGAGGGCGTGCAGGAGGCAGTTGATTGATGTTTCTCTCTCATCGATGTTTCTAACTCTATTCCTCTTCCTTCCTTTCTCTAAAAAATCAATAAAATATATTTTAAAAAATAACTACCTTTGCAACCCAGTCTTGGTGTTGATACTTTGCATAACCTCATCTCTAGGAAAACTATGGATCAGTCATCCTTCATTGCATGAATAAAAACAAAACAAAACAAAAACACCACATCTATAAAACAAAAAAAGTGTATGGTTAGATATAGACAGGCTTAAATTGATGATCTTTAATGAATTATAAAGTTCTACATGTTCTTCTCAGTATTACTTAGAAATGTATGACCTGTATCCTAACCATTCTCTATAGCTTATGTTTAATATTTGTTCTACTGTTTTAATATAAAATAGTTTATATAGTAAAATTAAAATGAATGACTGTGCTAAATTTTGAAAGTGAAGAGAGACCTGTCCTGGGAGAGGGGCTCTGAGGAGCAGGGTAACCTGGGGATCTGGCACACTCCCTTCTTCTTCAGAAGCATCTCCTCTGCAGAAGTGTGACGGTCTGTGCTCAGGACATTGAGGCAGCAGCACAGGCCAAGCGTGGGGAAGAAACAGCTGCTATTCAGAGATTTCATTAAATGATAAGACAGGATTGGCAGTAAGGATACAGAGGAGGAAAGCCCAGCCTCTTTTGAGGGACCTAGGGATGATTTTCTGAACTCTTATGAAGATAAGAATATCTGTGCACTGAAACCCTGAACTTAAATATCCCAGGGATGGAGACTGGGTCTCTCGTGGAGAGACAGGGAAGGTATAGGCAGTGCTCTGGAAAAGTCAAAGGCTATTTGTGTGAGGAAATATCTGTGATGGTCAGCCAGATGGGGATCCATTGGTTTAGATAGGAAAGGAGTAGATTTCCTATGGTTGGCTGGTGTAATTAGCTGATTGAGCAGGAGCAGACTTAAGAGGGCAAGCTTCTGGTTTTAGTGGTATTCTGATTCTGGAGAAATCTTTCTCAAATTGTCCACCAAAAAAAAGATTATAATGTTAATTGCCCAGCAGAGGAAAAGTTCTTTTACATATGAAAGAAGGAACACTTCTGAAATGATATGTTTAGCTAGACCAGGATTTTACTTGAAGTAAACACATCACAAACACAGAACCTCAATGTCTAAAGGGCCAAGAAGACTTAATTCTAGTGTGCAATAGAATACAGCCTCCTGCAAAAATTCTATTGGAAAGACTTTTGAACCTCAAATGCAGAAAACAATTGTTTGCAAATATTTTTTTTAATCAGTACAAGCTCCAGTCTTAAGAAGTTATGATTTTGACATTTTAGCTGTAAAAAAGGAACTATTCATTCAAGTGCAAAGAATTTCATTGTGTAAAGGCCTCAAGTGGGCACCCTCTTCACAGTTCCTACTTGTCTGAACATGATTTAATCAGTCTCCACAGAAACTTCAGCATGCAATATCAATAATTACCTGAGACTTCATGTGATGATTACTTATTAGGGGATCTAATATTTTATTCCAAATGTTGGTTGTATAGCTATGATGAGAAGGGCTGTGGATTAGCATTCTAAAAGACATGTAGCTGCAAAGATGGAAATTGCAGTGTTTAAAATAGAGATTTAGGTAAAAATGGCCAGGGACAGAAGAACCCCCAGGCTTCATTAAATAATATATCCTGCAGTCATCTTTTGCAGATCCTACTTGAGCTCCTTCTTTTGATGTGCTCAGGAATTCTTATGACTTTAATTTAATGAATTTATAAATACTGTGAGGTTTTTTCATTACATCTTATACTGAATGTGTCAAAACAGTACAGAAATGTCATCAAAAGAAATGGTGTTAGATGAAAAAGCTGAAGAATTGGTATAAATGAGAGATAACTGTCACGTTTCAAAAGGTGCTGTAGAAAAATTGATAGCTGACATTTCAAAGCTGGGACAGAATTGTATGATCATCAGCAATTTAGGGTCTTTATCTAGGAATCAGATGAAAGAAAAATTCAGTGAAAATTTTGAGTCTTCCTATTCCTATAGAGCTAATTTCTTGCATCTTGTATTACTTTGCTAACATGAAGATTCTATAGGAATAGGAAGTCCATATCGATTTCAGGAGTTGGATTGCTCGTTAAAAACAGTAGTTGGATTGCTATGTAACTGTTAGAATGCCCAAAAAGAATGGAGAAAATGCTGACTTTTCAGAACTGTGAAAGAATCTTCATGTTAGCAGTGTAATACAAGATGCAAGAAATTAACTGTGTCTGTGCTAAGTCCCTTTTCTGGAATCTGTCACTCACCCCTTAGTTTCCAATTGGCAACAAACCAAGTACAAGTAGGTAATCAATCAATATTTATGGAACAAATACAATATTGAGAGCATTGTATTAAGTGGTAGAGGAAATATAAACAAGCATAAACCCAATTTCCTTTGAGGAGCTTACCAACTTTTTATAGGACAACTTAAAAATACATGACTAAGTATAACTGATTTTATTAAATGGCATGAACTCCATAGAGAAGAACTTTATCTTCTTCCTGCTCTGATCTTCAAACGTGCTGTCAGATCTCCATTTCTCCTTTGTGATAGCCCTTATGGTCACTTTGGAGAAACTAAAAAGTTTCATTTTCAGATATTAAAAATTATGTTTGCCCTGCCAAATAGTGATTCAATTGCTGTGATTCAACAGCTTCATCAATTGCTGATATTATAGACTAAACTTTTTCTTCATTTATGCCTTCAATTTTTGGGAACACATGTGGTCTAAGAACCTTTCATGTTCAACTCCAATAATAGCATAGGCTGGACATTTGAATATCTACAGGTTAGCAAACATCTAGCCAAAATAGAAGACACTGTATATCCAATCATTTAGATCCCCCTCCAAGTTGGATTGATTGGTGAGAAGGGCCAGAGAACTCTTTAGTTCTTTTTTTTTCCCTTTAATTTAACAAATCTTTATTATTCAGATTATTACAATTGATCCTCTTTTTCCTCCATAGCTCCCCTCCACATAGTCCTTACCCCTCCCTCTGCCCTTACCCCCCATTGTCCTCCTCCATATGTGTACAATTTTTGACCAGTCTTTTCCTGTACCCTCCTTACATCTTTCCACCTGAGAATAGTCAGTCCAATCCTTTTCTATGCCCCTGATCCTATATAATAAAGAGATAATATACAAATTGACAATCACTCCAACACACAATATGACCACCCCCATATTGACACAAGATGGCCAGCAAGGGAGGGTAGTTGGGAGGGACAATGCTTGCAGGGGAGGGCAGTTGGGAGTGATTAGGCCTGCAGGGGAGCACAGTTGGGAGGACCCAGGCCTGCAGAGGAGGGCAGTTGGTGGGGACCAGGCTAGCAAGGGAGGGCAGTTGGGGGTGACCAGATTGGCACAGAGGGCAGTTAGGGGCAATTGGGCTGGCAGAGGAGGGCAGGTAGGGGTGACCAGGCTGGCAGGGGAGGGCACTTAGAGGTGACTAGGCCATCAGGGTAGGGCATATGGGGATGACCAGGTCTTCAGGGAGGACAGTTAGGGGGAATTGGGCTGGCAGGGGAGCAGTAAGGTATTGATCAGGCATGCAGGCAGGTGAGCAGTTGAGAGCCAGCAGTGAGAAGGATGTCTGACTACCTGTTTAGGCCTGATCCCACTAGGACATCCCTTGAGGAGTCCCACATTGGAGATAGTACATGCTGGGCTCAGGGACACCCTATTCCTCCACTGTGCATGAATTTCATGCATTGCGCCTCTAGTTCTATTATATTCACCAGTTTATTTTGTTCATCAGGTTTTTAATTTACTTGATTTTTAGATTCACTTGATGATAGATATGTATTTGTTGTTCATAATTTTTATCTTTACCTTTTTCTTCTTCTTCCTCTTCTTAAAGAGTATCTTGCAGCATTTCATGTAATACTGGTTTGGTAGTGATGAACTCCTTTAGCTTTTTCTTATCTGTGAAGCTTTTTATCTGACCTTCAATTCTGAATGATAGCTTTGCTGGGAGAGTAATCTTGGTTGTAGGTTCTTACTATTCATCACTTTGAATATTTCTTGCCATTCGTCTGGTCTGCATAGTTTCTATTGAGAAATCAGCTGACAATTGTATGGGTGCTCCCTTTTAGGTAATTCACTGTTTTTCTCTTGCTTCTTTTAATATTCTCTGTTTGTCTTTTGCTCTTGGCATTTTAATTATGATGGGTCTTGGTGTGGTCTTCTTTGGATTTCTTTTGTTTGGGATTCTGTGTGCTTTCTGGACTTGTAAGTCTATTTTTTTTCACCAGGTAGGGGAAGTTTTCAGTCATTATTTCTTCAAATAGGTTTTCAATATCTTGATCTCTCTCTTCTGGCACCCCCATAATTCTGATATTGGTACAATGAAGTTGTCCCAGAGTCTCCTTACAATATCTTCCAATTTTTGGATTCCTTTTTCTTTTTGCTTTTCCAGTTGAGTGTTTTCTGTTTCTTTGTATTTCAAATCTTTGACTTGATTCTTGCCTTCCTCTAGTCTGCTATTTTGTCTCTGTATAATATTTTTTATTTCAGTTAGTGTATGTTTAATTTCTAGTTGGTCTTTTTTCATCTCCTCTTGGGTCTCAAAAAATTTATCCATCTTTTCTAGAAAATTCTTTTTAAAAAAATATATTTTATTGATATTTTACAGAGAGGAAGGGAGAAGGATAGAGAGTTAGAAACACCAATGAGAGAGAAACATCGATCAGCTGCCTCCTGCACACCCCCTACTGGGGATGTGCCCACAGCCAATGTACATGCCCTTGACTGGAATTGAACCTGGGACCTTTCAGTCTGTAGGCTGATGCTCTATCCACTGAGCCAAACTGGTTTTGGCCTCTAAGGAAATTCTTGAAAACCTTATAACTGTGGTTTTGAACAATATATCCAGTCGTTTGTCTCCATTTCTTTCGTTTGTGATCTGTTTCTTTGTCTCTGCATTTTTGCTGCTTTCCCTAAGTTGGTAGAGTAGCTTTGTGTGCTAGGTGTCCTATATGGCCCAGTAACTCTGCCTCCCTAGTTACCTAAGATGGATTCCCTTGGTGCACCCCTTTGTGGACTGTGTGTACAACCTTGTTGTAGTTAAGTCTTCACTGTTGTTGGTATCACTGAGGGGCATTGACCTCCAGGAAAATTGGCTGTGAGGATCAGTTAGTGTCTATGTTGAGAGAACTTCTGTGTTGGAGTCAGCCTTATGATACAAGACTTGCAAAATTGCAAATGCCTCTGTGTTTGGCTTGGATGGGCAGAGTCTCAGGGCTGAGCAGACAGCCTTGCCTTCCCGTCAGCCCTGCCCTAGGCAGTCCTTTGGTCTCAGTGTCCCTCAGTAATTACTGCAGCCCTCTGTGCATGCATTTGCACTCACGCACCTCCCTACCCCTACCTTTCATAGCTCCCCTGAGTTTCTATGCACTCTGGGAACCTGTATGGATCTGGGTTCCCAGCGTCTCACCCAAAACAGGGTTTTAGTGCTGTCAGAACTGGATTTTAGCACAGTTGTGGAGTTCTATCTTCTTCCTGCTAGAAAAAGCCAGTGCCACAATCAGCAGTCAGTCCTCTTTGTGTGCACTTGCATGCACCTCCAGACCTCTGCCTTTCACAGCTCCCCTAAGTTTTTGTGCACTCCTCCCTTTCCATGACAGTCTAGACTCCCCCTGTATGAGTCTTGACCGGAACTGGGGTTCAGTGCAGTAGGAACTGGGGTTCAGCGCAGTTGGGAGTTTCCATCTCCCTCCCAGTAGAGGAAGCCAGGGACTCCGCTACTCATCCTCTCCTCATGTGTGTCTCCATACCTCAGCTTTTTACAGCTCCTCTAAATCTCTGTGAGCCCCTCTCCTTCTAGTTTAGAATTTAAACTCAGCCAGCTTTCCTGTGGTTCTGGATGATGTCTGTTCTGTCTTTTAGCTGTAATTTGGAAATTGTTGTGCAAGGCAGTAGTTTAGGTGTTTATCTATGCTGCCATATTGGTTTATCCCCAGAACTCTCTAGTCCTTAAGCCAAATGATGGTGGCTGATTTACCTCAAAGCTTAATACAGCCTAAATGTCAAGTCCCCTCACTTGCTCCAAGGACCTATGACTCATTTTGTGTTTATAATTCTGTATTATTTTCCTGAAAGACCCCATCCCCAAAATTTATAGGCTTCAGGCCCTACAAAACTTGGATTTACTCCTAAGAGTACATGATTAGTTACAACCTTTAAGTTCTCAAACTTAAGTGGTGGCAAAGTCACTAGCTGAAGCTTTCTGAGAAGGCTTTATAGAGAAGGAATTTAAAGTTTATTCATTTTATCAATGGAGAGAACCAGCTGTCTTGGAAGGTTGAGGGAAACCTTATTAAAGGAGTTAGCCCCTTCTAACAGAGCCTATGTAGACACAGAATTTTAGAGGACTTGGAAATAGCAGAATATCTAATGAACAACCTATCTCTACACTGTCACCAATATAATTTTTACAGGAGATTAATGTTTTTGTTTTGCTTCTTTAATAGGATATAATCATCTATTTCCATATGTCAGGAGCAATGCAGCACTACGCATGCTATCTCTCACTGCAAATCATTGGGGCATTGCCAGAAGCCAATTCTATTATGTCATAATTACAAGAGTTTCATCAAAAGATTGATGAAACTTAGGGACTCAACAAGGGCTAAGTCATATATGTATTCACCTGTTGGAATGGCTGCAAGGCACTTCCCCCCAAACCTGAATAGGATGATTATTTGCTGCCAGACAGCTCAGGGCATCCTAATCTACATGTTATTGCCTCCTACTGGCCAAACACTTGAACAGCTGAAGGATATTCCCCAATCTGAGAGTGCTTCTATACCCTACCCTTTGAACTGTATTTTCTCCACTTTGGCCTAGGACAAATTGTGTGAATAAAAAGCAAGGGTCCCGAGACAAGGAGAACTTTAGCTCCTTTTGATGAAACTCTTCTGATCCCCAATGCCTTTCAAAATTATATTTCATCTTTGGACTCTTATTTAATCTACGCACAGTCTTTCTCCAGATTGCTGAAACAAGAACTTTGTAATGCTGGAACAAGAACTCCGGCAGGGCATTTTATTTGATCCTTAATCATAAATATCATTTTAGCTTTTTGCAGTACATAGAAGCCAATAAACCCTCTTTTAATAATAAATTTAATATTAATTGGATATGCAGAAAATACCTATGAGTTTTTTCCATTGTATTATTTTAATATCAACTGATGATCTCATTGATATGCTACTTTCATGATATCAATTTTTTCAGTTGTTCATTTCTATTTTGCTATTTTAGTCTTATAATTCTGTTATAGTTCAGAAATATAGTAAAAGCTTAAAAAAATTGGCCTTGGTTTTACTTTTGTATTTCTTCCTTCTTAGACACTACTATTTATTTTAGTAATGTTTTTCAGGTAACTTTCAATTTGCTTTGAAATGCTTCCCTTTCATTAATAAACATTCCTTTCCATAAAAAAAATAATAATTTGTCACTCTGTCTTTGTTTGATTCTCCTGTGTTTGTGAATTATTGCTGCCTTAGTAAACACTGAGCCACATGGGGCTCTTTGGTGTGCTTTGCAGCAAGGGATATAAGAGGCTTGCAATAAAGAAAGGGCCAGTCCTGCAACTCTGGGCTCTTACCTGACACACTACTGAGAGCGAGATGAGCTGCTTCTTAAATGCACACACTTCAAGCTATACAGCTTTTCATTGTCTTCTAAAAACTTTACTCTCTCTACCCACAAAGGAGATACTGCTTCTTTCTGATTTTCTTCTCGGTTACTTCCAAAAATGTCTTTTGACCATTTATCTCTTAGAAACTTGTCAAGTGGTGAATGTGGAGTCTGGAGGCAGCCAGGATTATAAGAAATACATGTTTAGGTAGAGTTTTAAAAAATATCATCAAATTCATCATTTAAAAATTATTCTAACAGTATTTGACGAACCAGGGAACCTCAGATTTTCAATTTATTCATTAGTATGCATTCAAACAATAAAACATTTCTTATGTTTTTTCACTCTAACAAATTCTGCCTCTATAAAAGTTCTGAGACTTGTGTTTTAGTAGAGCAAGTTTATCTACCTACCTACTACATAGATAGATAAATACAGATATATTCGTACATAAATACATATGTATGTGTATAAAGTATATGCTGATAACAATATAACAGGGTAGTTATACACTAAATGAGACATTTCATTTTTCCTCATATTAAAAAAGTAAAAGCAAAATTAATTGTATCTAATTTCAAGGAACAGACTCATTCAGCAACTTGGTATTTAGTAATCTGTTTCATGAAACCTTTATGAAGGTCTGCAGATATAAAATATATACTTTTTTTGTAGAACAGGGAGGTAGATATTGAGAGTAGATACACACTTTTTCTTCTAAAATTCAGATCTGTGTAAATAAAATACTTTGTTTAAAAAATATATATATATATACTTTATTTTTCCTACCCTCAACTCCTCATCTCTGGCAATATGTTCTCTGTACCTATGAGCTTCTTTCTTTCTTTCTTTCTTTCTTTCTTTCTTTCTTTCTTTCTTTC
>JAAGEH010000018.1:52987500-53109097 GCA_011751065.1 Lasiurus cinereus
CTCTCTCTCTCTCTCTCTCTCTCTCTCTCTCTCTCTCTCTCTCTCTCATCTCTCTTTTTCCCCCTCTCTCTTCTCTTCCTCCCTCCCATTCCTCTAAAAAATCAATGGAAAAAATTTTCTCAGTGAGGATTAACACACAAAACACAACAACAAAGCACCATATTTGAGAAAACAATGCAGGCAAACTGGAACACTTTGTTCTTTTCTACTTTCAATTACTATTAAATTCACAAAGGAATTTGATGGTAAAAAGAGAGTGGTAACTTGAAATATTCAGATGGCCTGTGGATTTCCCTCACTTAGTCTGCCTAATTTTATAAGGAAATTTCTGCTATCCTAGTTGCCAAAAGCTTTTTGTAACCCTAATGAAGTCTCCAATGTTTAAAAGTTAAACATTTTGGGATCTTCAAATATGAGGGGTCAGACTAGATTTTAAAACCTAACTGGACGGCATCTACCCATTCTGCCACAAATGCATCTTTCTCTATCCTTTGGGTTAAATGGCCTGTGTTCCTTACTTTGCCAGGCATATTATGACCTGATTTATGATGCTTGCTCAGAGTTCCTTTAATCTTTTCTGTTCTTTCCTGCCCTATTTCTCTCTCCATCTGCAGAAAAGATAGCTATCTTGAGGACCCAGATCAAAAGTGAATTCTTCCATAAAGCCTCACTGATTCTCTAGGAGGAATCAATCTTTTCCTCCTTTTATTTTCCCAATGTTTTAAATCTATTTCATGTAAATTGCCTTATACAAATGTGACTACTACAAGTTCTTTTAGTCTGGGGACTTGGCCTTTGTCTAATTTGTCATCTTCTAGAACTCCTAATATGGTGCCGTATAGATAGTTGGTTGTCAATAACTGTGTAGGAATACTTTAACCAAATAAATGTATTGAGTCAAATGACAGCTACATGGAAGAGTTGTACACAGTTATATTACAGGAGATATGTTATCTGGTTTTTAATGATGAAAACTCAGTCCCAATGAGGTAAACCAGGAGAAAACTTGTCTAAAGATAGGGAAAGCAAACTAACATTCATTGAGCATTACATTAGTTTCCTGTGGCTTCTGTAACAAATCACAACAAACATGATGGTTTAAAGAAATAGGACTTTATTCTTCACCGTTCAAGACATCGTAAGTCCCAAATCAGTCTCGGTGGAATGAAATCAAGGTATTGGAAGAACTGTATTACTTTTGGAGGCTCTTAGAAGAATTAATTCTTTGCCTCTTCCAGTTCCTGGTGACTGCTGACATTCCTTGGTTTATGGCCATATCCCTCCAGGACCTTGTAAACATCTCCTTCTTTGTGTCAAATTTTCCTCTTTTGTTTATTTGTCTGTTTTGTTTTGTTTTTAAATAATGGCACTTGTGGTTGCTATTAGGGCATACCCAGATAACCCAGAATAATCTTTCTATCTCAAGAACTTTAATAATATCTACAAAATCATTTTTCCATAAAAGGCAACATTTACAGTGTCTAGGATAGAACCTTCTGTTCTGGGAGCATTATTCACGGTGCTACAAACACCAACTAGACATGTTCCTTTGCATGGTTTTACTTAATCCACACATGTAGTTATCAATGTTCTGATGATATAGGTAAGGCCACTGAAGTCCAAGAAGTTGGGTGACTTGCACAAATGTACTTGCAGTCAGTGGTTGGATATTTGATCCAAGCCTAGATCTACTCTCTCACTCCAACTTGATTTTGTTCTTCCATTATATCTGAGGAGCTTCCCAAGTACTAGATACCCAGTATATTATTTTTTTTAAAAAAATATATATATAATTGATTTTTTACAGAGAGGAAGGGATAGAGATAAAGAGTTAGAGACATCGATGAGAGAGAAAAACATCGATCAGCTGTCTCCTGCACATATCCAACCACTTACTGCAAGTACATTTGTTGCTGGGGATGTGCCCACAACCAAGGTACATGCCCTTGACCAGAATCGAACCTGGAACCTTTCAGTCCACAGGCCGACACTCTAGCCACTGAGCCAAATCAGTTAGGACCCAGTATATTCTTAATAAATATTTGTTGCTATAAAAGAAAACCTTTATTGAGGCTCTAAAGTTTCCTGCTTTATAATTTTGTCACCTTTTCTAAAAATTTATTGATTTTAAAGGATTTTACACATCAGAAGTCTCTTTAAAAGTGTTTTCTAATGAGAATGCACAGTTGTTCCCAAAGGGTCACTACAAATTGGAGGCAGTTTAGTCACTGTTTTTTAAAGTAAGGGATGTAAAAATTTCACAGAGGAAGTAAAAAACAATCGAGCATTTGAGAGGGTGAAAATACACATCAAAGTCATTAGTCTGCAACAGCTGAAAACAGATCCTCAATCTAATTCAACATGATTGGGAATAAGCTGTATTGTCACCATAAAAGAATGAAGTTTCTGTAGGCATTGAACATAGAGTTAAAATTCATTCAAGCAATGTTATATGTCTTCTCCCTGATTTCCCCTAAGTCTTAGACATTTGTGAAGTTGTATTCCTGGGTTCTGATAATTCACTATAAACTTCCTAGTGAACACTTTAAAACCACAGTAGGTTAAGCTATTTAAAAAAAAACATTAGGAAGCACCACAGGGTCATTTCTACCACTAGTTTATGCTGCCTAATGTTAAAATACTGGTTCTCATGGACTATTAAGGCATGTATTAGTTTTCTCTTGCTACTTTAATAAATTATCACAAATTTAGCATTGTAAGCAATCTCCATTTATTATTGTTACCAAAAAGGGGTCCATTTGCCCACATACATCGAAGCCCATGAACATGAATTTGCAGCCAAGAAAGTTAAGAATTTATTAAAGAGATGGCACCATATCTGAAGTCACAGGTAGCTCATGCTCAAAGACTTGGCTCCCAATAACTTCCAGGGGATGAATTATACAGGGGGAAATCATTAATCATGGTGACTAAAGAAGTTAGGGTCATGGTCTCTACTGATTGGTTTGTGCTAGTGTAGAGGGTAATTGATCATTATATTTGGTCCTGATTCTATTCTGTCCAACTTCAAAAGGATTTGTTCTGTGGGATTGTTCCGCTTTTCTGGGTCCAGAGCTGAAACACAATTGAAGCCAATATATTGTCTTTAGTTTGATTAAAAACTCTGACTCTATAGTCAATAGACCCAAGATCTTGTTCCTATGACTGCTGGATGCTGAACAAAACCTATTGTCCTGAGAGCTTAGTGATTAAGCAAGGGATAGGGAAGTGGTAAGTCAAGGTGGTGGGTGAGTGAGTCAAAGGGAAAAAATCAAAATAAAAAGCCAGTTTAAAGAAAATAAGGCCTCTGACAGTTACATTATCTCACAGTTCTGAGGCAGAAGTCCAGACCTAGCATGGTTCAGCGGGTTCTCTAGTTCTGATTTCAAAAGGCCAAACTTTTTGGCAGGATTGCATTCCTTTCTGAAGAGTCTGGAGGTGAATCTACTTCCAAGCTTCCTTGGATATTGGACAACTTTAGTTCCTTGTGGCTGTCAGACTGAGCTTTCTTTTCGAGCTGTTGACTGGGGCTTATAAGTGGCTTCTGGAGACTGCTAGCATTCCTTGAGTCATAGCCCCCTTTCTCCATCTTCAAAGACAGCAATGAGGGATTGAATCCTTCTCTTGCTTTAAATGTCTCTGAGCTCCCATTTTGCTTCATTGATCCTCTACTATCTTCCACTAAATGTTGTGACAGACTTTTCTACTTTCCTCTTTTACTTTTAGGGCCCATGTGATTATAATAGGTTCACCAGGATAAGCCCCTATCTTAGGATCAGTGGATTTGTAACCTCAGTTTATTCTGCAAAGACCCTTCACAGAAGTAACTCGAGTAGTGTTTGGTTGAATGACCAGGGGACAGGGATATTGGCACAATGTTTTTAGAATTATGCCTAAAACAAGGTGTAAAGTTTCCACTAAGGTTTATTTTATTCTTAATATTCTATTTCTATGTTTCAAAGATCAGATTACTCAGTAAGGACTCATAAAACCAGAAACATGAAACTACCTATTTTTCTGAATATAACTGAGGAACATAACATTTGAAGGTTCAGATATACATATGTAGCCATATTTCCATCTCACATATGAATACTAGATGGGGAACAAATATTATAAATTAAGAAAAGAAACTTCATTTATTTTTAAGTTTGTATGTCTAATGCACTAAGGATTGTAAGCATAGTCTATGTTCAAATAGAGAGAACACTTACTGAAATCGTGAAGAACAAGGATTGTCAAGAACAAAGTGCCACTGACAAAGGATGTTAAAACACTTTTCTGTAAATTGTTTAATGACCACTCAGCATTATCATGTGTCTTACCTTGGAGTCATTCTAGCTATTGACAGGGAATCTGCTCCAGGATCCAGTTAGACATTCCACAATAATCCCTACATGTGATTATTTAGTGCATTCATTTACTAACGTAGAAAAATATTATCACCACCCAAAAACCTGATGTGATTAACACCATCGCTTAGTTTCCTAATGGGAATTTTCTCATAAACAGAATAAGAGTGCAAAACTTTTTAAGAGCAGGTGAATTTCTTCCTGACCATGTTTCCCCAGTTGAACACTATGAGTTTCAGATAGTGAGGAGGTGCTAGGGGATGGCTGAGCCACAAGGTAGAGGGGGTGTTCATCACTGGATCCTCACATAGAGAAGACCTGCTATCAAATAGAAACACCTGCTTTGGATAGATAGATGAGGTAGAAATATAATTCCATTGTGTTGAGGCGTGTATACCTTTTGGATCTCTTCTTTTTAAGCTGCTTGCATTATCTACACTAATGCATCCTATGTTTATCCTACTCTAGCATTCATAGCATCAACCTCATTTTGCAAGGTCTCTACTTCTGACCCTTTAGATTCCATAAATCCTTATTGCTAAATTTTTTTGAGGATATTTTCTTCAAGGGTGTTGTAAAGGGCAAGAGTTATTTTGAAGCTCAGAGCCAAGAATTTGAAAAACATACTAAAATATTTTGTGCATTATTTTCACTGGAGCAAAAACACTTAACCTTATTTTTTCTTAAGTTTTAATAGTGGAAGGGCTTTAGAGCAAAGAGCAAGAGTAAAAGTAGTTAAAAAATGCTGAAATATTCTTCTCTTGTACAAGGTTAACTCAATAATGCAGAGTGCTTTTGGCATAAAATTAGATTCAAGATGAAGGGAAGGCAAACACAGGTCTTCTTTGAGATGGGAAGGTCTTCATTTAGAGATTTATTATAATACAGAGTTTAAACATGCTCATACTTAAAATATTGTTCTCTGGAAAAAGAAGATACCTTTTGAGTACTAGAAATCAGGTTAGTGAGAGGGAATACCTAAAGTCATGGGTACATGCTGATTTTAAACACAGGCCAGGTAATTCTTTCTTATAAATTTCTCATTTGTACAGAAGGTTTTGAGAGAGAGGTAGGAAGTAACAGGAGTTAATTTCAAGCTAATCCACATATGACAGAGTTATCACAAGTAAATGACAGAATTGGGCTGACACCAATGGGAAAAAAATTTACACAGTCAATAGAATCAAGAAGTATTAGTGATAATTAACATTCATGCTACTACTACTTATACCATCTTTTACATCTATAATTTCTCAATAAGCATGAATGTACATATTATTGTAATTATAAATGTATGAGACAATAAGCTTAGAGATATTTCCAGCAAATGAGCCAATGTCATATAGTTACTCTGCTCAAGTTTCAGAAATAGGAATTGTACCCAAGTTCCATCATAAAAAAATGTCCTTGTTAGGTGTTTCTTACTCACTAGAATGACCACCACTAACAAGAATTAGTGATAAATTACTATACTCTGAAATTTTAGCATTCTCTCCATTGCATCCATTTCCACTAGTGTGTTTTTTGTTGTTATTGTCTTTACTAATTCTTATGTCAATATCCCTGTTCTCAAATAGGTAGGTGATGCTTCTGATGTGCTTTCTTGAAGACAGAGTTAATTCCTCTGGCAAACAACAAATTTATATTAAGAAAACACACACAATCATTTGCACCTGCACAGAATTTTAGGACAAAATAAAAATCAGTGTTTTAAACCTTTTCATTTAATAATTCTAGATTAAATACTTTCCCTGATTTAATGTGTTTCTTAAAAGTCAGTAATACTATTACCAATTATTATATTATGTAAAGAGTAAGGATTTTTAAGAAAGCCTAATATTTTACAAAGAAAACAGAGCAAATATAATCTGTAACCATAGTGACAGCTTAATTTAAATTTGGTCTTTTATGTATGATATTCATATTTATTATAATTTAGAAAATCACATTATTTATTATTTTAAGGCAACAAAGGCAAATTTATTATATTCATATAAAAGTGGGTTACATTTCACTACAGGAATAATGATAAATATAGTGGGGAACATAGATTTAAATAATTAATCAGAATATGCATTAGGAAAACAGTTTTAAGAATTTGATTATAAAATCACTTCATTTTTAATAGTATTTATTTAAGTCATGTAACAATAATTTATTGTACCAGAAACAATGGTGATATGTTGCAGGGTCAGGATGCATGTTAGGGAAATAAGACATACCAAGGTCCCCTGTTTTTATGGGCTTGCTTTATCACAGAGATAAGAAGGGAAGCAAGGAAGAAGAGAAAGAAAGGAGAAAGAATTAACAAATAACTGTCAAATGCTGACTGAATTAAAATTAATAATAGAAGGTCTGAGTGAAAAAAATGAAGGGATTAAGCAAAAAATAACAACTCATAACAGACAACAGCATGGTGATTACCAGAGGGGAAGGGTTGGGAATAAAGAAAGGTAAAAGAGGGAATAGGGAGGGATAATTGGTGATGAAAGGAGACTTGACTTGGGGTGGTGAACACACAATACAATATTCAGATGATGTATTATAGAATTATACACCTAAATCCTATATAATTTTATTAACCAATGTCACCCCCAATAAATTAAAATATATTCATACATACATACATACATACATAATAGAAAAAATGTGTGCAAATGAATACCAATAAAAATATTCTCAATATGCCAACCAGTCTTCAATGAAGGAAAAAAAATCACTGAGTGTTCAATAATAAGGAATTTATTACAGAAATTAGACATTACACAATTGTGAGAGGAACTGGGAAAATAAGTGTTTGCCACAGGGAGGTGGAAGGTTACTTAGCAGTTATTATGTATGTCCTTAGGCAGTTGTCCTGAAGCACTGGGGGCATGCTAAAGTTTACAGCAAATCTGGAAACAAGGAACATATAGCTGCTAGAGTGAGCCACAGTGGGTGCAGAAGTATGAAGTAAACTGTTGCCTCTGCATAGTTACTGTCTGTGAATTCACAGCCAAATACCTACTGAGCCTGGGATGCTAGAGTTCAGGACGGTCAATGGTCAGGAAGTAAAACAGAATTCAGAGAAAGGAAGAAGAGTGAGGATCAACTGGGACCCACCAGCACCTCCACATCTCTCTTCTTTGCCTTTAACTCTGATGACCTTCAGGAAGTCCAAATCTCATGCAAATTTCTTTTGTGGCCAACTGCAAGCTGGAACTCTCCAGGCAAGTTCTGAGAAATGTAGTTCCAGATTAGCCAAGCTGACATAAGGTAAACAGTCCCATTAGGACTTTTAGAGTGTGCACTATTTTACTTTTACCTATGCTATGAGGTATCTGTATTTCCTATTTATAATATGGCACTGCAAAATAATTTCTTTTGGAAATGCTGTTAAAATAAAAATCAGTAAATATAAAAGTTATAAAGTTACAAAATTCCTTTTGCCTCTTCTTTTGGTGATTTTGCACATTGCTCCACTTATTCACCTAGTACTTTGCACTTTGCAATATATATTTTAAATTCTAATGAAATCTCAACAGAGTAGTGGCAATTTGCCAGAATATTTTTCTCTCACTTTTCTAAAAACAGAGTTAGTGAAGTGAGGAGAAATGTAGTGGATTATGCAATATCCATATTGAGGTAATGGAACCCCTGCCTCACCAAGATGTTAGCCTGAACACTGCTCTACTCACCTCACTCACTGGTCTACGCAGTGAGGACTGTTCTCTGATGTGGAAAGTAAAATAGTTACCATGAGATAGAATCAGTTGATCTGCAAGTGTAATATTTACTCTCGTTCCTTAAATGCAGGAGACAGATCCATGCAATTCAGAGCATTTTTCCAGAGAATGTTAAGGACTGGCATCTACATCCAAAACTGTCAGTCTTTGAAGCATGAAACTAACTTGTTGCACATTTTAAACTGAGATAGTGGGCATGTGCATGATTTACTAAATGTAACGCTGATGCTTATATATGAATTCACTTGATGTTAGTAATTCTGTGGAGCCTAGTTATGCCATTGATATTACTTTCTCTCTTCAGTAATCAACATCCAGGATCAAGCAATTTGATTGTTTAATGTCTATTGCATTTAGACAAAACCTATAGAAAAAACAACAACAACAACAAATTAATTTGCATATAAGAAGTACTTGATATTGAAGACAAAGCCTTAAAAATGACTTACAGTTAAAATAGACATTTTTATGTTTCCAAATGTATTCACATTTGATCAAGATGGATTTGACCTTTGGCTTGACTAAACTTTAAACAGGTTCTTCCTGACTATAAGCCTCTGACTTCTCTTTACTCTAGAGCAGTGGTTCTCAACCTTCCTAATGCCCCGACCCTTTAAGACAGCTCCTCATGTGGTGGTGACCCCCAACCATAAAATTATTTCCGTTGCTGCTTCATAACTGTAATTTTGCTACTGTTATGAACTGTAATGTAAATATCTAATATGGAGGATGTATTTTCATTGTTACAAATTGAACATAATTAAAGCATAGTGATTAATCACAAAAACAATATGTAATTATATATTGTGAAATATTTATTTCTAATTACAAATAAATGAAATTTTGTCTTGAATCGTGGTGTAGCATGGGTAACAGTCTTAATATGAAAACAGTAAACTACATTGCTACATTTTGCTACACTGAGGAGCGTGTGTTGGTTCCTAAGACCATGGGAAATAGGTGTTTTCCAATAGTCTTAGGCAACCCCTGTGAAAGGGTCGTTCGACACCCCCCCGCCCAGGTTGAGAACCGTTTCTCTAGAGCATTTACTTTAGAAAACTTGTAATTGCAAATTCTTTCTCTGCCCCTTGGAAATGTAGACAAACCTCCAAGCCTCTTACCTATTTTACAACCCAGAAATGTCTTTCTCAAGGACCTGGCTGTCAACCTCAAGAAAGATAAAGCCCCATCGCCCAGTGGACGGGTGGCAGCCAACTTGATTAATGTCTATTAAGGAACAGAAGGCTTAATGGCAAAGAAAATCATTTGCACACTCAGGAATGACTCAATGTGCTAGACACATCCCATTGACCAACCCCATCCTTCAATGTCCTCCAGTACTTTTCCACCAGCCCACACTAGCACTTAAATCCCTTTGGCCCTTTGTTTTAGTAGAGTTGAGTACAGTCTCTCTCCCCTATAGCAATAGTCTTGAATAAAGTTTTCCTTGCCTCTATCTGGTGCAGTTTTTGATAGTTTCCTTCTTACTGAATAAGTTCTACATGTCATTGTTAAAATACAACACACCCTTTCTAATACCCTCAACTAATTTGTCCCTCCTTTTTCCAACTCCCAAATCCTGATAATCAGCCTCTCTAGTCATTTGTTTGGAGATAAAAACAGCCAGCCCTAGATCACTATTTCACCCTTTTGTCTGCCTTAATGCCCTACACACTTCTTTACACTAATTTTTGTTAGATGACAGAGAAAATAGAAGCAATCAGAAAAATGTCCATCAGCTCCTATCTCCATATTCACCTACCCACCTGGGACTTTATACTTGGCTCTCCCTTCAGTTATTGCTCATGAGATGGCTGTGTTTAGAACACAGGCCACCCTTCCACAGTGTCCCAGATCCCATTCTCCCATTTCAAGAATTTAGGTGTAAGAAACTCCCTCATCTATTCTGTTACCAACTTCCCCCACTCTACTCAGCCAGTCCCATCACCTGTAACACATTTAGTTGCTCCCATCTTAAAATAATAATAATACTAATCCTCTCTTAATTTAAAATCCCATCCCAAATATTTCAACAGATTTCTGCTTCCCTTTTAGAGAGACTTTGAGAAGGTGTTTAAAATGCCTTTCTTACCATCCCTTTTAAAACTTATACTATCTGGGCTATAGAGTTCTATTCCTGGAGATTATATAAATGAGGTATTCTCTCTCAGAACTCAGTTACTGAAGAGAAGTAGGCCAGCTTGTCAAGTTGAGTTTATTGGAAGATAGCCTTCTTAGTAGGAGCCTCACCCCACTTCTCCCAGGTAAGAATCTACTTCCAAAGGTTGATCATTCTAAATCTTGAAGCCATTTTATTAAAATAATAACCTCAAGAATATGTTAATTTTTAGAGTAAAGTTCTAGTTTGTTAACTTATAAATAAAGAATATATCTTTCTACTCATTAGGAAACATGTTGTGCTAAATTTAACCTCTAATATCTCCTCCATAATAGTCTTCTATTAAGAAATGTGATGTTAAACTAGTGCTCTTAAATTCCTTTAATAGTTCTCTATTACTTTTCAGACTAGTCTAAAATCCTTATAGTTATAGAATTGTCATGAAATTTTTTGTCTCAAAATCAACTTATTTTTTATAACTGTCTCTATTTCTGTCTCTTCATTTTTACTGTGTGTTAAAAACCTCAGCCTCTTCTAGGGTCACCACCACTCCACACATTCATCTTCAAGGGATCTGTTATGGTACCAGGGTTTTGGTAGGGTTAAGGTCAGAGTTGAGAAAAGGAGAACAAAGTGGTCCTTGGCTTTCCTGCAGTGGTTGACAGTGGAGTTTATATCATTCAAATTGGCTTGGCTACTCCAGGTTCCATAACTTGACATTATTCTGTGACATGTGGAACCCAGCACACACAGAAGGAAATTGTCCAGGGCTCTATCTTACTGAACATAACATACATTTATCTCCAGTGACTTGTTACATCTCCTATGAGCTACTGGAAGGCTGTTCTGTTCACATGACCCATAATACATTTTCTCTCTCTCTGACTCTTCCCCCCCTCCTCTTCCCCCACACACTGTTTTTCTCATTTTCCCATTTCTCATTTCTACCTTCCTTCTCTCTACAGTTTAAAGGATCTCCTATAAATAAATCTTGGGTATTATAGATGGGAGCCTCATACTCCTCACTGCTTTGCTCAAGTCATATTTTCCATACCAGGAATCTTTTCCCTAATTTCGTTGCATTGAGGTCCTAGAAATAAAAGTTATCAGGGATTATAGGTCCTGTCCTGTTTCCATCTTTGCCACATCCCTCCCCACATCAATGAGCACAGAACCCATAACTTCTTAAATGGAGAGATGAGTAAAGTGACGGAGATTACGCTTTAATATCAATGCTATATTTACAATTGGATCCATATTTTATCCTCTGATTCATCCACATTCTCCCTTACATCTCCATAACATCAGATGGTTCATAGCTCCCTGAATGCATAGTCATAAATATTTGAACAGTTCTATTTGTCCTCTGCTTGTTTTCGATGACTCTTCATGTGTCAACAACAGAAATGTGATGATGAAAGATAAGTATCCAATTGCTAGCACCTTCATATTTAGGAAGATTTCTTCATCCACAGTGTGGCAGCTAATAGGTTTTGAGCCAATTAAGAGGTCAGTGTAAATCTATGCACTAAATGGTAGTAAAAGTTAATGATTATTTATAGAAACAAACATATATGTATGTCTATATATGCACATATATGTATGTGTATATTGATGTATGCAAATACATATGTATGTTTAGAAGTGGGAATATTTTGTTTAACTTCTGTGGGAAAGCACGGGACTTGGTTGGAAAGTCTGTAAGGAGGATTTTCTGAAAGGTCGGGGGCCTCAGGAGGACCTTGCCGAAGGTGGCAGCCCCTACCTTGACTTTTCCAATTAAGTCCAATGCCCCTGGTGTTTTGCTAGAGTCTCTATGTTTAGTTTTTAAAAACCAGACCTCATAGAAGCATATACTTTCTCAAGGATACTTACCCTGCTAATTGTATCTAGAACTTAGTTTTAGTTCAAGCTGTTATGACAATAAAAACCTAAGAAGGCAGGCGAACAAGGCTACTTGGTGACTATAGCCAAGTAGTGCCTTAGCCCTCTCTTTCCCAGAAATGTGTGTTAATCATTCATCTTGGGGCAGTCTCTCCAAGCCCCGGAGAATCAGAGTGTGGAAAGGGTTGGAATCTAATTAGAGTGACAATAAAAACATCTTATAGAGTAATCATTCATCCATCGTTCAGGTTCGTCGTTTATCCCTGGCTAACTTCCACATGGATCTGTGAACTATTTTGTGAACCCTAGGACAGTGGCCAGCAAACTCCGGCTCATGAGCCACATGAGGTTCTTTGGCCCTTTCAGTGTGGCTCTTTCACAAAATACTCAATGCCAGATTTCAAGCTATACTACAAAGCAACTGTTCTCAAACAGCCTGGTACTGGCACAAGAACAGACATATAGACCAATGGAATAGAATAGAGAACCCAGATATCCACCCAAACCACTATGCTCAACTAATATTTGACAAAGGAGGCATGAACATTCAATGGAGCCAAGATAGCCTCTTCAATAAATGGTTTTGGGAAAATTGGACAGATACATGCAAAAAAATGAAACTGGACCACCAACTTATACCAAATACAAAAATAAACTCAAAATGGATACAGGACTTAAACATTAGAAGGGAAACCATAAAAATACTAGAGAAATCCACAGGCAGCTCAATCTCAGATATATGCTGAAAGAACTTCTTCCAAAGGCAATGGAAGCTGAAGAAAAAATAAACAAATGGGACTACATCAAAATAAAAAGCTTTTGCACAGCAAAAGAAACCATCAACAAAACAACAAGAAAGATCACTGTATGGGAGAACATATTTGCAAATGTTATCACTGATAAAGGTTTAATCTCCAAAATCTACAGCCAACTTATACAACTTAATAAAAGGAAGATAAACAATCCAATAAAAAAAATGGGCAATGGACCTAAATAGAACCTTTTCAAAAGATGACAGAAGGAAGGCCAAGAGACACATGAAAACATGTTCAAAGTCATTAATCATCTGAGAGATGCAAATCAAAATGACAATGAGATACCATCTTACACCTGTCAAAATGGCAATCATCAACAAATCAACAAACGAGAAGTGTTGGTGAGGATGCGGAGAAAAAGGAACCCTTGTGCACTATTGGTGGGAATGCAGACTGGTGCAGCCACTATGGAGAACAGTATGGAGTTTCCTCAAAAAACTAAAAATCGATCTCCCATTTGACCCTGTAATCCCACTCTTAGGAATTTATCCTAAGAAATCACAAACACCAATCAGAAAGGATTTATGCACCCCCTATGTTCATAGCAGCACAATTTACAATAGCTACAATTTGGAAACAGCCTAGGTGCCCGTCAGCAGATGAGTGGATCAGAAAACCGTGGTACATCTACACAATGGAATTCTATGCTGCCATTAAAAAGAAGGAACTCTTACCATTTGCAGCAACCTGGTTGGAACTGGAGAGCCTTATGCTTAGTGAAATAAGCCAGTCAATGAAGGAGAAGCATCACATGATCTCACTCATTTGTGGATAATAAAGAACATTATAAACTGATGAACAAAAGGATAGATACAGAGGTAGTAAAGCTACAAACAGACTGTGAAATTATGGCAGGAAGATTAAAGTTAGGTGAGGTAGATAAGAGATCAATCAAAGGACTTGTATGCATGCATATAAGCATAACCAATGAACATAGACACTGGGGGGTTGGGGCATGCCTGGGAGGGAGGGGGGCAATGGGGAGATATGTATAAAAAATTAATAAAAAAAAGTACTACAGCCTGGGCGAGTCTAATTTGAAGAAGTGGTGTTAGAAGTTTAAGTTAAAAAAATTTGGCTCTCAAAAGAAGCTTCAATCTATCTTTAAAGACTCCTTGCAAGAAGATAGTTTTCTTGATCAGGATTCTACCCATATAGCTATAATTCCTATCATTCCCACCTCATGTTCTTTATTTCAACCATGCTCAATTTCCTCAGGTCTTCAGACTTTTGCAAATACAATATGCTGTCTACACTTTTCACGTTCAACACGCAGCACAGATATCTGGAAAGTCATTTCTGTGTGCCCACAATCATCCCTCTTCCCTTGTCCAGGTCTCAGGCCTCTTCTCCTGCTCAAAGTATTTTCCTCTGTGATAGAAATTTTCAAGTTGTCACTTGTTTATTTACTGGGTTTCCATAAGAAAGTAAGTTCTTTATCATATTTAGGAATTTGCAAAGAGTAGTTATCAATAAAGTAAAATAATGAATTGATATGCTTTCCCCACTTTTTCTTTTTTTTCTAATCTTATCAGATATTTTGAAACTTTAAAAGTGAAATTATTTTTAAAAATCAGAATCTTATACCTCACAATATGCTAATATTTATAAAAACATTAGAAGCCATATTTTTGCTTTAAATTGGAAAACTATTTTATATTGCTGACATTAAAAAAATTGTTCTTCTAAATATGTTGGAAAATAGATTAATACACTAAGTAAAATAGAAACGAAGTCTCTTTTAATCATTTAAGGTTTTAAAATTTAAAAGTGAGATGCACAAATTTTTAAACTCTTGCTAGTATTGTACATTCACCAGAAGGTTGCAATATAATCTCTAAGGCAGGAAGATTTAAATATTAAGTTTTTCTTATTAATTCTCTGAATTAGAATAGCTCTTAAAATAAAATCAACTACATTCAGCCAGCCTGAAGAAATTTAATCCAGTGATGATTGCTATCTTTAAAGCCTATGAACTTACATGATTCTGTTATATGCCTAAGGACACTGAAAGTCTCTAAATTAATTTTAGAGGATATACAGTAATGTTTTTTTTAAGTCATAGACTCCAAGAGCAGGATGCCCCTGATGCTCTGTTTTCATGTTTTTAATCTTCATAACATGATTCTGCAATATGTCCTGTTTATAGAAGTATTTTGTGAATTTTTCCAGAATTATTATTTTTTTAAATCTTGGCAATAATATGCACCACTTTGTACCTCCTTCCAGTACTTCTCTAAAAGAAGAAAAACATTTTTTCCCCTCTGCATTCTGTGTTTAGTCAATCTGTTTGTTTCCAGTGCTTTAAGATGCCTTTAGGGTTGACAGTAACAAACAAGCAGCAATGCTCATATATCTCGAGGATCCTTGTGTGCTTTCAGAATGGCAGAAACTTGGAGTTTAACTTGTGACAAGAACTAATCTTTTCACAGTAATTTTTATATGTCATCACTCACTCGATGGATAAGAAATAGGAAGGGGGCAGGGGCTAGGTGGAGGTGGGCAAAGGTGAAAGGAAGGGGGATACCTGTACTAGTGTCAACATTAAGAATAAAGTAAAAATATATACAGAACCATATACATTAGCACCAAAAATAAAAATGACGTACAGGTCTAATAAAATATGTCCAGGATCTATAAGTGGATACCAACAAAACTCTGATTAAAGAAATTAGAGAGGATGTGTTTGTTTAACTTACATACATACTGTGTTTTGGACTTGCTGCAATGAATTGTGTTATTTAAGAGTGTTCTCATTATAATTCTTTTGTAAAAAGAAGCATCATTTTATAATAAAAATAAACTCATTCTAATTTATCTCTTTTCCACTTCAAAGTTTTAGGCTCTTTCCAACACAGAACACACTATTAGTGCAGCAAATATAGTGAAGGGAAACAGCATCGTCTAATACTAATATTAAGGGCAGATATGGGAGTCACAAATGTACATTATATCTTTCAGGAATCTTGACTGATCATGTAGATGATCTTTTGGGTGGCGGCCTGGTACAGTGACCATGACCTGATTTCATACTTCATTTTTTTCCCTTTCTTCCAAGTCTCAGTTTGCACACCTGTGAAATGGAACTGATAATATCTGTTCTGCAGGGCTCAGTGAGGTTCAGCAATCATATACACATGTTGCATAAGCCTAGTGAGTGCGTAATGAAGGATGACTTGTATTGTCCCAGTAACAAGAGGTTCTGATCATTATAGAGAGGTGTCGCCACATTGGTAGAGACCAGAGAGTTGGAGCCAAAGGAACCAAAGTAGGCAGAACTGTAGGGGGAAACATGCTAGATCTGGGTTAATGATGTTTTTGTGTCCAGCTTACATGCCAGCCTGGGAAGGCAGCTGGAGAATAATGAAACTTGAGCTTTGTTTATAGAGCCCAGAAATCATGACCACTAATACTTTGTGAGAATCTTTATTGTAATTTTTCTTTTACCTACATCATCATGGTGGCAAAAGGTAACATATAGGGTCTAAAAGATTAAATAAATCTGTATGGAATATATACAGCAGAGCTGCTACTGTTTCATGAGCTGAATAAGAATATCAGGAACAGGGTGAAGAGAATACAATGGTTAACTCCACTGAAGCGCAGCTATGAATGACAAGGCCGCCAGGTGAAGACGATGCTCTCTCTCGGTGCTCAACAACAGCTGCTCGCTGAGCAAGGGTTTTAGAAAGTCCATCTGGGTGTCAGAGGCAGAATCCATGTCCCCATCGCTGGGCCTTGGCAATAAGGGCTTCAAAAACCAATATTTAGGAGCACTCAGTAAATTCTAGCCTCCACCATGCATCTTATTTGAATTCTCTAATGCAGTCTCTAGAATAACTCTGTGAGGTAAAACCTTTTATCATCATTTGGCAGATGCAAAAACTGAGCCTTAAAGAGCTCAGTTAATTTGATCATAAAACTAGTAAGAGATGGAGCGAGAGCTTGAAACCAGGATGGTCTGACTTCAGATCCCAAATGCTTAACTGCTGTACTTGACTGTTCCTTAAGATACTAACCCTCAACAGTACAAATGAATTCATTTTTGGAATAATAGCATTACTATCTATTGAGCACTTATTATGTCTCAGGTACTGCTCTCTCCACATTATTTTATTTCATTCAAATTTGAATCCAGCGAGGTTTTCACTTAGGTTTTATCTTGCCATTTTACAAAGGACCACACGTGAGGCTTATAGATGTTAGGGTTTTGTGAGGTTTGTTTGTCCAATGATGCAGGTTCATAGTATAAGAGCAGGGACTGGAATCCAGTTCTGTTTTTTTCACACTAAAAATTCAGTGTTTTTACACTACAAAAATTAATGGCATCAAAGTCAGAGGAGGGTAACTGGTGTTTGTAGATCCCTATAACACTAACTATACAATAATATGAAAGCCATGACTATAAAATAAAGTGGCAACTTACAGGACCTGCCTTACTGCTTTATGATCATGCTTCATAATTATTCAACAAATATTGTTTGAGCTTCTACTATATACCATGCTCAACATGATGCAGATAGTCAATACGATTGATTTCACCATAGCTCCAATTCAAAGACTGGTTTAGTTCTTCATGGCAGTTTCCCTTCATGTGGCTATATTTTTGTCAAGTTGTTTTCAACACTCCTTATTTCTGTCCTTTTCCCTAAAGAAGCAACACGTAGCATCCTGATTTGGGCCTTAGAATGACAGGAGAACTAACATTGATTTGCTTCCCAGGTGAGGAGTGAATGTGTTCACATGACCGCAGAGGGAAAAAAAAGAAATCCTGTTTCTGGACAAAAACAACAACAACTTACATCCAGCTTCCTCTTCATTTTTGAACACTGAGGCTACCTGAATTCAATTAAAGCAGAAAACATTGTCAGAGTGAAGCAGTATTAATTTAGTAGTCTGTTGAGACCCACATCAGATTTGCTATTGCAAGTCAACACAAAGAGAACATAACGCTGTGTGCTGTTTAGAAGATGGAGGTAATTTCCTGGGGTTATTTATAAATCATTAGCAGAACTTATCTGCTGTTTTCAGGGCCTCCACTGGTAGGGAATCACGTGTGAGGCATAATTATTGGAGCCAGGATGATGTGTGGGCCGTAGGATTTAGTTTCATTTAGAGGCACCTCTCACCAACACCAGAGAGGTGCTATCAGACAGCCTGCCAAGTCAATGGGAGAGGGCTGGTCCCAACTTCCATCCTTGTCTTCTCATATAAATGAACTTATATGAGAGCTCTTGACTGTGTTGTGAAAACCCAATTTATGAAAGGAATTAAAGATGTGCCTTGATTGAAAAAGCAAAGCAAGCAAACCTATACATCTGGCTTATAAGCTCAGATGGGCTCTCAGCTGATCTGAAGAATGAGTTAGGTGGGGGTCGGAAACATTACATACCCTTTGTCTGTAGATTTCAAAATTCCTCTGCTGAATATTTTAGTACAGATTAATTCTCAAGATCCCCTTTTTACTTGTGTGGTCTTCCCAGAATTCGTAAGAAGCACCTAGCAACTTGATCTTGCCAAACCTTTGCTTAGAGAGTAAAATTAAAGAGTAAAACAACCCATTTTTTTTTCCTTTTTCCTTCCCCCTCTCTTTCTGCATTCTCTCCTTAGGGAGGTTTTTAACCATTTGCTCTGGTGTCCTTGGCTGGGAAGACAATGGCTTGTTAGTTACAAGCTGGCTACACTGGCCTTGTTTTAACCTTCCTGTCTCAGTTTCCCTATTCCTCCTGCCCTGGAACATATTGATAGGTAAAACTATTAAAATAATAACATTTATAAGTTGCATTGATTATTGAAACATTACTGGTTGACTGTAGAAATCTTGAAAAACTCAGAAAAGGATGAAGAGAAAGAACAAATCACCTATAACCTAAGCCCCTAGTAGCAACTACTCAACATTTAAAAAAAATAAATTTTACAAAGTTGAGATTTAAGTGAAAACTATTTTTAATTTAGCATCTGGTTACGAGCATTTTAGCAATCTTCATAACTATCATTTACTTTTGATAATGGAATATATATATATATATATATATATATATATATCCAGTGCATGAATTTGTGCATGGTTAGGGTCCAGCCAGCTTGGTCTGGGAGAAGGGACTTGGGCAGTTGGCTGGCCTGCCTGCTGGTCGAACTCCTGGTTGAGGGGATAATTTGCATATTAGCCTTTTATTATATAGGATATACACTGAGTGGGCAGATTATTATGCGTTCAGAGATCATCATAATCTGGCCACTTAGTGCATATATTTTAGAGACAAGGGGAGAGGGAGAGAGAGAAACATCAATGACAAGAGAGGATCATTGATTGGCTGCCTCCTGCATATCACACATTGGGGATTGAGCCCTAAACCAGGGCATGTGCCCTGACTGGGAATCAAACTGTGTCCTCCTGGTTCATAGGCCAAGGCTCAACCACTGAACCACGCTGGCCAGGCAGGATGTCTTACAATTTTGTTTTTTATAGTTCCCTCATGGTGAATCATTTAAAATTCAACTCTCATGTATTTATCTAGAAAACATTTATGGCATGAAAACTTTAATTTGGTCATTCAAACTAAATAACACAGTGTAATTATTTTCTTTTCCTTAATATAATTGATATTTTCAACTAATTGGTAAACTGTCTCCTCCATGGGAGAGCTAGCCATTGTTTTGATTAAATAGACCAGTATGTCCCTTTAATATAAATGCTTAGCCACCACATTTATCATCAGATGGTTTCTCACGGTCAGATTTGTACACATGTAAAATATGTGTAATATATGCTTGTGGATTTGTAAATTGAATGAAAATCTTTGGAGAAAAATAATATTTGCAATTTTCTCCTTTCAGTTTTTTTAAATAACCTTTAGGTGAGATTAATTCATACTTGAGTTTCTTGTAAAAGAGCCCAAAATTAAACTCTAGAAATTGGTGATACTAAGTCTTTTCTTTTCTTTTTTTTGTAGTAGATACATTGATTGTGTTTCTTCTAAACAAACAGGCAAACAAACATGTAATCTTCATAGAGTCCTTAGTTATATCCATTAGGAAAATTGGAAAGTACCCCTGAGAAATGCCTCTAATGTTTACATATCACCCCCTTATTTCATGCCTGTTGTAGTTTTTTTTAAGTTTTTATTGTTGAAAGTGTTAGATATGTCTCCTTGCCTATTGTTGTTTTAACCTGCAGTTTTGTGAAAAGAAACATGATCCATTTCAGATATGACAAACAGAATAAATGTGCAATAAAGCACTAAAGAAAATTAGTATGATATTAATTTAGCTAACTTTGTACTTGCTGAAAGTATTAAGGACAGCTCATTTATTAATTGATAAATTAGGGATTCTGTGTTTATTTGAAAGTATGCATATCTAATGGAGAGACTTCACTTTGCCTGCATATCATTTCTGTTGGAAAAACACCACTTAGAGTTCACTTGTAGGCTAATAAGCCCAGGAAGAAAAGTGGGAGGTTTGAATATTATTTATGTCTGCCACCAGGACTATATTTTTCTTTATAGTACAATGAGCCTTTTGACACGTTCTTGCCCATTTAAAGCTCTCCATGGCATAATTTTGCCATTATAAACATGTTCTTATTATTTTTATACCTATTTTCCATGTCACAGAAAGTAAAATAAGAAAAGATCACAATCATAGAGAGAGCCATTATGTATATGAAGCCTCTCCTTCAAATTTCTTTCTGCTTCTTTCTGGATGAGAATCCCTTTCAAAATTCTATATAATATTCCTGTAATCCCTATCCCCCCACCAAAAAAAAGGTTTTCTTCTTTCACTCTTAAGTATTTTCTTCCTTTGTGAGCATTTTATCTCTTACCTCTGCATTAAACTACTGATGTCAAGAATGATCATCCTTAATTAAAGACCAACTATTGGTAAGGGATCATTTCAGTTTTTCTTTTGTAAGATATGATATGTGGCTATTTAACATAAATAAAAAATATATGTACATATATATTATTACCCACATATTATATCTTTGGTATACTATTTTATTATACATTTAATATTTTTAAAAATTGAGCTTAAATAAATTAAGTGACATGCCAGTAGATTGGGAGTTAAATATTAATAGAAAGAAGAAGTGACAGTGCAATAATCACAGAAAACATGTTGGTGTTGCTAATATATAAAGGTATAAAGGTAGGATGGTCTGCAAAGGGGCAAGAGAGAACTTTTGAGGATAATGGAAATATTCTGTATCTCAGTTGTAGTGGTTACCTTGTGTATATACATTTTTCAAAACTCACTGGATTGTATACTTTAAATGGTTACAGTATATTATATGTAATTTATATCACAATAAACTTTACTTAAGAAAAAAAAAACAGTATGTTTAGTAAAACAAGCCAGATACAAAAGGGTATATGCCATGTAGACTCATATTTGTGTAAGTCCAAGAAACATTCTAATCACTACTGATAGAGTTACATTTTGGGGGGACACCTTGTATTTTATCAGTGTGTGTGTGTGTGTGTGTGCACATGTGTGTGCATATATGTATTTGTCAAAACTCACCAAAATCTACACTTAAAATGTGTGTATTTTATTACATATAAATTATATTTTAATAAAATATATTTAAAAAAAATAAGTAATCTAAATGTAGGTGCTGTAAGCATACTTGTACTCTTGGGGAAAGGACATCTATCATATTGATTTATTACTCTACATAGCATAGTCTTTTAAAATAGCTGATGATTTGCTTCATCTTCCAAAAAAAAGTGCTTTTTATGATTAGAGAATTTCTCTTTTGTGATTTTGCTTTGACCTTTTCATTATGTGGCTATTTCCTTCGTGGAAAATGACCTTCTCTGAGGGCCTGGAAGTGATAATTTATTGTGTTATACAAAAGTAAGAGAGTAGAAGTAGTAGTTTATATGGATAGAATATATATTTCAAATATTATCAAGAGATTCATACATGCCATTTAATCTTGGGCCCCAAAGCATCTTCAATTTAATAAGCTGTCAAGAGAGCTATTATTAACTGAGAGCTGAACACCACAGTAAAGCGTGGTTGCTGACTTCTTAAACTAACTGGAAAAGAACAGCTTTTTAATTGGACTGGATGCTGTTTTGCTAGAACCACCAGGAAAAAAAATCATTATGCCTTTGCAGAAAAATACTTCCTGTCCATGCCAATGGTAAAGAATGAAACAGAAACATTTTCTTTCCTCTCTGTGTAAACTTTTAAAAACCACATGTGGCCCAGCCAGTGTTGCTCAGTGGTTGAACACAGACCCATTGAACCAGGAGGCAGTCAATTGATGTTTCTCTCTCATTGATGTTTCTATATCTCTATCTCTCTCTGTTTCTCTCTCCAAAATCAATACAAACATATTTAAAAAATTAATAAGTCAAACATTTTTCTTGGTGTATATGAGGTGTAAAGTAGTATACTGGACATGTGGATACACTATACTATTACAAATATCCCTAACGCTGGGTGGAATCCAAATTGATGACAATTTCAAGCAAAAAATTTCTGTGTTTTCTTTTTCCTTGCAGGGTCTACAAATGGTCTAGACTTCTGTATAGACAGGATTTTAATGAGGCAATATTTGCAGTGAATAAAAGTTATGTGCTTAAAATATAAGGGTTGTACTTGAAATAGAAACAGATTTTCTTTTCTCACAAAAATATTCCAGTCCCCTAAACATCTTGACCAGAAAGACATTCATGTAAATTAGGTGTTAGAGTTAACAATAACCTATATGGAATTTATATAAGTGCTAAGTAATATTATAAGTAAAATGCCCTCTTCTTTTCTATCTCTACTTTTCTCCACTGAAAACAAATTTGTACTTAATTATCTACATAAACAAAAGATAAAATACCTATTTTGATAAGTAGTACATATTTCCTTCCAAGATACTGCACTTGATAAAACTAATGTTCAAACATTACTGTCATGAAAATGTTTTATTATGATTAAGGAGGCATTTATTGATTCAGATCAAACTTTGCTCATATACAATGAAGATATGTAGTGGGTTTTCTTAAAAAAAAAGGCATCTATTTAGCCTTGGAATTAGTACAAAGACATCATTTACTAACTAGAAGCTCAGTAAAATGCAGAATGCAAATGGAGTTTTCATTTTTATACACAGGAATTTGTATACCTTGTTGGCAATAGATTTAGATTCAGATAAAGTTAATTAATTCAAAGTACATATTTTTATTTTAAAGATCTGCCTAAGACTGAATGCCAAAATATTGGAAACTATTTTCAGTGGAATGGAATACAAAGTTATATTTTAAAAGTAGTAAAGTAAATTGATGAGATTTCTAATCAATATGGTATTGAAAGTTCATGCTGGAGTCACTCTCTGCTCTCCCAGTTCGATTATGTAATGAAGGTGGAGAAAAGTAATGAGGTAAACATCGCAGTGCACCAAAAATGGAGATGGAAGACAAAGCAGAAAGTCCCAAAAATTGAGTTGTGGATCTGGAAGGAGGGTCAGAGAGGGAGTGAAGACGTTTCACTCTGGAATAAAAGCCTGAAAGTGACTCACAAAGGCAGGGAATGAGAGACACTCACTATTTGAACCAGGGCTGGGATCCTGCTCTCTGCACATAAAGAGGCTGAAAAGAGCTAGGAGTGACTGTTGCTTGGGTCTCAGACTTATAAAGGTGCATCCCAAGGGAGATGTAAATAAACTGCTTCACAGCCAAAGCCCATATCAACTCACCAATGTAACAAGAGGTTCTCAAATGAGATCCATAGATGCCGGATGAAGGCAACAAAGAAATGTTAAACATATAGTAGATACTAGAGGCCCAGTGTAAGAAATTCATGCACAGGTAGGATTCCTAGCAGCTGCTGGCTAGGGCCTCCCTTCCCTGGCGTGCTAGCCAGGGGCTTCCTTCATTGTGCACTGCCCCCTGGTGGTCAGCACATGTCATAGTGAGTGATTAAACTCCTGGTTGATTGAACTCCTGAGGGAAGACTTTGCATATTAGACTTTGATATATAGAGACTAGAGGCTCAGTGCCCCAAATTTGTGCATGGGGGCAGAGGGGGGGGTAGTTGTCCCTCAGCCCAATCTACACCCTCTCCAATCTTGGACCCCTCGAGGGATGTCCCAATGGGATCAGGCCTAAACAGGCAGTCGGAGATCCATCTCACAATCCAGAACTGCTGGCTCCCAACCACTCTCCTGCCTGCCTGCCTGATTGCCCCTAACTGCTTTTGCCCACCAGCCTAATCACTCCCTAACCACTCCCCTGCCAGCCTGATCAATGCCTAACTGCTCCCCTGCCAGACCAATGGCCCTTAATTGCCCTCTCCTACCAGCCTGGTCACCCCCAACTGCCCTCCTCTGTAGGCCTAGTCATTCCCCACCTTCCCTTCCTTGCAGAGCTGGTCCCTCCCAACTGCCCTCCCCTACAGGATTGGTTGCCCCCAGCTGCCCTCCCCTGCATGCCTGGTCCCTACCAACTGCCTCCCCCTGCAGGCCTGCCCCCCCCCCAACTACCCTTCCCTGCAGGCCTGGTCCCTTCCAACTGCCCTCCTTTCTGGCCTGATTGCCCCCAACTGCCCTCCCCTGCTGGCCATCTTATGGCAGCCATCTTATGTCCACATGGGGTTGACCATTTTTGACCACTCCAACTTGTGTGTTGGAGTAACAGTCAATTTGCATATTACCTCTTTATTATATAGGATTATATATCTATAATAATAAAAGCATAATATGCTAATTAGACTGAATAGCCAAATGACCTTCCAGACGTCATTCCATACATTCTTCTAGACAAAGCTGTGGCAGTGGCACTGCGGGGCCAAGGCAGAAGTAGTTAGGGGCAATCAGGCAGGCAGGCAAGTCATTAAGGATGACCAGACAGGCAGGCAGAGTGGTTAGGGACAATTAGGTAAGCAGGTGAGTGGTTAGGGGTGATCAGGCAGGCAGGCAAGTGGTTAGGGTCCAGGGGTCCTGGATTGTTATCAAGCCAGGCTGAGGAATTCCCCTCCCTCCAGCATGAATTGCATGCACCAGGCCTCTAGTATAGATAATAAAAAGCTCTAAGGTTTATTGAAAGCTGAGGTACCCAGAACTGGTCTTAGTGACTGACATTAATACCTGATTTCAACTCAGTGCTCCTCCTTATGGGGAGCACATGCAGGACCCACATTCAAGTTGAATCTGCTAAGAAAAATTTTAAAACACCCCCAGAAATTAAATATAAAGAAAGACAGTGAACAAGGTTCTGTCACTCTAGCTAGGGTTAAAACCATAGATCAATTTGAAAATGACTTTCTTTCATTTAGGATTTCCTCCCTTCCTAAAATCGAAGCAAAACCAAACCCAAAAAACTACAGAAAAGGATATCCTTAAATATATAATAGGAATATAGAAATAAATGGAACAGCAGTGAGTAGATATGAAAGGAACCTATTAAAAATCCTATAAAAGAGAAATATGTTTAAAAATTGTAAGATACTAGAGGCCCAATGTGTGAAATTCATGCATTTGGGGTCTCCTTAAGCCCAGCCTGCATTCTCTTGCAGTCCAGGAGCCCTCAGAGGATGTCCGACTGACGGCTTAGGCCTCCTCCAAGGAGTTGGATATCCTTAGTGCTGCTAGGGAAGCAGGAGAGGCTCCTGCCACCGCTGCTGTGCTCACCAGCATATTAGCCTTTTATTATATAGGATTGTATATGTATAAATATAAAATATATTTTGTGTAATATATATGTATACTATATATAGCATGATATATACATCTAGAATAATATATATGTATATATATATCTTTCTATCAATGGCAGAGAAGCTATTTTAAAATATATACTACATATAAATTCTCCAGAATTAAAAATCTGATAGTATCAAAACCACACATTTTAGATACACTGTACTAAAATTAAAAGACATAAAGGACAAAGAAAAATAATCTTAAAGGATAACATAGAAAAAAAGAGATGACGGAAAAACATAAGACAATTAGGTGGACAGCAGTATTTCGTTGGTATTGAAATAAAGAAATCAATGGAATAAAATTGTCTAAGTGCTGAGAGAAATAACTGTTACCTATAATATATTCAGCTAAACCTGCATTCAAGAATAAGAACAGAGAGGCATAGTTTACCACCTAGAGACATATAAAGCCAGAGAAAATAAATGGGGTGTGATTAAGAGCAGAGATTCTGTAACTGAATTGCTGTTATGAACCTTGGACAAGTTTCTTAGCATTTCTATTCCCTTATTTCTCACTCATATATAATGAGGGTGATGTATGCTAGAGTATTTGTTATGAAGATTAAATGAGTTAATACAAGTATAGCACTTAAAAGCATGACCCCTATTATAGAAGCTATATACAAATAACACATGTATATGTAAATGTATGTGCACACACATACACATATATGCATATTATTTGATACATTTCACAATTAATTGTAAAAAGTATGCTTTTGTGTTAAAAAATGAGAAGCTTCTGAGACCAGTTTGGCTCAGTGGATAGAGCGTTGGCGTGTGGACTGAAAGGTCCCAGGTTTGATTCCAGTTGGGGCCATGTACCTTGCTTGGGGGCACAACTCCAGTAGGGGGCGTGCAGGAGGCGGCTGATCGATGTCTCTCTCTCATCGATGTTTCTGACTTTTTATCCCTCTCCCTTCCTCTTTGTAAAAAATCAATATATCTTTAAAAAAAAAGTGAGAAGCTATAATGAAAGGTATTGACATATTACAGTGAAACAATGAAAATCTAATAGTGAGAGATAGTGTTGCAGTGTGGCTGTAGCACAGAATGGAACCAGATGGCCTAGCTTTTTTAATTTCCATCTGATTGACTGTATAATCCCAAGGAAGGAACTAATCTCTCTATATCTCATTTCCTTCATCTAAAAACCAATGGTTAAAAGAACTTGTATGCCTTCATAGAAGCCTAACCAATGGATACAGACAACTGGGGGGTAAGGGCATCAGTAGAAGAATGGGGGGCAATAGGGTGATAAGAACACATATGTAATATATTAATCAATAAAGAAGAAATAAAAATGAAAAAGATTTAAAAAATAATAAAACAATAGTAATAACAATAATAATAATAATATAGACCTCACTGGATTATTGTAAAGATTATATATAGCAGATAAGATATATACTTGGCATATATTGCAATATAAGTATAGGTTATATGTAGCATTTAAAATAAATATGTTGGCTATATTCATTTATATTAGATGAATAAAAATAAAATAATGTTAAAGGAATGAAAGGCACATTGTAGATAATACATGAATTCATTAAATTTGAGAAAAATTAAAAAACTTCCTGTATTGTAAATTGCTGCCTTCATGAAGTAATATTACATAAATATTCATGGAAGAAGACAGAGCTGTGGCATATAAAGAAGGGAAAGAAGGCTATACAGTTTTATTTCTTAAAAAAAAAACTTCTGAAGTAAATACTGCAAACCTTTTTAAATCAGAGTGGTGGATATTTGGTTGTTCATTATATTTCTTTAATTTTGGAATATTAAGGCAATTTATTTTAAATCATCAAATAAAATAGAAAATGTTCTATCTTTTTCTGTATTTTTTCAGTCTACTTTCAGGTCACACTGTAATATTTCATGGGTAGTGTGAGTACTTTATCTGAGCCTGGTTCTGATGCTTGATCTGCATCTTCAGATTGTGTTTCTGCCTTTTAGTGGGCCTTGCCATTCTTGATAGCCAGAGGTAATCTGGGTGAAGGGAACTGCTGTAGCCAGGCCTTTCCCAGCGTGGAGCTGAGGTTGAAGGGAGGGGACCCGTTCTCAGATCCAGTTTGGGTCTTTTAGTGAGCATGTGTCTCTGGACCCTGAGCTTCACAAGTGTTTCTCAGCCTTTGATTTCTCTCCCTTAGTGAGGACAGATGGCTAGTGTGTGTGAACTGGAGTTGGCTATCTCCCTTCTCCCAGACAGCTCACTGGAGTTGGACATTCCCCCTCTCCCAGGTAAAGCAGACTGAAAACATTTCAGCAGGCCAGGCTCTCTTTATCTAGTCTCCTTTAACTCTAAGGGTGGGGGTGGTGGAGGTGGGGGGCGTGTCTTGTTAAGAACAGAGGGCTCAGGTGGAGGGTTTTAAGTTTGTTCCCCTCCCTGGCCAGAGGCAGGAGGGGGTTCTTCTCTGGTACTCACTGTGAGAGCCTGGTTGACTGCTCCCCCAGGTAAACCTCACAAAATCCTGGGCTCCCTATGACAGGGTCCCTGGAGTTTTCAGCTCTCAGTTGTGCACTCAACCTCAGCCATACGCAGTTACAGCCCACGTTTTCCTACTTGGCACGGCCTCCTGCGGAGAGTCCCTGCTGGGGTAAGCCATGGCTGCTTGTGTTCCCCTGTCTCTCTCTCCCTCTTGGTGGTGGTGGTGGTTGGGGGGAAGGGGTGGTGGTGAGGGAAGTTGGAGGAGGGAGGGCGAAGAAACTTGCCTGTATCCAATTTTCTATTTTTATCCAAGAACACTTGTTGTTTAGCTCTTGGTTTGTTGTTAGCATAGAATGGCACCTTTCAAGCTCTGTCTATGTGGACCCTGAGATACATTAGTTAATGTGTAAGGACTTTCCCTGGAGCATGTTTTCATAGAGGAACAGGCAGATGGGAAAGCATAATGGCACACATGTGTACCCACCCACCCGGTTTTCCTGTCCCGGTGTTACTGCAAAGGGGACCTGGCTCCTGGCAGGTCTGCCTAGGAGCAGCCCACAGTGTGTGGTGGGTTCTTGACTTCCTGCAGGAAACATTTCACAACACGAGTCCAGGTGACTGCGAGGGAACATTTATCAAAGTTGGGGACTGTCCCAATTTTTCCTCTAGGGATGCAAGCTCAGGTGGCCAAGAGTATCCTCTGCAAATAGGTTGGACTTCTTATACGGATGACTCAGGGCACTTATTAAATATTGGCCGAGCATAAATTACACAGGAGACAGACAGGCAATGCACGAATCACACGCGGTTTATTTACCAGAGTCCTGGTGGTTTCCAGACCTCGGCAGGCCACCCAGAGATCCGCGCTGACAGACACACACACTGGACGTTGCCTCGGCTTATGGCTCACCGTTCAGACCCACGGTCCATGGCAGAGCTTAGGCAGGTGCAAGAAGGGGAGCGGAGAGCGACCGTCTGTGGAGGGGCAGACAAGCAGCTCTAATCTCCTTCGGAGCTTGCTCCCTTTTATGTGTTCAAATAGGCATCTTCAGTGTGTCTTCAGTGTGTCTTATCAGCAGGTCCCAGGAGTTCTGCTATCTGGTCTTAGATGTGGTATACAAACTTCTTTATCTGTTTCTTACATACACATCTCCTTTAAGGGTGTTTACACTTCATTTCACTCTCATATGTCACACCCAATTCTTATTTTATATTTATATTTTATCCTTATTATTATTACTATAACAGGGATGTAAAACAGGAAAGGGCTTCCCATAGAAGAAGCCATAGGAAAGCCTAGGCTGGGCTGCCCTAGCTCTCTGGGAAGACAGAGAAAAGGGGGCCTCGGGATCAGGTTCAGGGTTAGCCTGCGAGGAGCTGCTGCTGCCATTGCTCCTCAGATTGCAAGTCTCCTGAGGTCTCTTCGAGTTTAGCAGATGAATGCTAAAAGGGAAGAAGAGGGCAAAGGGAGTGAGGGGGTGGGGGGACTACTCCCCAGAGGGCGCTCCAGCACCTGGTCCTTTGTCTTGGGGCTTATCTCTTTTCCCAGGTGGAAATCTTAGAAGGGTCTCAGGAGGATTTCAGAAGAATATTCATCACTTTCCAGGTGTGCTCCTCCAGGGCCTGGTCTTCACTGATTGGTCAGTGTCAGGACAGGGGATCCTGGTGTCCCCAGCTGGTTTTGTTGCTCTTTTGGCCATGGAATTGAAATACAACTGAGTGAGACCTAGGTGTTATTTCTGGAGAGGTGAGCGTCTGTAATTGCTGTAAATTGCTCTGCCTGTTCGTTCAGCTATCTGTTGGTTTCCCCACTCCACCTGTCCTGGCTTCTGGCCTGTCTCCCTGGCACACGTGTAGCCTAGCCGGAGCTTCTCTCTGTTACTTTGACAGTGGATGGAAATTCTCCAATTAGAACTAGACATTCTGCCAGCATTTTCCTCATATCTCTTCTTACCTGAAATCAAATGTTCTTTCTTCAAATATACAGTGACCTCTTGCTTCTTTTATTTGTTCTGTATTGTATATCTTGCACTTCAAATATTTGTTCTGTATTGTATATCTCAAGGCTTTGTATATTAAAGTACTCAAAAATTTAAAATGAAAATTTACACAGAAACCCAGTGGAGCCTGGCTAATGTGGCTCAGTTGGTTGAGTATCATCCCATGCATGAAAAGGTTGCAGGTTCAGTTCTCGTTTAGAGCACATCTCCAGGTTATGGGTTAGGTCCCCTGTTGGAGTGAGTGAGGGAGGCAACCGATTGATGTTTCTCGCTCTCGCTTTCTTCCTCTCTCACTTTATTCCTTGCGAGTATCCTACATTGGGTTGCCAGTTGAGAGTGTACCCCCATTTCCCGCATAGTTCAGGGTTCAGGTTCAGGGTTCGGGCTCTGGAGGATGCCCCACGCAAATGAAAGAGACTAGAAAATATTAATTTGGAAATATTGGGGGCCAGGCAGGAGCCTAACTCAAGGGGAAGGACTCCACTCCCCTCTGGCCTTGCTTTCCCTTTTATTAAGACTATGGGATACACCATAGCCTTTAAGCAGGCAATTCCAATAGTAGCCAATCAGCAAGGATTGACATAAAACTAAAAGGTGGAAATAGCTTAGCTATCGTTGTCTCAACTAAACAGTGGATGCTTGGCTCTGACCTTTCAGAGCTTCAAGGTTGACCAGTCTTCTGGGTTGCCTGTCCACACCTCTCTGCCAGTGAAGGAAATGGGTGGCTTCCAATAATTCCTCCCCTCTTTCCCTCTCTCTTCCTCTCTTTCTAAAATAAATAAAGAAAATATATAAAAAGAAACCAAATGGACCTAAAAGAAGCAAACATTTTTGAAATATAAACTTGGTGTAATTAAACTGCCTGTTTTCAAGAATTTCTATAAAGCTGTAGAATCGAGAAAATGTATATAAATTTAACTCACTAAAATATAGGAAATAATTTTTGAATGTATCTTTCTGGAGACTTTCCATCTGTAAGATTTATTTTATCCTGTGTTTTTATTTTTGTTCATATTGTTAATATATTTATACTCATTTATCCCGAATTAGGTCACTCATGTTTCAGCCATAGTTGTTCCTTTCTATATAATTGTTATATGAGGAAATGAATGAATGAGTGATGCATTTATTAATAATAAGCAACACCTAAGAAAATTTAAATCTCAGAAAATTTGACTCACATAAAGGGGAGAATTAGTTGTACATAATAATATTTTTTTTAGGAAGTTATGCATTCCTGTTTTCAAGTCTGCTTTTGATAGTTTAAGATGGTTTTGAAATTGTTCTCTTTCTTGTCACTATCCTACTTCCTTGGTTTATTCCTATTTTAAGTACAATTTCCACAGTTGTTCCATATCTGTCATCTAAATCACATGTTGATTAAGTAGCTTTCTATGTAAAAATGACAAAAAGGGAAATTAGCTTTGAATCCCAAGGTTAAGTTATTGAATTAATGACATCTGCCATTATAAGAAAAAATAAAACAAATCCTATCTAATAAAAGAGTAATATGTGCCGAGACCTGTTTGTCTCAGTGGATAGAGCGCCGGCTTGAGGACTGAATGGTCCCAGGTTCGATTCCGGTCGGGGGCATGTACCTTGCTTGCGGGCACATCTCCACTGTGGGGTGTGCAGGAGGCGGCTGATCAATGTCTCTCTCTCATCAATGTTTCTGACTTTCTATCTCTCTCCTTTCCTCTCTGTGAAAAATCAATAAAATATATTAAAAAAAAGAGTAATATGCAAATTAACCACCACTCCACTACACCATAAGCTACTCCCTCAAGCCACTCCCACCAGCCAATCAGGAGCAAGTATGTAAATTAACCCCAACTGAGATAGCTATAGCCACAGAGAGAGCAGGAGGGAGGCTTGGGTTTCCCCAGCAATGGAGGAAGCCAAGCTTTCCACACACCCTGGTGGGCCAAGGCCTCCACTCAAAACTACGAAGTTTCAATTATAGAAGATAAATAAATTCCAACAAAAATGGCAGCAGCAAGGGAGCTGGAGAAAGCAGGCTAGGATTGCCCCATGATGGAGGAAGCCAAGCTTCTGCAGCCCTGTAATCTTGGCCTCTGCTTAAGGCTACACAGTTTCAATTGTAGAAGATAAATAAATCCCATATACCAGGGCCTCCACTTGGGTTGCCAGAGGGCGTAGCCGGCCTGAAAACCACCCTAGGCCCCTCACCCAGGCCGCCCCATGCCTGAGGGAACACCCACCCTGATCTGGGACACTTTTCAAGGCAAACCAGCTGGCCCCCACTCATGCACCAGGCCTCTATCCTATCTAATGAAAAAGTAATATACAGATTGACCATCACTCCACACACAAGATGGCTGCCCATATGTAGACACAAGATGGGCACCAGAAGATGGCCAGCAGGTGAGGGCAGTTAGGAGGCACCAGGCCTGCAAGGAAGGGCAGTTGTGGATGATCAGGCCAGCAAGGGAGGGCAGTTGGAGGGATCAGGTCTGCAAGGGAGGGCAGTTGGAGGTGATCAAGCTTTCAGGGGAAGACAGTTAGAGGTGACCAGTCCTGCAGAGGAGGGCAGTTAGGGGTGACCAGGCCTACAGGGAAGTGAAGTTAAGGGCAAACAGGCTGGCAGGGGAGTGGTTAGGCATCAATCAGGCTGGCAGGGGAGTGGTTAGGCAGTGATCAGGCTAGCAGGCAGAAGTGGTTAGGGGCAATCAGGAAGGCAGGCAGGCGAGCAGTTAGGAGCCAGCAGTCCTGGATAGTGAGAGGGATGTCCGACTGCCCGTTTAGGCCCAATCACATTGATAGGGCCTAAAGGGGCAGTTGGATACTGAATTTCGTGGACCGGGTCTCTAGTTCTTTAATAAAAGAAAGTCCTAAGTAAACCTTGATTCTCAGCAGACAGCTGCCTGATTTGAATTTTATTCTGCCTCTTACTGCCTATGTGATCTTGGCCATGTTAGTTACTTTTTTTCAGGCCTTCTTGTCTTCTTCAGGAAGATGAGGATTCTAATGGTACCTACCTCCTAAGATTGCCAGTGTTAAAAGGATCAATATATATAATGCTCAGGACAGTGTCCAGAACATAGTGTTATAATGACTAGATAATGGTAACATAACAATACTGGTAATATAATAACAATGTTGATACACTAATAATGATAATAAAATATAACCATTATTTGACTCTCACCAAAACTATGTAAGAAAGATAGGAAAGTTTACTAAATAGTATGGTCTCCTCCTCACAAGGAACTTGGAAATCTAGGCAATACTGTATTATACTTTTTAAAGACTCAAACATGAGCCTGGCTATAGTGTCAACCTATGAAACAGATTACTGTTCGATTCCCCATCAGGGCACGTGCCTATGTTGCGGGCTCAAAATCCCCAGTAGGGAGCATGCAAGATGCAGCCAATCAATGATTCTCATCATTGATGTTTCTCTCTCTTCATCTCCATTCTTCTCTGAAATCAATTTAAAAAAAAATCCAACATGAAATCAGCAAGTAAGGATCAGAAAAGGTTTATAGGATGAACTTGAAAGAAACTACAAGGCTCACAGGCTAGCTGGACTTCTCTGTAACCTAATTTAGATTGCAACATGGATAAAAGAAAATAGGTTAATTAGAATCTGATTTCTTAGTCACAGTTGCTGTTACAGAGAGATTCAATAGATCCCGGGAAAAGAATATGAATTTGTCTTGTTCTGATAACCTGCATCTTACTGTGAACCTTAATGCTGCAAAACAGTGAACCATGACCCATAGAAAAGAGGCTGGTCTATGGTTTGTGCTATATAAATGATAGCTATTACTTATTATTTTTATAGCTGTTGGCATATTAATTAATATCAATATTGTAATTGACATTAATTCTTTTTTATATTTTCCCCCCAAAATAAATGTCATATCCTAATTTGATATACTATAAACAGTATGCCTTCACAGGAAGAATGCATAAAACAGAAGGTGGGAACGGTAACTCATCTCTGTGGGAGTTATAGGTCATATTCAGCAGAATTTGGTATTGTACAGAGTGTAAATGTAATCACTGTGCCTGAACTAAGAGCCAGCAAATCGGTTTCTGAGGTAGCAGGGCCGAGTGCTGCACTCCTGAACTTGACAGAATCACTAAGCTAATGGAGAGCAATGAAAGATGGATGGAGGATAACTCCCAGCTCAAAACCCAGGTTCACCTCTGGCCTCACAGGAAGTTTCCTTTATAAAATGTCTGTAGCTTATGTTCTATAGGATCATGTTTCTCTAAACTTCTGGCATAATTATTGTTAGACAATAAGTTTCGTTTAAAATATTGACAATCACTCGGATTAATCAACCGGATTAATTGTAGAATGCCAACCTGAAACAGTAAACATCTTGATCATAAAATTTTTTTAAATATACTTATTCTATTTATCTGGTTATTAAAAATAAAAATGCACACAGGTTTTACTCTGTACTAAGAATGTCTGAGGCTTCATGCTGAGTCCCAGAGCCCTGAGACTGAGTGCAGATAGTTAAACTAATAACCACAGCAAACTGTGATATTAGCAGCAGCTCTAGAGGTGCACGGGGAGAAAGCAACTTCAAAATATTAAAATATGGAATGAGAAGTAAGCTTATAAGATCCTAAGCCCTGCTTACATTATTGTTCATGCTTCAGAGAAAAGATAAGGATGGTTTCTAATTAGTCTTTCAGTTGCTTGATTTTAAATGTGTGGTTCTAAACTGCAAGTGTGCTTAAAAGTAGTTTCCCTCTCCATTAAATTAAGTACCCTTCCTAATCTTTAAACTGTTAAATTTATTTTTAATAAAGTCTTTCCTCATAGATAATATTAAGGTAAATGAGGAATCTTGAGTTGATGGAAAAGTAGAACCTTTCTTATATTAATCATTTTCAGAAAAGTGTCCAAATGTGCAAGACCAGCATGCAATGTGTCAGTCATTTCTGAAACCATTCTATAAAGCTATTTCAATATTATTTTGTTTTATGTAAGAATTTATAAGAAAAACTGGAATGATAAAGAAAAAATTTAAGTATATTAGAATTATTAGAATAATATATGCACAGTAACTAAATGTTCTGTGTTTTTAAGCCCTGAGTTTCCATTAGTATCACAGATGATAAAATGGGAACCCATTTGTCTAAATGTTTTAACTCTGGAGTAACACTGCTCTCCTTACTTTAAATAAAATGCAACCAGAAATTGTTCACATAACACCCATGCTTTTATTTGACTTCTAAAAATTATGGGGTATTGACATTTTTAAAAGGTTATATACCAAGTTCTGGCTTCTTGTTATTATAGAGTGTCTTGGTAAAACTAACTCTACTTCCAATAATAAACTCTGAACAAAATATTGAAAAGGAACTATTTAAAGAAGAATGAATGTAGAGACTAGAAAGTATCTGACCCTTGAAGAGCCCATATTGATTTTTCACTCAGAACACTTCCCACTCCCCAAAGCTAACCAATGATAACACTCAAGCACAGGCACTATTTCCCTGGGTTGAAGAATCAGTGACTGGATTTCAAGAATGCCATAGAAACTAGGAAGCTAGGGAGGCAGTATCCCAGGAAGGGTGGCCGCAGACAGGAAAGCCTAAAATTCTCATTCCAGGAAGCCCAGAGGAAAATAATATCTAGAACGTTGAAAATCTTGAACAAAGATGTTAACAACTTTGTCTGGAAAGGAAGACAGAGTTGGAGTTTAATCCCCCCAAGTTGAAGTGGGTGGGTAAACATTGCTGGCTTTTCCTTAATGCTGCAGAAGGGACAATTTAGGACTAAGGAACTCAAGCACAAGGGCAGACCTAACAGAGGAATAGGAAGGATTGTGGGAAGAGGAGAAAAAACAGACTACAAGCTGAAAAAAATATAGTTTTCCAATTTTTCTTGAAATGTTATAAGTGGATTCTGAAAACTGTGATGGGTCATTTTTATTTCAAACTAAGGAAACATTCTAAAATAAATGACTAAATACTTCAGATGGATAGCATACTGTACAGGGAATACAGTTTATGTCCCCAACAGCTCTCACATAGTATTATTTTAAGTACATATTTACAACTTTTAAGAAAAAAATTGAAAAGAGCAATGCTTATAAATTCCCCTTCTAAAAAATTTCCTCCAGAAATAATCTTCTAAATTGTGAACAGATACTAATATGTGTACAAAGATGTTCATTGAAATTTAAGTAGTAAAACACTATAAACAACCTAAAATAATTAATATATTCATCAGAATTATGGCCAGAAACAGATTGCTCACTCACATTATGCAATCCTATCTAATAAAGAGGGCATATGCTAATTGACCATCATTCCATCACAAAGATGGCTGCACCCACAGCTAGGCCAAGTTCCATTACGAGCAATCAGCAGGGACCTGAGTGTATGCCCTGTAGAACTTGACAGGGGACCTCAGGCTGCACCTTCCACCCAGAAGGGCTTGACAGGGGACCTCAGACTGTGCCCCCAACTGGCAGGGCTTGAAAGGTGCCCTCAGGCCACACTCCCACCCAGTAGGGCTTGACAGGGGACCTCAAGTTGTACTTCCCATCCTTGTTCTGGATTGGGGGACCTCAGGCTGAACCCCCCATCCAGCAGGGCTTGATGGGGAACCTCAAGGTGCTAGGCTAGGCTGTTCCCCCAACCTCAGCACCAGACTGGGGAACCTCAGGTCATGCCCTCCACCAGGTGGGGCTTGACAGGGGCTTCAGGCTGTGCCCCACACCCTGGCACCAGGCCGGGGGTCCTCAAACTGCACCCCTATCCCAATGGGGCTTAATAGGTGACCTGAGGCCATGCACCTTGCCCCAGCACTAGGCCAGAGGACTTGAGGCTATATCCCCTAGCCAAGCAGGGCTTGACAGGGGCCCTCAGGCCATGCCCCCTACCCAGCAGGGCTTGACAGGGCATCTCAGACAGTGTCCCACACCTGCTGGGCAACTTGATGGAGGACCTCAAGGCATGTCCCCCTAGTCTAAGCTGGGGGACCCCAGGCCACGCCCCTTGTTCTGGTGCTGGGCCAGCAGACCTGAGGCTACGCCCCGTGCCCAGCAGGGATTAACAAGGGTGGGACTGACGGAGTCTGGATCTAGCCTATTGGGGGGAGGGCAGCCAGGTCTGGATCTCACATGATTTTGAGGTGCATGTGGGTGGGCGGGAACTTGACTCTGGATCCCTTGGTGTGCCCCAGACTCTGACAGGAGGAAGGTTTTCATATACATTTTACTAATTTTCTTTCATCTCTGACACTTCTATTATAGAGAAAGGGCAAGTAGCAATATTAAATTATTTCCTCTAATTAATCCCCTTTTGATGTGCATGAATTTCGTGTACTGGGTCACTAGTGTAATATAGGTGTAAAAGAAGCTGCCCTAATCATCTCACAATCTCACAGATGTCTTATTTCTGAAGCTTTATCTTTCTGGAACTATTTACCTCCTATGATTTGCTAAATTTTACTTTCAATCTCTTTTACTATAATTGATCCTTACTCTGCTGACCTCTCCCCTCTTGTTAGCAATGCTTTTACATTATTGATCATCTGAGGGAATAGATAGCTTAACTTTTTTCAACCTCATCTTTTTATCTTTAAACTTTCTTTTACTTCTCTGAAAACATTTTTCTATATTATTGAATAAAAAATGTATGTACCTTGAGCGAGTATTTGTTTTTTTAATGCAAAGTATTTTAATGTATCTATGACATGTGGTTAGGTTATTTCCCCAACAATGCAAGAAACTTTTTATGTATTTCTCTTTTGCCAAACTTTATTTCTCCTCATGGCGAAGTGATATTCATCTTATTGATATTTAATAACTATTATAAAAGATTCACTATAAAACTCATAACTTTTACATCAATAATTGATGCATAATCATTCAAGTAAAGATGGCATAGTCTAATACAAAACAATCTTACCCTTGGCCAGTTGAGCATGTGAAGATTCCAGAAGAATGTACAAAGAAACTTAATATTCGAACCAAGTTTGATTCATATATTTCAAGCCATAATATGTTTGTTTATAGGGTTGGTGAAGCATGGTGTCCAAAGTGGCTTTTCAAGTTTATATAATTTGCCTTCAGCTCTTAAGTGGGTCTAGGGCCAACATTTTAGACTTTTAGGATATATCATTACGATATTGTGGTTATTTTTAGGATATTCTGATTAATGAGGAAAATGTTCCCCTATTTTGGGACTCCTTCCTCTGCTTCAGTGGAAAACTCATGAGACCTGATTCTTCTTCAACAATAACTTCAACAAGATTGCCAGTGGTTTGATTTCTTTAGAAAGATTTATTTCTTGATGTATCTCTTATTAGATGTAGAAAGAATTACTCTCCCAATAATGAGTTATAATATAAAATGAATTACATATCTTCAGTGTATGCTTGAAACCCAGAGAGATAGGCAGGGGTTGATAAAGGAAACAAAATAGGTTTTACACAGCAGTAATACATTGCAATTTTTCTACATCTTTCAAATTGAATATCGAGAGCATTTTGATACATGCACTTGATATTCCATTGAAATCGAATGTTACACATCTAATAAGATTTCGCTTGAAATCCATTTTAGAAGTTTGAAAAGATAGGATGCATCAAAATAGAGGATCTAACATCTAATAGAGCAAGTCTGGGAGATAGACTCAAGGCTGTGCTGGTGGAGAAGGGGTGATGAGGAAACATTCTTATGAACAGATCCATCCCAGTGCTCCGAGACTGGTGGGCTAGGGAGCAACCAAAAAGATGCCCTTTTTCCTGCATCAGATTGCTTTGTCTGAAGTATTTTCATTATAATACACCTACCAGAAAGGTAAACTTTACCTTAAAAGTTATTGGAAAGGTTGACATTTCTACTTCAGAAAAATAAGGTACCATAATCCAAAATCAAAGGTTGTAAGCTTTGGTGCCATATTTTATTCGACTAGAGTTGCTTGAGATAGTTATCCAGCTGAGAACTTTACATCATGTTTGTTTATAATCCTTAGCGTGGCAAAATTATTTTTGTAAATTAATTTTTAAATTGTAGTTGATATTCAATATTATGCTAGTTTCAAGTGTATAGCATACTGGTTAGGCATTTATATAACTTGTGAGATAATGCCCCTGATAAATCTAGCACCATCTGACACTATACATAGTTTATTACAATATTATTGACCATATCCCCTATGTTGTACTTTATATAGTATAGCAAAATTCTTAGTGGAAAATTTTCTGAGTGTGGGCTTGCAAATAAAATCTGTTGAGAACTTAAAAAAATAAGTCTTTATACTCTCCAATGTCTTTCTTCCTGTATGCTCTTTTTTACTAAGCAAATATTAAAAGATTTCCAAAGATAAAGATTATGATTTCAGTATTTAGAAATTCTTTGATAATTTATAGTTCATTGCATCAAAAGTCATACTCTTACAAGTTATTTTTATTTTCTTTATTGATTAAGGTATTACATATGGGTCTTTATCCCTCCCTTTGCCCTATACCCCCCACTCATGCCCTCACCCCCTGTTGTCAGTGTCCATTGGTTATGCTTATGTGCATGCATACAAGTCCTTTGTTTGATCTCTCCTCCTTACCCCCATCCTCCCCTACCTTCCGTCTGAGGTTTGATGGTCTAATTGATGCTTCTCTAATACTGAATCTGGTTTTGTTCATCAGTTTATGTTGTTCATTATATTCCACAAATGAGTGAGATCATGTGATATTAATCTTTCCCTGACTGGCTTATTTCACTTAGCATAATGCTCTCCAGTTACATCCATGCTGTTGCAAATGGTAAGAATTCCTTCTTTTTTACAGCAGCTTAGTATTTCATTGTGTAGATGTACCAAAGTTTTTTAATCCACTCATCTGCTGATGGACACTTAGGCTGTTTCCAAATCTTAGCTATGGTGAAATGTGCTGTTATAAACATAGGGATGCATATATCCTTTCTGATTGATGTTTCTAGTTTCTTGGGTTATAGCTCTAGAAATAGGATCACTGGGTCAATTATTATTAGTGTGGGGGTGTTTCTCAGCACATACTGAGAAATTAACATAAATGTGGAGGAAAGACTTTCTATATTTATATCTCCATGTATTACACCCTTCAGGAGCTCCTTAGCATAAAGTTCACATTTTGGGGAATGATTTTCTAATCTTAATTCCATCATTTCCTACTCCCAACTAAAACCCAATTAGGTTTTGCATATGCCTGCTCTGGACATAGCTAATAGACATTTCCTGTCTGGGTTTTTTCCACTTCTTGCCTAAATGTAGAACTTTCCTGCAAGTCCCAGCCAATGTAATTTCATGCTTGAAACCATCCTAGACCCTAAGCTAAGTGTAAGTGATATATACTTGTTGGAATTAGCTCATTTATTGCCTCTGTTACTAATTTTACATATCTGCAATACTATTTTTACATTGTCTTTGTTTGCTGACTTCCTTTTTCTTTAACTTTTCATATTCTGTGGCATATCATCCAACCAAGGACAGGTGTTTCATGTGGTTTTTCATTATTTGTGGTTTTACACACTTATAAATTAGTTTTGTTTAACACCCTGGAAGAGCCATCGTAGTAGTATTATGTAGGAGATGCTTTATAAATATCAACATTAAGCCAATGAATGATTGAATCTTCTGAGAGAAAAACATGTAGATATTATTTAATTTTATAGGAGTAAATTTAAACATACCCTAAGGTATTATAAAAATATACAAAGTCCATCTCAATGAGGATGACCAGGGGCTACTGATGCAGAATTGCCTGAGCAAAGGAATCAGTCACTATCAGTTGTACTGGGCAGAAACGCAAAGGCAGACAGGCAAACAAAGGAGCTGAAAGGTTTTATAATGGAGAAAAGGAAAAGAATAAGAATACTCTTACTGGAGATTATTGACAAGGAAGTTGGAAATGGGCTCAGTAGAAGAGAGGAATCCTATGTGATTGTTGGTAACTATATTTGGCTTTCTTTGGTTGGTTCTGTGTTGGAAGTGGGGGAGAAAGGTTGCAAAAATTGGGAAAACAAGCACTTATTGACCAAGTTATGATTCTTTTGGGCTAGTTGCTATAGAGGCTGTGCTTAGTTTCCTAGTGGTTGTGGGTCAGAGGTCCATTGTCATTATGGTCTGGCCATGCAGATCTGTTGATATATTCAGTCTCTCAGTATAATAGTAGCTTATATGTTTGTAGTACCTTTCAGGGACCCTAGTACTGTATAGACGCTCTTTCATTTGGGCCTTAGAGAAGCTCTGTGGGCCTGACAGAAATTCACACTTACACATTACCAAAAGACAACCGAGGCTTAGAGGAGCAAACACTCTCCCCAGTGTCTCAAATCTCGGAAGAGAAAGTGTTTCTGCCTGGAGTCAGATCTTTGGGATTCCCATTCAGATTTAAGAAACAGTAATTGTGAAGATATATGGAATCAGGCAAAGGCTGATACAAATGAGAAGAATAAAAGCCCAGGGAAACTCCATGATATTGTTGAAAGTTAGGAGAATGCGGTTTTAAGCATCTGAGGAATATCTGGAAAACTGAAATGATATTCAGAACAGAGGTGAGAGACTCTGAGGCTATTTGGAAGTAGGATGATGGTAGTGAAAGATGAAGTGCTTCTGAAGAGGGGAAGGGAAGGGAAGGAAGCACCAGCCTTTGTAGCTGGAATTTCAGTTCCTTTCTTTCAACAGAATGCACCATCTCCAGCAGGCAGTTCTGCACCCTCTGGGGTATGCAGTCAAATGAGAGGGAAACATTTGTAAAAGATATTTCAGTCCGATTTTAAGAAGCTTCCAACTTGATGTAAGACATGTGTTAGAGGAAAAATTTTAGGGAGATGCTGGGAAAAGAAAGGGAGAAGGAAAGGGGCTTACTAGTTATCAAGGTGCCATTTACCAGCGCACATTTAGCAGGAATACTAATGGAGGGAATAGTGCTCCAGGGAGGAAAAACTCCAAAGAGGCAGCAATAATTCAGTAACTAGATGATTCTACTGCTAGTAATTGCTACCTAAGGCTAGAGAGGAAGTGAGAGGGATAAAAGCTTGTGAAAAGAAAGATGCAGGCTTTATCTAAGCCTGGATAGGGACATAAAGAGGAATGAGCAAGGAAATTTATTTTAGGACTGGTTGAAAGCATAGTGTCTTGGCTTCCTCTCAGGGGTCAATTGCCACCTCCTCTAAGAAATATTCTCTGACTGCTCCTTCCCTCTCCATCTCCATAAGGTGTATGCATGTTTTTTTCTGGAATTAGACCATAACTATTTACGAATAGAGGCAAATATCATGATGGTGTCCTTACCATGGATACCATTATTTCTTGCTCTAATAGGTCTACTCACTTCTTATCAAATAACAAGCCTGTCATACTCCAAATTTTGGTCATTACTATAATTTATGGAAATAACAGAAGCCAGGCAGCTTCTTATAAAGGCTACTACCTCCAAAAGGATTGTTGTGTGTGTGTGTGTGTGTGTGTGTGTGTGTGTGTGTGTGTGTGTTTTAAACTATAAGGAAATTCCCTAAAAAGCCCATACCCAGTCTGTGCCACAGTGACAGCTGCCTTTCCTATAGATTCCCGACCTGCAGGTCCACTTCAAATTCCAGGGGACATTCATCCTCTCCTGGTAGGTGTCAGAGTGATAATAACCTAAGGAGCAGCTACTCTGAGATGAATGTTCTGCATGTGGCCTGCTTATGGCCCTGTGAGGGGATAGCAACTTCTCAGAGTTGGTACAACGCCATCTCCACAATTCCTGCCCACAAAATACTAAATGAAGTGGGCTTGGGGGGACTGAGTGGCCATATTTCAATAGGAAAGTTAAAATGAAACCACTAGATCAGAATAATATACAATAGCAAGTAGAGATGTTTCAGCTTTAGCTTACCACTCACATTCCTATTTGATTTGCAGAACATTCTTATCTGAAGGGATATTTTTCAGTTCTCCAGGTATAGTTATGAGGGTGGAAAGTGCAACATTACAAGTTAGCTAATAGAAGTCTCTGAGTGTGATCTGTAAACCAAGTTTTTGGCCAGGATCCTGTTAAGTTAATCAACCAGAAAATGACAGGGAGGGTCATTCAGTTCAACCCTGAAGAGCTATGCAGAGACTGACATTTGGCTGAACCCTGAACCATCAGCATAAAAAGGATGGCCTGGCTCAGGGACTAGAACTCATAGGTGTCAATATGCAGCGGTTCTGCTGCGGTTTCTTCACAGACACCCCATTGCTTACAGCTTTATGAAACATGAGTCTAGTTCCCTTTCCTACTGTGCTTCTGAATTATAAAACACAAGCCAATCTTTTCTAACTACTGCATTCCACCTCCCTTGATCAGTCACACTCCATCCATTCAAATGGCAGGAATCTTTTGCTTTGTTACTATTTTGTTCTATTAATCTTTTGTCCTATTAACTGCTATTGCAGTATCAGCTTCTGTTGGTGGCCTTACTTCTTATTTGAATCCTGAAGGTGGGGGCTTATTATCCCCACTTTGCAGGAAGGCAAGGCAGCCTCACAGAGTTCAGCAAACTGCCCCAAGTTCTCCAGTGTCTATAGTGAAGGATGGAGGTCTCTCCATTAGGACCTGTGTTCACACCCCTAAGTCAGGCAGCTTTTACTACATATTCCATAAAGACATGTGGCTGTTCAGAATTAGGGGAAAGATATGTTTTAAAAGATTGTTTTTTCTTTTCAAACTGTGGAAGCATTCTTAGGGAGAAGAGGATCTTTCTATTATCTGTGTAGTGGACTTTGCTTCACAAGATTTACTTCTTCAGGTAGATGTTTGATGCTGAAAAAAAATCAGTCAAATCATTTGCAATTATGTTTTTACAGCATAATTATGTACAAATGTATAAACAAAATGATATACAAATTACTTCTATGTGAAAATCTGTGCATAATGTTAGAAGGACAGTCCTGGAAAAGATTTATGGGGCTAAAAATTTAGTCAAGTGCTTAGGGATTTCTTTTTCTAAGGCATAATTATATACAAGGATTTAAACAAAAGAATTCTGGAAATGAGAATGAATGTTGCATAAAAATATAGTTTTTAGTGTTAGAAGACACTGGATAATATGCTGCACCTAAACAATAATTCATTAAACAGGTTTTGTGGGAAATATTTACAGGGAGAGTTTCCAGAGCAACAAAAGGCTTCATTTTTTTTTTTTAAGTCTGGTATATTTTTCTCCATGTCTGTGAGACAGCATGTCTATGAGACAGCAAGGGTCATGTTCTTTTGCTTTCATTTTTCTTTTAGAACAAACTGAAAAAGGATATTTGAATTAGCTTTTATCTTTTTTATCGATTTGCAGGATTATTAATATAACCTCACATAGTAATGTCTGAGACAGCTGATCCTTTTCATTTCTCTACATTCATAGCAGCCACAATGGAAGCATGTTACCTTGCAGGCACAGACTTTAACATTGATGAAATGCATATACTAGCTGGACACCCTACTAAATGCAAATAGACTATGAAAATAAACTATGTCACATTAGGGTTAAGTAAATTAATCAGTTGAAAGTAAGGCTGTTTCAGGTGGATTGTTAAATCCATGGTTTAAAGAGAGAAGATATTCATTTCATATAACTATAATTCATGGCAAAATATATAGTGCTCTCCCCTCCATAAACTAATTTTAAAATGGAACAAAAGTATATTGCAACAGAGAGGAACTGACAAAAGTATATTGCAAGAGAAGAAACAGTCCAGAGATGGAAGACGCTGACGACGCCTTGCCATGTGAGCAGTTAGCAGCTGTGCATCGCTACAGGATGCCTAGGACCAAACCAGAGAGGGTCAGACCGGCACTGCCACCATTTGTCCACTATCCAGATACTATTGATGACATGTACACCTAAGGAACTGTTTGACATTGAAACTGGGACTCAAAGCTATTGGACATTGAAAATGGGACTCAAACCTTTTTCTTTTGCTCTTGTGGGTTTATTTCTAGCCTACAGGGGCAAGATGTTTTTAAAGACAAGAATCAGGGGGTGGAGGGGAAGCAGATGCAGAGGCAAAGAAGCAATGAACAGACTGTCGTGCTACAGTGGGAAGGCAGGGGAGGTTGCAAGGGAGGGGCCTGTAGGAGATCAACCAAGGGACTTATATGCATGTGTATGTAGGCATAGCCAGTGGATACAAGCAATGGGGGAGGGGCGGAGGGGAGGAGATGGATGAGGGCATGTACTGGGGGGTGGGGAGGGCAATAGGGAAAAATAAATAAAATAAATAAAATAAAAGTTAAATGCAAAAAAAAAAGTATATTGCACATCCAGGAAAGGTTTAATGAAGTGGAAGGTTGATGGCATTACAGATTCTATGTAAATGTTGCATTTAAGTTCTGGATGGAGAAAGCAGATCGGTACTATATTAGTGAATCAGTATGGCAGGGAATACAGTTACCAGAGCATAAGAATCAATCTAGTCGCATAGCTAAGCCAGACCAGCAAAAAGGAAGCAGAAAAACCTGTTCCCCTTTGTAGAAAAATTGACCATTAGTTCAAGTGAGAAGAAATAAAGTCTAGAAAGAGGGTGAAGAGAGCAAAAATGAAATGAGGAAAGCTATTGCAAGAATGTTGTTCCAACCGTACAACCGCCGGAAGCATGACTGGGGGGCCACCTCTGTAGCTGAGCACCTAGTTTAGTGCCAGAACTTAGTAAGGGCTGATTATTTATTGAAGGAATGATTGACTGAATGAATGAATAGATGAATACATGAAAGCTGTAATTTATAGGATTGAATGCTGAATTAAATGAAAAACTAAGCGAGAATATAAATATGAGTCAGGCTTACTCTGATATTAGCAGAATTATTAATAGGAACAGGAGCCAGTTTTAGGGGGAAGGTATGTGTTCATTTTAAACAGGTTTGGTTAAAAAAAGCCCAACAGGATATTCAGGTAGAAGCATCTAACAGGCAGTTGAAATATGAATTTATCACTAAGAAAAGAGTATGTTTGTTAAAATAAATGAGACATTTTTCAAGAAGTGCTGAATTATATATAGATATATGGGATTTTTCCCCCTTATTTTGATAAGTTATAAATTAAATTTCCCACTTTAGTTTTTCTACTCATTCTGTTCTCCTTCTAATCTAATCATCCATTGCAGCAGAGCCCAAACTTAGTGGCTTAAAATGATCAAATTTCTGTTATGATTTCTCAGATTTCTTGGTTGATTGGACTCAGCTAGGTACTTAGAATCCCTCATGCAGTTGCTAATGGGGCAGGAATTACATAAAGACTCCTTCACTCCTGGTGCTTAGGGTGAGGTCCGAGGAGCTGAATACTGGTTGGAAACATCTATCTCTTCAAGAGGGCCCTCTGCACAGCACCAGCTTGGAATTTCTCATAGCATGGCAGCCTCAGCATAGCCAGACTTCTTACAGGGTGGTTGGCATTCCCTGGGGTGAACATTCTAAAAGAATAAAGGAAAAACAACATGGTTTCTTAAAGCCTAGATGAGAAGTCCTGCCATATCACTTTCCCCATACTCTGTGGGTGAAAGATAGCCCAGATTCAAGAGGAGGGGACTGCAAAAGTACATGTTTCATTGGGAGATCATCTCAAAGGCCAGCTACCACATTTTTATTTTTATTTTTTTATATGTGTAAACATCTACTCATGTAACCACTACCAGGTCAAGAAACAACTTGTCCAACACAGAAGAACCTCCCTCCACTCCACCCAACCTTCTGTGTACACATCCTGATAACAATGATCTTCCTCCCATTAGAGGTAACCACTATCCTGACTTTTGTGGTAGTCATTATTTCCTTCCATTAGAACAGCGGTTCTCAACCTGTGGGTCACAACCCCTTTGGAGGTCGAATGACCCTTTCATAGGGGTCACCTAAAACTATTGGAAAACACATATTTCCCATGGTCTTAGGAACCAACACACTGCTCCTCAGTGTAGCAAAATGTAGCAATGTAGTTTATTGTTGTCATATTAAGACTGTTACCCACGATTCAAGACAAAATTTCATTTATTTGTAATTAGAAATAAATATTTCACAATATACAATAACATATTGTTTTTGTGGTTAATCACTATGCTTTAATTATGTTCAATTTGTAACAATGAAAATACATCCTACATATCAGATATTTACATTACAATTTATAACAGTAGCAAAATTACAGTTATGAAGTAGCAATGAAAATAATTTTATGGTTGGGGGTCACCACAACATGAGGAACTGTATTAAAGGGTCGCGGCACTAGGAAGGTTGAGAACCACTGCATTAGAGAGTCACCATCTATGCACATATCTCTAGACAATATAGTCTAGCTTTTGTTTTTGAACTTTATAAAAACGGAATTGTACTCTACGCATTCTATTGAGACTTGTTCAACATTATGTTGGTGATAACAAATGGTATTGCATGTAGACTTGCTTATTCACTGACATTGCCGCATGGATGCCATTGTAGGAATACATTTAGATTCATAAAATATATTTTACTTCTGTTATTGACATTAGTTTGTTTCCACTTTAGGGCTATTATGCATAATGCTGCCACAAACACTCTAGGCCATGACTTATGCACATTTGCAACCGTTTTTCTTTATATAAAAGTGTATTTAGAAGTAGAATAAATGGAGCATTAGGAATGAAAGTGTTCAAATTACTTGGATAAGTGGAACTACTTTCCAAAGTGGCTAAATACCTAGCAATCCCATCTGCAAGGAACATGAGTTCTTGCACCACATAGTATCAATACTGGCTATATTAAATGTTTTAATTTTCACTGGTCTGGTGGATGAGTATTGCTCTTTCACAATCATCTTGAGTTTATCTTATGGTAATTGAGAAGTATTAACTTTTCTTGTGTTAATTCAGCCATTACAAGCATGTCAAACTCGTGGCCCGCCTGGAATTTCCTCTTTGAAGGATCTGTGCAGGATTTTTTTTCTCTGTTTTTGTAATGAATTGTCTCTTTTTATTTTATTGATTTGTAGGAGTTTAAGTATTTTGTAGATAGTTCTACTTTGTGGTTTATCTTACTCTCTTTTATGTGGAATGATTCTTAATTTAAATGTATTCAAATTAATCAGTGTTGTGTTTACTTCTTTATTAAAATGACATGAAAATGTGTTGGTTCTATGAAATAGCTCAGTCAAGATGGGAGTGTCAATATATTGAGAAAATAACAGGCTTTAATACACTGTGCCAGCTTTAGAAACATAAAAGAGCACTACAATCAGTGGTGCATTCACAAGAAAGAGAAGCTAGAGAAAAAACAGAAGAGGATGGGAGCTAACAGGAGAAAAGAAATAATGTAGAGGAATAGCTGAGAAGGTAGGAGAGGAAAATGGAACATAGCAAGAGTAAGGAATGCTGTTCAAAGTATTAAGTGCTCCTCAGAATCCAAGAGTCACAAGGCTTCAAAGATCTGTCCTTTCCTTCCGAATTCCTATCTTGTAGAAAGTGCTGCTTTCTCACCCATCAGACTGCTCAGGTGCCAGGTGGCTGATCTTTTTTTCTAGCAGCCCTTTAGCTCCCTTGGCTCATAGCTTTCCTCACTGAACCACACATCCTGCTGTGAGCTTTATCGGCGGGGAATTGGGATACAGTTACGTGTGTCATTCAGAATCATCAAGGTGGCCGGAAAATTGAGGATTAGATAATGCTTACTATTGGTTTTAATATGAGACACCAATCTTCAGTGTTTTTGCTCCAATCTTATCTAGGACTCAGATGTTAGCTTCTACCATTCAGTTATTAATACTCCAGGGAAGTTAAAGAAGAGGTCAAAAGGCAAACAACCTCATGATTATACTGACAGATCATTAAAGTGCCAATATGTTATAGGATAGAAGAAAAAATAGACTTTAGAATTGAATTTCATGGAATCTCTTGATATCAGGTTTTTTTTTTTCAGTTGGGTATAATATGGCCCTGCCACCAAACTACTCAATTTTGCCAATAACTAAAACTTGATACAGAGTTTGCATTCCGTTAACATTTGGTGTTACAGGATAGATTTATAAATATCACATATCACATTGGGCTTTCTGTGCTGTGGTGGGAGAGATGTCTTATATGACTAATGGCACATGATTTTTATTTCACTATTACTTTGAATAACAAGGCAAATTTAAAGGCTTATTTATTTAGTCACACACACACACACACACACACACACACACACACACACACACATATGGCCACTGATTTAACCTAAGGAAGGATGAACAAAGTAACTATGTTCCTAATAAAATATGTTTTATGATCAACTTTTTTTGAAACTTTTAATGGAGTTGGCTTCTGAGGTTTTTATTTAAAGATACTTTAAATGTTTTTCAAGCTGTTACCTAACAATACTATAATCTCTGTGTGAAAAGTGTAAGTGTCCATTATTGTGCTGGGGAGTAATATAACTCTTTATCGATTTTTATTTCTGGGCCTTCCTTCAAATAGCAGGCTGCCAAGACCCTTTCTGATATAATTGCAATTGTGAATAATGGCACCTCCCACCACCTTTAGATTTCTCTTTCATATCTTCCATGCATTCTGCAAACACCTAAGAAAAGCTTTTTTGGAAGTTCATCATAAAAATAATCTAGAAAGTTCTTAAGGAGCTTGGATCTAATGGATAAAAGCAAAAGTTAACGTTTCCTTTTCTATTTTACTGTTGACACTACTACAGATGTCCCCATCTCCCTCCTACCTGCCCCCCCACCCCTGCCCTGCATTTGCCCACCTCCCCCCAGCCCAGATCCTGCTTCCCTCTGGCCATCACCACGCTGTCTATGAGTTATGCACACATGTTCTTTGACTATTCCTTTAAAAATGTACATGTCTCCTATTGTTTGACCCTTACTTCAAGCCCATAAAATAGATACTATAGTCACCCCTAGTTTACAGATAACATAATAGAGGCTCTGACAGGTCATTCTCAGTTAAAGGAGTCTCCTGGATGGAATCTTTTGATCTTTCCAAATCCTCTCCTAAAAACTGGGAAACAATGCAGGCAAGCAAGCCAACAAAAAGCCCGTGGGCAACATCGACTACAATACAGGTTACAGGAAATTCTCATCGATTTCGGAACATTCATGGGAGGGAACAAATACCAATAGCTGCTGGATGTAGATGACACCATTGACTGAGCCCTGGATGAGCGGGGAAAGTGACCCAAACTGAACAACAGGACATTAGGTTGGGCAATCCATTGAAATATAAAGTGGGAGGGGACTTCACAGACTCTGATTACCAGGAGAGGGAAAGGGACGGCTGGCAGGGAGACCTGATGCTGTTTGCACATCTGGGCCTCATGAACTCACCAAACTCACTTCCTGGAGCTACTTCCAGTTCACCCCTATGCTAAGAGAAACTACTGGGAAGAGAACTCGAGTTGAGTGTGTGAGCTTGATTTACTCTAAAATAATGAGATGTCGGTTCTGTGAGCTCCCCTTTGGATGGCTGCCCTGAGCCTTGCAACTGTCAGGAGTGGGTCTCATCCTGAATATCAGCGACGCAGCTGCTGTCAAACTCCAGGCCGCAGGGGCGAAGGCAGTGGCTTCAGCAAATGGCAGAGCAGCTGCTCCTCCAAACAGCCGGCCTGTGGGAGCCCACGCTGTCCTAGAAAGGCCACTTCACTCGGCCGACCTGTGTTTTAGAACATGGACTAATATCATTCCCTCACCCTGTGAGTATAGGTCATATTTTAGTGGCTGTTTATTTCCCAAAGAATAGAAAAAGAAACTTCTCTCTGAGAAGCTTGCAGCCTTTCTCATCTAAGATTTTTTAAAAAGAGACATTAAAGATACTCAGATAAAAATGTGATGGAATATTTATCATAATGTGAAAATTTTTCTTGTGTAGTTTCTCATCAAATCCTGGGAAAAGTGATTCCTGGGTTCTTCTTTCTGTATGTATATCTTGTCCCATTTTTAGTCTTATTAACTTATAAATAAGAATTTAACTTAATTCATTTTCATACCACTGTTATGGTAAAACCTTTTTTTTTTTTCTCACTTTACTCAATCTCATTTGTTCAGCAAGGAGAAAAGAAGGGATTTTAGCATGGAATTTAAAAATTCTCCTTGCTGTTTTAACAACAAACACATGACAGAAAACCAAAAAGTAGAAATCATCCAGTGAGTAAATGCCAATTTTAAAGGGCATTCCCCGCTGCTTCACATGGACTTATGACTGGGGGTCAGGATGGGCCTACTGACTATTTCTTTGCTTTTAGCATCTTCTAGTGCTGCCCAACTGCCTCACTTCTTTTTCTCACCGGTGACCTATTTTAGGACTGGAACAATATAGATCTGTACTATAATCTCATCTGTTGTAGGATTTTCTTTTTGCTATATTAGGAAATAGAAATAAGTCATCTTGAGCTGTGAAGACTAAGCCATGAATTAAAGAAAGGAGCCAACAGTTAACTATGTTCATCTGCAAGTTTCCATGCTTCAAATTAAACAAGTATCATTCTGGGGAAAAAAAAGAAGTATTTTATTCACTTAAATGAGGATTGAATGGAAGCATCGGGATGCATATGGATTTTATCCCAATGAAAGTGTTATTTGTGGCAGATAATAGGAAATGCCTTGGTGTCTGCTCTGAAAGTCCCTCCAAAACTCCATTCTAGAACCAGATGATGATTGGCCCACCGTTGACTGTCGATGGAATGACGTCCTTTGCAGGAGAATTAAGGCAATATGGTACAAAAATGAGTGATTAGATCTTAATTAAACTTCTGGGCTGGTAATTAAGTAGGCAGTAGTGGTGATGTGCTTTTCATTATAAACAAGCATCTGCACATTCGTTTATTTTGGTTGTCTCCTGCTTTCTGCACAGGGTAAATAACCCAGGGAAATTTGTAATCATTCTGACTTTGCCTCATAAATTTGGCAAGTTAGTTTCATTGCTTTATTTCATTTGAGGCTCAGACTACCGAGGAGGATTTTAAAGATCAAGGAGAGAAAAATTTCATGCAGAAATAATGCAACAAAAGAATAAATCCATTAAGTTTACCCTATTCCTGTCTTCATTTCTCCCTTACTCCTGCCTACCCCACTCTATACCAAAGTACATCCTAATAGCACCAGTTCTTTATTTCCTGAGCTGCCTTTCCCCCTTAAGCTTTCATGTCCTGAGAAGTAGAAGATGATCAGAGACCAGTGATAAACTAGCAAATGCCATAAATAGCAGCCTGTGTTTGCAGCATGACCTGCTTCTGTTTTTTTAAAAAAGATTTTTTGTAGATGTAAGTCTAACAAAAAGAATCCTTCTCTGATGTGTTCTCCCACAGGAGCAGAAGTTTCACCCTCTTGTAACAGGCTCTCTAGGAATACTCTTAGAAGGGAAAACCATAGTGCTTTCTGTAGGAGTCCTTTCAGTTTCCACTACCCGCAAACTCCCAAACTGCATCTGTTTCTTTTCTTATAGCCTGATGGACCACAGTTTACTAAAAGGATTCTATCTACAAAATAGGAGAGAATTATTATGCTACTTCAGGACCTGTTTCTGGTGGGGGCAGGATGCTATAGTCTAGTATCTTTCCTCTGTTTTACCTTGATTTTATACTTCAACTTGAGTCTATTTGAATCAGTAATAATAAAATAAACTTTTCTACAGTCCAAAGAAAAACATTCTAGTTCAGCTCTTTAGAAGGTGAATAGAATTATACCCAAAATGTATTTATAAAGCACAAAACATATGCATACATATATCTGTACAGATAGATAGCTATTATAGTTACCTAGTAAAATAAGTACTAACCAAGAGATGATTTTGAAAATATGATAAAATATAGTTATTAAAATAATAAAAAATAATAGCTAACATTTTCTTAACTGATATATATAAACCAACTGCAATTTTGGGTACATTAAATACATTGTGTCATTTAAACTTCAAAATAATGTAATTAGTGAGGTGTTTTTTTTTTATTATTTCAACCTTACAGATCACACACAGGGTAATTAATTATATAGGATAGGGCTTGATAAATACTTATTTTTGATTGATTGAATTAACTATTTACTAACTAGAAATTTATTTAAATATAGTCATGTGTTACATAATGACATTTTGATCAACAAAGGACACATAACATAATAATCGAGTTGAAATATTCTTATTATGAGGAAGTGGCTAAAGTGGTCTTAAGGTTGAAGTGTGATGCATTGATCACATTTTGTAATGATGCTGGTGTAAACACCTGCTGTACTGCCAAGTCATATCAAAGCATCACAAATATAATTATGTACAGCACATCATGCTTTACATGATAATAAACAACTGTGTTACTGGCTTATGTACTTAATATACTATATTCCTTATGATATTTTCATGTTCTCTTTCTACTTTAAACAAAGTTTGCTGTAAAATAGTATGCCGTGGTATGCTGGCAGCAGCCTCGTACATCTCAGTGTCTACTCTCTCTCTTGATTGCGTCATTTTTTTCTTGTGCTTGATTTAATGTCATTGTTTTGTTCATAATGGCCCCTAAGCATTCCCACAGCCATGAAGTCACTTCATGCACTTTTCAGAACACATCCCTGTCATAAAGTGACATGTGACTGAATGTTTATATATTAAACATAAATTTACATTAGGTATTATTTCATATTAATATGGACATGTATACTATGCTACATATTTTACATATTTAATTATATCTCTAGTTAGTAAATAATTTAAAAAATTAAGTATTAAACCTATTCTATATAGTAGTTAATTACTACTCTGTGTGTGTGCACCTGGTAGATAATATGTAAACCTACATATATTTATATTTACATACTAAGGAGAGGAAGAAAAAAATTAATGTCCATGAATTTCTTGCATTTTTACTCATCTTACAAATGAGACCTCATTTGCCCCTTTTTCTTCTGAACTACTTTATTTTCAATGATGTCTGTATAATAAATAGCCTTGGAAGACAAAAATAGTGTATTTGGAACAGATAGGCTTGCTTAGTCTTAGAGGCAGAGATAGTGTTATCCCCCCAGCAAAGGATAGGCATACTGCCCCTTACAAAAGTTTTAGGTTCCCTAAGCTCAGGGTTCCTCATCCTCTTCACATCATTGTGGAAGTGAAGTTTGAAAAAGAAGCATAATAAATGCCCATGCTCTGAATACTGCTGTTGGTGTTTTCAGTTCCTTTGTCTCTGACCCATGTATCTTGTTTCCTTTCCATGAAACTGTGAGAGCCTACCTTGTTAGCTTGCAAGTAAGGTTAAACCACTCTCCCTTCGTGGTTTTTTCCCCTGGGTTTTTGGTTGTTGTTTTTTTTTTTACATATAGATATATTGTGTTTCCTTTCTGATCTTCTCAAAATTTAAAAGTAGCACTTACTGATATTCAGTTATTGATACCTTTCTCTCTCTATTTTGTTTATTCCTACCAAATTGTGGAAAGCGCAAATGGAAGAGAACATGAAAAGAGAAGATATCAACGACAACTAAGGGCTCAAAAAATGACAACTTGGCCAAACAGACACACAAGCATAGACTTTGTAACTGTGCTTTGGTGTCTTACTCTGTCTCAGATGCTCTTGGAGCATTTGGGACTAATTAACCATTTAACAACACCAATCTTCCCTTGAAAAGCTGATCTATTCCATAATATTTCTCTAATAAGGTCCTAAATATTTCCCCTATAAAGGTACAATTTGGTGATAGAGAAACAGCTCTTTAAAAGAGCTATTCTGCCCTAACTGGTTTGGCTCAGTGGATAAAGCATCGGCCTGTGAACTGAAGGGTCCCAGGTTCGATTCTGGTCAAGGACATGTACCTTGGTTGTGAGCACATCCCCAGTGGGGAATGTGCAGGAGGCAGCTAATTGATGTTTCTCTCTCATCGATGTTTCTAACTCTCTATCCCTCTCCCTTTCTCTCTGTAAAAAATCAATAAAATATCTAAAAACAAACAAACAAACAAAAAACTAAAGAGCCATTCTATTGAAGGATAGCAGTTCCCTAGAAACCAGATAATAAATGCCAACTCCTTTAGTGGCAAATGAAACTCATATCCTTCTTAAAGCCTTTTTATTATTCTAGATGTATTAGAAAATGATACTCCTAACAGAAATTGCTACTTTTAAGCTTATATCTATAATAAGTGCATTCTGTAATCATGTAAATAGTTATGCTACTAACACTGAAACATTACTATAATTTTGAAGGGTGATAATAATGTTTAAAGATAATGCTAAATATATATAGATCTATTTAGCTGTAGGAAACAACCTTTAAAAGATTTAGGAAAATTCTATACTATCTTTCCTGTTTTTTTATTTAAACCCAAGACAATTGGTTTATTTGGGATTTGTTTGTATGTGGTTATTTAACTGTTTTAATCAAAGGTCAGTGCTTAACTATATTTTCTGCAAATCTACGTTGTCCTCGATTTGTGAAGCACTTTCTTCTTTTTCTGGGACCTTTAGTAAAGTATATCTTTGCTGTGCCGGGTAGCGTAATGCTTGCTGTTTTAACAAACCACCTTTCAAATTTCAGAGCCCTACTGCAATAATTGCTCATTTTTTACTTATGTCAAGTCCTATGCAGCTTCTTCTGGTTAGTGGGGTAGAGAATTCTACTCTCTATATATAGTCATCCAGGGACCCCAGGATATTGGAGGTTGTACCATCATTAGCACATGTCTTCCAGGGTCATCCTGGGTTGGTATTCGGCTATGAGAGAGGGAAGGAGAAAGTACAAGAAAACTATTCCCACTTCAAAAGTACCTTGGCCCAAAGTGTCAGATATTACTTCTGCTTATAATCCACTGGCAGAAATTAATCAACAGCCCCACTGAGGTGAAAGGATGACTAGCAAGTGTAATTCATGACTGGACGGTAACTTCATAAAAATAACTTCTGAATTAGATCATGTATTTGTAGTGGAATGAACATCCCTACCTCATCCCCTACTCTCCAAGCCAACTTTAGAGACCCCTTAATATTTTAATAATGTATTAATATAATACATTATTCTTATGAAGTATTGTGAAAGCACCAACTTATTATCATATAAATAAAGTAGTATAAACTTACACAGATTTACACTTGTTGTGATCACTATAGTCACAGTTGAAGAGTCAGCACAAAACGTAATAAAATAACAATTCTAAATATTTCTGTGGGGGCCCTGTCCAAGGAGGTCCATTACCTGGTAGAGAGGCTAGGACCCGACAGTATCCTTTCTAGTTATCAATTTTTTTTCCCCAGAATTATAAGCTAATATGCAAGTCCAAGGAAGGAAAGGGAAAAGAATAGAGCATATTCATGCATAGAAAAACATAATTTAGTTCTCAAAATATGTGGTTATTAACTACTGAAAAGCCCATTGAGTTTCATACATGGCAAAATCAGGGAACACAGAAAAGTATACCTAATGTATTTCCTACCAGGCCTCTACTACCCAGTGACATTCCCCAGAAGAACAGCTGTTCATTATCTCTAATAGAATATTTTTAAGTGTGTATTCACTTCTTGGTGCATTTAATAATCAGATAAATATATTGACTGGAAATGTAAATGTATGTATTCATTTATATAGCATCAAATCTATGATTAAAGATTTAGACAAAAGATGTAGAATTTGATTAAATTCTTCCAGCCTCTTACAGGTCATATTCTCAAAACATAATCCTTACGTTGGCTCCTTTCTTTGTGATTTATCACTCTATTACCATGGACTAAACTGAAGGTAGACCAAAACAATCGCATTTCAACATGAGTTGGAACTTTTAGGGTAATTTTGGAGTCGGGAGAATTAACTACAGACTTAAGATTGTACACATGGTTTATTGACATGGGTTCTGGATTGTGGTTCTTTGACATTTTTGGAAATGACTGAGAAATTTATTGTATCTGGTCATGTGGTCATTGTCTACTTTTTTTTTTAATTAGCATGCAACCAGGTAGGTGCAAACAACTTAGGGGAAAGAAACCAAGGAGGTTGCTGGGACACTGCACAGAGTGTAGGAGCCCTGATAATTAGAAATAAAGTCTAATCCGACCATTTGGTGTTAGGCTATTTAGTTTTTTTATGTGCATAGGGACATTTTTTATGAACTATTAAAACAATAGCACTATCAGTTGTGACCTGGTATGGAATTGTTTCAGCAGAAATTAAACTGTAGACATAGGATCCATATTATCTGCAACATGCAAAAATACATGCAGAAAAACTAAAGCAGCATTTTTCTACAGGAATATATATTTGCAACCATAGTAAATTCATTTTATAATATTTGCACAAGTATTCTTCAGTGCAAACCCAGACCTAAATCATGCTGGTTTATCTTTTGTATACTTCTTTTTAGAGTTTTCTTGTTATATGTGGAATTTGTGAAGGACTGCCATGTTTTCTCTCAAAATTCATACTTTTATCAAGGATGTGTTTCTAAAACCATAATACTGGAATCTGTGTGAGCCTGTTTGGGTAGTTTCATTGCTGTCTGCTTATTTCTTTTGCCTGTTCTGCATCTTTGGCTAACTCGCAGCAGTTTTCTAAGTATGGTTCCCAAACCACCAGCATCAACGTTACCTGGGATCTTTTTCTAAATTCAGAAATCCTGTCCCCATTTGGACTACTTACTGAAGACATATTGACATTTTTAGTAAGGTGCATGAAGAGTGCCTTGGGGGACGGGGGGTTGAGAAAAGGGGGACATCTGTAATACTTTCAACAATAAAGTCAACAATAAAGGCTGAAAAAAAAGTGCCTTGGTTTGAGGTGGAATTGATGATATATTTTTCTTGTACCACAGGGATGGCATGTGACCCAGCATTGGCCAACTGGAAAACCGTAACTTTAAAACCTGTTTGCTTGATTTAGAGATGGTTTAGTGACACAGCTTGTAAAAATCTGCATCGCCCATGAACTTTGAAGCAGGGGTATCAAAAGCTGCTATCTTTGTATGAAGGTTGCTTAGTTTTTAGAATTAAGTCCTATAATCCTAATGCAACGTTTTCATTTCATTATAGAGAGAAACAACCTAAGAATGAAGGCAAGAGAGGGAATGGAGAAATGGGAGACAGAAAAGGAAACAGAAGAGAAGGGGAAGGGAAAGGGAAGAGGATAGGAAGAAAAGATGATTAAGCTCCTGATACCTTCTGTGACTTAAGCTAGCGTCACCCATAGGATTTCCAATTACATAAGTCATTAAATTCCATTTCTTAAGTTAGAGTTGGCTTTCTGACACTTGCAAATGAATGGTGTCCTAATTGTACAGGTGATAAAAGTGTCTCTATGAGGAATTTAATTACTAAACTACCAGTCCATGGGGTCTTAGTGTGCCTTACATTTAGAAACATGATTTAATTGTCAGCCTCAGACTGATTTACTCTCTAAGGTATTCAACAAAGCAACATCGTGTTTGAAATTCCTAAATCTCAAAACATGTGATTTTGCTTGAATAATTAAATATATGGTTGTTGGTGATCTTGCTATAATGGTTTAAGTTAAGGATTGATGAAAATGCCAGGAATTGGTGTTTTTACCTGGTTAGTAAAAACTTTTAGACTGAACTACTTTTTATCATCTCAATGATTTTAAAATTCTTAATATTTTCTGAAAATATGTTTGATGATATTGACATACTACAGGTAAACAGGTTTAAAGAATATGGCTGATAAAAACAAATATTCCTCCCTTCCCACCCTTCCAGTTCCTTGCTTGCTTCCCCAGTTTGACTCACTTCCCATCTTTAACTCTTCACCTTATCTTTCCTTTCACTTTTATTCTTGGTCCAAATAGTGGGCAGCATCAAATACCAAAGACTATATTTTATCATATTGAAATTAAACAATTTGGCATTTTCCCCACATTATGAAACTGTAGCTACAAATTGTCCAGTAAATATTATATGTCCTGAGATTTTGCCTGGGATAAGAGGGAGGTGGATGTCTGCGGAGGTCTAAAAACTGTGGCTGGCTGAGGCACCCACCGAACAGACGGGGACCCAGAACACCACTCTCCAAACAGTGCAGACATGCGGGCGGCAGATTCAGAGATCCACACGGCACCCGGAAAGTGCCTTGTGTGCTGTACCTGGACGTGTTGTAGTTTGTGCCTTTCAATCAACGTAGGAGAGAGAACTACATAACCAGACACCCAGAGAAGAAAGACCATGGGCAGAAAAAGAAATAGTCCACATAAGACAGAAAGGCAGGTTTCATCAGAAAAGGAAGTAAACGAAATAGAAGCAGAAATAAGCCTGCCAGAGAAAGAGTTCAGAGAAATGATCATAAGGTGGATAAAAAGAATGGAAGACAAAATCTACAATGTGAGTAAGAGCCAAGAGGAAATGAGGAAGACCCAAGAGGAGATGAAGAAGCAGCAAAAAGATATTCAGAAGAACCTAGAGGAGGTGCAGAATAATCAAGAAGAAATGAAAAATGACATCACTGCTATAAAGAACTCAATAGAAAGCATCAAAAGTAGACTAGAAGAAGCAGAGGACCGCATCAGTGAGCTAGAAGACACGGTAGGAAAAAATACCCAAGTACAGCAACTTCTAGCAAAAAAAGTTAAAAAGCAAGAGGAGAGCCTAAGGGAACTTTGGGATAACATGAAACAAAACAACATCCGCATAATTGAGGTTCCAGAAAGAGTGGAAACTGAACAAGGATTAGAGAACCTGTTTGAAGAAATAATGACAGAAAATTTCCCCAATATAGGAAAGACAAAACCGACACAAATCCAAGAAGCTCACAGAGTCCCAAGCAAAATGAACCCCAACAAACTGACACCAAGGCACATTATAATTAAACTGGCAAACACCGACGACAAAGTAAGAATCTTAAAAGCAGCTAGAGAGAAACAGAAAGTTACCTACAAAGGAACCCCCATAAGACTAGCTACTGACTTCTCAACAGAAACTCATCACGCCAGAAGGGAATGGAATGAAATATATAAAGTCATGCAAAGGAAGGGTCTGAATCCAAGAATACTGTACCCTGAAAGACTCAATCAAAATTGAAGGTGAAATCAGAAGCTTCACAGACAAAAAAAGAACTAAGGGAATATATTACCGCCAAACCAGCAATGCAAGAAATATTAAAGGGTCTGCTGTAATAAAAATAAAGAGGAAACAAAGAAGGAACTCGGGAGTAAGGACTAAAAATGGAAACAGATAAGTACTTATCAATAATAACTTTAAATATAAACGGATTAAATGTTCCAATCAAAAGACATAGGGTAACCGATTGGATAAGAAAACATGATCCATATATCTGCTTTCTGCAAGAAACCCACCTCAGGAAAAGAGATGCACACAGATTGAGGGTGAAGGAATGGAACATGGTATTTCAGGCAAATAGAAATGAAAAAAAAGCTGAGGTTACAATACTTATATCTGTCAAATTAGATCTCAAAGTGAAGGACATACCAAGAGATAAAGAAGGCCACTTCATAATACTAAAGGGAACAATCCAACAAGAAGAAATAACTCTGGTAAAGATATATGCACCCAATATAGGAGCACCTAAATACATAAAAAAAAACTCTTGGAGGATATTAAGGGAGAGATTGACAGCAATACAATCATAGTAGGAGACTTTAATACCCCACTGTCACCATTGGACAAATCCTCTAAACAAAAAATCAGCAAAGAAATATCAATCCTAAATGATTCACTAGAGCAGATGGAATTAATTGACATCTTCAGAACATTTCACCCCAAAGCCACAGAATATACATTCTTCTCCAGTGCACATGGGTCATTTTCAAAGATAGATCATATGTTTGGTCATAAGAAAAGTCTCTTCAATTCAAGAAGATAGAAATCATATCAAGCATTTTCTCAGACCACAGTGGCATAAAACTGGAAATCAACTATAATAAAAACAATAGAAAGAAGTAAAACACATGGAGACTAAACAGGATGCTATTAAACAATGACTGGGTAACCAGAGAGATCAAGGAAGAAATAAAAAACATCATGGCAACAAATGACAATGACAACACAACAATCCAAAATTTATGGGACACAGTGAAAGCAGTCTTGAGAGGGAAGTTCATAGCTCTACAAGCCTACTGCAAAAAACAGGAAACAATGGTAATAAATTACCTAACCCTACAACTCAAAGAGCTAGAACGAGAGCAACAAGAAAAGCCCAGTGTACTCAGAAGGAAGGAAATAGTGAAGATCAGAGTGGAGATAAACAACTTGGAGACCAAAGAAACAATTCAAAAGATCAACAAAACGAAGTGCTGGTTCTTTGAAAGGATAAAAAAGATTGATGGACCTCTAGCCAGGCTCACCAAGAAGCAAAGAGAGAAGACCCAAATAAAGAAAATCAGAAATGAAAGAGGAGAAATAACAACAGACCCTGTGGAAATACAAAGGATTGTTAAAAAATACTATGAACAACTCTATTCCAACAAATTGGACAACCTGCAAGAAATAGACATTTTCCTAGAAAAATATAACCTTCCAAAACTCAATGAGGAGGAAGCCAAACATCTCAATAGTCCAATAACTATGGAAGAAATTGAAGCAGTCATCAAAAAGCTTCCAAGAAATAAAAGCCTGGGACCAGATGGCTACACAGAGTTTTACCAAACATTCAAGGAAGAATTAAAACCTATCCTCCTCAGACTATTCAAAAACATTCAAGGAGAAGGAACACTTCCAAACACCTTCTATGAAGCCAGCATCACCCTAATACCAAAACCAGATAAAGACAACACAATGAAAGAGAATTATAAGCCAATATCTCTCAAAAACATAGATGCCAAAATCCTCAACAAAATTCTAGCAAATCGGATCCAGCAGTAGTACATCAGAAAGATCATACACCACGACCATGCAGGATTCATCCCAGGAATGCAGGGATGGTACAATATGCGCAAATCAATAAATGTGATACATCACATAAACAAATTGAGAGATTAAAAATCACATAGTTATATCAATTGATGCAGAAAAAGCATTTGACAAAATCCAACACCCTTTCTTGATAAAAACTCTCAGCAAAGTGGGAATAGAAAGAGCATACCTCAACATCATAAAAGCCATATATAATAAACCCACAGCTAACATCATACTCAACGGGCAAAAACTAAAACCATTTCCCCTAAGAATGGGAACAAGACAGGGATGCCCACTCTTACCTCTCCTGTTCGACATAGTACTGGAAGTATTAGCCATTGCAATTAGACAAGAAGAAGAAATAAAAGGCATCCAAATTGGAAAAGAAGTAGTAAAGCTGTCCTTATTTGCAGATGACATGATATTGTACATAAAAAAACCCAAAGGACTCCATTCCAAAACTAATTGACTTAATTAATGAATTCAACAATGTAGCAGGATACAAAATTAATGCTAAGAAGTCTGTGGCATTTCTATACAATAATAATGAAATTATAGAAAGAGAGACTAAAAAAGCAATCCCATTTTCCATAGCACCAAAAAAATTAAGATACCTAGGAATAAACCTAACTAAAGAGGTAAAAGACCTATATTCAGAAAACTACAGGACACTGGAAAAAGAGATAGAGGAAGATGTTAACAGATGGAAGAGCATACCATGCTCATGGATTGGGAGAATCAACATCATTAAAATGTCCATACCACCCAAAGCAATCTACAAATTCAATGCACTACACATATTTCACAGACCTAGAAAGAATTCTTCATAGATTCATCTGGAACAAAAAAGACCACGCAGAGCTACAGCAATTCTGAGAAAGAAGAATAAAGTAGGTGGGATCACAATACCAGATTTCAAGCTATACTACAAAGCAACTGTTCTCAAAACAGCCTGGTACTGGCACAAGAACAGACATATAGACCAATGAAATAGAATAGAGAACCCAGATATCTACCCAAACCACTATGCTCAAGTAATATTTGTCAAAGGAGGCATGAACATTCAATGGAGCCAAGATAGCCTCTTCAATAAATGGTTTTGGGAAAATTGGACAGATACATGCAAAAAAATGAAACTGGACCACCAACTTACACCAAATACAAAAATAAACTCAAAATGGATACAGGACTTAAACATTAGAAGGGAAACCATAAAAATACTAGAGGAATCCACAGACATCACAATCTCAGATATATGCCGAAAGATCTTCTTCACTGATACTGCTCCAAAGGCAATTGAAGCTAAAGAAAAATAAACAAATGGGACTACATCAAAATAAAAAGCTTTAGCACAGCAAAAGAAACCAACAAAACAACAAGAAAGATCACTGTATGGGAAAACATATTTGCAAATGTTATCACTGATAAAGGTTTAATCTCCAAAATCTACAGCCAACTTATACAACTTAATAAAAGGAAATAAACGATCCAATAAAAAATGGGCAACGGACATAAATAGAGCCTTTTCGAAAGACGACAGAAGGAAGGCCAAGAGACACATGAAAACATGTTCAAAGTCACTAGTCATCCGAGAGATGCAAATCAAAATGACAATGCGATACCATCTTACACCTGTCAGAATGGCAATCATCAACAAATCAACAAATGAGAAATATTGGTGAGGATGTGGAGAAAAAGGAACCCTTGTGCACTGTTGGTGGGAATGCAGACTGGTGCAGCCATTGTGGAGAACAGTATGGAGTTTCCTCAAAAAACTAAAAATCGATCTCCCATTTGACCCTGTAATCCCACTCTTAGGAATTTATCCTAAGAAATTACAAACACCAAACAGAAAGGATTTATGCACCCCTATGTTCATAGCAGGACAATTTACAATAGCTACAATTTGGAAACAACCGAGGTGCCCGTCAGCAAATGAGTGGATCAGAAAACTGTGGTACATCTACACAATGGAATTCTATGCTGCCATTAAAAAGAAGGTACTCTTGCCATTTGCAGCAACCTGGTTGGAACTGGAGAGCCTTATGCTTAGTGAAATAAGCCAGTCAATGAAGGAGAAGCATCACATGATCTCACTCATTTGTGGATAATAAAGAACATTATAAACTGATGAACAAAAGGATAGATACAGAGGCAGTAAAGCTTCAAACAGACTGTGAAATTATGGCAGGAAGATTAAAGTTAGGTGAGGTAGATAAGATCAATCAAAGGACTTGTATGCATGCATATAAGCATAACCAATGAACATAGACACTGGGGGATTGGGGTATGCCTGGGAGGGAGGGGGGTCAATGGGGAAATATGTATAAAAATTAATTGAAAAAAAAGAAAAAGAAAATTTAAAATACAGTAAAAATATATATATATATTATATGTCCTCTTCATGGGAATGTTAAAAATACAAAACATTGCAAAACAGATATCAGGGATGACTTTAAATGCATTTATTTCATTAGGTATTATATTAATTTGGAAATTATGCTATAGATTCACACACCATTTTATTTTTAGACTAGAGGCCTGGTCATAAAATTTGAGCATGGGGATGTGTATGTCCCTCAGCCCAGCCTGCACTCTCTCCAATCTGGGACCCCTCGAGGGATGTCCAACTACCCATGTAGGCTTGATCCAGGACTGCTGGCTCCAAACTACTCACTTGCCTGCCTACCTGATTGCCCCTAACTGCTTCTGCCTGCCAGCTTGATCACCCCCTTACCACTTCCCTGTTAGCCTTATCGATGTCTAACTGCTCCCCTGCTGGCCTAATTGCTCCTAACTATCCTCCCCTGCAGTCTTGGTCACCCCCAACTGCCCTCCCCTGCAGACCTAGTCCCCCTCAACTGCCCTCCGCTGATGGCCTGGTCACGCCTAACTACCCTCCCCTGCAGGCCTGGTTGTCCCAACTGCCTTCCCTTGCAGGTCTCCCTCAACTGCCCTCTCCTGCAGGCCTGGGTCCCCCCAAACTGTCCTCCCCTGCAGGTCTGATTCCCCCTAACTGTCCTCTCCTATAGGGCTGGTATGCCCCAACTGCCCTCCCCTCCTGGCCTGGTCACCCCCAACTGTCTTCCTCTTCTTTCCCAGTCAGCCCTAACTGCCCTCCCCTGCAGGCCTGATCATCCCTAACTGACCTCCCTTGCAAGCTTGGTCCCTCCTAACTGCCCTTCCTTGCTGGCCTGATTACCCACAACTGCCCTCTTCTGCTGGCCATCTTGTGGCAGCCATCTTGTGTCCACATGGGGGAAGCCATCTTGTGTGTTGAAGTGATGGTCAATTTGCATATTACCTCTTTATTATATAGGATAATTTTATCACAAAAGTTAAGGTGATTCATCACAAAATAGAAAGTTTTAATGTGCAGCTCTATATATCAGTCTATCTATCTATCTATCTATCTATCTATCTATCTATCTATCAACTATCCATCCATCCTACTCCCTATGGTAAGCCAGACTTCGAGGGTTGAGTCAGGCCAAGAGCAATACTGAGTTCTAAACCCCAAAGGAGATGCTCTCCCTACCTACTTCCTATAAATCCAATTTAAGTTACAAATATTTTCCAGAAAAGAAGAGCAAGTGCTAATTTTCATTCATTCAATCATTGACCTATTTAATACTTTTGTATTTTGAGGTTCTGTGAAATTAGGAAAAGGAAAATAGTTAAGTCATTACTCATTCTTCTAATATAGCTAGTGTCCCAGTGCACAAAATTTGTGCACATTAAAAGGAAATTAATTAGAGGAAATATTATTTTTGGGAGAGCTATTTGCCCTTTCTCTATAATAGAAGTGTCAGAGATGGAAGAAAATTAGTAAATTGTATATGAAAATCTTCCTCCTGTCAGAGTCTAGGACACGCCACAGGACCCAGAGTCAAGTCCCCTTCCACCCACATGCACCTCAAAATTGTGCAAGACCCAGACCCCCACCCCTATTGGGCAAGATCCAGACCTGGCCAGCCCCATCACCGTCAAGCCCCGCCAGGCAGGGGTCACAGCCTCAGGTGCCCCGTCAAGCCCCACCGGGTGTGGGGGATGCAGTCTCAGGTCTCCTGTCAAACCCCACTGGGCAGGGGGTGCAGCCTCAGGTCCCCCATCCCAGTGCCACACAACCTTCGGTCCCTGCTGATTGCTTATTATGGCTTGTTATAGGAACCCCACCTCTGCTATGAGTGCAGCCATCTTGTGATGGTGTGATGGAGTGAGGGTCAATTTGCATATTACCTTTTTATTATATAGGATTATTATATAGGATGTGATATGTTGAATGGTTGGGGCTTGGAGAGATTTGGGAAAAGAAGACCTTATAACTTATCCTGAGACTTATTAAAATATCCTGAAGCCTTGATTTTCTCCTTTTCCATGAAAATCTGAGGATGTGTCAAAATTTGGAGTGGTCATTGTGAGAAAGTTTTCAAGGGCATGTTTCCAATATACTCCAATTTTCTCTGGCTCCTTACCCATTCATAACTACTTCATGGTGTTTCCAACAGGTTTTCTGGGAGCAGAGATGAGGGCAGTTAGCTTTGTGTAGAATAGAGTTGGAGAACTCAAGGAAATTTCTAAATATTCTTGTGCCCATTGCTTTTGTATTTGAAGTGGGCCTTGAAAGATCAGATCAATAAAAATAGGTGGAGAAATAGAAGAAAGAATTTCAGCTTGTAGAAATTGAGGCATTATGATTATCAAGCTTTTACCTTATGCTACACACATTCCTCAGATCATAGAAAAGAAGGTGAAGGACAGAGACTACATATTTTTCCTCTAGTTTCATAGGTAATAAAAGATGGGAATCCCAGCTTTCTGTTAAAAAATATATGCTCAAAACCTCCACACGTGGCTTCTATGAAGGTAGGTATTAAGGGAATAATGATCATTTGGATATACCAGGGTCACTACTTTTTGTGATTTATATGCTTATTTGCCTTGTATGCCCCATGAGGGACTTCTAAGAGTGATGAGAATTGACTCCATCTGTAATATAATATTGGTCAGGCCATCTATCTCCTAGTATATTAATGTTGATTTTTACTCTTCCACAGTCTATTGTCTATATTAAAGCATTTTCCTCAAAATTCTCATTTTTTTCCTGTCATAATTCTCATGAGTTCTGTGTGTGTGAGTTCCCTGTGTATATGTATGTGAGTGTATACATACACATTTAAATATGTGCGGAGTCCTCTAGTTACTCCTATCAGGGTATAGCCTATCACCAGGCATAGATGCATTCTGACATGCCACATGCCACAGGCTCGTGCACAAGACAGGTGGCTAGCAGCTTATTGGACTGTGGCTGAATGAGCACCAACCACATGATCCTTCAAAGTGAAATTTTCTTTCCAGACTGAAGTCCGGTGGTTTGGCTTCTTAGAATGCATTTTCATGTGCAATATCTACTTTGTGGAAAGATAGAAGTCTAGTCTCAAGTGTTGTTTATATAGAAAATGATATCAAAGACTGTTCCTTGCTCTCATTTTTCATAAGCCACTTTATTCAGACCCAAATTCATTATCAAAATTATTTGGCATGTTGTTACCCACCCTTAAATGTTAGTGCATGTAATCTTTCAGGGACATGAGGATACTTCAAATGCTAATAGAGAATGCATATGTAGTTGTTAGAGTAGGCCAGGCACCTCACCTATCCCTCTAAATGCATTTCCACCTCACTGCTTATGGAGACTCTGAAAGAGGCAAGCTTCACCCAGCTCCAAAATGCCACACTCTGCCCTGGTAGCTCATCCTTCTTCTCATCACAGGTGGCTCTCAGTGCAATGAGATAGGAATGATAGGAATGAAAAGTGATATGTTTTTAAAAAATAATTTTAACACTTGAAAATAATGTATATATTTATTATGGCCAAATATTACACTCAGCTCATTCAAAAATAATTCAAGCTATGAAACTATAAACCTTAATATTTGCTAAGGTCAATGAGACACATGAGAAATTCTCAGTAAATGTTAGTTATGTAAAGTGAAGCTGTTTATACAGCTTTCATTATTTGCACTTCCATTCCCATGATGAAAATATTTGATATCATAAGTGCAACTTTTTCATTTTAATCAGGTTTTCTTGGGAACAAGGGCCAGCTTGTATTTTCACTTCCTCCTTGGTTATTATGTTAGAAAGAAATGATTGTGTTGCCTAAATTGACTTTAAAAGGATATTTTGTTCTGTTTTCCCATTAAAACTTGGTTCAAGACTGAGCTGTTTCAAGGAAAAAGGCAAAAAGCATATAGTCCCAAATCCCAGTTGAGGAGCAGATACTATTTCTGTTGAAGAAGTTCATTAGTATTACAAACTTAATTATGATATATATATATATATATATATATATATATATATATATCCTATCTAATAAAATAAAAACATTCAAATTGACTGTACCTATGCTATGCCTACAAACCACACCCACCAGCCAATCAGGAGTGAGTATGCAAATTAACCAAAACAAGATGGCAGGTAATTTGCATATCCCCATGCACAGTGAAGACTGAAGACAATGTATAATAAACCAAGAGCTACAGAAGGGAGGAAAGCTGTGGAGAAGCAAGCAAGCTGGGCACAGAGAAGGGAGGGAAGCAGGCAGGGCATCGGAGATAGGAGAGAAGTAGGCGGAGCTGTGGAGACTGCAGTAGGAAGCCCTATTCCTGCAGGAATCTTCCTGCAATGGGCCTCTAGAATATATATATATTTATTATCATAAAGTGAGCTTAGATCTGTTAGATTTACATTTTAAAATTCTCTATTTGCTGCTCTTTCCATTTGCTTCCATGGCATACCTTCTTTTTGAAAGTAGATATGTGGCCCTGTGAGTATAATTTTTGTCTGTGGAATTCTATTTTATCTGTTTACAGTAATAAAAATCAAGGAAGATGTGCTTTTATGCAATAGATAACTATAAGAAGCTTTCTAAGGACATGACAGAGGGAGATGGAAAGGGAGAAAAGGAAGGGGTGTCATTTTAACAGAAGGAAGCTCAGAAAGAGAAATCCTAGCCCTGTGAGGATAACACATTTCATTTCTTTTTGCCAGAATTTTCAGAGTATGGAAATAATGCTCATATTTTTTGGAAGGCAAAAATTTGAGAAAGGACAGCTTCAGACATATGTAGATTTTTCAAGTTGCTACTAATGAGTTTTCACTTATTGTTGGCATAATCATTTCATTGGTTTAAGAGCTATGGTGTTACTAGTTATCCCAACTATTTGGCCAAAGTCCTCTTAGATAAGATACTGTCTAAAGTCCTGTTCACACTGCTCTTTGTTCAGCTGCAGGTATATAATTATTGCTATTTAATGAATCTATTTTCTCAATTTATTGAGCATTTTTAATATTTGCAGAAATAAATATAAGAATTATTAGGTCCAGTCTCTATATATACTGTATGAGTACAATATTATGACATATGACATTTTAAAAAATATTTATTTTAGAGAGGAAGATAGAAATAATTATGAGAGAGAAACATCATTCAGTTGCCTCCTGCATTCCCCCATTGGGGATTGAGCCTGCAACCTAAGCATGTTGTCTGGCCAGGAATTGAACTGGTGACTTCTTAGTTCATGGTTCAATGCTCAACTATTGAGCCACACTGGCTGGACGACTTATGCCATTTAAGCTACTGTTTTTTCCAGCTATGAAACTCCTTTTATTCAAAGTGAAGACTTAAGTAAAATAAAAATTAATCACTAACATAAACCTGGAAGAAGAGAGGTTAAGGTAGAAAGTAAGAACTGCAGAAAATGGTTGCTCAGTTTTTTGTTGTTTTTTTTTTTTAAAAAAAACTTATTTTAGAATAGTTTTATAATTATAGAAAAGTTATAGAGGACAAAATTCCTATATACTTTACTCACAGCTTTCTATTGATAACATCTCATATTACTGTAGTTAATTTGTCACAGGTAATGAACCAATATTACACTACTGTTAGCTAAAGACAACACTTTATTCAGATTTCTTCAATTTTAACCAAATGTCTTTTCTGTATCCCAGGATCCTGACATTCAGGATACAATTATTTAATTGTAATGACTCCATATGTCCTGTTGGCTGTGCTACGTTTTCATTTTTTTCCTTTTAGGATTAGACTGCAGAGATGGTTTTGGGGAGAAAAAAACAGAGTTAAAAGCACCATTCTCATCACAGCATATTAATGACCTGTAATATTAATATGATTTATCACTCTTGATGTTAACCTTGAACTCCTGGCTAAGTTTTCTGCACTACCATGTTTCTCTCCACCACCACTCCCCACCCCCTTTTTTATACTATACTCTTTGGAAGGAAATCATGTGCAGCTCACACAGAGGAATTGGGAATTATATTCCATCTCTGTGAGTGGTTATTCTTATATAGAGTGTCTGGAATTCTTCTGGGTCAGAGATGTATTTATTATACTCCATGTCTAAATGCTGGACCCCAAATTGCACTTTTACCCTTCTGAAATCACAGATATGGAAAAAATGTGAGAGCTTCCTATAGGGATGGAACTTGAAAACAAGCCTGTTCAGAGAACAGTTGACATATTTATTTTGTCTCTAACTTATTTGCTCAATTTTTAATATGTTCCATTGAGGTCATTTCATAGAATCCTTTTGTTTCACACAAGTGTTTTCAGCCTTAGCTGTCTATTAGCATCACTTGAGAAACTTTGAAATAATATCAGTGCTGATTTAATTGTTCTGGGGCATTGTTAAAGTTCTCAGGTGACCCAGAATACACCTAGGGTTTTACAGCACTGCCTTATACACTCAGAGATGTATTCCCATGTTTCAAGTGGAAGTTTAACCCATTGTTTCTCTGTTTGCCCTTTGTGGCAGTGAAGGACAGTGGTCACTGACATCCTAGAACTGAGTTCTCCAAATGTTAGAAAGTGAATCAGCTCTTAGTCTCTTCTGTGAAGTTGAATCAACCTAGTACAATTACTCTGCCTCTTAGAAGTCTTTTATCCTTTTCATTATATGTGTCATACTAATGAGGTATTATTACAACTTTAAATATCTTAAAAGAAGCAAGGACATAAGTTTTTGGGAAAATAAGCTTTATTTTAATTATAATGGTAAAATTTATTTCTAATTCTTACATATCATTCTCTTATAAAAAGATTCTCCTGATACCTTAACATTTCTTGTATTTGAAGCAATAATAATCGGTGCTTTATTGAACACCCATTACTGTTGTCCAGCTTACTTCTGACATAATTCAATTTCCCCCCAAAACTTATATTGGAGATTTTCCTCGTTTTTGAAGTCTTCTGTTGAGAAGAAACTAGTTACACATTTCATTAAACTTAATGGAATAAGGGAGGGCACTGTGGAGCAATAAGTCTAAAGGAATGATTTTGTGGAAAGCCCATTTCTATCTTATTACTATAACATTTAGGTATATTGGATTCTTGTTTTAACTTCTGCCTGCAGCTTGTCAAATTGAAGCAAAAGTAAGGGGAGAAAGTACCTTAAATTTCAACTATTGAGAGAAGATTAATATTCTCCCCAAAGCAATGAACCATTTAATTTCTACAAGTGTTACCTGGGGAAAATAATATCAACAGGAAAAACATAGGAACCAGAATAAGCACTCATTTTCCAGAGACTCCCAGGTTCAGCGAAGTCACAATAAAATTGTCTTTTCAAAATATCCTTGACTGTTCCCCCCCTCTCCCGTTATTTAGAAATTAAACTGAAGTTGCCAGAAACTTTTCAAGAATGAATATGTCTTTGGGAATTCAAAATTTGCTGACAAGTTCTGTATTATGAAGAGATAAAGAAATTTATCATAAAATGGTGGATGATATTTTAATATGTCAAATAAATGACAGTTAAAACTTACTGTATTTCTTAGGTTTTCGGTGAGAGAACAAATACATGTGAGCATACACCCTAAGAAATAAATGTTAAATAAATAAAGAAATGTTGATTATTTTTCAGGTCAGCCCTAAAATAAAACTTTCTGGCTTGGTGGTGAGGCAGAGGGGATTGAGGAATCAGTAATATGTTCACAGTTCATTTGAAATAACTAGTCACAAATATTGACCACATAAAAAAAATAAGCCTCCATTTCTATGTCTAGGAAACTTTATCTAAATTGGGCCATTAGAGGTAGATGCATTAGAAGAGGATTCTATTTAAGGCGGGGTCTGAGTTGCATGGGAGAATGGAGAAAGCATATAAATTCATTTCTATGATTTATAAAATTAAGTTGTACTGAGATCAATATTGACTAAGCATTATTTTGAGGATTATCTAAGATTAACTTTCAAGTCAGTAACTTACCATTTAAAGTCAACACTAGAATTATTGACCTTAATACTAATGATTAGAGTAAAAAAAAGTATCATCTTCCTATATTTTCATGAAGGAAGATATCACAACTGGTGCTAATGTCAAATCTGTTTCATGTCAAACACACTGGGATTTAAAGTTTCAATAGACACGTGTCCTTTTCTCTGGGAACAGTATCCCACCCATAATGGTGAGTCCATCAGAACCATAGTTCTGTCACATCACCCTGATTCTCTTGCAATATCAGATTGGTCTGGGGCAGTGGTCAGCAAACTGTGGCTCGTGAGCCACATGCGACTCTTTGGCCCGTTGAGTGTGGCTCTTTCACAAAATACCACAGCCTAGGCAAGTCTATTTTGAAGAAGTAGTGTTAGAAGACATTTAAGTTTAAAAAATTTGACTCTCAAGAGAAATTTCAATGGTTGTACTGTTGATATTTGGCTCTGTTGACTAATGAGTTTGCCGACCACTGGTCTGGGGTGAACAACGGACTCATGTGGTTAGTCACATTTCCTTCAGGAATGTGAACTGAGGGCATATCCTGCGACTTGGGTTCTGAGTCACTTTAATGGTGGAGTTTATTGGAGTATCACAGACTCTTCATGCAATGAACCCTGGTCCAGTCTCATCCTTTCTCAAGACTTGCTTCTTCAATGTTTTTAAAATTTTGCAAAATACCTAGTAAAATCTCTTGATAATGAAGACTTCTCATGTAGGTTCTATTGTTTAAAAAATAAAATTCTTAAGTAAGCAGTCATGACAAAAGAGCTTAAGAAAGGCCTTAAGGAATCATCTAGCTCAGTTCCTTCATTGCACATGAGACAACCAACACTCAAAGTCTGAGCGAGTTGCCTACCATGCAGAAGTCCAGTGGGGGAAGAGAGCTTAGTGCTTACTTTGGTTGAATGTTCTGGTTCTTGAACATTAGTTTAGTAACCTGCCCCCATAACTGTGTTTTCTTATCCTCATGCTACACTTCTCACTTTTCATATTTTTATTTTTTTAAATAACTTTTACTGTATGACTGAAGCAAAAGGACCGAGAATATTTGCAAATGCTCTACCTAGCCAAATCCCCCAAATGAAGTCTTATAGATTATTGATAAACAAAATGTATTTACATAGGGAGAATCTGAAATAATTAATAAAGTGAGTGATTCATGCAGCAAGTATTTATTAAATCCTTAGTGTGTGCCAGGCACTGTTTGAGTTGCTAGGGCTATGGTAGTGAACATTGTAAAACTTCTGTCCTTCTTAAAGCTTCTCTTCTAGTTGGGGAAAGATAATTAAGATCTGTATGTAAAATATACAGTCTTATTATGTTGGAATGAGTACTTGGAAGGAAAATACAATAGGGAAGAAAAATAGCATGTGAGGTGTGGTACTTTAGTTTTAGAGATGGTGTTTCCACCTGAGCAGCTCAAAATATGGAATTGCCATTTGCCAACTAATACAGTATGATTAAAACAGACCCCATAGGAGATATAAAAATAAGACTATGATGTAGGATGACAGGGATTAGAGATATTCCAAGCAGAAGTTTCTTTAATAGCTGTCACATGCTCAGATAATACTGAATGTGCACTTCAAGTCTAAATGTGGGTATGTTTTTAGCCCAGACTTCTGAGAGACTGTAGCCATCTGGAAGTACTCATTAAAACATCCTTACCATTGTTTTAGGTAAGGTGACTTTCATGCTTTCATTGTTTGTGGATTGTACAGCACAGCCAAATGACTCAGACACAGTGACACTTGCCTATTTTCCCAAAATCTCCTTTTCAAAGGATTGGTTTGTGTTACATTTCTTATGGCAAGGCCTGAATTGGGGTTGTTAAATGAAGTCCCAAACACAATCTTGTCACAAATGCTTCTTAGATGATGATTATTTTATTTAGGATTAGAGTTTATTCTTTATTGTTATTTTGCCAAATACAGCAGAGGAACATTTGACTAACAGTTAACAGAAAACATAAGGAATCAGATAAATTGATTTAAATTCAACATGTTGTCATTTTTCTGCCAACCTCAAGTACATCTGTGAAAAATTTCCCTCCGGAATTAAACTAATTTCAGATGAGAGAATTATCTTGCTTTACTTTACCCCAATAATGGACCATCTGTTCAATGACCTTGACTTTCTTTAAGCCCAAGATAGCATACTACCACTCACTGAGAGAGAAGGCAGGGATAATTATTTCTCTCCTATTTTTGAAGTCATTGCTCACCTGCAATAAATGTAAACCATTTTTTTTTATAACCCTAAAGCCAGTTGGTAAGCTTTTGCAGAATAAAGCTTCAGGTTGCATATTCACGTAGTGTTGGAGCATGAATAGTATTCAACATTTTCATTTTTTTAATAGAAAAACAAATGTGTGTCTTTCACTGAAATAATAATGAAGTCTTTTGTTTTTGTCCCTTTAGAAAGGGACATTTTCCACCTAAATTAAAAACAACAACAAACTAGATTCAAGAATCACAAAACCAATTATTTTTTCAATTTTTCCTCCTGCCCTTCCTTCCTGCATCCCTCCTTTCCATAAGACTTATTAAACATTTAATATGTGACAGGCATTTGCTGGATACTGATAATAAAACAATGAATAATCAAGGTCTGCCTTTAAGCAACTTACGTAAAAAATTAAATCTAAAATAAGTGGCTCTGTTATTTTGCAACAGGACTAATCTCTCTGCAAACTCATCTCTCTATTTCCTGCCTCCTACTATCTATTCTCTAATAGTACATAGCCAGACTAAGTTTGCAAACAAAGATAAGATCATGTAATTCTCATGTTCAAAACCTTCCTGTGGCCTGTCATGTCACTTAACATAAATTTTGAAGTTCTTACCATAGTCAGATCATAATATGATTAGACTCAACTATCTCTCTGACTGCTCTCCCCATCATCATGTTGTTTAGGACACATGGACCTACTTTCTCTTCTTAGGGCCTGCCTCAGGGCCTTTGCAAGGCTTTCTGTGAAATTACATCCCACTATACCTTTTTAGGATGCACTCCCTTCAAGTCTCTGCTCAAATGTCACCACCTCAGAATCCTCTGATCGCCCCATTCCTTTCTATGGTAATGGGGAAATCAGGAAAGGCATCTATAAATTGTGCCACTTTAGTTTTAATAACATTTATACCATTTCTTTACTAGTGAGCCAATGCATGGATTCATGCATATTGAAATAAAATTAATTAGAAGAAATATTTTAATATTGTGATTTGCCCTTTCTCATAATAGAAGTGCCAATAGTTGGTCTTCAGACATATTCTGTTGACGACGCTTTCTTTCAGCTTCAGAATGTCAACAAAAACAACCAAATTCATGATGGACAAGGACAAATGAAAACACATGCATGTAATTGGTGCCAGCCAGAACTTTATATGTATTGCACATGTGTGAGTCAATGTTTATTTTAAATTGCTAGCAGGTGTCATATGTACTGGCCAGTCCATTAGTCAGTGGGACAGATGGACAGACAATCGGTCACTTAGTCTTTTATATTTATAGATGGCATAATCTACTTTCCAGATTTTTTATTTTATTTTTGTTTACCACTTCCAGATTTTAAGTTTCATGCAGGAAGGGATGTTTCTTCCTGTTTTGTTTACATTTGCGTTCCCAGCCTCTAGAAATGAGCCTGGCACAAAGGAAGTATGAACTAATCCTACGGAAATGATTTCATGATAGCACAGATGGGCAGGCAAATGGAGTGACAGGCAAGCAGAGGAACTCAGGGAACAACTCACTGCAGTAAAATGGGACTAGGGTGCAAATGATAAGCAGATATTTGTTTGATAGTGAAAGGAAGCAAGGGAATTTCATGGAAGATATATGTGTATGAGGTGGGTACCCGGTAAGGTGATGAATTAAATTGACCAAGAGCATGAGTGCTTGGGGAAAATTAAGTTTGGCAAACCTAAAAGACACAGCTATGACAGTCATTATTAGAGATGTAAATGAGAGCAGTGGGGCATTTTAGAGGTTAAGCATAGGGGGAAACCAGGACTCTAATACTGGGTAATGCCTCTCTTGAAGACAATGTGTGCTTTCTTCTTACTGGTGACAAGCATCTCCATGAAGAATTTGCATTCCATTTTAATCAGTTTATGATAATTAAGTAGTTTTAAGGAATGAATCCTTTTGTCTTTCTATTATTAAAATTATTCACAAGCAGAGAAGTGCAGGCCTGAATTTACATCCTCCTTTTTTCCCTTTCAGCTCACAATGCCTGACACTCAGAACATGATGACTACAGCAGGAGTTTTAAAAGTTTTAAATCTAAATATTGTAAATGAATTAGGAGTTCTATTTAGAGCATCTCTCAGAACCCTTGTAAAAGGAATCACTGTGTTTCATTTATCCATCCAAAATTTCAGTTGCTTAGCGTATAAAATGAGGCTGTTTCTGGCTGGACAGGATGCACCTTCATCAGGTTTGCAAGGGGTTCATGACATTGCCATTCTTCAGTGGCCAGGGTTGGCACCACTCCTCTGAAGGGCAGCACCATTTTTCTTCTCAGCCCTGGGAATTCTCAGAGACATCAGCACACTATAGAGAAAAACTGGCTTAAACATGAGAAATTACTTCAGAGTGAGGAAGATGGAAATGTCTCCAAAGACAAGCCTGAGCAATTAGGGGACTACTTGGAGAAGGGATGAGGATTAAAGAAGAGGGCACAGGAGCACCAGACAAACTTTTGACAATTTCATGTTTTAAAATACAGACCAACCTTTGCATTAGGCTATCTGCAGACATTTATTCATTTACAATTTGACATTTTTATAAAATCATTCTTCTTCCATAACACAACCACCTGTTTTTGTTAGAATAGATGTGCAATTAGTGCATTTTGATTTCCTAATTTAATGTGCCTTGCCTTTCCCAGAAAAGAAAACAATTGTAAAGTAAAAACTGTTATCTGTCTGAGGTAAAACTTGCCAGAATTCCACTGTCAGGAGAGAGAGCTTAGGACAGGTGTAAAGTTCAGGTGATGTGAAAGCAGCAGGCAATTCCGGGTCTAGATGAATAAACTTACATTCAGGAGCCAATAACAATGCCTAATCTTTGATGGAGATCTCCTGGCTTGATCAACATTCTAAGACCACTGACCACGTCCTAGTCTACATCCTATCTCACCCACTTATGTGGAGGCAAAGTAACCAATAATCTATACTAAGGCAGCTGAACATGGCTAGAGACAAATATACAACATCACATCCCTTCTCCAAGTAGTCCCCCAATTGCTCAGGTTTGTCTTCGGAGACATTTCCATCTTCCTCACTCTGAAGTAATTTCTCATGTTTAAGCCAGTTATTCTCTATAGTGTTCTAGGTGCCTAAGAGTTGAAATTATTTTCTTATGAGCTATGGTGAAGGAAAGGTAACTGTTATCACTCTCAAATAATGTCATTTCTTAACCTAGTTAAAATGACTAGTGCAAATTTGAGGTGGTTGGTTGTAGGTAGGTTTTTTTATGTATATATTTTATTGATTTTTCACAGAGATGAAGGGAGAGGGATAGAAAGTTAGAAACATCAATGAGAGAGAAATATCGATCAGCTGCCTCCTGCACATCCCCCACTGGGGATATGCCTGCAACCAAAGTACATGCTCTTGACTGGAATCGAACCTGGGACCTTTCAGACCACAGGCTGACGCTCTATCCAGTGAGCCAAACCATTTTCGGCTGTAGGTAGTTTTGAGTTAGAAAACTTGTTGACATCTTTCAAACCACCCAGAGTAGAGATGCCTACTAAGATGAAATGAAAGACCATTTTAGTATCCTCGGAAACATTGTGCAAGCTAGGATATTGTTTTATACAGAATTTATTATTATCCAGGTATGGTAAGACCAACAGATCAGAGGATGATTGTGCTTGAGAAGATAGATAGTTAAACTCATAGATGCCGATTAAGGAGGGGGCACAGCATGCCATGGGGCCATGTGAGGAAGCAGCAAAGTTAGAAGGTGGCAGAAGAGCCGAGGAAAACATGGGTGATGGCTGGACACAGGACATGTACATAAACTGTATCTTCCCTGAGAAAGGACTATAATCATCAAAGGACCTAACTGATGAAATTTAAATTTTTTTCAATGCAAGGAAATTTATCTCAGATTATATTTAATATATTGGAACCTGCCAGGCTGCAAACTCTCTACTTAGATTAAATCATTAAAAAGATCTTTGACCTACACATGATGGTACACAAGTTTGTTGTCCATAATAAAGATCCAAATCATTTCTCCTACATTCATCCCCAAAAGTTGTATCTTCAAAAAATGGCTTCATATAGAAAAAAAGCGCATTTTAGATCCCACTTTAACCAAAGTGTCTTTAAACCTGTGCCAGAAGACCTCACTGCAACTGCTTTCTCAGTCCTCCTCCTCGCTGTTTGTTGCGATGCATATCCTTTATTTTTCTGAACACAATCCAGGCTGCTACTGGAGAAACTCCATTTATATGCATTTGTAGAGCAATTTTCTCAATTCTCCAGCAGGTATGGGAGAACACATCATGACAGCTCCCATGCCCCCTTTAAAGAAACACTGCTTTGGGAGGTAAGAAGGATGAGTAGAGAATTTGGATTTACTTAAAAAATTAGCTAAGAAACCTGTCAAATTGCTCTCATCTGTCCAGACATGATGCTCATTAAGAAACTCCATTGGCTCATGATTTATTGATGGGAGACCAAATATCCCAGAAGACTCATATGTTAGTCTTTGAATGGGCTCTTCATTTCATCTCCTACAACTCACAAATAGATTATGCTTCAGACCCATTTGCACCTGACTTAACGTATCCATTCTGCTTTCCATTTCATTACTTAGATTGTTACCTTCAAAGCTCAGGTAGCTGGAACCTATTTAGACAAATATTTTGTTAATCAGATAGTTTTAGTCATATTAAATATTAAAACAATTTTCAAATGTATTTTCAAATCTAAGTTTTAATATTTGAATGAAAATGTTTCTCAGATGTAAGGATTAGAACTCTATTCACATGGATCAAGCTGAAAATATTTTTATTTCAAAACAGGCTTCCTTTTAATTTGGAGAAGAAAAATAAAATAAAAGCACCAGACTTTTCTGGTTTTTTTCTCTATGTCCCAGATACAGATGATATTTAATAGTTTCTGCAAATACTTGAATCAGAAAAAGTGTCAACATTGTGAGCCAGCATGAGGTATGAGAAATAAACAAATCAAACCCCTGGTTTCCAAACAATTAAGAAGATTGAAACGAAAATGATTCCATGAAAGCAATAAGCTGGATATAAGGAGAACAAATGAAACAAAATGAAGAACAGATGGGAAGATAACATGATCTGAACAAAAAACCACAGGGCAATTTTCAAATCTACCAAGTTTTTATTTTTTTATTATTATTATTATTTTTTTTAAAAAGCCAGACACAGACTTAGAACAACTAAAAAACCCAGAAGTATGGGAAGGGATGGGGGAAAAAGAGAACCCTTGTGCACAGTTGGTGGGAATGCAGATTGGTGCAATTATTTGGAAAGCAGTATGGAATTTCCTCAAAAAATGGAACTGCCCTATGACCCAGAGATTCCACTGTGGGGAATTTATCCAAAGAACCCCCAAAACACTAACTGGAAAGAATACATGCACTCCTATGTTCATTGCAGCATATATACAATAGCCAAGATCTGGAAGCAGCCCAAGTGTCAAGTGTCTTATCAGGGGATGAGTAAAAACAAGCTGGTACCTTTAAGACACAATGGCCTTAAAAAAAGAAAATCTTACCTTTTGCAACAGATTTATATGTGAGTCTAATGAACAATATAAACTAACAAAATGGAGATAGACTCATGAATACAGAGAACAGACTGACAGTTGTCAGAAGGAAGGGGCTTGAGGACTGGGCAAGAAGGGTGAAGGGATTAAACGGAGAAAAAAGACGCATGGTGATTGCCAAACAGAAAGGGTAGTAGTGAGGGGAGAAGGGATGATGAAAGGAGACTTGACTTGGGGTGGTGAGCACACAATAAAACATACAGATAATGTGTTGTAGAATTGTATACCTGAAACCTGTATAATTTTATTAACCAATGTCACTCCAATACATTCAGCTAAAAGGTCATTATTGACGACAAACGTTGTGCAAGGCATTGAGGAAACAATGGTGAGGCAATGTTTTCTTCATCCTGGAACTAATGACCATTTTGAGAAGACAACCCCAAACAAATAATCAGAGGTGGGCAAGAGTGAACGTTAAGTATGAACTACTTTGGGAGAATGAAACTGGTCTAGAGGATCAAGAAATGAAGGCAGATTTCTGGAGGTAATAATGGTAAGCAGAAAGGTAAAAATGAATGGTTATTGGTGAGTGACTAGATGCAGTGAGATAGAATGGTGGTGTTGGATGATATGTTGGGTACTTGGGAAAGTGGTGTTAGAGAGAAAATATAATAGCAGGAACATATGCTCCGAGGTGGAAAAAAAACATAGCTTAATAAAATACTAGTCAGCACTTCTGGAGAAGAAAGGAAGATCTGATAAGCACAAGGCTAGTCCATTTAGAACCTGAAGGCTCTGTCCATCCGGAACCTCAACTTTACACTAAAAGAAATGTGAAGCCATTGGCGGGTTTAACTGAAAGGGTTTTAAATTTATATTTCAAAACAAAGCATGCTGACTTAGCTATTAAAGCAAAATGGTCATTAGTTCCAGGATGAAGAAAACATTGCCTCGCCATTGTTTCCTCAATGCCTTGCACAACGTTTGTCGTCCATAATGACCTTTTAGCTGAATGTATAGCAGCAAGGCTGGGTTGTAAGGCAGTGATAAAGGTAGGTAAGTAGATATGAGGCTGTTTTATTAAATGATGTAAGATGATAGTGTGTTGGGGTAGGCTGTTAAAATGGAGTCCAGGATGACAAAGACATAGAGGAAATGAAAACCACAGCAATTGGAAATTGACTGCATGTGAGTAATAGGAAGTGGCAAGAATCAGGAAAGGTCCCTACATGTTTAGATAGAGCAAGTCTATTCTTGTTGGAAGACTGACTGAGGCGAAAGCAGCAGAGGAAGTTTATGGAAAAGTTCAAAAATTCTGTTTTGGACATGTTGAAATGGAAATGTGTGAAAGCACCATGTCATGACAAGCTGTTAGGTATGTATAGTATAAATGGTACAGTCATAAGAGAAGTCTGGGCTTCCGTCAGTTAGAATGGCCTAGGCTGTGTCACAGCAAAATTTCAGAGAATTAGAACAATGAGATTTATTTCTTGCTTTTGCTTCTTGTCCATTGCAAATCAAGAAGTGAGGTGTTTGTTTGTTTGTTTGTTTGTTTTTTCAGATTACTCACTCAGACACCAGGTTGATAGAAGCTTTACTTAGTTATGATGCTGCCATGTCTATAAGGGGCGTCAGTGTACACCATGGCAGGGCAAGGGAGTATGTAGAAGGCATATTAGCTCAAAAAGTTTCCGCTGAAGTGACGCTTGTCACATGGTTTACATTCCTTCAAGTAAGGTAAATTCTATGAACCCTGCTGACTTCTAGAGGAAGGCAAGTGTAGTTTCCAATTATTAATTAGGAAGAGGAAGAATTCCGGAACATTTTTTGATGAGAGGGCTAGTAACGCATACCACAGGACTGATGAGATCAATTTAGGTAAGCTGAACATGTGGTAAATGTAATGGACATTCATCACTTGTGGTAGCCAATTATTGTTCCTGTATTTTGGTGATTTCTTACATTATTAATCTGTCTTCCCAAGACAGAGGACAGAATATTTATATTCCAGAATCTTTTGCAGTTTTAGTTGCAGGCATGTGACTTAGATTTCTCCAGTAATTTGAACCCACTTAAGATTTTCATTAGAATGTTATTGTGACCAGGTAGCCCTGAAAGTAGGAACACACACTCTGGAATGGCGGAGATTTTGGTTCTTTCTGGGGGTGGGAGGAAAAGGGAGTGGAACATCAGGCATCCAGTCCTAAAGACTTTCAGTTCCAAGTGGCATGGCATAGTACCTTTTCCAGTGGTCCCTGTGATGTGGTATCATTGCTCCTAAATGTGTAGCTTCAGAATCTTGCTCTCTGACTTTTCCCTAATTTATATGAGCTCTATAATATCCCTTTAAAATCAGTTTTCTAATTAGATAGATCAGAATATTTTCTAATTTGCAGTTAAGAACCTTGGCCAACATGGTATTTGGTCCCAGGAAAGTCAACAAGTCCTCAGGAAATAGAAATCAGTAAATGTGTTATTAAACAGGTTGAAAGGCATTGACAATATATAGTTAGTACAGAAATGGGGATTTAGGTGGTTAATGGCAGAGCATGTGAAACTGTTAATTAAATTATCCTTTAAAATGAAATGGCTAGTGAAGATAAGACTTTGAGAAAACATGTAACTGTTGATATAGAATGAGTAGGAAGAACTAAGGATTATAGGAAGAAAGGAAGAATGGCTGCTTCTAGCTGTACTGGAGAGTGAAGTAACAGAAAATGATAAGATTTGAGTTTTAAATCCTTGGTTCAAGGCATAGTCAAAGAATTGGGGACTTTCTGTGTCTGTGTCAAAAGTATTTGTTAAAACAAGATCGACATAGACAAGAATAAAACATCCTGTGGGATGCAATGGATCGCTGAATTTCAGGTTAGGTTGAATTGACATCTTCGTCAGATTTTTTAGTAACAGCATGTTGAATGGAAAAGAGTAGGGCACCAGAATAAAAAAGAAGATGTTTGGGAGAATGCTAAACACCCAAATCTCATGGAAATCTTGACAGGAACACAGAATCTTTCCCACTCTACGCAGGCCATTAAAACCTTGACTCAAGACCCCTAAGATAAGTAAGTTCAAGTAATAAGTAAGGCAAGGTGTACTGATTTGCCTCATGCCCCTTCTGGTCAGTGTTTATTACCTATATTCTACACCTAGAGTTAGTCAGAAATTTTAATTGATTCCTCAATTGATTAAATGAAACTTATACATTGGTGTGGCTGATGAATGAAGCAAACATGGCATACAATTCCTTAAAGTAGAAGTTAAGTCCAATACAGTATGGAAATGTTTGGGGTGAATATATCGTGGGTGACTCTACTTCCCAAGTTGGTTACCCAAGTGGAATCAGAAGACTTTACTGCTGCTATTGGTGGAAATATATTAGGAGGGAGAAATTTAGTATTATTGAAAAACATGATGGTGGTGGTTCTTTTTTTATTAAAAAAATACATTTTTTATTGATTTTTTTATAAAGAGGAAGGGAGATGGATAGTTAGAAACATTGATGATAGAGAAACATTGATCAGCTGTCTCCTGCACGCTCCCTATTGGGGATCAAGCCCGCAACCAAAGTACATGCCCTTGACTGGAATCAAACCAGGGACCTTTCAGTCCATAGCCTGATGCTCTATCCATTGAGCCAGACCAGTCAGGGCAGATGGTGGTGGTTCTTGATAGACCTTTGAAGACCTTTGAAACACTGCCTTTGAAATGAGCTCCCTGATTTCATTGGAGAAAAAGTTTAAGATAGAGATGTGGGCCAAGTTCAAAATGTTGGTTTTGATAACCAAGTCTGTGTACATTTTAAGTAGGGAAAGGTTCATAAATATTTCTCACAAAATAAATATTGAACTGGGGTTGTAAAATTAAATCAAGTAATTTAGTGACCTTGTATGGTTATCTTGTCATTGATACTAGGACTAACTACAGAGTCTAGACCAACTTAAGACATTAGATACATTTAGGAACGTAACTAATATTGAAAATAGAAGTTGTAAAGGAATTTGACTTGCTTTATAAAGCTTCTTTGCAGCAGATTTTGTGTTTATTTTATATTAACTGAAAGGCATACTTATTTACCCCCAATTAGCTCTCAGTTGAGATTCTGGTGGAACTTAGTTTTACCTCCTCACATGTCCAAACAAACCTTTTGCTAAGTAACTCAGGGTAATGCAGAGTTAGAGTGACCACTTCATAGGTCCCCTTATGACCTAAACTGTATCCAAAGTATCTGGGTTGGCTGATTCTTAGTGAGAGATCAAATGAGACTTGATTAGGATTGATATAAAGCATGTTTAACCTAAGTATATTATGCAAAACTTGAAGCTATTCATTAAATGCCCTCTATGTCTGGTTAAAAAGACATTAGAGTGTATGCTCCTATTTCTTTTTTAATTTACAAAAGATAAAGAATTAATAAGGTCCAGAATCTTTTATCAAAAAATAACTTATCTGTGCAGACGTATTAGTCTCTGGTTCTATTATTGTGTTTGTTTGTTCTGTATATTTGTTTTGGTTCTGTGGATGCACAGAATCGGAGTACTGTAATCATGATTCCAGGTCACAGTACACTCTCATTATTGGTCCATTCTTAGCCTGCCTTCTTTTCTGTCTGTCCCTCCTTCCCACTCCATATTTCTTATCATTTTAAAAATAGAATACCTATTCACAAATCTGAAACAAAATCTAGGAAGTCTTTGACAATAGCCTATATCTAACCATATGATTTATTTTATCTAATCTGTTTCTCTGCTTGCTGATAACTGTAAGAATCATTCTAAATCCTATTTCATAAGTTTCCTTTTTATATAGTACTAGAGGCCTGATGCACGAAATTTGTGCAAGAGGCTCAGCCCTCGTAGCCCTGGCTTCGTCTGGAAGGTCATTTGGCTGTCCAGTCTAATTAGCATATTATGCCTTTATTATTATAGATATCATATCTGTATGCAGTTATTAAAGTGTATATTTTATTTTAATTACTTTTGATTCTGTAAAAATAGATTTCATGCCATATGTAATCTTTGGGATTAACTGATTTATTTTTTATTGTAATTCATATTGCTGAATATCACTATAGTTCATTGGTTTTAATTACTGACTAGTTTAGTTGAGTGAAAATAAGATAATTTATTTCCCTCCTTTCTGATTTAGGAGCATTTGTAATCAGTGATGCTGTGAACATTCTTGAATTAATAAATGTTCTCTTTGTATAAATGCCAGAGTTTCTTCTGAGTATTTACTTAGAAGTATAATTACACCATCACACCATACTTGTTTATATTGCTGTGACTATTTGTCAGGCTTTAGTGTTCATGATTTAAACTAAACTAAACTAAGATAGGAAAAATAATAGACCATTTCTTCCTCAATGGCATTTGAAAATAATGATGACCTATATTTGCTTTGCAAAAGTTAATAGTAAGTGAAAATAAAAAATTACTTATAAATGGGCCTACTTATGCTTTGAGATGTTCATTTGGTCCTGGTATTCTTTTTTATTTGTAGTCACTAAGAAGTGAATCCATCTTAAATGTGAATCAGGTGTCACACTAACAATTATAACCAATATTTGGCAGGTATATGATGCTATTGAAGATGGACAAGGATCAATCATATCTGGAAACAGTAAAAATATTTACCCATTATAAGTAGAGCAACTTTCAAGGAAGAAGACCTCTGTATTAACAACTGTATCACTTCTTGTCTTATTAAACATTTAGGTTTTTAGATATTCAGTACTTTCTAAAATGTGATGTACTAAATGCTTTTGCATTATTTCTACCTACTTGATAATTTCCATAATTGTCAGGATTCCAGTAATTCTATTTTCAAAAATGAAGTTGGTGAAAGCCAAATCATGTTGAATCTCCTGGCAGCAGGGACCAAATCTAGTTTTTGTTATGTAATTGCCTGTTCAGAGTACTCTACTTATAAAAATCACCTCCATAATATATGTGTTTTGACATCTAATGGGTTTTCCATATTTTCTCTGAGTAACAGCTTGACTTGACGACAGTCCCCCAGACTATTAACGAATAGTGCCATCATTCTGCCGTACTTGATCACATTTACTGCAATGCTTGTCCTAATTTGAGGATAAAGCATAGATAAAATATTTCCCCATATAATCGGTTTGAGTGAGCATTCACGTTTGCTATGAATTACCCTTTATACTGTCAGCAGTAATATCCAAGAGAAAAAAGGGCTTATCTGCTCTTTGAATGATTAAACCTTTGAAGCAGCCACAGCGAACAGTGATTGTAGAAAGTGAAACAGTAAACTATGCCCGTATTTCATAGTTTTCATTTTCATATGCTGAACCTCTCCCATTCTCTTGAATTAGTAGTAGGTGAAGAGGGTCCTCATGTAGTTCCAAACATGTGGGATAATGTAGCAGCCAGTTTCATGCTGCATTGGCTGCCTGGTCTTGTTTTCTTTCCACCAAAATGCCCTCACAGAAAATAATAAATGAGATCCCATAATTTTTGTTCATTTATTCAATAGTCTATAAAAGTAATATGAACCCATTTTGAAAATCCTATGTCCTTCTTTTACTATGTCTGAGCAATACACATAACTTCCTTCAAGACATTCTTTTATCTAAAAATATTTTTAGACATTAAAGGAAAATAATTATATGACATATTTTGCCTAGAGCTTTTCAACTCTTGATGCAGACTGTTTTGTAATAATCTAGTTAAAACTTGTGACAAATGACGGTTGTCAAGAGTAGAAAGTTTTGAAGTTTCTGTTGATAGTTTTTATACATTACAATTGAGTTAAATCATAAAAGTTTATGTATATGGATAACTAGAAAGTGGAAAGTATTTACATAAAATCATTTTGTATACAGATATAGTTTTCCATCTGTATACAAAGTCATATTATTTAAGACAAACCTAACTCTTTTACTGTTATTTGACTTATGACTATTCACAATTGGTAACATAAGGAAAACACTTTCCAAATCTCAGTCCATTCTCTACCTAGCCAGTGTCACTTGGAGATATCCACTAAGAGAACACTTCTGTCTACACTTTTAGATTCACAGATCTAAATTTACTGAACGTGAATTGAAGGAAAGAAGAGCTGCTGAGATTAGAAGTGGTGAGTAGTGGGTGTTCCAGACTATTCACCCACTTACATATTTGCAGATCATCCTCAATTTGGGAAACTGATCACCATTGCAGAATATGAGAGAAATGAGGAAACTGATGGTTAATTTATAGATTAATATAGCAATGTAGTTGATATTATTGATCACTTACTATGTGCCAAAACATAGCACTTAAATGTGCTAAACACCAGGGTCTAAGTTTAGAAAGACTAATGTCAATCCATTTACATAAATATTTTTTTAAAGTAGTCCTAAGTCAGCCAATCAACTACTAGTAAGTGTGTAATTTGAGTTCTCTGCTTAGTCTTTCTATTTTGCCACCTATCTAATAAGGGTAATGAACTAGATGGTATCAAGGTTCTTTTTAAGTCCCCTCCAAAGTTGGACATTTAAAAATAATGTATGAATGATGGGTTAATGGAGTGAATGGTACATTTTTGTCTTAAACTCTTGTATGTGCTTAGATTGTAATATTGATGGATAAGAAACAGTACACCTAATTTCTGTCCACAGAAGGAGGTGGACTGACAAGGGAATTGTCAGCATCTGGAATCACAAGCTCCATGAGGCATGCAGAGTTAAGTCCAATTGGGAGATGGATGGGTGCATGGTTGCTTATGAGGCTCGGTGCACAAAATTCGTACACTCAGGGGGGGAGGATCCCTCAGCCAGGCTTGCCCCCTCTCACAGTTGGGAGCCCTTGGGGAGTAAGCCTAAGCAGTCTGTCAGACATCCTTAGCACTGCCGCAGAGGCAGGTGAGGGTCCCGCCACTGCCGCTGTTCTCACCAGCTATAAGTCCAGTTTCTGGCTGAGCGAATGGCGCTCCCCTTGTGGGAGGCACACTGACCACCAGGGGGCAGCTCCTGCATTGAGTGTGTCTGCCCCCTGGTGGTTAGTGTGCATCATAGTGAGCAGTTGTTCTGCCATTCGGTTGATTTGCATATTAGTCTTTTATTATATAAGATGAGTAATGAGTGCTCTTTAGGGCAAGGTGACCAGCAAAATTATTGTTCAAAAGAACTCTGTTGTTATTGACATAGGTAACAGCTAGTAGTCGGAATGTCATCGGTGATGGGAGAACTGGAAGAGAAAATACTGGCAGTGTAGTCCAGCCACATTATAGAGGGTGCACACAGGAACAAACAAAAATGTAATTAGTACAAATAATAGTATAGGCCTGTTTACAGAATTGTTATGAGAAGTCAATGAGAAAGTGCATGTAAAGTGCTTACAAGAATATCTGGTACATAATAAACACAATGTGTTAGCTCATCATTTTCCTACCTCCGTGAAGACAGGAAAGAGATACAACCCCCAGTGCTGGGCAATAACTTTTAGTAATAAGGGGTAGTTACCTGGACTGGTGTTAGTCTAATCACTTATGCATGCATTCAGAAGAAACATGTTTCTCTAGAACAGTGGTCGGCAAACTCAGTCAACAGAGTCAAATATTAACAGTACAATGATTGAAATTTCTTTTGAGAGCCAAATTTTTTAAACTTAAACTATATAGGTAGGTACATTGCTATTAACTTAATTAGGGTACGTCTAAGCTGGCCTTTGCTAAAAACATTCTCAATCTTATTGAGGTACGTTAACTGAGGTCAACCCCTTCCAAGCCTCCCAGCCACACTCGTCTTATGTACTTGTTTCGTCTATCTCCTTTTGTTCATCCTCTCTATATGTCCAAACCATCCCAACATACCTTTCTCAATCCCCGACACTACATCTTCTTTCACTCCATAACATTCCCTAAAATTAACTTAATAAACTTTACTTAAAGTTTTAAGTCTTAGTTAAACTATAGGTACATTGAATAAAACTTTATTTCATACTTAATGACATTATTTATTGATAAAAATAATTTCCTTACAATTTACCTTACAATATCCATAAAATTAAATCATGGCAATGACTGATAAACACTAATGTGAACAATGGTCTTGCATCTCCTTGGAATGTTTGGGTAAGTCAGGTTTGTATGTTGTTGTTTTTAATTTTAGGCACGATTCCAAGTTCTTATCAATAAGACGACTTCTCAATTGACTCTTGATAAGATTCGTGCTTGAAAATGATTGTTCACGTAAATATGTAGACCCGAATAAGGAAAGAACAGCTAATGCTACTTTTTTTCAGTTGATTATATGAGTCAGGAATACTATTCCAGGTGTTAAAAATCAACGTATCTTCCTTCTCCAGTTCTTTCAAAGCAGACCACTTGTGCTGTGAACTAAGTTCACATTTTTCTCCAATATTTCTAGATCAGCACAAAGATGTTCAAATTTTGAGCTCCACAATTCTTTGTTTTTTAAACCCAGCAATTGCATTTCAAAGTTGCCAATGTCAATATTAAAGGAAGAAAAAATTAATTCTGTTACAGTAGCATTAAGAGGGTTTTTAACAAAGGCTAAGATTGCTTTGCTGTTTCTGAATTCCTGAAACCTGTTGAGAAAAGCTTCCCTCATATTTAAGAGTGTTGTTTTAAAATAGCAAATGTCAATATCAGAATTATTTTCTTGGCAATGTTTCAACAGGTTTGGAAAATGAATCACAGTTTCTCTTTCAAAATCTTGAGAAAAAAGAGATAATCTGTTTTTGAATGAAATAACTTCCTCTAACATCGAAAAAGTTGTGTTTCCCCTATAGTTTACAATTAAGCTGATTTAGATAAGACATAACATTTACCATGAAATAAAATTTTTGGATCCACTGATAGTTCGTTAGTTCTGGATAATGAACACCCTTTACAAGGAGAAATGCTTTAATTTCTGTTAAGGAAGCAAAAAGTTTCAAAACGTTTCCTCTTAATAACCAACGTATTTCGTTATGCAGTAGAAGATCTGCATTCTCACTCTCCATTTCAACTAAAAATTCTTTAAATTGGCGATGATTGAGAGCTTTAGCTGTATTGGAGTTGATAATGTTAATCACCAATTCCATAACTTAGCAAGTTTCTTTTGGAAATGTCTGCGCCCAAAGCACTTCTTGATGAATGATGCAATGGTAAGTTTCTCATGATTAATTTTTTCTTTTAAAATAACAAACCCATTTCTTACGCCGATCATACTTTTAACCCTATTGAAATTGAGACAATTTTATCGAGTGGAATATGATGTTTTTCAATGGACTCAGTTACAGCATTTGCTATATCCTCTCCACATGTTTGACTTTTGAGTGGCATTAATCCTAAAAGTTCTTCTTTAGGACTTGTAGATGAAATAAATTGACAAAAAGTGAAACTTGTGCTGTATCATTTATGTTACAAGACTTGTCAACTGTTATTGATAACGTTGAAACCAATTTAAGATCTTCGACTTGCTGGTCAATTATATTCGAAGACATTTTGACTGTTTTATCTTTCACTGTTTTAGCAGACAATGGTAACTCTAATTTTTTTTTTAGAATATCTGCTTTGTTCTTAAAATCCCGAAATAGCTCTTCAGATACATTTATAAAACAACTTTTTATATTCACCATCTGTATATGGTTTTTCTCTCTCAGCAATCCCTTGACTAACTACAAAATTTGCAATATTAACATTGTTGGAAGATTGCATCCAGTAATTAAATACAGAACTTGATTTTTCTTAACTCTTCTGAAATTCAGCTGCTTTCTTCCTTGCATCACCGACAGGATATTTAGTACTACAGGACACGTATTTAGCTGTAAAGTGTCTCTCCAAATATGATTTCTTGTTATGCACCAATTTTTCCTGACAAATAAGACAGTTCAAAAGGCCATTTAAGTTTTTTTTTTAATATATTTTATTGATTTTCCACCGAGAGGAAGGGAGAGGGATAGAGAGTTAGAAACATCGATGAGAGACATTGATAAGCTGCCTCCTGCACGCCCCCTACTGGGGATGTGCTGGCAACCAAGGTACATGCCCTTGACTGGAATTGAACCCAGGACCTTCCAGTCTGCAGAACGATGCTCTATCCACTGAGCCAAACTGGTTTCAGCAGGCCTTTTAAGTTTTGAATAAATGTGAAAGTCTCAGTCCATTCAACTTTAAATTCACAGTTTTTGTCTCCCGTTTTTCTTTGCTTCCTTTTTGTAGCCATGTCAACCAGGGTACCTAAAAAAAGTTTCATTTTATAATAATAAAGCCACCATTTTATAATAATTGTAATAATAATTACAATTCTTAAATTGATGACAAAAATACCTGTAGGATTTGCAGGTGGTTGGAAAAATACAGGTAACTTAATGCTTCGAATAGGTACTTTTGTCACCCACGCAACTAGCACTAACCACTGCACAATGACTGACTGGCTCACTCAATTCGTGCATGAATCTCATGCGCCTCCCCGGCGCTATGTATCCCTTGGTCCACCTGTGCCACGTCTTCCATCACCTGACCGACCGACACCTCCACTTCTTCTAATGCCACTTCAAAATAGACTTGCCCAGGCCAAAAACCGACTTCAGTGCATGGGAAGAGCCACACTCAAGGGGCCAAAAGAGCTGCATGTGGCTCATGAGCCGCGGTTTGCTGACCATTGCCCTAAAGTGTTTACACTTTAACACTGAAAAACAAAGGCTCTATATTGTAATGAGACAGTGAGAGTCTGAAATTATTCTTTCTAAGGCACAAGATAGCTTGGCCAATGATGGCCCTCTTCTGTTTTTCTATTCTCTCCACTCCCCCACCCTATCCTTTCATCTGTGCCTTCAGCAGTGTGTTCTCATTGTTACTTCAACATGAACAGGAAGGCTCTCAAAGGGAACTGGAGGTAGGCTTGATTGACAAGGCAGAGTACAGGGAAAAATCTTCACATCTCTTCTCCTCAGATCAAAGGAGAATGTATAAACGAAAGCTGCCTGAAGTTTTCTGGGGGAACATATCACCAAAATATTTTTATTTATTTATTTATGTGTTTTTGTTCCCAGGTTAATAAAGACATTTCTTTTTACCTCTTAAGATGGCTTAGAAATGTCAAAGACTGTCAACAGGATCATACTGATCAAGTCCAATAATGAAATAGTATATTTTTTCTTTGCACTTAAAAAAGTATTATTTTGAACTCAGTATAGAGAACTATGTTTTATATATATTATTTCCACGTTTAAGGCTTATGAATTAACTCTCATCCATGTACAGTTGTCTTATCTTGATTCTGGCATTTTGAACTTGCATTATCCTCAGAAAGGATTATTCACACTGGCTTACAAAAGAATCAAATATTAGAGTAGAATTTGGACCTATTTCATTTAAATAAATGCCACTGACTGGAAACTTCTGGCATCTTACTGCAAATTTTTATTCTTCCACACACAAAGGGTACTTCAATCATCCAATTTTACTTTACAAAGTTTAAATTTCCCACCATTACTATTATTTCAAGTGTATGAAACATAGGTCTAAAAATAACTTTTAAAAAAGAGTGAAAACTGTCAGGATAACTTGATTCTCTACAGTTTCTACTTTTGCAGTTTTAGGACATGACAGCTGTGGGTACTGAGTCCCAAGAGTGCACACCGTATTCACCTGTTTGAATACTTTGATTTTTTTCCCCAGACCCATGACCATGCGCAGATTACATGCTCTGCGCTTATTCCTCATCTAACCTGGAATAATATATACATATCTAATAAGGCTATTAGGATTAAGCAAAACAATAAATTTAGAGGACTGCCCAGCACATACTGGGGGCTCAATATGCTGGGTATCTGCCTTAATAATGTGGTGGTGCCAAGGCATTGGATTATCTGACATGTATGGAAGAGAGTCTATTTAGAAGGAAAGAACCTCATAAGCTAAGATCATACTAGCTTCAAAAATTAGTATTTTTGTTTTCAGATGGGAATAGCATCAGTATATTTATTTGGAGTTAGAGATATCCTCATATTTCTATAAAGTTATTTCTAGCTCTGCTGTGTGTTTTGTAATTGGAGAGCCCAGTCTCTTGTGCTCTATCCTAGATGTTGTTAGTTGCAAGCTTAGGTGCCTGGTGGACTCCACTTCTTGGTCACGGTCCATTGTGGAAGGAGATGACCTACACATTTGAAGTCCAGTGGTCGCTCTTCTCAAGGGAGTGGCCTGGCTCTGGAGTTCTGGGGAAGGTCAGTGTCAGTGTCAGCATCTGTTCCATGTCCTTGATGCTGGTTAGGACAAAAAAGCACCTGCTTGTGCTGGCATCCCTTAAAGACAAGGAAGTGAAATATACAAAAGAGTTTTTTCAAACTTTAGAATTAGTTTCAAGAGATCTGGACCTCTTTTTACAAAATGAATGTTGAATTGAGTGTGTGATTGAAGAGAGAAAAAAACAAATAAATCCTTTTCCCTGCTGGTTAAGTGTTTGGTTTCTATTGTTCCTCAAACATTAATCATTCATGAAAAGGTCTTAGTAGTAAAGACGTTAAAGCCCAAAGCAGTGATAGCTCTGTTCGTTATCATGTCTGGGGTGCTGTTTTATGCAACTCTGAAGCTTGCAATAATGTGGAACTAAAAACTAAGTATGATAATGCTGATTTTTAAAATATATTTGTAAATTAAATACTCATTTTAAGTTAATCATGAATAATTAAGTTCCCCCAAATCCTCTTTTGGGATTTTAAAGCACACACAGGGAAAGTTAGGTAATTCAGTTAAGTAATTTGGGATGATTGAATTTCTACTTTCTGAATGACTTTATATGTATTAAGTCCTTCTAATCAGTTTAAAGAATGATTAGAACAGTGATTCTCAAACCACTTGATAAAACAGATCTGGGCTCCATCCTAGCCTGTCTGATTCTCAAGTCGTTATGGATGGGGACCAGAATTTGTAGTTCTAACAGGTCCCCAAGTGTTGCTGATATTGCTGGCATGGGGACCATATTTAAAACCACTGTTTTATTTGTAGATCAGAGACTTAATGAGATTAATGTTTATCTATAAATCTTGATACCCCAATGGATTGCCTATGAAACACAGCTAATAACTAAAATATAAATTCACAGTTAAGCAGCTACAACAAAATTAGATTAAAATATCTGAATAAAATTTTACAAATTCAGAGTATACATCTATGAATTATTTTAATGTCTTGAGTGTTAGACTCATATTTTCTCTCTTATTAGTAACTAGAGGCCTGATGCACAGAATTCGTGCAAGAGTAGGCCTTCCTTCTCCCTGCTGCTGGCACCAATTTCCCTCTTGCCGCCAGCAGGCACCCAGGACCCGGGCTTCCCTCGCAGACCCAGCTTTTTTCAGAAGGTTGTCCAGAAGGATGTATGGTCTAATTAGCATATTATGCTTTTATTATTATTATAGATTCTTAAAACTACTTAGAGGACTTTCATATTAAATGAAAACAAAACAAAAAGAGCTGGGTCAGTCATACTTCACAAGATTTTGACAGTTTTTAACAGAGTAGCCCATTCATTGATCAGACGAATTTAGTGTTGTCCAATTCTTTTTTTTTTTTTAATATATTTTATTGATTTTTTTTTTACAGAGAGGAAAGGAGAGGGATAGAAAGTCAGAAACATCGATGAGAGAGAGACATCAATCAGCTGCCTCCTGCACGCCCCACACTGGAGATGTGCCCGCAACCAAGGTACATGCCCTCGACCGGAATCGAACCTGGGATCTTTCAGTCCGCAGGCCGACGCTCTATCCACTGAGCCAAACCGGTTCCGGCAGTGTCCAATTCTATAAATAATTTAAAAAGAATGAATTGACTTTCCAAAATAAGAAAATGCTGTATCTTTTTTTTTTAATAGGGCAATGTTACCACTCTAATCATCTTCTTCAGCAAATACAAACTATTGATCTTGAGCATTATATTGACTGTAAAAGAAAGTTCTGTTTTACAAATCTGATAAAATATAAAACTTAATTTGCTTATTTTTATATGTGAAAATAATTGGTTTATACACAGAGTTGGTACTTAATAGTTGATGAATGAATGAAACCAAACTATCACAAGTTAGAGCCACCAATATTTTTAAAACATCTCCAAATGTACATAAAAATCTGAAAATGTAAATAGCTTTGTGCCTTGCCTCTCATCCAGGAATATTTTGCCCTTATCTATGCCAACAAAAAAGAGTGAAAAGTATACTAGTTTGTGAAAGAACTACATAAAATGTCACCAATATCTAGTTATAGAGCCAAGGACAAAATGATCACATTTATTTCCTTTCCCCACTGGACTGAGCACAGGAACTTGACAGTCCAGCCACCACACCTTTAGAGTGAACTTTGCACTTTTAAAACTGATATTTGAGGATGGTTTTACTCTGGTAAAATGCTATACGTTCAGTAAAGAAGTATCTTCATTGCCCTCAATTTGGGGTCCAGAACATACACATGTGGAAGAGACCAAAACCCAGTTTACAATTAGGAGCCCAGGCCAGTGGAATCTGCAACCTGAGCAGAGCTTCTCAGGAGAGCCCAGTTCAGAAGAGCTGACCTCCACATGACACCTACACCTCTGAGAAATAATTATTTTCTGTTTTATGTCACTGAGATTTTGTGGTTGTTTATTACTTACTAATCACTGACTGATCCATACATTAAGTCTTGGTATTATAAAAAAGACTTTAACTTTTCAATAAAATTAGAAATAAACTCCAAAAATATCTGAAAGATAGTTATATTATTTTACATATAATTAAAAAATATCAGTGACATTTGGGAAAGGTAATTAACTTATGAAGCAAATTTGGGTTTATAGTATCCTAAATTGTGGTATAGGAAAGTATATACTATGTGCATACTAAACTAGTTAGGTATGATTTTAATAACTGAAATAAAGTCAATAAAAACGGTGTAACTAGAAAATTCAACCAATAGTTTTAATAAGTATAAACATACTTTTAGTAAGTATAAAGTATATTGCTGGATAGATTGTATAATTTGTAAAAATTTCCTTAATGTCTTATTACACATGACTTAAACTACATTTTAACAATAACAGGAATATTACATACAATCAACAGAATCAAAACTAATATTTTTTTAAAAAACAAAAACAAAAAACCAAATAGAATATTTAAGCCACTAATTAGTATTTTCAAAAGGATTTGACAGGTCTGTTGATTATAGGAAATTAAAGGCATTTTAAACACATTTTTATAAAGGCAGTTACTCTTACAAATGTTTGACTTCCCTCCTGCAGGAGTCCCTTCTAAGAGAAACAATGATGTAAGTGAGACTGTGTAAGAAAAATGTTTTAAAAATCTAATTTATAACCACTTATTTTAAATGCTGGGTTGATAAAGCAATAACTTATAAGATCTCTTCCATTGCCTTTTAGTATCTATTACATGGAAATATTTTAAAAATAGATATCTTTTATGACATGCACAATTAATGACCCATTTTAGAGACTAAGAGACCTATCCTATCTAATAAAGAGTAATATGCAAATTGACCACCACTCCAACACACAAGATGGCTGCCCCCATTTGGACACAAGATAGCTGCCACAAGATGTCCAGCAGGGGAGGGTAGTTGGGAGGGACCAGGTCTGCAAGGGAGGGCAGTTATGGGTGATCAGGCCTACAAGGGAGGGTACTTGGGGGAAATCAAGCCTGCAGGAGAGGGCAGTTAGGGGTGACCAGGCCAGCAGAGGAGGGAAGTTGGAGGTGACCGGGTCTGTAGAGAAGGGCAGTTGGGGGCACTCATGCTGGCAAGGGAGCAGTTATGCATCAATCATGCTACAAGGGAGTGGTTAGGGGGTGATCAGGCTGGTAGGTAGAAGCAGTTAGGGGCAATCAGGAAGGCAAACAGGTGAGCAGTTGGGAGTCAGCAGTCCTGGATTGTGAGAGGGATGTCTGACTGCCCGATTAGGCCCGATCCAGGATCGAGCTGAAACAGGAAGTTGGGCGTCCTTTGAAGGGTCCCAGATTGGAGAGAGTACAGGCTGGGCTGAAGGACACTTCCCATCACAGTGCACGAATTTTGTGCACCAGGCCTCTAGTATTGAATAACATTATAAAATACAGTTACCTGGGAATAGCTGATATTGACTGATTATAGGAAAGAAGTATGACGCATAATAAATTATCACATGTTAAGACTCTTAAATTTAGTTAATGATTATATTTAAAGATCCATTTAAAATGCTCATTTAAAAATTTTCTTAAATCTTTTAAGTACAAGATCATATATTGAACTTTTATATGTTTCTGATATTTGGTAACTTGCTAAGTAAATGAGTTATTTTCAACAGTTTTTATTTCTATGGAGTTCAAGAGAATGCCCACTCTCCATAAATAAAAAGTAAATAAAGGAAACGTATCAGAGAGTTGCAAAACAGCTTCATCATGCTTCTGAAGAAACTTCTTGATTTCTTGATTATCATGCCCCAAACTGAAAGTATTTCCTTCTTCGTTTTCCTTTTGAAGAAGCTGCTCCAAAACCCAAAAGAGGGAGAAAATATTTTCATAGCGTGAAACATCATAACTGGCTTGCACCTACAAATAAACAACAAACTCCTTTTAAAAAATATTGGTTGTAGCTCAAATCAGAAAAAAGAAAAAGATTAAATTTTCAGATAAAAAGTAGATACAGTCAACCCTTAAACAACACAGAAGTCAGAGGCCCTCCACCCATACAGTCAAAACTCCATGTGAAACTTGTGAAAACCCCCAAATTTAAGTTGTCCCTTAGTATCCAAGAGGATTGGTTCCAGGACCCTGAGTGGGTACAAAATCTACATATGTTCAAGTCCTATATATAATAGGGTATAGATTAATGCATAGAGTTGACTCTGCACATATGCGGACTCCCAACCTTAAACAAAAAACAGTGCAGGTATTCAATGAAAAATAATTGGCATTTATGCGAACCCACGGAGTTCACACACATGTTGTTCAAGGGTCAACTGTATTTGGCTTAATACCTCTGTCTGCTTATTCTTTTTTGAGAACAAAGGAGAACACATGACAATCTTGTATTTTTTCCTCTTGCTGGTTTACAAAGCTGTAAATCCTTTCTCTGCATTATTGCTACAATTTATTACTCAGATGATTCTGAGAATACTTGGCAAAGAGGATTACACATACAAAGTTCTGTGTGTTTATTTCAACATTTCATCAAAGACTTCCAATAAGTAATATTCTTGCCAAGGATAATATAAGGATTTTTAGAGGAAGGATTTTAGGAATACGTTTCACTGTACAACTCAGTTTTAGAGCACTTCGAGTTATGATTTGTAAGTTACCAGATGTGATTGCATTCTGTCTACAGAAATCAGGGAGTAATAGGATTAGATTGTGTGGAATCAGATATGTGGTCATGAGGGGAAATGTAGCTTGTCTTGTAGAAGTTATTATTTGGCTTAGGTGGCTGAAAATGAGGTGAGCGATGGAAAGTCTAACACGAGGGAATACAGGAACCAGTGAAAAGAAATAAAATAGCTTTATCATTTACTTAAGAGATGTGTTAGAAATATTTACCAAATCTATTTGCTGTAATACATAAATGAAAAAACATTCTTTTAGAGTCCATAGTAATGTATTCTTCTAATAAACAGAGTCAAATATATACAGATAAATAATCAAATTTAAATTTAATAAAGACAATAAAAAAAAACAGGGTATTGTAGTCCAGACTCATTTATGACTATATACATTTGCAAGTTTTATGAATATAAAACTGATTCCAAACAATGACACTTAATACAGTAATGTAATCAAGCAGGATTTCTTTTTAGGTGCTTTAATAATAGGAAGTCTTATCAATATAATGCATCATAATAAATTTAAGGGGAAAAACTAAATGATCATGTCAATAGATACAGAAAATGTTTTTTTGTTTTGTTTTCAACTACAGTTTACATTAAATATTGTATTATTTTCAGGTGTATAGCATAGTGATTAGACAATCATATACTTTGCAAAGTGTTCCCTCTGATATTTCCAATACCCACCTGGCACCATACATAGTTATTACAGTATTATTAACTGTACTTTATGCTGTACTTTCCATCCCTATGACTATTTAGTAACTACCAATCTGTACTTCTCAATCCCTAATACATAACATTGTATTAGTTTCAGATATCTATATAAAAGCCTAAGCAACCTTTATGACTGAATGATGGAATGACTGGTTGCTATGGCATGCACTGACCACCAGGGGGAAGACGCTCAATGCAGAAGCTGCCCTGGTCTCCTACTGCTTTGGCACTGCTATACACCCCCCCACCCTCCCGCCCCCGAGAGGTCCCAGATTGCAAGAGGGTGCAGGCCAGGCTGTGGGACCCCACCTGTGCACATATCTGTGCACCAACCCTCTAATACAATATAATGATTTTATGTGTGTATATATTGCAAAATGATCTCATAACATATCCAGTTAACATCCATCACCATATATAGTTACAAAATGTATTTTTCTTGTAATGAGAACTTTTTCACTTAGTCCCCCAAACCACTCCTCTTCTAGCAACTATCAGTCTGTTCTCTGGATCTATGAGTCTGTGTTTTATTGTTCATTTATATTGTTCTTTAGATTCTACATAAGTGAAACAATATGGTAATTGTCTTTCTCTGACTGATTTATTTCACATAATATTCTCCAGGTCCATCTGTGTTGTTGCAGATGCTAAAACGTCATTATTTTCTTATGGCTGAGTAATATTCCATTTCATATATATATATACATCACCGCATTTCTGTTCACTTGTCCAGTTGATGGGTACTAGGGTTACTTCCATAGCTTGACTATTGTAAATATTGCTGCAATGAACATAAGGGTACATATACTCTTTGAATTAGTGTTTTGGGTTTCTTTAGATATATTCCCAGAAGTGGAACTGCTGGGTCATAAAACAGTTCCATTTTTAATTTCTTGAGACAACTCTTTACTGTTTTCTACAGTGCACCAATCTGCACCCCTCTTCCCCACCACCCAACAGTGCACAAGAGTTCCCTTCTCTCCACCTCCTAGCCAACATCTGTTGTATTTTGATTTATTTACGACAGCCATTCTGACAGGTGTGAGGTGTGATACCTCATTGTGGGGTTGATTGGTACTCTTCTGATAATTAGTAATGTTGAGCATCTTTTCATGTACAGGTTAACTGTATGTATATCTTCTTGGTAAAAATGTCTATTCAGATCCTCTGTCCATTTAAAAGTCAATTATTTTGGGACATTAACCCCTTAACAGGTTTACGATTTGCAAGTGATTTCTTCCACTCAGTAGTTTGCCTTTTCATTGTTGATGTTTTTCTTTGCTGTGCAGAAACTTTTTAGTTTGATGTAGTCCCATGTGTTCATTTTTTATTTTGGTGCAAATCCAAAACAAATGTCAAAACAAATGTCAAGGAGCTTACTACCTATGTTTTTTTTTCTAGTTTTATGGTTTTGTGTCTTACATTCAAGTTTTAATCCATTTTGAAGTCAGTATATTTATATGCTGATTCCCTTGTTGTGGAATAGACTCTATCATCGATAACTAATTACTAGGACTCTGGTCAGCATTTAGTGACCACAAAAGATGCCAGGTATCTATTGAGCCTTTCTGGATTCCACTATTTTTATATATTTGAATTTTTTAACTTATATTCTGGTTGGTTATATATTTGTTTTATCAACTGTTAAGACTCTAAACATGTTGAGAAAAGCTAATGTGTTTCTATAATTTTTAGAACAATGTCTTTCTTGTCCACAGTAAATCTCAATATACATTTGTTGTTTTGAATTGAATAGGAATTGTAGTGATTTAAAAGGCATCTCTATAGACAATATGCAGTAGTACTCCCTTACCTACAGATTTGTTTTCAACAGTTTTAATTACCGAGGGTAAACCGCCTTCCAAATTATTAAAACAAAAAATCTAGAAATAAACAATGTGAAATTTTTAAATTGCACACCTCAGTAGCATGATGAAATCCCATGCTGTCTTGCTCCATCCCTCCTGGTACATGAATCACCCCTTTGTCAGCATTTCCATGATGTGTAGTCTTCCAGCCCACTAGTGGCTCTCTCAGTTATCAGGTAGACTATTACAGTATTGCAGATCTTGTGTTCATGTAACTCTTATTTTATTTAATGGTCCCAAAGTGCAAGAGTAGTGATACTGGCAATTTGGATATGCCAAGGAAAAGCTATAAAGTACTTCTTTAAAGTGAAAGGGTGAAAGTTCTCAATTTAATAAGGAAAGAAAAAAAAAACCAAATGCTGAAGTTACTAAGATGTATAGTAAGAACAAATACTCTATCCATGAAATTTCCCAATTTATAAATGAAACTTTATTATAGGCGTGTATGTATAGGAAAGCATAATATATATAGAGTTCAATGTTATCTGCAATTTCAAGTGTCCACTGGGGGTCTTGAAATGTTATCTCCCACAAAGATTACTGTATTGATTATTATCAGTGGCATTTTTCAACATAAAAATTTTTTTCAACACTTTATTCCAAACTAAAAAAAATTTTTGCAGTGTTTAATCCAATCATGTGAGCAATGCTTAAATATTTTTAAAATCTCAGTAATGACCATGAATAGTCTAAATTCCTGTATGAGATAATTGGTAATTCTTCTTGGAACTATTATTATAAACTTATATACTTATTTAGACATTAACGAAATTAGGCAGTACTAAAATGCAAATTCTATAGCAACAATGCACATGTATTTCATTTACTTTGAAACTTAAACTACAGCAGGGTACAATATTTTAGAATGATAATAATAGGTAGAGTGGTGCAAATGACTTTAGAGCTCACCTCTATTGATATTAACTTCTAGTATTTTTCCTTTTGGGCCACACATTGGGGTTTTGTGAACCAAACAATTATTATTTTTTAAACTTACTTAGGTTAATTTTTAGTTAGCCATGGTTTACATGTAGAACACATTTTTATAAATAGTTAAAAGTTGCCAAGTGTGCTTATCACAGAGTGAAGAGAAGTCTCCCTCCCAATAGAGGCCAACGCATTGGCACAATTTCAGGGTAAGTGTGTAAAGCAGGCAGACTGGGTCTTGGCACTTTTCCATTTGCTTTGAGACTCGTACTCTGGGCATGTTTAGTTTCCAGGTGGCCTGGGGTCCTCACAATAAAGTCTCATTTCTCCACGGGGCTTTGGACTTTGCTCTTTACATTTACCAGAACTTTTCTGTCTTGGGTCTCACCTCTGTATTAAAGGCCTGTTCTCATAATAAGTAACTGGATAAACTCTTTTGTTCTAAGACATTAACAACTCATAGAATATTAATTTGACACAGTATTTATTTACTTTACATGCCTTATATACCCTCATCCTCACGCTCACAGGATGGCTCTTCTACTTGCAAGCATTTCATATTTATTTTCTCAGGAAGAGGGAAGGCACAAGGTGCATCCCACCAAAGTCTGTCTGCTACTAAAGACAAAGAGCTTTCCCAGAAACCCCACCCTGTCACTTCTATTTGCAGCTCTTTGACCAGAATTGGCCTTACTGAAGACTGAACAGTGTACATTTTTAGTTGATCCATTGTCACAAAACGGAGGTTAACAGGTGGAAAAGGAAGGGAAAAAATTGATGTGGATGAGCAAGTAGCAGTGTCTTTTTCAAGGATAGTAAGCCTTTGTAAAAATATCTAAATTCCAACTAATTAGAGAACTGGCATAATATGTCTATAGCCTTACCTTCAGAATCTAAGATTTAATGTGAAATTTAGCAGCATTTATAGAAATATTAATATTTTCTCACCATTTAAAAATATTTATATACTTTGACTTTCTCAAGCCCAGCTCAAGATTAGACAAATAAAGATAAATGTTTTAATTCTAAAAATGTTCTACAAAATATCTAATGATTTTTCTTCTAGAGAGTAGGTTCTCTTCTGAAGGTTCCCTGCTATATAAACAGGATTGGGTCATAAGTAGTAGTCATGGAACTATAGAAGCTTCCTCTGAAGGCTCCCTCAATCCTAAAAGACGTAGATAAAAAGATAAACTTGTAGCAATGCATCAGACAGACACAGCCATGATGCTTGTGACTGAGGTTCGTTCCATCGTTCTGGCAGGGTATTCAGGCAAAAAACCTGGGTGGGTATTTACAGGTGGGTATGTTCCTCCTATGTTGGGTATTTTCTAGCATAGTGCAGTTCACTCTAATGTGATGCTGACAATATAGAGATTACACTTGAATATAGAAAAGTGAAAGCCATCATCTTAATACCATTTATTTTAGTTTTGATTCAGGCAATATAGTGATTGTGAAAGTGTTGAGTAGAGCAGGCAACTGCCAGGGTGATGGTATTTGATGACTATAGGAAAGATTTCCATCATAGACATGCATTTTAGTCACGCTGAAAAGGAGGGCATGTAAGGGCCAGGTTCTGGAGGGCACTCTACAGCTCAGTAGTCCCACACAGGGAGCTGTACCTGCCTGTACTATGTTGGGATCCCTTTCTCCATTTTGACCTTTTATATTTGGTACCTTGAGACTTCATCTAGGCAGGAAGGTAACTAACTCTTCATGTTCCTTAGCTTTGAAAAGGTGCTGCCTTCTGCTGTCTCTGACACAGAAATGAAAGAGATGCTTAAAGGGATAAAAATAGTCCCATTCCTTGGCAGCAAATAATGGAGGCACTGTGCACTGGAGGTGTGGCTCGAAGTTTGGAATTTTGTATTGAATGCTGAAAAATCTGACCATTTTCACTAAATTCAACAGTTTAAGTGATATGTGCTGGCTGAGGGCATGCAGAGGTTAAGTCTGGCACTGTGAGAAATAAGTATGCTGCTACAGAAGTGGTGAAAACACAACATGACATTTTTTTCGTATTCCTTCAATCTCAAGAGGTAAAGAAAATCTGATCATTACAGGGCAGAACATCAAGACAAAAGAGTATTGGCATGTAACCTAAATGTTAAATTCAATGATCACTAACTATAATACACCAATGGCTCAGCATCCTACATGTCAGATTTTATGAGACTATAGCAACTGAAATCAATAGTGTTGAAAAGAATAAATTCTACACAATAATTTAAAGGAAAAGGTCCATTGTCCCATAATAACTAAATGAGAAACATACTCCTGAATTTTAAGAACTTAGCCTTTTTTATCTACTAGAAGGCAAAGAAGCAGTTAGTTTCAGTCAAGGAGCTGAGGAGGAGGAAGTTCACTCTCTATCAGCAGTTACTATGTACTTTGAGGCTTCTGAAGCCCATAAGAAAGCACTTACAGAGCTGATAGTTAACCAGGGGCTTGGCTAGGGCCCCACACAGTACTGCAACAGTGCATCAGAGCAGAGTAGAACCACAGGCATATCATATCTAATATACATATGCATGTGTAAGAACATATAGAATCAATAAAGCAAAGGAAGCATGTATATCTAATATATGCTATATAATATATTTAATATATATTACCTATAATCATATATGCATATTATATAATTATATTTATATTATATAATTATAGATTTCTATTATATATATCCATTATATAATAAACATGCATGTATATATGCATTTGTATAAATATATGGAATAAACTTATTATTGCAAAAGAAGCACACATTCACTTAAGACTATGTTTCCTACAAAGATTGTGTCATATCCTTTTCCTCTGCCCAACACCTGGATGCCAACCCTTACTAAAGAAGTACAAAGCTAAAGGCTGATCAGAGTAGGAAACAGATAATTGGAGAAGATTTCATAGATATGAATTGTGAGTCAGGGCTCAAAGGGAGTGAGGGCTATAGAGTGGTGAGTCATCTTTTGATCAAAATACTGGGCAAAGGAGAATAAAAAGGATTCAATGGCTATTAATCCAGTTTGCTTTATACAGATAATGATACAGGTATCTACCGTAAATGTTGGATAAAGGAGGCTGGTTCTCAGGGGCTTATGTCTAATTTGTGAGGTAACTTAAATAAAAAGTTCTAAGCTACTGACATTACTAACATTTGGGATCTTGATAGTTTATCTTGTTTCCTATGGGGAGTAGTTCAAATATGCAAGATTTGTACATAAAGAAATAACATGTAAGAAATAAACATAACAGAAAGGATTTTAAAAGTCTGTCATTATGACGCTTGTTCAAAAATAATGATTTTTCTCATTAACTGATTTTACTTACTTTTCTCAAATCTGTTCCTTGAGATAGAAGACAAAAGCACAGATTGCATCTCCCAACAAAACAGATGTGGCAGTGCCTCCTGTTGGTTGAGATCTTTGAGAAAACAATTGTACTGAGCAAGATTTTTTGTAAAGGAAGGCCATCGTGGATTTAATAAACCCCATTGGCCATTTACTAGTTTTGTAACCTGGGCAAGTTATTTAAACCTCACTAAGCCTTACCTTTTTCCTCATCTAAAGCTTAGAAATAATAACAGTTTTGCCTCCATTGGGTTGTGCTGAGAGGATTACATTAAATCATACATTGAAAGCATAGCACAGGAGCACAGATTTTTTGAATAAGTAATTATCTATTATCATCATAATCGCCATCATTAAGTTTTTTCCCCAAAGTGAAAAAGCCCCTATTCCTAAGGTACTCTGCACCTAGGGGAAGACTACTGGCATGATTCAAGTAGTGTGCTGTGTTAGTTATTGGACACATCTCAAGTTTACTGCGAATTGTTCTAGAGCTTTGTCAAGAACCTGAGACATCACCTTCATCTACTTTTCTCTATCAAGAATATCCTTCAGAAACAGTAGAAATCGCAGAGAATTCATTTTGCATAGGATAGTGGTGCCGAGGAACCTAAATGTCAGATGGCTGTTTTAAAGCCTTTCTGATACTAGAAAGCCCTAATGGATATGAACAGCTGCAAGAGTCCATTCACCTCAGACCTTACTCCAAACCCCTATCAACATCTAGCTTGTCTCTCTTTAATGTATATTCTCCAATTACCTGACTAGTGTTAGATGAATCAACTTATTCAAGTTCTATTCTAGAGGCCAGCTCTATTCTGAGTCCTAAATATGTCTTTTTGGTGACTCAGTAATATCATATATTAAACCCTAAAACTTTAATGTTTTATATGTGCATATTTCTCGGAGTAAATATCCTATGGTTTGACGCCTACCTACCACTTTCTGGGTCATCAGTATTAGCAAACTGGTGGATATAATGGTAAGATAGATTCCACATTGATTTTAATACATGGACATAGCATTTTCCTGTTCTAATAGGTCTCTTGAGTCAACTTTAAGTAGCTTTATGTTGCATCTCCACTGCTTTCTTAGGATCTGTAGCCTTAAATTATGGGGTCATCAATCCCACTCAGTAACTTTTTCACTGTTTTATAGTACAATATTAAACTTGGCCTAAAGCTAGAAATCCTTCAAAAGTAAATTTGAGAAGCAAATATATCATTTATGAGTCTGGACTTTTATTACAATTATTGATAAAACAATACAAACCAGAGATTTGGTTATTAATATAAGTATTAATTTATGAGTCTGGACTTTTATCACAGTAATTCTTGATAAAACAATACAAACCAGATGATTTGGTTATTAATATAAGGTCTATTAAGTGAAAGAACAGGGCTCAGAGACTGGAATAAAAGCAGCTGAGTTCTTTAAGGACTAATTTTACTGGGAGTACTCAGCACTTTAAAATTTTATGGTTCTGTTTGCCTTGCACTCCCCTCTCTCTTTCTCTGTTTAGTCCTATTACAAACATTTATTGAGTACCCTCATGTGCCATACCCTATGGTAAGTGCTAGAAATAGAGATGAACAGGATAGGTTCCCTACCTATATACAAACTTGAGTATGCATCTCTAAGGAGACAAAGAAGTATGCAAACAATGAGTACAGAATGCATGGGCTAGGGGCTATAAAAGAACTCCAAGGAGAATTGAATGTTTGGTGTGAGAAGATACTAAAGGGCAGGAAATGACTTCAGTCAAGAATGATGATCCTGCAGGTTTGCTTCCTGCTAAGTGGGATGGCAGGATGCTTTGGGAGATGACTTGAAAATTACTGTCAGCACAGGTAAAATACTGTACCTGTCTCTGGTAAGAGAATATGCAGTGAAGTAAGGGAGAGGCAGAGAGCTTTAAAGGGGCAGCAGGAAGGGTTGTCACCAATCTCTGTAACAGTTCACTCTGCAGAATCCCTCTGCCTTCTCTCAGGCCATGGAAATAGACTTAGATGACTGGTGTGCACAGTCAAGGGCCAAATGTCTTCTACTAGTAAGTGTTAACTAAACCTTTAAGAGTGCAATTGTTTCCATGAGGTCTCCAGTCACTTAAATATTTGATACTTGTCTTCCTGAAAGATGGAATGGATAACAAGAGGAAGCAGGAAAGTAGTATTCTTGGGAAAGAATGCAGTTTCACTAGGTTCAAAGAGTTCTGCCATGTAAGACAGAGCATGAGAAAAAGAAGGCAAAGCTGATGACATACCAGGTATACATTGGAAATAGATATAGATGGCCATTACTGGTGAAAAACAAATGTCTGAATAGCCAGCCACTGAAGGTAAAATCAACAACAAACATTCTTCCTTAGGATTCTAATAAAAGATTATCCAAGTCAGCATCGAAACCTGACCAACCAGGCAGAAGGCAGGAACTAGATTTTTAGAGGAGCATTAGTGACTGCACAACCAGGCAAAAGCAGAGGGTTAAAACAATGTCCTAGAGCTGCTTAGCTAAGCTTTGATAAATGTGCCTAGGTAAGCAAGAAAATATACAATATATGTATATTTTAAGAGCACTGGATCTAAAGCCCAAGATTAGTGAGTGACAAGCTGGTGAGCTGAAAAGTGACCAGATCCTTTCCAATAATTTTGCTTAGAAATTTAAAGTTGAATTTGACTTGCCTCAGATATTCTACTTATTATCTCCCAAATGCCAACTGAACAGGGTTGGGTTCGCAGAAATGAAAAGTGAACACATCTTTCTCTTTTTTCTTTCTATTTTCAATATGTATCACCACTACCTCAATGAAATCAGTATATTAGAATTTGCTATCAAAGGCTGAGTGGAACTGCCTAACATAGAGGGAGGTTTAGAAACATAAAGGAGAAAAAAATATGTTATCAACATTTTATCTTTTTATTGAAATAGAGACTGGGCCTAGAGCAAGTATATGAATAATATATTTCTTCTTCTTTTTTAAAAACCAATCTACCACCATTTCTCATTTAAAACTAAACACAACACTTTTTTTTGAGGTAGAATTGACACACAGGAAAATTTACTTTTTAAGCAGTGTTTTGAATTAGATAAATTACTTTTTAAGTAGTTTTTTGAATTAGATAAATTACTATTACAGAGATAGTCTTTGAATAAAAAAAGCAGCAGTCATGCTACAACCATATGATATTGTTTAAAAACATTTTGAATGTTACCTTCTATCTAGTTGGGTTTTTATTAAAATATATATACAATATTTAGTGTATTTTTTCACTGCTACATAAAATATTTCTCTAACACTTAACTATAATTTTGTTATCTAAAAATATTTCAGAGAAACTTTCAAAAACAAAAGATCCATATATAATGAGTAAAGCTTAGGAGAAGGAACTAGACATCAAACTATGGGTTTTTCCGGTTTTGTTATCGGAGAATAACATGTCTTGTCTTTCCCTGTTGCTAATGGGAGTATGATTCTTGAAGTATCACTGGAAGAAGCATTTCTAGAGGTCCCCAGGGGAGGATGAGATATGACAGAAGGCTTTATTTCAGTGGAAAGACATTCCTGCATTGCAAAAGTCCCATTTCCCTTAGTCCTAGAAGAAGTGTAGCTGGGGTTTTAGTAAAACTAGAAGCAAAGTCAATATCCAGAGTTTCCTTTCCACATTGGATCGGGTCCAGTATAGCATCAGGCTAGATGCATCCAATAGTCCGTTGTGTGTGGGGACCCACATGGCCATGGGCCACATGGGAAAATGCCAGGGAGTCAAGCATGCTAAGAGGAACCAAGAGAGTGATATATATGTTCAGGATATTATATACTCCAAATTTTCTGAGAGCTTGCAGTGGCCACACCCATTCTGGCAAATGACTTCTGTTCCCAGGCATGACTGACAGCGCCTTTCCTAGTCATCCCAACTTTACTGGCTTGCATCTATTTAGGGAACATGCCTATAATGTCTGGCCTTCCATTGTTTTCTTTCCTATTACTAATAACTAGCGAAGTACAATGGTATTGATTTAACTTTTTTCAATATTGTTGTACTGAGAAGATGTGGGGAAATTGATCTGTTACAAAATGCTGAGTGGACCTAGAGCAAGCATGTTAAACTCGCAGCCAGTGGTCACATGCCTCATTTATTTAAAAGCTCATGCTTGACCTAGAGATAGCTTCCTTATCTTAGTGTGTGTGTGTGTGTGTGTGTGTATATGTGTGTGTTTAAAGGAGGTCTTAGGCTTTTATTCCTTCTTCTTCAAATGCTATTTCCTCAGTAGCTACTGCCAGCTACAATGCTGAGATGGAAATGACATAACAGCAGCAAGTATGGCTTTAAGTCCTTTAGGCATGTCAGTTCAAGGTGGACTTACATATAAATGATCACGAAACAATGGGATATAATATCACAAGAGGGTAATGTCCATGGTTATTACTGAAGCGGCACTGCTGCTGAATGAGTTATAGTAAAACACATGAATAAGGAAAGTTTGTGCACTATGGGACCATGATACAATGGGATATAATATCACAAGAGGGTAATGTCCATGGTATTACTGAAGCGGCATTGTTGTTGAATGAGTTATAGTAAAACACATGAATAAGGAAAGTTATGGGAAATTCATATGTTAACTTAAATGTACTGAAAATAAAACAAATAGGAGAACACTTTAGCATACTTATACTAATAAACAGGTTAAAGTGCTGCTCATCTTTTCAGACACGTATTACAAAACCAATATCAAGTGTTCTGAAGAAACACTTGCATTATAAGACAGATCAATTAGTTTATTGAAGTAACACTGTGAGGACTTAGGTATATGCTTTATAAGCAGTTGTTTTCAGAAAAAAAATGTTCCTATTAAGTTCATTTTATTGGTTAATTTAAAATAACCTTTAGAAAGTGGTCTAACTGGTTTGGCTCTGTGCATAGAGCATAGGCACCAGACTGAACGGTCCTGGGTTCAAATTTGGTCAAGAAAAAATGTCTTATGTGGAATTTTTCTAGTGATCCTAGAAGATCTGATGGAGCATCGAACATTACCTGTTTGGGGATTATCTACAGAAAATTACTACAAACAGTTACTCTTAGCAAGTAGTATAATAGATTAAGTTGTATATCTTTTCAAAGATTTAAGTTTTAAGAAAACTCATTTAGAGAAAAAGAGTACCCATACTTAATATAAATATACTAAGATGCTTTAATGATCCACAAGTGTGCATTTAATATCCTGGCAGCAATGTTTTGTAAACACAATTCTAAAGCAATTTTGGAAAAACCTGCACTGGATCCCATGAAATAAGATTTTGGTTTTAAGATATTTTTTTATCCCTGACCGGTTTGGCTCAGTGGATAGAGCATCAGCCTGCAGACTCAAGGGTTCCAGGTTCAATTCCGGTCAAGGGCATGTACCTTGGTTGTGGGCACATCCCCAGTACGGGGTGTGCAGGAGGCAGCTGATTGATGTTTCTCTCCCATTGATGTTTCTGGCTCTCTATCCCTCTTTCTTCCTCTCTATGAAAAATCAATAAAATATATTTAAAAAATATTTTTTTTATAAAAGTTTGGTTAGAAAAAAAAATTCAGTGAGCATGTGTTATATAATGCAGACTTTGTCTGGTCTTTGCCCCTAGTTCCTGGGAGACAGCCTCTAAATCCTTGGAGTTTCCTGAGTATATAGGAGTGTCTTTGTTATTCATGGTGGGCCTTAGGCTCACACTTGAAATTACTAAGGAGATGAGTAAGGATGGGGTTGTCACCTGAAACACCAAACATACAAATTAAAGGATTGGGGCATTAAGCCAGCCTGACCTTGAGCGAAGACTGGGTGCTAGAGATTGAGTTCAGTCATGTGACTAATGATTCCATTTTCACGTCTACATAAAAATCTCCAATAAAAATTCTGGAAAACATTTCTGGGTGGGGCTTCCTGGTTGGTGAACACCGATATACCAAGCAGGTACTGTACCCTGATTCCCATGAGGAGAAAGCATATACAGTCTCTGTTCAGGACCCTTCCAGACTTTGTGCCATGCATCTTTTCACTTGGCTGATCCTGATTTGTATCTTTTATCATAAAATAGTTGCGTACTTTCCTGGGTTCTGTGAGTCACTCTAGTAAATTATCAAACATGATGGAGGCAGTAGGAACTTCTATTAATTGTTCACTTTAGCTAAATATTGATTTCAAATCATTTACAGTATTCCTCAGGTAAAGTCCTGTGATGATTTATTTATTGTTGAATGCTTCCAGTTTGAACTACTGAGAATCAATGGTATTTAATTTACTAATTCATTTTTCCTTGCTAAAAGTAGTTAGGCTTTAATAGCAAGAGGTCATATTCATTCATTCATTTTAGATTTCTGTGTATGTGAGATACAAATAGCAAAACATGCAGAAGCCGAGACCATTAACTCTGCTCTGACATAATAATGCTGCCCCTGATGACCAGTCAGGGCCTGAATCAAACCACACTTTTAGAGTGATCACTACAAAGAAGTCTTTTGATGCATGTTATTGCTAATATGGTATATTAAATTTTAATTTTTACATGCTGAATGTTATTAAATGCTCTCATGCCATTTACTCCTCTTGGACTCAACATATTATGACGTGATCACTTCTATTTCAAAGTCAATAGTATGCAGTTTTCAGAAAATGCATTTTATGGATATCCTTTCCAATCTTTTTGTTCTCACTTAAAGCTATTTTTTAATGACTCTATAAAAAGAAAAGACTTATGAGAGGCCAGAGAATCATTCTCACATCTTCCAGGACCATTTTTAGTGCTCCTTACCCAGGGCGTGTTCTCAAAAAAGACATTGACTACTGGGTTCCTGGAGTGTAGCATTTCACCTTCCCCAACACAATCCGCTTAGAGAACAGACAGAGTCAACAGGACAGATTGCTCCCATCAGTCACAGAAACTGTTATTTTCAAAACATCAATTTTTCAAATGGCCAGAGTTGACATTTCTGATAGTCAATATTTAAGACTGTTATTCCAGTTTAAACTATTAGCCTTCTCTTTGAGTATGTATGTCAGTTATAAAGGTTGGCAAATATAAGTCTGTGAGGAAATCTTCCTTTGTCAGTCACTATCACCTGGATGACATTTAGGGGAAAATGGCATAATATCTCTTCCTTCTGAATACTGGCATTTAGACTCTCAAAAGATTATCTGCTGAAATATTTGGCCATGGAAATCTGAGCAATGCTAGCTGTTAATGGCCTCCTATCAATCTAACTTGGAAGGATCATATGAGACTTGGAAGGAAATATAATTAATATAATACATAATGTATTTCATATATAATATATATTCCTGTTTGTAACTAGTGATAATGAAAGTTAAGTGTGATGACACTGTATTTGCTAACATCTGAAATTTTCACTCAGCATTTCCTTTTTTATTTTCTTTCTTTTCTTCACCTTCTTTCCTGTATTTCACACATTTTCTATTTCTTTTTCTCAATCCCTGAAATATGTTGCCTTTGGAATTGCTATGGTATTCTTTCTCATATTTCCCTAAGTCAGGATGATTAGTATTTTTAATAGATTTAATTTATCAGTAAACAGAAGTGTTGGCAGCAATACTGTGGGTTTCCTATTATTGGATTCTAGAGGCCCAGTGCACAAAATTCGTGCATTTGGCGGGGGGCAGGGGGCAACCTGCACCCACTTGTAGTCTGGAAGCCTTCAGGGGATGTTCTACTGATGGCTTAGGGGAGTGGACCTAAGCCATCAATTGGACATCCTTAGGGCTGCTACAGAGGCAGGAGAGGCTCCTGCAACTGCCACTGCCCTAGCCAGCCATGAGCCTGGCTTCTAGCTGAGTGGCACTTCCCCTGTGGGAGCATACTGACCACCAGGGGGCAGCTCCTGCATTGAGTGTTTGCCCCCTGGTCAGTGCATGTCATAGCGACCAGTCGTTTTGCTGTTTGGTTGATTTGCATATTAGGGTTTTATTATTCAGTAAGTCCTTGGGTTACATTGGAGATCCATTCCTATGGTGCAATGTAACACAATTTTCACTGTCAGTAGGAACCCAACTACATAAGCACTTATGTCACTCATATGGAGCACATGCACAGCAATAATGAAGTAAAACAGTAAAAAATAATAATAATAATAACAATTCCTGACCTTTACTTGTGGTAAATAAATAATAAAAAACATAATGCACATATGTGCATATGTCAATTTTTTTTTAATAAATAGGAGATGGTGATGTAACCATAAAATGACGTATGTGGAGTCCGACATAACACCAGGACTGCCTGTATAGGATTGCCTAAGGAGAGGTGACTTTAAGGGAAGGTAGAGAAAACCAATATTAATTGAGTACCAACTGTAGTGCAGGCAGGGTGCTAGGCACTTGACACATGACTTCTTATTTAAAACACAATGGGTTAGTTAGATGGTGCTACTGTTACTATTTTATAAACACACAATGAAGCTGCGTTGCCTGTGTCATGATGGAACTGTGATTTCCTCCAAGATCTTTATGGCTCTGAATTTATGTTCTTTTTTATATTAAATTTTAGTATTTTGTGGTGTGACCTTGGAAAAGTCAGTTATGTATTGATTTATATCATCACATGTCAGAAAAGGGATTTTAAGTAAATAAATCTTCATTTCTCTGGATTATAGTTTCTTTGTAAAAAATGAGAATTTCAATTCAATAAGCCCTTGATTACTGTAGTTTGATAACTTCCATATGGACTAGAGCCCCAATGACCATATTAAATGGTATATGCACCTTACATGCTGTATGATACGCATTTTACCACTAAATATGTATTTCAATGCAACTCTGAATTCTTTGCCCATTATTAAAATATTAAATTCTGTTACCACAGAACTGTATGAGACATTTATATAGCATAAAAGAAGATGGAACAGATATTAACTCAGTACTTGCTGCTATAGACTGATATCCCTTTCCAAGATTCTGACTTCCAGATGTTTTGAAGCACTACAAATTATTGTAGGAGCTAAAACGACTCTCTGTCCAGTTCACCCACCCTTTTAATGCTCTTTTTCACAATTTCAGAGGCATAATATGTCTTTTAAAGTCATATTACCCTATGATAACATATAGTTCTTTCACACTTTTAGTCATTACTTCATGGAGTCATACATTCTCATAAATTCCTAATTGCCTGCAATATGTTGCATAAAATGCTCGCTTCTATGTAGTAGTGAGCCAAAAAGACGTAAGATGTGCCTATAGGCATTTATAGTTTAGTAAAGGAGACTGCAAATAAATTAAACTAAACCCACACACACACAGAGTAATGAATACTATAAGGAAAACACATGGAATGCTATGACAGATTAAATCAGAAGATGGGCAGCTCCCCCTGATGGAATCATCATCAGACAGTTGAGAGCCCACAGAGGCACCACCTTTGTGAAGGAAGTGGGCAACACTCCAGGCAGAGAGGGCTGGAAGACTGGTCCATGGATGCAATTGGACAAGTTCAACTGCCATCCTGTAGCTGTAACTCTTCAGCTTTTGAAGTAAATAAACTAAAAAAGGCAAGACCTTTACCTTCCTGCCTTCTCTAGGGCTTACAAAATACAATTTTGCCTTCCTCCAAACACATTTCTCCTGAGAATAACTTTTATGGCATGTTGTGGCATGTGAATCTAAATCTATAAAATTAAGTTGAATTTAAAATAAATATATTCTACAGTATAATTTTATTTTCTCAAGTACCTTTTTTTAAAGGGACTTATGGTTCATTCTTTTTGTTGTTGTTTAATAGGACAAAAGAACATGAGAGGTGAAGAGCTTTCAGTCCGAGGGTTGCTGTGAGGTATGTAAACCTTGTAAGCCACCTCCAGCTGAAAATTCTATGATGATCAAAATTCATGGTAAGTCTCTGTTTGAGTGTTAAGAAATCCAACTCATGCTAAATATACAAATATGAAATATGCATAGGAAATGCATTATCATTACTGTAGAAATCCTCTTTAAACATAATTCATAGACATTTGCCAAATGCTAAATTAACTGATGAAATCTCCCTCAACCCAAACATAGTTTGGTAGTTAATTTAAAACAATTATATTATGCTAGTTGCTTTAAATAAAAGAACTAGTTTCAATAATTTATTATCAGAAAACAATAAGATGAGCAATTACTTCTATAAATTAAAGACACATTTCTTTTAAAAACTACATTTCTTTGCTATAAAAACAACAATGTTTAATAATGCAACTACCTAATGAAAACCAGCATATCACGCTTTACTGAGAAGTAATTATAGTTTTTCTAGCTCTAACTTTCATGTGTGTAAACAGTTTGAATGGCACGTAATTATCTATTTTCCCGTAATACTGTGCTCTGAACATCTTTGTTAAATGCCTAACAAAATCATTCCAGAATTAAAGTCAAACTAAAGCTACTTCCATTTAACTTTACAGTTTGGACATATCAGTATATGAAGTAAAGTGGCATTTAGCAGTACTGTTAATGAATTGTAATATAAATATCTGTGTTTTCTGATGTTCTTAGACTTTATAGCAGCAGTTCTCAACCTGTGGGTCGCGACCGCTTAAGACCTTCAGAAAACACAGATATTCAGAATAGTAGAAAAATCAGTTATGAAGTAGCATCTAAAATAATTTTATGATTGGGAGTCACCACAGCATGAGGAACTGTATTAAAGGATCCCAGCATTAGAAAGGTTGAGAACCACTGCTCTAATAATTTCTGTAGGAAATACATATGAATACATTTATGTGTTTCCTATGCCTTTATTTTTAATGCTACTTTTTATGAACAAAATAGTGAGACAGTGACCTGTGGGATGTTGATTTGGGAAATGCTTGTTTCATAGCCTTTTGGTTCATATCTTTTTTATGCCATCAGTCCCTCTTTTCCTTCTCTCAAGTCTTTGCACTTGCCATGTCACTCAGAGCCCATTTCAAACATTCTCATGGGGGATGACCTTGTGTTCCTTTCTCCCTCTTCCCTGCTCTTATTACTCTTACCTCATCTATATACTAGACTCTGCTTGGCTCTCTGGATAAATGACCAGTAGATTCATTAACTACTGTTGAGGGGTTTTAGGGATGCAGAGGAGGAGCATCTAGCCCAAGATAAGGTATAATTGTGCTGAATCAGGAAAGTAACCCCAGTAAAAGGTGATATAGGATTGTATGTGTATATGGAGGAGTAACTGGGGGAAGGTTCTTTGATATACATGACATATTATGGGCAAAAATATATAGCATGTGCAAATTTCACCACATTCTCCAAGGTACAGGGAAAGAGGAGGAGGTAGGCTAAGAAGGTGAAGGCTGGAGAGATAGGAATTAGTGTGATAAGAAGGCTTTGTATATTAGGCACATTGAATTTATTCTCTAGGCCAGAGTCTCTCAAGCTAGATTATGCATTTGAATTACCTGAAGTTTAAAAAAAAAAAATGCCTATTCATGTACCTGGCATCAATTCAGATTTAACTTGTCTGGAGCCTGAAGTAGGATCTGTTTTTTTGTTTTTGTTTTTGTTTTTAAATTTCACAGGTGATTTAATATGCAGCCAGGGTTGAAACAACTGCCTTGAAAACTTTGGAAGCCATTGAAAGATTTTTAGAAGTATGAAACATAATCAGATTTACATATTATAAATTTGTTCTTTCACATACCTGATTATAGAATACATATATAATGAGTGCATTGATATCATCCCCAAAGTTTAGTTTCTCTAATCTATGTGGCTATGATTGGCAGGTCTAGGTCTGAATACCAGGCCTAACCCATACTCTTTCTCTACACTTTGTGGTCTTGAAGGGGACCTTGAGTCACAGTCAAAGGGCATTTCCCAAACCATTTGACATCTCAAGGGGTCATGTCACTAAGTGGGTTATCACTTCCCTATTTTTCCATTTATAAAATAGTTAACAGTGCTATTCCCAAGAAGTCTATCCTTCCTGATAAATTTAGGTAACCCTTCCTGTGCTCAGTGGGCTTAACAGAGGGATTTATGGGGACATATGCCAGAGATACTCATCCGAGTCAAGGGGGAGTCAGGTAGGCATCTGAGTTGCATTTGAAAGATGAGAAGGTGTCAGGGAAGAGAAGGAAGGCTAGAGTTGGGATTGGCATTCCAGGCAGAGCGGGAATATCAACCAAGGTAAGGATGTAAGACAGAAAATACTGCATGTTAGCGCACATTGTGAGAGACGAAGCTGGGAAGGTATGGGGATAGATCATAGAGTGTCTTGTCTACCAGGTGAGGAAACTTGGATTTTACCAGGTAACTAATGAAAAAATGGATACGAGTGAAATAAAAGCATTTTTCATAGAGCCCTGGGAAGAACTAATATCTAGGGTAAAATTATCAGGAGAAAATATATTAGGCCAAAAACAGATAGTGAAGTCTTCACACAAAAATGCACAGTTGCCTATTTGGAATTCTAATTATTTGTTAAAAGAAATTTGCTAAAGTCCTAGTTAAACTGACTGTCTCTACTGAGATGAATATAACAATACCATTGTATTTCCTTAAAGATACAATCTGTTTCCAAGTGTGTGTGTGCGGGGACAGGGGAGTGGGGGCGGGAGGGGAAGGGTTTTGTTTTTGTTTGTTTTTTTGGAACTACCTTTTCAGTAATCACAGAGTTTTTTCTCCATTTAATCCTTACTCTGCAAAACCAACTACCTTAGCAAAGCATAAAAGTCTTTTGGACTTAGCTGCTTTGTTTTTCCAAGAATATAGCATACTAATTAAGGGCCTAGAGTTTGAAGTCAAATATACCTAAGATTTACAAACCATGTGATCTGGAACCATATGACCTCTGAACCTCAATTCCTGAACTTTAATGTGAAAATAATCTAAATGTTATAATCTCAGGAAAGGTTGTAACATTTAAGTGCAATAATTTTCTTCATATGTAGCATATAATAGTGGAAACGTCATTATACATTTGTCCAAACCCATAAAATGCACACCAAGAGTGAACCCCAATATAAACTACAGGCTCTTGGTAATAATGAGATGTCAATATAGCTTTAGTAATTGTAACAAATGTACAACTCTGGTGGGGGATGTCAAAGTGGTGTGGCTGTGCACAAATGAAAACAAAGGAGTATTTGGGAAATCTCTGTAAACGCCCCTCAATTTTGCAGTGAACCTGTAATTGCTCTAAAGAATAAAGTCCATTAAAAATAGATAGTATAATGGGAATTTAGATTAACAAAAAATCATCCATAATCCATCACTCTGTAATTACTGCTGATATTAACTTTGTATTATGCATTATTTTAGTGCTTTAATATTTATTTCTGTTAATGTTTTTGATTTTTTTAAAGAATAATTATTTCCAGACAGAAGTCTTATATTGAGCACATTGGTCAACAATTTAATCTCAAACACTGAGGTAAAAAGTTGAGGTGAGTGATACCATTTCTTATATAGATTTAAAGGGTAAATTTAATAGCATGTCTTTAAATAGAGCTAATTCTCAAATAGAAACTTTAACCAGAATCCAAATGGTTTAGAATCCTCAATTAACTTATCCATATAACATATCACTGTATTTCCTTAACGATACCCCCCATTTATGCTTTTAGGAGAAACTAACTAACAAAAAAACAAATAAATAAAAAGAAAGCAGAATTGATTTTTTAAAAAGAAAGTCATGGTCACACAGAACCATTATTAATGGATTATCTTAGTTCAGATGAAATCCAGCGAGAACTGACATTCATAAGCATCACATTCTCCACGATTGTCTAGAAAATACCTAATTGCGTTCAAATACTCTTAGCTAAACAGAAAATTCAATGAACTATAATAGCCCATTACTTTGATATTCTAATAAAATAGTCTTTGATGAATGTGAGTCATCAAAAATGGATCTCCTCTAATGTAGTTATTTTTGAGATTTTATATTCTAGAGTCTCATTTTTTCCTTCCCTAATCTTTTAACAAAACCTAATTTATGTTCTGATACAGACAATTCATGAGATGCTCACAAAAGACTCGGGTCATGCTTTGGAGTTCAGTTAACTCTTCTGGAAGAGACTAAGCTTAAGTGTTTTTACAGAGTAAAAATTCTCCAGACCTTGCTTGATGTGTCATAAATGTTAATATAGTTTCCAAAGCTCTCTGATGTACATTGTCTCATATGCTCTTAACAACTCTTTAAGCTTATGTAGTGTAGAAATTGTTAGCTATGACTTACAACAAAGGAACTGTGATTCAGAGATAAGAAATGGCTTTTTGCCTAAGTCCACAAACCTTGAAATTGCAGAGTTAGCACAGCACTCATTTTTGCTGTTGAATAAGCAACTTTGGATAAGTTGGAGACTTTCTTGGAGTTCTTCCATCTTATGATAGTAAAATGCAGTGACCAGTCTAGAAGATCTACAGTTCTGTAGAGCACAGAGCAATATGTTACTAATACTTAGGTATTAGGAAACCTTGTTTTGCTGGCACTCTTTCTTATCAGCTTCACGGATCCCTATTCCTCTCCATGAGCAGTTCTCAGAGTGTGGTCCACAAAGTGCTGTAGCCCAAGACCTCTTCAGAGGGTCTCTGAGGTTAAAACTATCAGAATAAAATTAAGAAATTATTTGTCTTTTTCACTGTCTTAATATTTGCATTGATTATACAAAAGCAATAATGGATTGAGTCTTGGGCACCTTAGTACCAAATCAAAGCAGAGATATACCGATCTATATCAGTAGGCATTCTTCTTCACCATCTAGCATGACATTACAAACAAAAGTAAAACAACACAAAATGAAAAAAGGCCTTGATGGAACAGTAAAAATTATTAATTTTAATAGCAATTCTGAGTGTACCTTTTTGTAATAGTCTATATGAAAAAATTAGAAATATGAATAAAGTGTTTCTGCTACATGCTTAAGTATGATGGTTTCAGACAAAAATTACTTGGGTGTATGAGTTGCAAGCCGACTTAACTTCTTCTTTTTTTAAAATATATTTTTATTGATTTTTTACAAAGAGGAAGGGAGAGAGATAGAAAGTCAGAAACATCGATGAGAGACATCGATCAGCTGCCTCCTGCATGCCCCACAGTGGAGATGTGCCCGCAAGCAAGATACATGCCCCCAACCAGAATCGAACCTGGGACCTTTCAGTCCGCAAGCCGACGCTCTATCCACTGAGCCAAACCGGTCTCGGCCGACTTAACTTCTTTTTGCATGGAATACCATTTTACTTGGAAGAATCTATACTAATAAAAGGGTATGCTAATTAGACTGGATAAAACAGAAGTCTTCCGATGTTCTTCTGAACAAAGCCATGGTGGCGGGGGCTAAGGCAGAGGTGGTTAGGGCCAATCAGTCCAGCAGGTAGAGCGGTTAGGGATGATCAAGCTGGCAGGGAGAAGCAGTTAGGAGTCATCAGGCAAGCAGACAGGTGAGTGGTTAGGGTCAATCTGACAGGTACGCAGAAGGGTTAGGGACAGGTGAGTGGTTAAGAGCCAGTTGTCCTAAACCAGTAGTCGGATATCCCCTGAGTGGTCCCAGATTGAAAAGGGTGCAGGCCAGGCTAAGGAACACTCTCCCCCATGCACAAATTTCGTGCACCAAGCCTCTAGTAGTTATTAAAAACAAATTATGAATAAATAATGAAAAAGACTATCATTTAAAAAACACACACCCGAAATTGCAATATTTGTTACTGATGATAAATTCAAGCTTCCAAGCAAAACTTAGAATAAACTTATATCCACCACAGTGAGCTGGAAAGTTTTCTAATATTTAATAACTTTTCTGACCAGATCAGTGGTAACATTAAAAGATACATATATAGGTATACATGTTACATATATTTTTAATATTATATAATGAAATGTGTGATCATTTAGAAAATACATATAGCTCAGTGAGCCAAAATTTTTCAGATGACTAATTCATGGATAAAAGATTCATTCAAAATGGATTTGAGAGAACAGAAGAATATGAAAAATTCCTTATATGGATTCAAATTGGTTGAAACCAAGAACAAAAACACTTGGTATTTCTTATCTTTCTTGGTCATGTTCTTCCCCATTTAGAATGATTTAGAATCCTCAATGAACTTATCCCTTATCCCCTATTTATGCTTTTCTCCCATCTTCTGTGTCTCTATATTTTTCTAATTCTTTTTTTTAATTAAATCTTTATTATTCAGATTATTACATTTGTTTCTGTTTTTTCCCCTCCATAGCACCCCTCCACCCAGCTCCCACCCTTCCCTCTGCCCTTGCCTCCCTCCCATTGATCTTATCCATAGGTGTATAATTTTTGTCCAGTCTCTCCCTGTACACCTCTCACCCTTTTTTCCCCTGAGAATTATAAGTCCACTCCCTTTCTGTGCTCCTGATTCTATTATATTCACCAGTTTATTCTGTTCATCAGATTTTTAATTCACTAATTTTTAGATTCACTTGTTGATATGTATTTGTTGTTCATAATTTTTTGGCTTTTACCTTTTTCTTCTTTCTCTTCTAAAAGAGTACCTTTCAGCATTTCATATAATACTGGTTTGGAGTTGATGAACTCCTTTAGCTTTTTCTTCTCTGTGAAGCTCTTTATCTGCCCTTCAATTCTGAATGTT
>JAAGEH010000018.1:53109197-53395880 GCA_011751065.1 Lasiurus cinereus
CAATTCGGAATGTTAGCTTTGCTGGATAGATTATTCTTGGTTGTAGGTTCCTACTATTCATCACGTTGAATATTTCTTGCCACTCCCGTCTGGCCTGCATCGTTTCTGTTGAGAAATCAGCTGACAGTCGTATGGTTGCTCCCTTGTAGGTAATGAAATGTTTTTCTCTTGCTGCTTTTAAGATTCTCTCTTTGTCTTTTGCTCTTGGTATTTTAATTATGATGTGTCTTGGTGTGGTCCTCTTTGGATTCCTTTTATATGGGGTTCTGTGTGCTTCCTGGACTTGTAAGTCTATTTCTTTTACCAGATGTGGGAAGTTTTCAGTCATTAATTCTTTAAATAGGTTTTCAGTATCTTGCTCTCTCTCTTCTTCTGAAACCCCCACAATTCTGATGTTGGTACGCTTGAAGCTGTCCCAGAGTCTCCTTACATTATGTTCACATTTTTGGATTCTTTTCTCTTCTTGCTTTTCCACTTGAGTGTTTTCTGCTTCTTTATATTTCAAATTTTTGACTTGATTCTTGCCTTCCTCTAGTCTGCTGTTAGGACTCTGTATTATATTTTTTATTTCAGTCAGTGTCTCTAGTTGGTGCTTTTTCATCTCCTCTTGGGACTCACTAAATTTATCCATCATCTCTAGTTGGTCTGTTTGCATCTCCTCTTGGGACTTGATAAATTTATCCATCTTTTCTAGCATATTCTTGAAAAATCTTATAAGCGTGGTTTTGAACTCTAAATCCAGTCATTTTTTTTCCTCCATTTCTTTTGTTTGTGATCCCTTCCCTTGTCTTGGCATTTTCACTATGCCGGGGAAACTTCTGTGTTGAATTCAGCCTTATGATACCAGACTTGCAAAACTGAAGAAGCCTCTGTTGAGCTTGGGATGGTTGGAGTCTCAGGGCTTAAGGGAGCACCTTGCCTTCTAGTCGGCCCCCCCCTCCACGGCCCCTGAGTCTCACGTGACTGGGTAATCGTTGGAGCGGTCTTGTGTGTGCGCGCCCGCAGTGCCTCTAGACTGCTGCCTTTCCAGCTCCCCTGCACACCAGGACCACACGAGTCTAGGTCCCCCGGGTTTCGCCCGAAACAGGGGCTTAGTGGAGTCAGAAGTGGCACAGTTGGGAGGGTCTGTCTCCCGCCCACTCGCGAAAGCCAGGGGCACAATCAGCAATCTGTCCTCTGCGCAGTGCCGTGTGCGCCAGCAGCCCTCTGATCTTTTGCGACTCCCCTAAATTTCCGTGCACCTCTCCCTTTTCACAGTCCAAACTCCCCCCGTATGAGTTTCAGCTGGATCTGGGGTTTAGTGTCGTAAGATAAGGGGTTCAATGTTGTTGGGAGTCTCCGTTTCCCTCCCGCCAGAGGAAGCCAGCCAGGTACTCCGGCACCGGCTCTCTCAGCGCACATGTCTCCGTACCTCAGCTTTTTGCAGCTCCTCTGGGTTTCTGTGAGCCCCTCTCTTTCCTTCTAGCTGTAGAACTTACACTCAGCCAGCTTTCCTGAGGTTCTGGATGATGTCCGTTCTGTCTTTTAGTTGTAGTTTTGAAATTGTTGTGCGAGGCAGCAGTGTAGGTGTTTACCTATGCCACCATCTTGGATTCTCCCTATTTTTCTAATTCTTTAAGGTCTGTCAAATCTTGCATATAAGAGACACTACAAATATGTACTTATTTGTGTTAAGTTAAAATTCATTAAAGCCAAGTCTTTCAAATCTCAAACTTCTCAAGAAAAAACTGTCTCCTATTTCCCATAAAGTACTGAGGATTAAGAAGTGCATTTATTACACTTTGCTCTCAGAGGACAAAAAGCTTCTTGCACACTCTCTACTTGGAAATTCCCGATGACAGCCCAATCCCTTGTGGTGTCTTACTGCATAGTCAACAGCATTTACTTGAAGCCAATAGTTATACGCTGGCAGTATATACCTCACTGCTCAGGAAGGCTGTAAGCCAGTGGTTCTCAACCTTTCTAATGCCGTGGCCCTTTAACTCAGTTCCTCATGTTGTGGTGAGCCCCAACCATAAAATTATTTTCGTTACTACTTCATAACTGTAATTTTGCTACTGTTATGAATCGTAATATAAATATAATGTGCACAGATATTTACATTACGATTCATTAACAGTAGCAAAATTACAGTCATGAAGTAGCAATGAAAATAATTTTATGGTTGGGGGTCACCACACATGAGGAACTGTATTAAAGGGTCGTGGCATTAGAAAGGTTGAGAACCACTGCTATTAAACCCTCTGAATGTTTGCACAATGAAGAGTTTACTTGCTTCCCTATCCACAGTTTAAACATGAGCATTTAAAGAGTATTTAATTGTTGTCCTTTTGTAAAAGGTTTTCCATTTAGCTGTGTCCTATATTGATTCAAAAGAAAAATTGCTTTATATAGAATACTCTTATCAATGAATAAGTTGGCTCTACTGAATGAGAAGGGCTTACTCCTCTTTTCTATAAACTTTTTAAAAAATGTTAGCAAGTTGGATACCACATAAGTATCTTAAAAATGCACTACTAATACCTACTAAAAGTGCTAATAGCAACAGCCATTTTGACTACTTGACTACAGTAAGTGACTCTTCTTTATGAAACTCAAACATCTAATTTAGAACACTGCATATAGAAAACACTAAAAACACATGTTGATTTAACTTACTGTTAAATTCTAAGACACATAATCCACAAGCTAAACCTAAACCTGTCTCTAAACTGAAGTTATTCAGAAAATATTAGCTTATTTTCAAGAAGGAGGAAGCGTTCTACGAGCTTTTTCTGAGTGAAAATATATTTTGAAAGCTTTATTTCTATGTGTTTTTTAAAATTTCTTTATTGATCACTGTGTTACATATGTGTCCCTATTCCCTCATTAACCCCCTATCTCCCCATGCCCTCAACCCCCTGTTGTCTGTGTCCATTGGTTAGGCTTATATGCATGCATACAAGACCTTTGGTTGATCTCTTCCCCTTAACCCATTTTCCTCTACCTTCCCTCTGACGTTTAATGGTGTGATAGATGTTTCTCTGTCCTTGGGATCTATTTTTGTTCACCAATTTATGTTGTTCATTATATTCCATAAATAAGTGAGATCATGCGATATTTGTCTTTCTCTGCCTGGCTTATTTCTTTTTTTTAAATTTTTAAATTATATTTTATTGATTTTTTTACAGAGAGGAAGGGAGAGGGGTAGAGAGTTAGAAACATCGATGAGAGAGAAACATCAATCAACTGCTTCCTGCACGCCCTCCACTGGGGATGTGCCCGTAACCAAGGTATATGACCTTGACCAGAATTGAACCTGGGACACTTCAGTCCACAGGCTGATGTTCTATCCACTAAGCCAAACCTGTTTCAGCTCTGCCTGGTTTATTTCACTTGGTATAATGCTCTCCAGTTCCACCCATGCTGTTGCAGATGGTAAGAACTCCTTTTTTACCGCAGTGTAGTATTCCTTTGTATAGATGTACCACAGTCTTTTAATCCATTCATCTCCTGATGGGCACTTAAGCTGTTTCCAAATCTTAGCTATGGTGAATTGTGCTGCTGTGAACATAGGGGTGCTTATTTCCTTTCTAATTGGTGTTTCTAGTTTCTTAGGATAGATATTTCTAGAAGTGGGATCACTGGGAGGTCCATTTTTAGTTTTTTTGAGGACACTCCATACTGTTTTCCACATTAGCTACACCAGTCTACATTCCCACCAGCAGTGAAAAGAGTTCCTTTTCTCCGCATCCTCTCTAGCACTTGTCGTTTGTTCATTTGTTGATGATAGCCATTCTGACAGGTGTGAGATGGTATCACATTGTTGTTTTGATTTGCATCTCTAGGATAATTAATGACTTTGAGCATGTTTTCGTGTCTCTTAGCCTTCCTTCTATTTTCTTTAGAAAAGTATCTATTTAATTCGTTGCCCATTTTTTGATTGGATTATTTATCTTCCTTTTGTTAAGTTGTATGAGTTCCCTGTAGATGTTAGAGATTAAGCCTTTATTGGTGATAACATTAGCAAATATGTTCTCCCATGCAGTGGGCTTTCTTGTTGTTTTCTTTATGGTTTCTTTTGCTGTGCAAAAGCTTTTCACTTTGATGTAGTTCCATTTGTTTATTTTCTCTTTAGTTTCCATTGCCCTTGGAGCAGTATCAGTGAAGAAATTGCTTTGGCATAAGTCTGAGATTTTGCTGCCTGTGGAGTCCTCTAGTATTTTTATGGTTTCCTGTCTTACATTTAAGTCCTTTATCCATTTTGAGTTTTGTTTTGTGTATGGTATAAATTGGAGGTCTAGTTTCATTTTTTTGCATGCATCTGTCCAATTTTTCCAACACCATTTATTGAAGAGACTGTCTTAACTCCATTGTATGTTCATGCCTCCTTTGTTGAATATTAATTAAGCATAGTGGCTTGGGTTGATTTCTGAGTTCTGTATTCTATTCCTTTGATCTATATGTCTGTTCTTGTGTCAGTACCAGGCAGTTTTGAGAACAGTGTCTTTGTAGTACAGCTTGAAATCTGGTATTGAGATCCCACCTACTTTGTTCTCCTTTATTAGGATTGCTGCAGCTATTTGGGGTCTTTTTTTATTCCAGATGAATTTTTGGAAAGTTCATTCTAGGTCTGCAAAATATGCCGTTGGTATTTTAATTGGTAGCGCACGGAATCTGTCAATTGCTTTGGGTAATATGGACATTTTAATGATGTTGATTCTCCCAATCCATGAGCATGGTATACTCTTCCATCTGTTTACGTCTTCCTCTATCTCTTTTTTCAGTGTCCTGTAGTTTTCTGCATATAGGTCTTTTACCTCCTTCGTTACGTTTATTCCTAGGTATCTTAATTTTTTTGGTGTGATGGTAAATGGGATTGCTTTTTTAGTCTCTCTTTCTGTGAGTTCATTATTGGTGTATAGAAATGTCATAGATTTCTTGGCATTAATTTTGTATCCTGCTACATTGCCGAAATCATTTATTAAGTCTAATAATTTTTGATGGAGTCTTTAGGGTTTCCTATGTGCAGTATTATGTCATCTACAAATAAGGACAATTTTTACTTCTTCTTTTCCAATTTGGACATATTTCTAGAAAAATACAGCCTTCCAAAACTCAACCAGGAAGATTCTAAAAATGTTAATAGGCCAATAACTATGGAAGAAATCGAAACAGTCATCAAAAGCTTCCAGCAAACAAAAGCCTAGGGCTAGATGGTTTCACAGGGGAGTTTTACCAAACATTCAAAGAAGAACTAAAATCTATCCTCCTCAGACTATTCCAAACAACTCAAGAGGATGAAACACTTCCAAGCTCATTCTATGAAGCCAGCATCACCCTAATACCAGATAAAGACAACACAATGAAGGAAAATTACAGGCCAATCAATATCTCTCATGAACATAAATGCCAAAATCCTAGCAAATCAGAGCCAGCAGTACATTAGAAAGATCATACACTATGACCAAGTAGGATTTATCCCCGAGATGCAAGGATGGTACAATATCCGCAAATCAATAAATATGATACATCACATAAACAAATTGAGAGATAAAAACCACATAGTCATATCAATTGATACAGAAAAAGCATTTGACAAAATCCAACACTCTTTCTTGATAAAAGCTCTCAGCAAGGTAGGAATAGAAGGATCATACCTCAACATAATAAAAACCATATATGACAAACTCACAGCCATCATACTCAATGGGCAAAAAATAAAACCATTTCCTTTAAGAATAGGAACAAGACAGAAATGCCCACTCTCACTAGTCCTGTTCAAGATAGTACGGAAGTACTAACCATTGCAATCAGACGAGAAGAAGTAAAAGGCATCTAAATTGGAAAAGAAGTAGTAAAGTTGTCCTTATTCCTATGTTTTATAGCTTGCATATTCTAAGTAATAGTTGTCCTTAGGATAATTATGGCACCATTTGAAGAAAGATACAAGATTTAATTTATGTATTTTTATTTTCAAAGCTTTTCTTTAACACTTGCCATATACCATCAACTTCTGAGGCTTTCTGACAGGAGAACTGAGGCTCAGCTTTCTAATGAGGGACATTTTAATCACCAGAGCCAAGCAACCAAGCTCAGAAGCATTTTATTTGTACAGCAAAGAAACAAAGCATGTAATATTCAAGTTAAGGAGAGAACTTGATTAACACTCTAAGAATAGAACTGTATTACATATTTGGGTCCTTACTCTCCCACTCCTATCTATAAATCCTAGATGTTTAATTAAAAAACAACAACAATCTGGGTCCATATACAAATAAGTTATGTTATGTCTTGGCCATTAAAGGTCTAATCAGACACCATGCAATAATAATACAAGTTCACTGTTTTTAAAGCTGTCAGTTTTTCCTTTTTTAAATCCCTGCTCTCAACTTCTATGGGTGCTATTTAGTAAATTTTACAAAGGCTGAATGAAACAGAACATATAGCATAGTTATCTCCTCAGATGCTTAGCCGTATTTTACATATTTAAGAAAAAAATAGAAATACAACTTTTTACCAAATTTTGCCACTGCTTTCACATTTAATATCAGATGTGCTCATAGGAAAAAGGTTTACAATCAATCTGCCACATGAGATGCATATTTATAGAAACACTGCCATAAATGTTAATGTAATACTGTGTCAAATAGCAGTTCCACCAAAAAGTGTCAGACTCTTAGCAATACACTGCACTGACTGGGAATCGGAGGTTTTCCGCACTGTACGGAGAATCACATGAAATGGTCGCTTTGGCATGCCAGGCACCACCAAGTCCCTCATCTACTCCGTACTACACAAGACAGCTCTACAGTCACCAGACTGTGCCAGGGGAGTGGCCTTGCTTCATAAATAAGTTTGTGGTTCTCACTTTTTATTTGCATTTTTGAACACATAAGCACTTTTAGGAAAACATACAAAAATATACAAATATCAGCATAAAAATCCCTAAGCCATAGGTTATGGTGAAAGTCAAAACCTCCAAGAGAGCATTAGCACAAACACTGAATGTGATTTTTTCCCCAGAGTGACAGGAATGCAGCTCTGATGTGTCAATCCACCCTGCTCACATCCCTAGGCACCACACTATGCCATCATACTACCAGCTGACCGGAAACGTTTCCCGTAAGTCCTATGATTACTCACCAGACTTACAGCCTTCCTTTTCTGTGAGACTGTCAGGGGAGTTCCCAGCCACCTTATTTTTCTTCTTTCTTAAATCTCTTTGGACTTGCTCTTCCCATTAAAATATTTACATTCATTCTCTATACAAATCTAAATATATGAAATAGCATGCAAATCTGTTCATTGTTTTATGCATATATCCATTCAAAATACTTAGTGATGTATTACTTTGCTCTGGATTACTCTTCACAGGGAAACTGTAAATGTCCCATGTGTCTCATTCCCCAGGACATTTCAGCACCACACTTGCCTCATAGTGAGAGCTCAATGTATGTTAGGTTAATAATGATGGACAAGAACATAGTTTGAAAGTAGCTACATTCATATTCAAAATAACATGATTAATAAATGAGAAAAGAAGTACTATAGTATTCTAATTAGCACTGCAAAATCACAATTACAGATGAAACTACCTTCTGCCTCTGAAACCTGGCTGTGCACTTAAGTGTGGCAACTGCAGAATGTCCTTGAGAGAGAGGAGCTCAGCTAGTGGCACTCTAGTTGGAAAAGAGTTGGCACAATATAGCAGAAGGTCTGAGTATGACACGTTACCACCTCAAAGCTCACCTTCCCACAGATCCTGGTGGAATTGAGCCCTTTCCACACAACAGGGTCCTTAATAATACACCTTCATACCACCCTTTCTTCTCTCTGTTTAATCCAAAGAATTACCATGTTTTCATCAACTTATTGAGATACTGTGTGCTTAGCACTTTGTAGGCACTGATCAAAATGCCAGGCATCTGTCTCTCAGGCCCCTTTCCTTTGACTTTATATGCTGCTGTCATCTTGAATAATTCCTATGGCCCTAGGATGAACCATCTAAAGCCGCTGGGAGACCATTTCTTGGCCTAATTATCTGCAATGAACCTCACACCTCCTCCATAACCACAGGTAGAAGTGCTCAGTTCTAAAATCTGAAACTCTAAACTTCCACGTGCACCATAGCTTTTCTTCTTTTTGTTTCTTCCAGTCCCTGAACTTGTCACTGGGCACCTCTAGGCCACCCAGAATGCCTCCATCACTTTTAATTAATTTTGTTTCTTTTTGCTTTCTTTGCTTTTAGTGTTGATCCATTTCTTTGCTTTTGGTGTCGATCCATTTCTCCTTCACTATGTGCTTTTTAAAGTACAAAATATATGCTTTGCATATTCTTTAATTTCTTTAAAAATATGAAGAGCCACATATTAGTCTTTTTCCTTGAAATAATTCTTTTTATCAAATGATGTCTGTATAAAGTGGACATGTAAGGAGAGTTAGATTCCAATGTTCTTTTCATTCATTTTCTTCTTTTAAATTCTGAGTGAATCACAATTTAGAAAACAAGTGGTGGGTGTTTCAAGAGTCAGTAAGAGTTGCTGATTATAGGATATTTCACTTCTATTTAAAGCAAAAAATCATCATTTATAAACACTTATTTTTTTCATAGGTGAGTTAGAGAAATAGAAAAATGGATAAGACATTGTCATTAACCTTGGTACATTTAAAGAAAAAGACATGCAAATAATACTGAATTATAATTATTTCCAATAAAATGTGTTAATGTCTATCATACAAAGATAGCAGTAAGAAGGATATGGGAATTCCTTGCCCATGGTGATTAGAAAAGACTTCATAGAAGTCATTAGGTTTTAACTGCATCAGAAAATTGTTCAGAACAAATTTGATTGTACTTGCCACAGAAAGGAAAAAAATCGGGGAGAGACATATTATTAAAATACATTTGGAATTTTCTCATGATACTGAAGTGATTCTGATGATTTCTATTATTACTGATGATTTCTATTATTACTGACAGACCTTTATCATGACAGCCAATAAATCTGTAGCAATATATTCTCAGGCTTATGGAAAAAAAGAATCATATTTAATTGACATTTTATTTGCACAGCCAAATACAGAGGAAATAATTGGTTTTATTTCCCATACTTACTGAAAACTTCTCCAGTTAATTATAACCTAAGCACTGAGTGGTTGTGACAGCAACTATACACCTGATTCCTCCACAGCTGTTTGCTCCTGTAGTGCACAATGAATTCATGTACCAATGCACAACTTGCAGAAAGAACACCACTGATTCTTTTATTTGATGTCATTTTTCACTAATTTACCAAAATAAGTGAATAAGGAAATGTTCCCTCACTCCTTTCCATTGCGGGTAAGAGCACAGTACCCTTAAAAATGACAGGAATTCTGCCCTAGTTGGTTTCGTTCATGGATAGAGAGTCCGCATGTGGACTGAAGGGTGCTGGGTTAGATTCTGGACAAGGGCACATATTAGATTGCAGGCTTACCCTGATTGGTGCGTGTGTGTGAGGCAATCAATTGATGTGTCTCTCTCATGTAGATGTTTCTCCTCTTCCCTTCCAAATTCTTTAAAAATCAATGGGGAAATATCTTTGGTTGGGTATTAACAACAAAAAGGAATTCTTATTAAAAATTACTTCACTTAGAGTCCTCCAGTTCCTCATTAAAGTATCTATGAGGACAAAAGAAACTCTACGCAGGAGGCTTATTGAGCTGGATTGAGAAACATAATCCATAGCCTTCCTTGCTCTCTGTCTCAATTCTCCCATACTTGCCAACCCACAGCATGGGAGGATCCAGGAGCACTAATGCTGTGTATAGGACAAGTTGCAGCAAGGGTCTAGAAATTGTCAACGTTTAGTACTCTGGTGTTACTATATCCCACCTGCTCATCAAAGCACTCTGGCCCGGAATATACAGTATTCCATGTCAGGGCCAGGAGAAAAGCACTGAACACAGGTGCCACAGTCTTCTCTCCAGTGGAGAAGTGGGATGGGGGTTTTCTGTTACCTCAGTATACAATGACCAGGGCTAACAAACATGGCATTTGTGGGGAAATCTCAGTCAGATCCAATAGAAATTTTCTCATTACTTCATACGGGAAAAGGAAAAGTCAATTAAACAAACAGAAATATAGACCCTCATGAGAAACAGTGAGGTGACACATAGAAGAAATAATATCCTAAATATGAGGAAGAGAAGACTAGAATCGACTTACTAAAGAACCAGAATAAGTAAAGAGAAGATGGTTAAACAAGTTCAATGGCATTAATGGGTACATGTTCATTATAAAAAGGTAAAAGCCAATGAAAGATAAAAAAGGACAACATACTGAATTATAAAAAGCATAGAGTGAAATAAAAATGTAAGGTGGTGAAATGAGGAAAAATTCCAAAAGGAAAACTGAAATACACACTGAAGATAATAAACTGACAAAACAACATTAAAGGAAACTGAAAAAATAATGAAGAAAGAACTTGAGAAGTTTGCTTTCCATATAATGGGTAAGGACAGATAAGGGCTGAACATCTGAACATCGTTGCGAGTGAGAAATAATAAGAAAGAATGACTACAAAGAGATGATTGTCCCAGTGCTGAAGCTCTCCCACCAGGAGAATTTGCCATTCCTGGCTGACCAACACTGTGGCTATTTCCACACAGGACAGAACAAAGGCTGCAGCCTATTCAAGGTGGGATTTTGGAGCTGAGGCCATCCACATCTCCTCTCCATTAGTATGTGAATTAGGAAAACAAAACGAAGCTCAGAGAGTAAGAGTGTGAATTCTTGCTTACTTCCCTTGATTCCCAGTGGATAGGAAAAAAAGGGAAAAGTCTTTCTGTAAATTTGAATCATAAACCTACCCTTACAGGTTGGAGATTAAGTTCACATATACTTTAAAATTTATGTAGACTGTATTATTCCTTATAGGTTAAGTAGTCATAAGTCCTAAAGCCATTGGTATGTGATGTTTTTTGTTTTTGTTTTTTTTTCCCCCAGGAGGCTACGGAAAGAGTATAAAAATCATGGACTCTGTTTCATATTCTATTATCAATATAACATATATTATAGTAAATCCATATAAAGCAAATATAAAATAAAATATAAAACCATTGCTTTTAACTTCTTTCTTCAATGTAGCAGAAATTGGGGTTTGGTTGTAGGCATGATCACAGCTATAAATATAACAATACACTCTTATACATATATCCACTGCATAATTTAAATTTTGAAATAAAATGTATCAAATTACTGATTTATATGTATTTAATGTTTTGTATTCACCTCATCATTCTTTAACAAAAGGTTTCAATTTGCAATGCAAACTTCTGAATTAATAAGCAGAAATTTAGAGAGCTGAGAAAGCTTAATCAATTTTATGGAGAAACAAATTGTCTATATCTTCAAGATGGAGAAAATTAACCCCAATTTATCACGCACTGAAGAACTTCTGTTATGTTTTGAAGGCTTTGAAAGATATTTTACTGCGACCTCTCCATGTATATAGAGAGCCTCTGTTTGCAGGTATAAAAATGATCAGGAATTCCAAATCTAAATTTTAGAACATGCTTTATCACCAGGAACTCTACTTTTAAAGAATTAATATCATGATTCCAAAAGCATAATGACTGTGTCAATAGAAAGACAAACATAAATTCATGAGCCACTCAAACAAGCATCAGTGATGTCAGCATGCTCTGTGTGGGCATCTGTCTCTATAACCCTTGAGAAACTCTCCAAACTAAAGTAGTAAAATGGCCAAAAAAGGGGATTGATCATGATGCAGACTGTGTGAAGAGTTCCCATCAAACACATGTTGGATTGGCTGCCTCTCTAAGTCTTTGATTCAACTGCCTCAGAATTAAAAATTATACATCCACTGAACAGTAACTGCATCTGATTTTAGAATTATGTTCAGTGGGATAGATTTTCCACAGCCACTCAACTAGTTAATTAAACTAGAACAGAACCCAGAGCTTCCAACTGGCACTGTTTTCTTTCCACCCATTTTACCAATTTTATTATATCTCTGCCTTCAACTATGATCAAATCATGAGTAAATTAATGATTACTTAATGTCAGCCCATTTTTAAGAAATAATATATTCATTTTTATACTTTGAATTGCACTGGCATAGCTTCTTCAGATATAGCTTATTCATCAGTTATGATGTTCATTATATTCCACAAATGAGTGAGATCATGTGATATTTATCTTTTGCTGACTGGCTTATTTCACTTAGCATAATGCTCTCTAGGTCCATCGATGCTGTTGTGAATGAAAAGAATTCTTTTTTTACAGCACCGTAGTATTTCATTGTGTAGATGTACCACAGTGTTTTTTTAATCCACTCATCTGCTGATGGGCACTTAGGTTATTTGCAACTCTTAGCTATGGTAAATTGTGCTGCTATGAACATAGGGGTGCATATGTCCTTTATGATGGATTTTTCTGGTTTCTTGGGATATATTCCTAGAAAAGGCATTACTAGATCAAATGGAGTTACATTTTTAATTTTTTTTAGGAAACTCCATACTGTTCTCCACAGTGGTTACACCACAGTCTCCATTCCCATCCGCAGTGCATGAGGGTTCCTTTTTCTTCACATCCTTGCCAGTACTTGTCATTTGTTAATTTGTTGATGATAGCCATTCTGAAAGGTATAAGATGGTATCTCATTGTCATTTTGATTTGCATCTCTGGGGTGATTAGCAACTTAGAGCATGTTTTCATATGTCTCTTGGCCTTCTGTATGTCAACTTTCAAAAAGTATCTATTTAGGTCCTTTGCCCATTTTTGTGATTGGATTGTTTATCTTGTGTTAAGATGTATGAGTTCCCTATAAATTTTGGAGATTAGGCCCTTATTGGATATAACATTGGCAAATATGTTCTCCCATGCAGTGGGCTTTCTTGTTGTTTTGTTGGTATTTTTGCTGTGCAGAAGCTTTTTATTTTGTTGTAGTCCCATTTGTTTCTCTTTAGTTACATTGCCCTAGGAGCTATATTGATGAAGCTATTGCTAAGACATATGTTTGATATTTTGCTGCCTATGTATCCTTCTAAGATTTTTTATGGTTTCCCATCTTACATCTAAGTCCTTTATCCATTTTGAGTTTATTTTTGTGTATGGGGTAAGTTGGTGATCTAGTTTCATTTTTTTTTTTTTGCATGTATCTGACAATTTTCCCAGCACCATTTATTGAAGAGACTGTCTTGATTCGATTGCATGCTCCTGCCTCCTTTGTCAATTTTAATTGAGCATAGTGGTTTGGGTCAATTATTGAGTCTTTAACATATTTTGAAAAGAATAATCTGCCTACATTTTTATAGCTTTCTCCTTAGTTGGATTTTTTCAACAAGCCTATATGGCTTTGGATTGAAACAGGAAAAGAGTAATTAAAATTACTAAACATATAATGAGAATTACATAACAGAAAATTTTGCAAAATAAGGCCTATTGAATTGATCTAAAGAAAATTTTCTTTTACAGATAAATAAAACAAAAAACTCAGGTATTTATCCTGTGTTAACTTCTCAGCAAAATCTTCTAAGTGGGAGTTGTACTCCTCAGAAATACTCTGATTGCATTTTATTTTAACTGGTCAGCGCTTACATGGCAATCAACCACAAAACATTTATTTGAAATAAGTACAGTATATAATCTTCAGTAGGTTTCTAAAAAGCTAAGAAATTCTTTTTTAATCATCACATCACCCCAGAAACTTGACAGAAAATCCTGTGAAACAGTCTTAGAAACAAACCAAAAAATCTACCTACCACCCATCCGCTTAATGTCTAAGAGAATCAGAATTTATATTTGTTCCCCCATTTCTACCCCCATTCCTCTCCTGCTCTCTTTTCTAATTTCCTGCTAAGGAGAGTACGTTTCTCTCAGATCTGAATTTTCACCATTCATGCTGCTGGTGCACAGTTACATGACCTTGACTACTACTGAAGGGACTGGAAAGTAAACAAAATAAAAACAACGCAAGGATTCTTGCCATACTGCTCAGCTCAGAAATGCTGCATTCTCTGTCCACCTGCCAGAAAGATAGGTTCCTGTCCAAGCTTTTGATGACTTTAAGCACTATAGTTAGAGTGGGGCTGATCTTAGATCAAATCTCAGAGATAAAAGAGGGGAAAAATGGGAAACATACCCCATATGTTATTTTTGTCCTCAATAATTCACAGGCCCCCGCTTTTTTATTTCAGAGTCTCAGGTAGTTGCTTTTTTTCTCTTCTTTTTTTAGTTTAGTGGGGGAGAGAGGGAGACTGTAGTAGCTTATTCTGTCTTAACCAGCACCCTAAGTCACATTTTGGTTTTTGAATGTTAAGAATTGTAAGTTTTATTATATAAAAGTAAAGTCAGGAAGCAAGCCTAATTTATTTTATGGCCTCCCATGACAAACCTTTCAACCCGCAGTAGATGCTACTTGCCTTCGTCACACAAGGAAATTTAGACATCACCACCAGACTGATTCTAGTACCTCTTCAAAGTGTTTCTTAGATATTTGTCCAAGATTTACACTGAAGGGAGATGAATATTATAAACTTACATTCCTTGAGAAAAACAAAAATCTTTGCGGTTACTCATACCTGGTTTTTATAGAGCTTGGTTTAGAAACCATCATTCATAATGATGGAAACAATAATGCAAACATAATATCTGGAAAATTGTTCTTGAATATGATTTTGTCATAAATTTTTATAAATGTGTATTAGCATTAGTGGAGTGTTCTGTTTTAAGCTTTATATCTTATTGAATAGTAATAAGAGCACCTAATAGCCATTGGGCACTTAAAATATCAATTTTGCTAATTGCAAATACAGATTATTTAATGAGACCAACAAAAATTGTGATAGAACTATTGCTGTCAATATTTTAAGAGAAGAAAATCTGAGATTTAAAAGGATTATTATTTTTTACTTTATCCTTAAATACTTATTTCTAAAAGCTAGGGATCTTCTAAAATTATTACTAAGAACGTTATCACGCCTAAAAAATTAATGCCTTAGTATCATCATCATCATATATATGTGTGTGTGTGTGCGTGTGTGCACACACAGTGTTCAGCTTTCTCCAACTGTCTCAATTTATTATATTTTATGATTTGTTCAAATCATGTTACCAATATGATTCATATATAGCAAGAATTGGCAAACTTTTTTTGTAAAGAGCCAGACAGTAAATATTTGATGCTTTACAGGGCATATGGTCTCTGTTGGAACTACTCAACTCTGTTGTCTTAGTGAAAAAACAGCCATAGACAAGGCATTAATGAATAGGCATGGCTGTGTTTCAATAAAACTTGATTTACAAAAGCAGGTGGCAGGCCAGATTTGGCCCAAGGACTACAGTTACTCCATCCCTGATATATACCAACCAGTTAATATGTCTCTTGAGTCTCTTAAAATACAGGCTCCTTCTTTTATTCTTTCTCTATGCTCTTCTCATTATAATGCAATCTGTGTGTTGAAGAAAATGAGTTGGTTTCCTGTAAGGTCTAAATTTTTTTAAGGTGTCCCCCAGCCCCGCCCTACCCTAGAACTTCACCACACTATTGTCTGTGTCCCTGGGCTATGCATATTTAATATCTTCCCATTGATCCTTCCCTCTTCCCCTCAGAGATCTGTCAGTCTGTTCCATTCATCCATTTTACCAAGTGTATCCTCATGGTTAATTTAACATGTTCTTCTTTCTATATTGCCTATACATTTGTAATTCATTCTAGAGCCTTGGGAGTCCATTTGTTGACAAAACAGTACTTCAGAAGTCACCTGGCATTTTAGCTAGACATCGATTCCAAAGCTCATGCCCTTAGGCACAATGATTTATCTTATCCATTGAGGCTTCTCTTAAAGATATCTAGCCCTGGTGGGGTGGCTTAGTTGGTTGGACCATCATTCCAGACACCAAAAGGTTGCAGGTTTGATTCCCAGTAAGGTACATACCTAGGATGTCACTCTCACATCAATGTTTGATATTTTTTTCTCTTCCTTCCTCTTCCTCTAAAATCAATAAAAGGTCTTATTCTCTTAATGATGATTAAAAAAAAAATCTATATGTGGCAAATGCCCTAGTTAACTTTCACCTTTATTGCCGGTTTAGCTCCTAGATTTCCTTAATAAGTAGCTGCTTCAAAAGGCATTCAGCAACATGGTAATGTTTTAACCAATCATGTGTATTGGGAGAATTTTAAGCCTTGTTTAATTTTTACCTAATTCCATTATTTGAATCAAAAACACTGGTAAAGGAAAAACTTCGCTAATCTAAACAGAGCTCTTTAGGAGGAATGTCTCCTAAGTTCCTATTAAGCAAAACTAAAGCAGGAAAAGCCCACACTGAAGACTACTGATCTCCATGTTGTCCCCTAGAGCCCAGTTTGATGCACACCTGCTCTCCCTGTGGACTGACTGTTAACTGAGCCAGGCTTCCAAGATCTCCATGGGATCAAAGTATGCACACTTTCAGAAAGCATTATGGTTCCGCTCCCAGCTGAACGAGGTCACCTCTTTCTTGATCAGACCTATGACTATTTTTCTCTTTATCTTATTACAAAATGCTTATTTTATGACTATATTTTACCTGGCTATAGACCATTAGTTTACTTTAAAGAAAGTATATATAAACTCATTCCAGATTCAGAATCTTTAATTTGTTCTATTTTTATATGTGAGTTGCTTTTTATTTAAGTTAAACATATCGGAAAAGTAAAAATGCTTTCTGAGCAGCAGAGTATTTTCGTTTTCTTCTGCTAAATGCTTTTCTTCTAATTTAAAAAATCAATTTTCATGTAAAAATTTCATCTACTTTGCAAATATTAGGCTTCTGAAGTATTTAATATAAGTATGTACATAATACTCTAAATTCAGATTTCACCCCATCTTTATCAATATTCCAAAAGCATTATTCATTTTTAATAGCATGGTTATTATACCCAAAAACATGCTGAGTAGATAGAGGTATGAACTCTAAAAGGAGAAAAACACTCCTATAAATTATCCATTAAAGATTGAGATTTCATTTTAAATTAATATAGTTCTGATAGCCAAAAAGACTTTTCCTTTTATAATCTATTTTATATTTCTAATTCTGAAATATTTTTTCAACAGAAAAGTATTTCATAATGGAAAAAAGCATAGCTCTTGAGTAAACACAATATACAGGGTGCCGCAGAAGTAGGTTTATCCTCATTAAGAGAATAAGATCTTTTATTGATTTTAGAGGAAGAGAAAGGAAGAGGAAAAAAATATCAAACATTGATGTGAGAGTGACAATCTAGGTATGTACCTTACTGGGAATCAAACCTGCAAACTTTTTGTGTCTGGAATGATGGTCCAACCAACTGAGCCACCCCACCAGGGCTAGATATCTTTAAGAGAAGTTGGTTTATCTGTTCATATTAATTAATAAATAATAATACAAGAATAAAATTTTTGTATACTTACAACTATAAACCTATTTTGCCTCACCCTGTATATATTCAACACCATTAATATTTTTTTCAAATATACTTCAAATTCTGTATCTTTAAAAGAAATTTTAAATGTATAAATATACTGAAAGAGTGTTGTGTGTGTGTGAACAGTTTTGTATATATAATTTTCAAAACTTGTATATTTGAGTATCTTTCCTCCTTAAATACTTCATTCTTCCTTATAATTCAATATTATGCTTTTAAAATTTATCACTCTTAATACATTAAGACCTAATTAATTCATTTTAACTGCAATAGAATATTCATTTTTGACATACCACATTCAGCCATCTTTTAAAAATAACTACTGTTATTTCCAATTTTTTACAAAAAAATGTACAGATACAGTAGACAAGCTGTATCTTAGAGGATAAACATCGTTAACTTTACCTGGTGATGAATTCAGTTTTCCCACAAAAATCACAAACACTTGATATTGTTCTCAAATTAACTTTAAAAATAATTATGTCAATATAATCAGTAAATCATAAAACAACTTACTGTTTTGTAATTTTTTCATTCCCATGGTACTGCTGAGCTTGAGCATCATTCAAGTTAACTTTTATGTTTCCTCTTCTATTAAACTGCCTTTTCACTTTGTTAGCTGTTTTCTATTGGATTGTTTTTCTCTTTTTCTTATCAATGTGTAGTTCATTACACAATAGTGGTATTAATCCTGTATTTTGTTATAAGTTATACATATATTTGAAGACACCTTACACTTATTCACCATGCCAAGCATTGAAATACACCTTCATAAATAAATTTTCTTTCTCATTTGACTTGGTTCCATAAACATGTTCCTAGCATACTGAGGCCTCAGGAACTTGACAGCAAGTTGGGAGGAAAAGATGAAGCTGGCAGTACCAACTGAGAATAGGCCCCAGGAGAAAGCAAAGGAGGCTGATGACTAGGCCTATATCCTCCTCAAGTGGACCTCCTACTAGTTGTTATTGGAAGGAAATTTCATCTATTGAATGTCCTTAATAAAAAGTTCCTAGCTAAAGAATTACTTATACCAGACAGACATTTATTTCTCCATGAACATGGCCATATAAGCTATAAAATTATGTAGCTTATAAAATGGAGATCTGTAACAACTTCAGTCTCTCACTGTGTGAGGAGAGCAACAAAAGTCTCATTTGGGGACCACATGTCTTTTTTGAGGACAAAGATACATTTCTCAAAACTAGGACCTCGAGAACCACACAGGATGTCCCTCATCTCTTTCTACTTCCTCTGTACCTGTTGACTGTCTATCTCTTTGAAATTATTAGTAAAGGTGATATAGAATAAGTTCTCTGATTCACAGGGTTCAATCCAAATGTGAGTTTGCTCAGTATCTGCAACTATTTTGTCAGGGCTAAGCCTCGACCCTCTACTAACCACTATATTATTTACTTTGTGCCTTGTTCTGGTCTTTCTCCTATTTGATTTTACCTGGCAATACCGTACATAAAAACTTTCTATTGATTTAGCTTCTTCCTAAAATGTTATCTCTGCCACCTTCCTACTTATCCTAAGCTCAAGGCAACTTGAGGCCCCAATTGGAGCTGGGAATGTAGTTATGTTTTTTTAATATGTATATAAAGATAAACTAAACATTCAGGCCCCCTTTTCCAGCTTACCTTTCCACATTAACAAAACACTACTTTTGTTAAAATCTGAAAATAAAATACATGGATAAACCAGCTTTCCATAGTATAAAATTTAATCTCTCCGCCCCAGGCCCCGCGCGCGGCCCACGTCGCCTGGCCCTTTATAATCCTCTTAGGCCCCGGGCCAGCCACGGGGCCCAATCATATAAGGAAAATGCTGCAGGCTCATCCGGGGCTGCGCTGGGGGCCCGGGGACACCCCCGCCCTACCTACGACCCTCCCTGCAGCCCCCCAACACCCAGCCTCCCCGCCCCCGCTCTGCGACCCGACCCGGCCGCCCGCCGTCTCTCTCCTAAAATTTAATCAATGCCTGATCATAAAGCGGATTCTGTGAAAATCACACACATCTAAAGAAAACTGTAAACTTATTATTTTTAATCCTTATTCAAGGAATGATATATTTTTTCCATTGATTTTTCTCAGAGAATGTGGAAGGGAGGGGTGAGAGGACCAGAGAGAGAAACTTTGATATAAGAGAGACACATCAACTGGTTGACTCCTACCTCCTCCTATCCTCTCCCTCCCACCAGGGCTGGGGATCAACTCTGCGACCTAGGCACTCACCCTTGACCAGGAATTGAACCTGCAACCCTTCAGTTCATAGGCTGACACTCTAATCATTGAATTTTGCTGGCTGGGGGAAAAACTGTAAAGTTATTAATAAAATTTTTACACATAAAGCAGAATTTACTAAAAATAAATCTTTTTTCTTTCTATAAGGACTAGAGGCCCGGTGCACAAAATTCATGCATTTGGGGTGGGAGTTCCCTCAGCCCAGCCTGTGCCCTCTTGCAGTCGGGAGCTCTCAGAGGATGTCCAACTGACAGCTTAGGTTGGCTCCCAGCCAGCAGTTAAACATCTTTAGTGCTGCCATGGAGGCAGCAGAGGCTCCCGCCACCACTGCTGCACTTGCCAGCTGTGAGCCGGCTTCTGGCTGAGTGGCACTCCCCCTGTGGGAGCACACTGACTACCACGGGGCAGTTCCTGCATTGAGCGTCTGCACCATAGTGATCAGTGCGTGTCATAGAGACCTGTCATTCCACCATTCAGTTGATTTGCATATTAGCCTTTTATTATATAGGATGTTCAGCCCATAGATGCTCTGTAACTATTTATTTACTGCCTGGCTTTTCCTAGATATGGAAGCTGCTTGCATTCTATCTAAATATAGGAAGAAAGCCACTTAAGGAAGGAGTTACTCACAGAATTTTCCAACACAATGTTGCAGTGGCATAATGATTGGGAAATTAAAATCAATGTCTTGATTTCATTCTCAGTTTCAAACAACAAAAGAAGGCAGGCTTTCAAAAATCAATATGTCCACACTCTATGGAATCCTACAGGAGCCACTTTTTCAAAGTTATTCTCAAAATAAATAGAAAACCAAGGTGATTCTGTCACAAGATGGTAAATATACAATAATCATGAAGAGAAAATTATGTCACTCCAAAAAGAATGATAGCTACAAACTCTTAATTTAAATCAATTGATAAAAGCTCCAAGTTGAGAAATATAAATCACATATTGTCAATATACTAGGAAAGTTTTATCCTAAACATCATATAAACAATTTTTCAACATCCAAGGAAAACAGTATTCAAATAACACAGCTATAGTAAAAGATAACAAGAGGATATAAATCCTCTTTCCCAAAAAAACTGGTTAATAGTTACCTATTTTAAATGTAAAAACTTATAAAAACCTTGGAAGAGTATGAAATGTTTAGAATAGTGTTTAACAGCTTTAGTAGATATTATTTTTATGATGAAAGTTCCTATTTTTACCCTTACTATTCATGTTTTCTTTTAACATATTTATAAAAGCTATCTTGGTACTTACATTCTAGTTCCATTATTTCTGTCATTTAAAAAAAATATATATTTCTTTATTGATTTCAGAGAGAAGGTAGAGGAATAGATTAAAAACATCGATGAGAAAGAATCATTGATCGGTTGCTTCTGGGGATTAAGCCCACAACCCGGGCATGTGCTCTTGGCCGGAATCAAACCTGGGACCCCTCAGTCCACTGGCCGACGCTCTATCCACTGAGCAATACCAGCCAGGGCTGTTTTTATTTTTCATTAATTGATTATATTTATCATGCTTATGATTTTACACATTCTTGCTTCTTTGCATGTACTTTCTGAATGGCTGATAGACATGAAAGACATCATGTTGTTGAAGTTCTGTATTGTGTCGTTCCAACAGGCAGTTAATTTAGCTGTGAATCAGCAAGGTCCTCTCAGGGCTTCTTTATAAGCTTTGCTAGAATCCATGCAGCACAGCCTTTATCCTAGGACTATAAATCACCATGCTGCTAAGGTGTAACCTTTTGGGATCTCTACTGACTGCCCAGAGTATTAAAGAAGGTCTTGCCAATATGACTGGGTAGAATTAAGATGGCCCAAGCACTATGTGAGCTCTGGCCATGGTTCAGCTCAGAGTATCTTTGTAATTCTTCCCTGAGTAGATTTTCTTCACTTGGCCTTGTGAAGTGTCCTGAATACATGAAACTTAGTATTCAACATATAATCAAGAAAACTTCTATAAATTTCCTGAGCTATTTCTCTTCAGTTTTCTTCTCTCCATGAGCATGATCTAGAAAATCTACCTACATCAGTGCAGCTGACTCCCACCTGTGTCCCTTCAATTGAAGGAAGCTGCTGTGATTTGGCTGGGCTCCACCTGTGCCAATCCAGGAAGAGCCTTCAACCCCAAAGTCAAGGCAATCATGGGGCTCATGTCATATTTCCTATCTACAGAATCACAGTTTTGTACAACGTTTTGTCTTAAATTCAAATTAATATCTTTGTCCAGGTTTTTAGCTATTCACATTGGGAAAGATATTCTGTTAATAGTAAATTATCACGACTTTTTAAAATTCTTTTTTCAGAAATTCTGAGAAATTTTATTTTTTAATTATAATTAGATATTGTTTCTCAAAAAATCTTAATATCCTAATTTGGGATACAAGTCACTAATACGATTGAATGCAGTTAATTGAAACCAGTCAACTGAAATATATACCTTCATGAGTCAGTTTTAGAAAATGGTTAAGTTTTATATCAGAGGTCAAATTGCATAACAATAACCTAAGTGTCCAACAATACACTAATAAATCAAAGAACATAAATATCATAAAATACTACTGAGGCACTAAAAAAAATCACATTTTCTAGTGAGAAAGCAGAATACAAAACTATCTATTATATGATACAGATGTTTTTGGGGAGCAGGAAATTAAGATATAAAGAAAACAAAATGTAAAGTATGATTTTAGTATTTATATTTTTATTTATAGATTTTCTGCAAAATCTAAATTATATTAAAGTATTTATATCTGACAAAAATTTTTAAACCATTTTAACCTGACATTTATAATGGTAATCTAACATATATATTAAAGTAAACTTGTCTTCTATCCTTGTTTGTATATCAGCCTTTCCTATTTCACTTTACTTTTCTGAGTCCCTGTTCTCTTTCTATGATTTCATGATTGCCATATAGTGATATTTCCCAAACTTCAATGTATGCCCCTCTCCTTTCTCTTGTTTTAATTTCCTGTTTACATCTGCTTACATTTAGATTACTTCATTGTTTCAATTTAATATATACTTCATCATTTCCTCAACTTAATATATACAAACTCAACTTATGCCATTTACAAACAAGTATTCCTTCCCAGTTACCTAATCCTTCTCAGTGGTAACATTTTCCTCCTCTTAGTTTTATAATATTAATGTTTCATCTTTCTTCTTCACCTTAAATCTTTCCTTGAGTCCTTTGGATAACGCCTCTTATATCCAGTGATTATTTCTATTGCTGTTTGAGGGAGATGTATTGCATGGAGAGTCCCAAAGAAATGGCCTCCCTGTATTCACTCCCTACTCTGACTCCATCTTTTACCAGCATGCTACTAAATAAATCTCTGAGCCTGATATATGGTGGACACCTTGGACTAGAGTGAAAAACTATAAAACTGCATTTTCTATACTTCCTTGCTGCTAGGGTTCTGCATATGCTGCTGGTTCAGAAACAAATGCAGTCACAAAACTTTGTAGTGGAAACTGAATCACAGAGTGAGACAGGTGCAGGGCATACATTTGGCGCTTGTACACTGTGGCTGGACTGTTTTCTGGACTCTCTGACTGTAGCAGCAGCTTCTTGATTCAGCAGGTAGTGTCACGGTCATAATGGCAAAGACTATTCCTTTGGTAGCTAAATTCTGCTGGGTCCTTAAGGGAGTTATTCATGAAATAAGGCATGTGGTCTCTTAAGCCCTCCCAACAATTTAATAACTATTCATGCATCCTTTTAGGCACAAATTGTCTGAATTTTATTGTCTACTATTAAGAATAACAACTAACCCAGCTGGTTTGGCTCAGTGTTTGAGTGTCGACCTATGAACCAAAAGGTCAGGGTTCAATTCCAAGTCAGGGCACATCCCCAGGTTGCAAACTCAGTCTTCAGTAGGGGGTGTGCATGAGGTAGCCCATTGATGTCCCCGCCCCCCTTCTTTTCTGAAATCAAAAACTATTTTTAAAAAAGAATACCAACTAAGAATTTCTTCGTCTTTAAACTACAATTCTAACATCTTGAAGGATTATTAGAAGAATTGATAGAGACAATTCAGGTAAAGCGTATTAATAGCAAAAACGTAGTTATTGTTCTTGTGTTATTATTAGCACCATAACAATTAGAGAGTCAGGGTTTGAGTTATATCTTTAGCATATGTTCTTTCTGCAATCTTGGTCAAGTTACTTAACTGTTCTAAAAATTGATTTCCTTATAATGTAGATAAAAATATAACTACTTCATGAAGTGTTGTGAAAATTAAATGAGAATACATAATTTTTTTCTGCATTTTGTTATTCTCCACACAAATATCTCACTTGATCTGCTAATTTCCCACATTATTTCCTATTTTAAAATGCCATGACTTCACTTGTTTTCTCAGAATCCTGGGCACACATTTTTACAAAAACATGCAGTGTCTCTATATTCTGTTATCTCTTTTTCAACTTAAAGCCATTTTTCAAGTTGTTCCTTTTTCATGAAGTCTTTGCAGGGACTTACAACCTCCCTTGATCACTTCTTGATCTTGGAGCTCCTATACACAGCACTAGGCATTTTGACACTTTGCTTTTTTTCTTCTAATTAGTAAAATGTGCTTTATTTCTATCTCAAATTGACTTTTAAGTCCTTGAGATCAGTAGCAATTACATTAAAAATTTATTTAACAGAGTTCTTAGGACAGTTTACCATTTAGTAGTCACTTGAACAAATTGCTAACTAGATAATTTACCATATCATTCACTGAATTCAATTAGATTCTCTGCATATGCCATTAAATGTAGTACAGAGAACTCAGAAGAATTTGGTTAAATGTACTTGAATTTATATACATACATTTTTGTATTCTTAATTTTTTCCTGTTTACCAAAACATTTCTACCAGCCTCTAATTTCTTTTAATTGTACTTAATTCTACCATAGAAATAGCAATAATCTTAAATAACCTAACAAAATGAATGCATAATATACCAGTCAACTTTATAATATGGGAACGACTGCTGTTCCTTAGATCCATGGTTGGTAAACTGTGGCTCACAAGCCACATGTGGCTCTTTGGCCCCTTAGTGTGCCTATTCCACAAAATACCATGATCTGGGCAAGTCTATTTTGAAGAAGTGGCTTTAGAAGAAGTTTAAGTTTAAAAAATTTGGCTCTCAAAAGAAATTTCAATTGTTGTACTGTTGATATTTGGTTTGTTGACTAATGAGTTTGCCGACCACTGCCTTAGATGTATCTGTCAGCAGTGATATAAGATATACATATAAAAGGCCTTCAAGCACTGGTTTTCAACCTCAGACACACATTAGAATCACCTGGAGAAGTTTAATCACAGAGACCTCCATTTAATAGGAATGGTATATGGCTTGGGAACAAGATGCTTAAATTAAGCCAGATGATTCTCACAAGCAATTAGGAAGAACCACCACTGGTCAGAGGCTATGCTCCACTCAGCACCCTCTCCCATTCACTTTCTCTCACTGCTTTGCCTTAGGAACATGCTGCTTGCTTGGAGATTTAAGGCCATTCACCTAAGCATTCCTTTGCTGTCACCAGTGGCAGCTTTAGTACACATACAAGTACAGGTAACAGGATATTATTTTGAAAACTATTTTCTGAACAAAGCTTTCCATCATTTCAGTAGACAGTAATAGTATTTACATATATAAGAAATAAGGTAATAAGTAAAATAGCAGCCTGGCAAAAAGAGAAGGGAGGGGATGTTAAGAAAAACTATAGCCTTATTAACAATAAAGAAAGGTTCCAGTTTCAGTTATAAGTACCTGATTGATGGTATCCAGATCATCAATGAAGCTATTTACTTCTGATAGAAGCAGAGATATTATAGATTTTCTCAACAAGCTGCAAGTTCCCAGGGTTACCAGGCTCTGAGACACACAATGCTGTACCTGAAACTGAAGATAAAAATGAGTAGGTTTCTACTTTTTATCAGGTCGGGTCAAAATAGATTTAATGGACATTTTTCTAAGACTTCACTACTAAGCTCCATGCTGTGGGGAATACAAAAAGTGTCAATGTAATTCTAGGTGAGTCTCAAGCACAATTATGAAATAGATAAATAATATAAGTAATGAAATTTTATATACCAGTTCATATTTTAAATTGTATGACAAGGTGCAGAAAATGGAAATTTTAGCTGAAGTATCAAGATGATGTAACCATTTAGATGATATACTACATACAAGATGAAAAAAGAGATGATGAACCAAGACTCTTAAGCCCGTAGCCACTAGATGGATTGATAAATATAGAAAAAGGGTGAAAGAGAACAGTTTGGAGATGTTGTTGGGGAGAGCTACTGGAGTAATATGAGTCCTGCTTCTATGTGGAGGCACTTCTCTAGTCCTCACAAGTCAAAACCTAAGCACGTTAGAGTGAGGAGAAAAAAAATGAGGGGCTCTAAATTTTCATCCAGAGGCCACAAAAGTACTTACCACTAATAAAATTAAAAGGGCAGTTGTAGACAATAAACTATTTCACATATAGTTATTAGAAGAAAGGCAATTTGATTATTAATCGCATTAAATAAGGTATATATAACTCACAGCTGGAAATTCCTTTAAAATATCTGGGAGAAAGGAAGTTTCAAGAGGAATCTCAAAACCCAGAAATAGCAGCTACCTTATGATTGTTCTATATAAGCTTAAAAGCATATTGAGACACTGCTTTTATATATAAAATGATTTATTTACTTAATATTAAATGCCATATGAAACATGTCACTCAATATTCTTTAGGGTGAACAGTTAATGTAGATATTTCTCAAAACATTTTTTAACCCTCATCCTAGGATACGTCTTTATTGATTTTAGAGAGAGAGGGGTGGGGAGAAAGAGAGAGAGAGAGAGAGAGAGAGAAACATGGACGTGAGACAGAAACACTGATGAGTTGTCTCCCACATGCGTTGCACCGGGGATCAACACTGTATGTAACCTAGGTATGTGCCTGCCCAAAAATTGAATTGCCACCTTCTGATGTATAGGACGACGCTGCATCTAACTGAGCCACTTGGCCAGGGCTCAAACTGACATTCAAATATATATTTTAACTTTGAAAGTCAGACAATATAATAAAGTTAATGGATTATAGAGTTCAAAAGCAATTTTATTATTATTATGGGCATACATAACTAGCTATTATTAATCATAGTTTTCTAAATTAATCATAAAAGCACATGAATGTATTAGCATAGAAGTCTAGGTATTTATCTTGCTATTTCTTAAATATATAATTTGCTCAGACTCCCTTTGTAATACCCCAGTACTACTTATTATTTTCAGATTATTTTCTACGCACTTCAAAAGAAAGAGTACTCTTATCTAAGCTCTAAAAAACTTCTGTTGAGTATTGCGCTACTGCTTTAAATGTTTACTTATCTCCTTTCTCAGTATTTAATTCTTTGTGGCAGGGATGAAGAACCCCCAACACCCAAAAAGCCCAAAAGATGATTTGTTCTGGTCCTGCCAAGGCATTAGGAGTGAGTTAATGGAATGTTTGACCAAATTTAGCAGGTTAATTTTTAAGTTGACAAGTTTGTATGGCCCTTGAATAATGTTATAAATATCCAAATGGCCCTGGCAGAAAAAAGGTTCCTCACCCCTGCTTAATGGAACAACTTAAAGTGAAGAAAAAGTTGGGATGCTCACAATAAAATAAGAGGGACTTTTGTAAGAGGTTTGCAGACTCAGAAACCCAACACTGTCTGAGTCAAACTCAGCTCAACTACTTATTAACTTGTACTAACAACTTAGTTAAGCTGTTATGTCTCAGTTTGCAAACTAATGATTGTGATAGTACCTGCTTCCTAAAATTATTGTGCATTTTAAAATAGACAATAAAGATGGTTAACATAGTGCCAGGCACCTAGTAAGTGCTCAGTAAGTGTTCAAAGTTATTATAATGTAGAATGATAATATATAAGTATTGAAGGTTATATAAGATTAATTGACCCTTTAAAGTTAAATACTAGCAATAAAATCTACTTTTCTAGAGTTAGTACAGTCCTAGTGGAGGACATTGCTGAGAACTAAATGTCATCAAAGTTTTCCATACTACAGATATGAACTATTACTCCCCAGTATGACTGATGTTCATATGAGAGCAAAAATGTGAGTATATAACCATTAGGTAATTAAATTTGTGTACACTATTCTAAAAATGGCATTTCTTCTCTTCTTCTTTACATATTAATTGATACTATTCTTTTGTAAATACAGTGGAACTTTCTGAGACATGCTGACATGGAGGCCAGGGCTGACTATAACATTATAGGTGAGGCTACCATAATGGAAATGACGGAAAGCTCGCTCAACAGCCATGCCATCTTTATCTATTCTAGCACATCTTCCTGAGGTACTAGTATATTCTTTCTACCTAATTTGTTGAGAGTTGTTATAATGAAGGGGTGTTATGTTGACTAATGTCTTTTCTGCATCTATTGAGATGGTCATATGCTTTTTATGTTTAGTTCTTTATATGGTGTGTCACATTTACTGAACCATTCTTACATTCCAGAAATAAATTGCCCTTGATCATCATGTATGATCCTTTTAATATGCTGTTGAGTTTGGTATAATATTTTGTTGATAATATTTACAAAGGTAATTATCGGGGATATTGGCCTATAGTTTCTTTTCTTGTAGTGTTCTTGTCTGACTTTGGTAGTCAGGTAATGATGGTCTCATATATTGAGTTTAAGAGTGTTCTTTCCTCTTCAATTTTTGGGAATATTTTTGTTTAAATATTTGGTAAGATTCACCATGGAAACCATTACAAAATCACTTTTTAGGAAAACATCTCTAATTTAGTTCTTGGGAAAACCCACAGATGAAATTTTGACAAACATGGACTAATACTAAAAAGTAACCAAATGAACTTGAAAATAAGCCATCATCTTTTAAACAGCAATAATAAATTTGGATCTCCTAAAAGTAACTGAAACTGAGAAATAAAAACTCATTGAATGACAAAAATAGCAAATTAGAGGTAAAGGGAAAGGTAGTAAGTTGGAAATGTAAAAAATAGAATGTATAAACATGAATAGAGATTAACAATAAGGTGTTATATGTTTATATAGATTTTTTTTTGTAATAGATATCTGGAGAAGAAACAACATAGGGAAATATAAAGGAAGAAAGTTTTCCAGGCATAAAAACAATAAGAATTCACAGGTAAGGTAAGCATAATATATACTACCAGAAAAGAACAATTAGAATGACACATAATTCCTCAAGAGTAAGAATAAAAGCCATAATAAGCCTTTAGCATATTGTCCTCAAAATAGAGAAAAAGATATATTAATATATAATGAGGCACAAGTATATGAATCCATAATTTTGTTCTTTAAGAATAAAAGAAATGAGACATTTTTAATGAATAAAAAAAGTGGTAGTTTAATACTTATTTAATAGTACTAAAAGGACCTCTAAAGGTTGGACTTTTAAAAAAGGGAAAATTATCCCTGGAGTCTCCTTTTATTTGGTGTTCTGAAGAGGTCTGCTTTCTTTTTCAGTGACAATTTATTTTAAAATTTCTTTAGTTCTAATTTTATATTTCATTTTAATCTGCACCAAAAGAAAGCATATCCCGTAACTAGCATTTGTTGGCTGTGTTAGTAAAACTACAGTGTGCATAGAAAAGAAAGATAAAAACATGGGGGCAAAATAAATAATGGTCTCAGAAAGCTCATAATAAAAGCAAACTTAAGTAGTTCATGGAAGAAATAAAGAAAATAAGAAAAGCAGGTACACATAAAAGTTAGATATTGTGAAAATCACAAGTTCCTGAACAAATGAATCAGAATAAATCATCACAGTAAATAAATCTTTCTAGAATAAACAGACTTCTTCAGTTTTCAAACAAAATCAATACACTGAAATCAAGATTTATCTAGGAAACACTAAATTCCAAATAAAAGAGAAAGGCTCTTTTCATTTTATAAGGCATTAACTGGTAGATCTCTTTAACAGAGGAAAACTACTATCCAAATTCTAATTCTATAGCATCACTTAAAAGTATCTCCCACATCATAAATTTATATACTCATTGGAGGAAAAAAGGGCAAAGTGATGGAAACTTTTGATAGAAAGATCTTGGGATACTCACTGGTTAATTAAAATATTCACAGTAAACTGAATTAAATGTAGATTAAGTAGTTAATATCAGAAAATAATACTTATGGTCATTAGAGTTCTGATTAGGTAATGACTTTTCTAAGTTTTGAGCAATAAAATAAGTAAGATAAAAAAGTTCACATATAAAAAGTTTTAAGTATAGTAACTAAAAGTGACAAATCTTGTGAGGAAAAATAGATATGACAAAAAATAGTTAATGGAGATAGTAAAATATACTTAAAGTGTTAAAACATTATTGAGCACTTAATAGAAAATAATAGGTAATTCACAGAGAAGTAAATAGAAATAGTAATTGAATATTTGAGAAAAGGGTTCAATATCTAAAAGTAGTCAAATTAAAACAAAGAACATAATATTTAAACAATGTGAGGGAATGAAAATACTGTGTGTGTATATATTTATATATATTGAAATAGTATGTTTTTAAAAAGGTAAATATCCAACAACATAGGAAACAGGATGCATCTATTATATATAGCAAACATTACAATGATGTATAACATAGAATACTTCTATCATACTACAGTTAAACATGTAAAAAAACCAGGTGATTAGTTTTTTTAAAAGAAAAAGGGGGGAGTGTATTTGTTGAGATCAGGAAGAATTTAAGTTTCTAGAAAAAATTGTGAAAATTAATTTGACTTCATTTTAGAGTTATGTTAATATTGATATTTCTGTTTTAAAAGCTCAAGAAAACATGAATTCAAAAAATTAATTAGACTGATACACAGGCTGGGCAAAAGTAGACTTACAGTTGTTCACAGGGAAAATAATACAAGAATAAACTGTTTTGTGTGCTTACAACTGTAAACCTACTTTTGCCCCACACTGTAAATGTAACACAAATACTGTTGTAGTTCTAATGGGACATGTGATTTTTTTACCTTATAAAAAGACAGGCAAAAGAAAGCACCTCTTTTGAAAGATCAAGGACACTGATTTTAAACATTAGTTTTCAATGAGAACTTATGGCAGTAAACATACACCTACCAAAACATAATGAAAATCCTGAAACAGACTATGTGGCAATGGAAATTTTCCGGACTAATGAGGTAGATGACAGCAACCATATATAAAATAAAAAACAAAACTACATCCAATTTAAAAATGCACAGAAGTATAATGAATGGTGGCTTGAGTTTTAGCTTGAATAACAAAGTATTTATTTTTTACCTTCTGTAGTTTCTACTCAAGTAATAAGCCAAGTTATTGATTTTATGTGAAAAAAGAACTATGATATAAACTATAGCATGAAGGGTTAAGCAAACATAGGCTTTAAAAAATAAATATGACGGTGATGGAAGATGATGGCAAGAATTTCATTAGGACTAACTGGAATTGAACATTTAATGTCGGAAACCAAATATTGTTCTCACTAAATGGATGTAAACAGAAGGCCAGAAGGCTGGTCAACCTTAACTGCTCTGAAAGGTCAGAGCTAATCACTCACTGTTTAGTTGAAACATTATTGGTTGAAGCAACCTCTATCTGTTTGTTTCATGTTAATTTCTGTTTTTGTTATTTCCTGCCTAAAGGCTAGGGGTGTGTCCCAAAGCCTTAATAAAAGGGAGAAAAAGGCCAGAGCAAGTGGCAGTCCTTTCCACTAGAGGAAGGCTCCCTCCTGGCCCCCCAATATCGCCTAATTAATATTTTCTAGTCTCTCATTTCGTTTGCATGCAGCCTCCTTCAGAACACGAACCCTGAACTGGGAACCCTGAACCACGTGGGACGTGAAAAGAGGTTCCCACATTTGGGGCCCAACAGGGAATGCGGAAAGAGGTGCTCACATCTGGCGCCTGACCTTGGGACATCTGGAGGAGAAGGTATTATTCGCCTAAGAGCGAAGGAAGGAAAATTCACCAAGGAAAATGGTGAGGGAAGATTCACCTAGGAAAAGGTGAGGGGAATTCAACGTATGCAAAGCCCACGGATTAATTAGAGTCGAGATCTGTAAGTAGGGTGGGAATGTCTTTTGCAGCCAGGCTAATGGGGAAGAATTAGATTATAAATATAAAGTAAACTTTATTATAGACTTTTGGTTTGCATGCTTAAATAATGTGGTTTCTTGTTCAAATTAAAATCTTAGTTTGCATTTGGAATCTGAAATCTGTAATAAGTGAAACTCCAATGCTGAAACCGCCTCTGGTGTGGAGAAATTCAAAGCTGGCAGGAGAAGGCAAGACTCTCTCCTCTCCTGCAATGAGATTACTGAACGTTTCATTTAAAAATTATAGGAGAACTCGCAGGGAAATGCTAATCTTGGCCAAATTAGGTGCTAGTTACTACTTCGGAAAGCGAAAAAGAAAGAAAAAATTTAAGATCTGTCTTTATCTTTTAAGCATGAAAAGAAATTCGGCCAGATCTGTTACTGATGCTTTTTCCCCCCTGAAGTAAGCAGGATGTGGAGGAAGAGAGACACTGTGGCAATCCAGTATGAAAGTCCACTCTCCCAGTATACTAACTAATCCAAAGTCTCCTTTCTCGTCATGAAAAAGTTTTAAAAATTTAGAGATGTGTCTGGAATTTCTGCACTAGTGAGGAGAGAAGCTCGGCTTAAAAATAAATGTGCGCAATTGTCCACCTTTTTGGACATATTAGACAGGGTTTTAAGCTGGAATCTCTGCAGAAAAAGCTGCAGAAAAAGAAAAACCCAGAACTGGTCTTTATTTTTTAAGAAAAATGGCGTAAAGGAACCAAAAGGAGAAGATTTTGTGTTATTAATCAAGGTTTACAGCTAAATGCAAATTAAATTGGGAGAAAATAAAATAAAATTTCTCTAATAATTAGAAATTCAAAATACATTGTTGATTGGTCTAATATAAAAGGATTAATTCTGTGGTTTCCAACTGACAGTTTAAAAATATAATTGATATCTTAAGATAATTATAAAAAGTATTATAATCCTTAAATCATATATGAATATATATATTTGATGGTTTTTTCCATGTTAAAATTTTAAGGCTTTAACAGAGATGATTCTTGTAAAGCTCCATGGGCCCAGAGTAATACAAGAAATTTGTTCTCTCTTTTTAAAGGACATCTTCTTAAATTTAATCGATTTAATATACTTGAAATTACATGGAAAACTTTATCAAATAAGAATTAATAACTATATTTTAAATGTTGTAAAGGTTTTGGCCTCTAAGAAGGACACAAGGTAGCACTCTAGGGAGAGGCATAAACACTCAGCCTCTGAGAGATCCAGTCTCTCGGTGTCCTAGATGTCAGAGAGGTAACCATTGGGGCAGACAGTGTAAAACAAAATTTATTAGAAATGGGCAGCCTCTAAATCAAGATACAGGGTATGGTCAACCACCGGGAAACGGCCAGAGGGGTGCCCCCCAGTCCCGTTATTAATAGGGGAAACCTGCCCTGCAAGGCCCACAGTGGAGTCCCCTCATCCCAGCAACTTGAGGAAGTGCAGGCCTGGATCTTAACAGCACTATAGCAGTCACTTTGACTCCTGATATTTCTCTGCAAGCTATTCCTACAGGAATTTGGGGTCCTATGTCACCAGGAGCATGGTAAAGAGGACGGTACAGACACCTAAGAACGTATTTCTTGCAATACCAACAGTTACCAGCTGTACGGTAATATTACCTGGGGCACAGGGGAAGTATTTTTGACTTATATTCCTGACCCTTCATGGGTAAGAACCCTTAGGTATGCTGATTCCCCTGTTTCTTGTAGTCTCAAAGAAGGGCAAAATTAAGTAAATATTTCTTAAAATTCTAACATTAGAATTTAAAATGACAAAAAGCCCAAAGTCACCTGTATTCTTAAGCTAAAGGCGGGGCAACATTTTTGATTTGTGAATCAGACATAAACATTTACTAAATTTGCTTTGCTTTTTAAAATTAAGATAACTACTTTAATTAATAAATTAACTTTTTAAATAAAAATCAAGGTTTTTAGCTAAATAAAGAGCCAATGTTTTTGTAAGCAATTGGATTAAGTATTCTAATAAAGTAACTCAGACCTTGTCTATACAAAAAGAAATTGATAGCCAGTTTGAAATTGAATTGCCATGGCCTAGAACAAAAGAATATCCTTACATAATATTATTCTACAATTTCATTATAATTTTTTTGACAAATATCCCAAACTTACAATCTAATTCTCTGAATAATTGGTAGCAATTTTAAAAAATAACATAAAAGGAATTAAGGCAGTGAGAAGGCACTTGAGCATTCTATATTGCCTTTTCTTGCTCTTTTTGCCAAGAGGGACCCTCCTACTGCTGTCGCCTGAGCTTTCTGTTCATGCTGAGGTTGAAGCCTCGTGTTGGCTGGTACCATGAATCTGTCTCTCACCCAGTGGTGTGAGCTGGGCCCTCCCTGGAGAAGAAACCTGGGTTCCCCAAGATATGTGATCAGTGCTGGGACCCCACCAGTAGGCGAAGGGATCCCAAGGCAGGTACTGGGCATGGAGGCCACAAGGGCATGGGCTACCAAGGAGACGGAACTGAACCTCACATCAACCTGCTTGGCCACGGAGGATGGCTGGTTAGCCAGAGACGGGTAAGATTCCTCAGAGGAGGAACAACCTAAGACAGGCACAGTCGCAGAGGGGCCATCAGGAGAAAACTTGGGGATCAACAGAGGTGAGGCACAGATCCTCACCCCCCCAATATTGCAGGGGCTTGAACCTTCGCCCCTTCTGAGGGAGGTCTCCTGCCCCATGGCTGCTTCACTTCCCACGCCCAGCTCCGATCGGGACCCAGGTGACAAGACAGAGACTTGGTCCAGCTCCGTTCGGGACACAGATGACAAAGATTTGGTGCAGCTCAGATTGGGACCCAGCAACAGACAGACTTGGCTGACAGCTGCCCTATATTCTAAATCCAACTTAACACCAGGAATGCTCAGGGCCTACTCAAGAATGCAAATAATCCTTTCCACTAATATTTATAGGATAAAACTAAGATTGTTGTTAGAATATTAAATTTAATAATAAAATAGTAGTTAAATTTTCAAATTAATTTAATTGGTTAATTGATATAGGTGAATATTCAAGAAAATTTAATTGTACTGGAAAAAAGTTGTTCCTAAAGTATTAACTTAAATTTCTATTGGTAGTTCATTGCATGGTAAAATTATTCAACATGCAATAAACATAAAGCAGTCATATTTGCATTATAAAAATTTTCCAAAAGCCTCATAATTAAATCAAAAAAGGGGGATAGTACAGTAATATTATGTAAGGAAAAGTATCTTGTAAGCAAATTACATCTAGAAAAAAAATTTTTTTTTACTTAACAGCAAGACACTCATGAAAAACATACATAGTATTAAAATAAGCCAAAGGAAAATCATTTGGGAAAAAATAAAAAGGATCCAAAGTCAAATTTATAGAAAAAATTCCTATACTAACTTTTGGTCGAGAATGTTTATATATTTTCAGAAAAACAGCTCCAAGACCATGTGAATTCCTACAACAGAGAATGCTCCAGCTATGAAGATGAGAGGAGAAACAGTCCAGAGATGGAAGATGCTGATGTCACCTTGCCATCCTGAACGTATAATAATATGGCTAGTGTGTATATATCCTATCTAATAAAAGAGTAATATGCAAATTGACTTTCAGTCCAACATGCAAGATGGCCAGCAGGGGAGGGCAGCTGGGGGCAATCAAGCCTGCAGGGAGAGCAGTTAGGGGTGACCAGCCTGGCAGAGCAGGGAAGTTGGGGGAGGGAGAACAAGATCAGCAGGGGAGAGCAGTTAAGGGTGATGAGGTTGGCAGGGGAGGGCAGTTAAGAGTTAATGGGTTGGCAGGGGAGAGCAGTTGGGTGGGGACCAGGCCTGTAGGGGACGGCAGTTAAAGGCAATTGGGCTGGCAGGCAGAAGCAGTTAGGGGCAATCAGGCTGGCAGGGGAGCAGTTGGGAGCCAGCAGTCCCAGATTGAGAGAGGGATGTCCGACTGCCCATTTAGGCCTGATCTTACTGGGCAGTCGGACATCCCTTGAGGGGTCCCAGATTGGAGGGGGTACAGGCTAGGCTGAGAGGGCTGAGGGACACACACCTTGTGCATGAATTTTGTGCACTGGGCCTCCAGTGTGTGTGTGTATTTTATATATACATATATTAGAGATGCGGTGCATGAATTTGTCCAGCCAGCCTGGCCAGGGGGAGGGGACGTGGGCAGTTGGCTGGCCTGCCTGCTGGTCGAACTCCTGGTCAAGAGGACAATTTGCATATTAGTCTTTTATTATATAGGACATACACTGAGTGGCCAGATTACTATGTGTTCAGAGATCATAATAGTCTGGCTACTCAGTGTATAGGGAGAACCAATTAATAAAGATAGGTAGACTTTTGAAAATAGCTAGATTGTGATGCAATTGTAAACAGATTCTCACTTGCTACCTTTCTCTGTCCTGTGGGAAAGGCAATGGAGTGAGTGTCTAACTGAAACAACATCATGCCTGCCAAAATTCTAGATTCAAACAAAGGGGAAATTTCTTAGAAGTACACAAAGTATGTGGCCCTAAACGTCAAAACTGTACATGTTTGTCCATATGGGTTCTAGTAGTACTAGATTCTACTTCCAGTCAGGATTCTTATTTTTATTCTCATTAAAGCAGCATTCAGTATCACCTCACAAGAAAATCCGTTGTTGAGTATGTTGAAGGCCTGCATCTTCTACCAAGATTCTTACTGGACTGTCCTCTTTAGCCTGACCCACACACTCCTACACTCCTATCATGTCCTCTTGTGTTTGCAAGAGTATAATGACTGCATAATTAATTTTAAGTTCTTTTCATTGCAAACTATAACTTGTATACAGAAAAGTGCTTTGTTATAAAACCACACACACACAAGCATTAACATTTTAACAAATAGAAAAGAAACACTTCTGTAGTAAGTACCACCCCCAGGTCAGGAAATGAAACTTGGCTAGCAACCCGCTCTCTCTACAAGGATAAACCCTTTCTCTGTCTTTCATGCTAATAAGTCCCTTTTTTGAAATAGTTTATCAGACAAGAAAATAAAATTACAGGCCAATATCCCTGATGAGCACAGATGCAAAAATCCTCAACAAAATTTTAGCAAAAGAAATTCAACAATACATTAAAAGGATCATACATCACGATCAAGTAGGATTTATTCCAAGGAAGCAGGATTGATTCAACATCTGCAAATCAATTAACTACCACATTTACAAAATGAAAGATAAAAGATTATATGATCATCTGAATAGATGCAGAAAAATTCAACACCCATTTATTAGAAAAACTTTCAACAAAGTGGGTGTAAAGGAGCAAACTTCAAGACAGTAATGGCCATATATTACAAACCCACAACTAACATCATATTTAAAGCTGACCTTTCCCTCTAAAATCAGAAAGAAGACAGGGAAGCCTACTATCACCACTTTTGTATTAGAAGTACTCATCAGAGCAGTTAGACAAGAAAAATAAATAAAAGGCAACCAATATGGTCACTATTTGCATATGATATGATGTTATATATAGGAAACTCTAAAGACTACACCAAAAAATGTTATAGCTAATTAATTCAATAAAGTTGCAGAATACTAAATCCATATATAAAAATCTATTGCATTTCCATACACTAACAAGCTCCCAGAAATAGAAATTAAGAAATCTCATCTATAATTGCATCAAAAAATGCCTAGAGAAATATTTAGTCAAGGAGCTGAAAGATCTGTATACTATAAAATTTAAGACATTAATAAAAGGAATTGAAGAAGATACAAATAAATGGATAGTCTATGCTCACTGATTGGAAGAATTAATATTGTTAAAATGTCCATACTACCTAAACCAATTAATAGGTTCAATACAATCCCCACCTTCTCAAAATTCCAAAGTATTTTATAGAGAAATAGAAACAATTCTAAAATTTGTATGGAACTACAAGAGACCCCAAAAAGCCAAAACAATACTGAAAAAAGAACAAAGCTGGATTCATCACACTCCCTGATTTCAAAATGTAATCCAAAGTTATAGTAATCTAAACAGACACATAGATAAATGGAACAGAATAGAGAGCCCAGAAATACTAGTAAACCCACATATATTTGGTTAATTAATTTATGCCAAGAGAGCCAAGAATATACAAAAGATAGACTTTCAATAAATAGAACTGAGGAAACTGGACAGCCACGTGGAAAAGAGTGACACTGGACCACTATATTATACCATGCACAAAAATTAACTGACCATGGATTAACAACTTGAATGCAAGACCTGAAACCATAAAGGTAATAGAACACATAGGTGGTAAGTTCCTTGACATCAGTTTTGGCAATGATTTTTTTGGGGGTGTAACACCTAAAGAAAAGACAATGAAAGCAAAAATCAAGTGGGACTATAACAAACAGAATGCTTCTTCATAGCAAAAAAGCTATCAACAAAAATAAAAGAAACCTACTTAATGAAGGAAAATTTCTCCAAGTCATATATTTATCTGATAAAGAACTATTATCCAAAATGTATGAAGAACTCACACCTCAAAAACAATAACCAAAAAAATTCAATTAAAAATAGGCAGAAACTATAAATAGACATTTTCCCCAAAGAATATATACAGAAGGCCACAACAGGAACATGAAAAGATATTCAACATCACTAATCATCAGAGAAATACACTCAAAGCCACAATAAGATATCACCTCACACATGTCAAAATGACGGTCATCAAAAAGACAAGAAAAACCAAGTGTTGGCAAGAATGAAGAAAGGAAACCCTTTAGCACTGTTGCTTGGAATGTAAATTGGTACAGCCACTATGGGAAACAGTATGGAGGTTTTTTGAAAAAAAAAATAAAGGGAGCTATTATAAAATCCACCAGTTCCACTTCTGGGTATTTATCCAAGGAAAACAAAAACACCATTTGAAAACATATATGTATGTTCATAGTGACATTATTCACAATATCCAAGACATGAAAACAACCTATGTGTCCATCAATAGTTGAATGAATGAATAAAGCAAATGATAACAAACATAGTAAGATTATTTAACCATAAAACTGAAAGTATGAGAGGAAAAGTTAAATACCACTTGTAGCTACCAAGAGCTGGCAGAAAGAAAATAATTTCTTATGTAGTTTTGATCAGAGAAATATGACCAAATGACTTGCAATATTTAAAATTGTGCAATACTCAAAATCAACCAATATCAGATCTGGTCTAAAGGAGTGGGAACTCAGGGAACAAGGATGGCTATGTTGATCATCAAGCTTCTGCATATTCTGATAACATGATGCTGGAAAGAATCAGGACTCAAGAGCCCAGCATAATGTCAGAACAGGTGGCCTCATGAGAATGTTCTGAAGAAGGTATGGGCCAGCTTTTGAGAGCTAAGAGACAGAAAAGACAAAGGAGAAGAGTATAGCTGTATTTTTGTTTGCTGCCTCTCTCATTGACACTTTGGGGAACATATCTAGCTGTCAGTCCTGAAAAATGAAACCAGTAAGTAGCTAAGCATTACTGGACCAAGTACAATTTCCTGATCTTATGCTAAACAATACTGGTACAAGGACTTCTTTTCTACCCTTGTATTAAAAAATACTAGGACTGGGCATTTAAAAATATAGCTGCTTCCAACAGGAAATACTAGCTTCTAAAAGAAAAAATTGTGGTCAATCAAAATAATTTGCTTATTAACACTTGCTTCAGCATCCTCACATAGCCAGGCCCATCAATCCGAAGTTATTACATTACAAACTCTTGCCAGCCCAATCAGTTTGACCCTTGGCAAGACCCACCTGAAAGTCATTAGACTCAGGCCCTAAAGTTCTATAAATAGCATCCCTGAATTTTTCCATTTGTAAATACCACTACAACTGTGCCAAGGGCTGTTCTATAAACTTTGTTTTGCTTAATCAATAGTTTTTTCCTTGTGGTCTTTTGGAGGATTGAGAATCAAAGCCTATGTGCTCTCCTAATGCCTTGGCATCACTGCATGAGTATCCATGGACTAAGACAGTGGTCAGCAAACTGCGGCTCTGCTGACTAATGAGTTTACTGACCACTGGACTAAGAAATATGAAGGTTACCTTTTGCTGTACAATAAGCAAAGTATCAGATGTTTACCTTGGTCCCCAAACCAACCTCCACTCCAGGAAGTCAAAGTCTGTATCACCACTAGATAACTGGCCTGGAGAGGAGCTCATTTCCTCTTCTGACTCCAAATGAAATTAATATCAGTGAGACTGACACAATTCCCTACAAAATCTATGCATATATAGTTTAGTATATCCTCTTATTTTCACCTTCAAAAGTTTGACCTGCTTGCTTAGCCGGTGTGGCTCAGTGATTGGGTGTCGACCCATGCACTGAGAGGTTGCCAGATAGATTCCTGGTCCAGCACATATCAGGGTTTTGGACCTGATCTCAGAGGGGACCTTCAAGAGGGAACCAATTGATGTTTCTCTCTCATCAATGTTTCTATCTCTCACTCCCTTTCCTTTCCACTCTTTCTAAAAATCAATAACAACTTTTTTTTTAAGTTCTACCTGCTTAATCTTTTTCTCATCTAAATTAATACATTAATATTCATTTAACCATATGATTTGTGTAATCAAAATAAATATTTAGAATTTGCATATTTAAGCTTTTGATAATTAGGTATATAGGAAATGCTTCTTTGTGGATTTCCCGAAGAATATTTATCCATATGGGATCACAATAGCTGTTACATATTCCAATATTGAGCTTTTCAGAAAGCATATACTTAGGGAACACTAAAATAAGGAAAAGCTTTGGTCAATATGCTTTAGCTATAAATCCACAGAAAAAGATTATTATTTAAGTACTTTCTTTTGAAATAAGATATATTTCCACACACATATTTCAGGATCCTAAACTAGATTATATACTGTGAGTTTATTAATCGCCTAGAAAAAGATCTTAGAAACCAAATACATACATCCAAATAATTATTTTGAGTGTCTCAAATTAGTAAAAAAAAAAAAAAAAAAGCTGATGAATTCATATCTTTGCTTGTATATACACACTAACTTTAATATATTTTATTGATTTTTTTACAGAGAGGAAGGGAGAGAGATAGAAAGTCAGAAACATCGATGAGAGAGAGACATCAATCAGCAGCCTCCTGCACGCCCCACAGTGGAGATGTGCCCGCAAGCAAGGTACATGCCCCCAACCGGAATCAAACCTGGGACCTTTCAGTCCGCAAGCTGATGCTCTATCCACTGAGCCAAACCGGTCTCGGCATATACACACTAATTTTAAAACACTACAAACTATAGGAATAATATCTGAAAGCATAGTATTATGTGAGATATGAAACTGAAAACAACTAATGAACAAATAAGAAAAATAAGTAAACAAAAATTCATAAACACAGACAAGAGTATGATGGTTACCAGAGGGGGAAGGTGGGTGGGAGGTAGTAAAGGGTAAAAGGGATCAAATATATGATGATGGAAGATTTGACTTTGGGTGATGACACAAAGCAAGATATAGATGATGTATCAAAGAATTGTACACTTGAAACCTATATAATCTTATTAACCAATATCACTCCAATAAATTTAATCTGATACAAGGAACTGTTTTCTTAAGTATATGTCAGACAGACATGTATGCTTAAAACAAATTTGTTTTTCAATACTAGAGAGGCATCTATGAACAAAAGAATGATGACTCTAATATCTATTTACACAACTTTAATAAATTGCTAAAAGAAAATTAGAGTACAACTGAGCTTTAATTAAATACCCTTGAATATCCAATCATGCAATCAATTTCAATATAAGCAGTTGTGATTTTAAGTAGGTTGATTTTTTTTCCTTCTCTTCCTGCTCACAGCAAGAGATCTAATCAAGAAGATATATTTATATGCATTAATTTGGAGACAGACAATGGATTCTTACAATATAAAAAGAAACCATTTATAATATCCAAGTATAAATAAGGATAGATACTGCTGCTTGTGTACCAGAAAAAAATATATTACATTTGTGGACACATCTATATTCTGTAAACTATTTATGTATTAACCTTTGATTATTAAAAATTCAGAGTGTCTATGACATGTATCTTCCATTTAATAGCAATAAGATTCTATTAATAGGGCCAAGTACTGAAAAGGCTCCCAAAGTCTGTTTTAATTAATTTTTACATCTTTCTATATAAAACCCTAATATACAAATAGACTGAACAGCAGAACCAAACAACCGGTAGCTATGATGTGTGCTGAGCATCAGGGGATGTACACAAAACATGAAGGGTGTGGGCCACAGCAGGATCATTTAGCGAGTAAGTGGGGGCCACAGACCAAGGTGGGGTGCCATTTGCTGTCATTGGGATGAGTCTTTGGTGGTTACTGAAAATTCTTTGTTCCCATGTGCCATGGTCCTAGCCGGCATTCATACCTGCTACTAGTGCCAGCCTCACTCACATCTGCAGCTATGCTGGAGCCACTGCTTGCATCCCCTGCCAGTGCCCAGCACCAGTCCCAATCACTTGGTGCCGTCAGTGGGTATGAGCAGTGGCTGCCGGCCCTAATCACCCGAGGCTTCTCCATTTCCTCCTGCTCCTAAGGGGCGATCGGGACAGCAGCTATGCTCACACCCACTGCTGGCATTGGCTCCAATCGCTCTGCATCATTAGTATATAGGAGCAGCAGCAGTGGGAGCAGGGCTGTGGCAAGAGGGGTTGGGCGGGGGTGTCGAGGATGAACTGATACCTGCCCCTGTGCCCACCTTAGCCTTGTGGCCCACAGTTCCTTTTAAGGTGCATGAATTTGTGCACTGAACCCCTAGTTATAAAAATAATAGCCCAGGACAGCGATTTTCAACTGGTGTACTGCAAGAATTTTTAAAGCATGCAATACCTGACTATTTAGTCAGGGGCACTAACCTCTTTTACCTTAGATTGTTAAAAAAAAAAAAATGACAACTTTGTATGGCTCTGTTGGCTGGGCATCATCCAGTGCACCAAAAGGTTGCTGGTTCAATTCCAGATTAGGGTTCATGCATGCCAAGACTGCGACTTGTTCCCTGATTGGGGACATGAAGGAGGCAGCCAATCCATGTTTTGCTCTCATGTGATGTTTCTCTTTATCTCCCCTTACCCCTTTCTCTCTCTCTAAAAATTAATAAAAATCTCTTTTAAAAAATGGCAGCAGCCAACACAACAGTAGCCAATTGGTGTGAATGAATTAAAATAATATGTATTTTTGGTCAGATTGGCAAAAATATATTTTTGGTGTGCCACTGAATTTTAGTAATTAGTTTATGTGTGCAATGAGATTAAAAGGGTTGCAAATCATTAGCTTAGGGGCTCAGTATTAGCTTGAGATTAACATTGATATTAAAACAAATACTTGTGAAATGTATTGCCTAATTTGTCTTTCCTTTTATTCCCTGGCACCAGGCAGATGACTTCTTTGCCTCTGGTTAAGCTCATGTACAGTTTTATCTCTATGATCAGACTCTTAAAGATGCTTTCGCTGGCAGCAACTGGCCTACAGATCAGTTTCTAATCATGGTGAACTGGATAAATTGCTTCTATTCCCTTTTTCCAGAACATTTACCATTCTGAGGCCAGTGCAAGACTGCCAGATTCCCCAACAGGTGGCCTGGAGGAAGACTGAGAGATCCATTCAAGTGTTAACTACAGATTTTTGCTGCTTGGCAATAAAAATTGCTCGACCATCTGCCAAGTACACCTCTATACTCATTAAAATGGTCTTGTCATGTCTCTTCTCACCTGGGAAGATTCGATAGACTTTAATGAGATCCCACATCTGATAGTGGGCAACATATACAAGCCAGACTTGCTCAGCATGCATTGATTTAGCTCTCTTTAACTTGCATTCACTTAGGCATGCCCATCAACATAGGTCTTATATTTTCTAGTGTTGCCAATTCACATGCTATCAAGGGAGTCTTTTCTTTTTCTTTTTTTTTTCTTTGCAGCACAGAAGCTGAAAATCTCATTGTGTCATACAACTAGAGCTGCCAGACTCAGCAAATTAAAATACGGGAAATAGAATTAATTCAAATTTCAGATAAACAATGAATAATTTCTTGGTGTAAGCATGACCCAAATAATATATCTCACTTGGAAACTCTCATGCAATATGATAATTTGAATTTGATAAAATATATTTAAGCTCTCCCTAATACCAACCAGTTAGCAGGTCAGTTTGATTTGATGGAAAGACTAGTGGAGAAGATGTGAAAAGATGGGCTTCTCAACCTCTATGAACTCCAGTATCCATACTTATAAAATGGGGAGAATGATACTTTTTCTGGCAACAGGGTTAAGAATCAATTAAGTGACCAGAAGTTAAATGATTCTAAATACTAAATATAAGACAACCTTTTCCAGGAGTCATTATTAATCTGTACATTTTCAATAAAGGAAGTTGGCTTGTTACCTTTTCAAATAGAAATCAAAACTTATCTCTTTCAAAATAAAAATATCACATTCATTGCTCAAACTACTTCTGTCTGTTTCTACCCAAATCACTGCACTTAACTATTATTGTAAAGGTCACAAGTGACTTCTTAAATAAGTTAAGTAAATCCTAATCCTGTATTGTTCATTACTTAACTCTGTTCTTAATTCACTGTACTTTATCATAACATGTAATAGTTGTTTTATACATTTATCCACCAGCACTTAATCTTAGATCTTCAATAACTATGTTGCATAAGTAAGTAAACAAAGGTCACTTACCAGTCCTCATCTAGTTTTCCTTGTGGTAGACACTGATGGCCATACAGATGCCCGTTCATTGAAGCAACTGTCACAGCTGCTAGGAGTGCTGTCAGCAGATAGCATTCAACTACTGTCAGCAGATAGCATTCAACAGCTATTGCCTCAGCTCCACGAGTGACCTCACTCAAAGTCTTATCCCTTTGAAGGGTGGCCCATATTTCACTGGAAGTATAATGACCTGGCCTTTGGGCCCAACTCAGGACAGCTCTAAAGGGCCATTCTAGCTCCTGAGCTCTCTTGGGAGTCAACCAAGCTTGCTCTTGGGCCTACATCCTGACTCCATTTCTCCTGCTTATCCTTCTTCAAGTCCTTATCTTCCACAGATGGGGATCCCAAGGACTCCTGGTAAATATCTTGCACATCACACCTCTTCCCAGAATCTGCTTCCCAGGGAATTCAACCTGAGATATTCTCACAATTTTCAGAGAGTAAACTGCCTCTGAAGCAACCTCCTTACAGGGTATGTACCTTTGCCGGTCCTCTTCTCTCCTCCTACACACATTAAGATGCTAGATTTACCCAGAACCAGCCCTGCTTCTCTTTTTTTTCCCCAAACATTCTATTTTAGTTTATTTCAACAATTTCTGTATTTCTTAATGTTAAAGGTTCCCACACTGATCTCTAATCTACACTGCCCTTGTGAGTTTCACATTTGTAAAACCAATAGTTCATCTGAGTGGCATCCCCATTTGGTGCCATCCTCAGGAGGCAGAGACATCATAACTGCCTTTCAATCAATTCTTCCCATACCAGCTACTGATCTTTTAAAAACATAAATAAAAACACATTCTTCTTTTGCTTCAGGGACTTTCCATTATGTTTCTTGGTAAAAATTCAAAACATTATCCATGATCTAAGAGTAGGATGAATGCTCTTCACAATAGTGAATATTCACTTTTCATATACAGTCATTCATAATTATTCAAACAGATGTTTTTTGAGAGTGAAACAAAGTGCCATTAACATTTACTCCAGGAATAGAGACAACCAGAACTAACCCAGGTAACTGATGACATATGTCTATTCTAGGTCCAAGTATTTACTGCACTGTTTTCAAACTTTCTTAAGTTACAGGATGACTACACATAGTTTTAATGTCCTAATGTTCACCACCTTCATACCGATTTGGATCCCAAATAAGATCATGGTAAAAAATGTAGCATTGACATTTTGAGTGTGAAACCCATTAAGATGCCTAATGGAGCTGTGGTATTTAACTAACCCAAGGCTCTACAGCCTTTGAGGCATCACCTATGGGACATTTTCAAAATGCATGCCTATAGGACATTTCCAGAACCACAAAAACAGAATGTCGGGAGTACATTTCCAGGCCTGCATGTTTTGGAAAACCTTCCCAGGGTTAGAACCACTGCACTATTCTTTGACAAGCTTTGTTCCCACCACTTTTGAAATTAAAGGGAAACATACACAAATATTGATTATGTACCCTTATCTGCAGTGAGACTATTAATAGGCTTAGCAATATGGCTTACCCTTTGATCAGTGCTTGGTTTTGCTTTAGAATACTACAGAATTTAGTATTTTAGAATTTTTTGAGGAGTAAAGACAGAACATGATTGGCAAAGGCTGATTATGGCTGAGATGGAGAGTCCATTACATAGTTGTTCATCCCTACTTTTGCATATGTTTGAAAATTTTGATAATAAAAAAGCTTAAAAATAAGAGCCATTGGTAAAACAATCAAATGAATAAATGACTAATGAACTGAAATCACTGGCATGCCCAGTTAATTGTAGTTCTTAAATAACTTTTAGACCTCCTCCTGACACTAACCTTCCTGAAATCTGAGTTTACTTTTTAACTCACTTTGCTATCCCCTGATGCAGTGGTTGACAAACAGTGGCTCGAGAGCCGCAGTTTGCCACTCTGTTGATTAATGAGTTTGCCGACCACTGTCCTAATAGATATATTCATCCATTCTTTCTTTGAAATATCTTTATCAAGCACATGTATTTGCAAGAACTAGGATTTGTCAAGAAACTAGTGTGCTCTCACCCTCCAAAGCTAGGTTTTGTAAGTCATAAATGTGGTCAGGCCATCCCCAGAAAAATAAGACAAAACTATCACTCAAAACAGGATTGCCACACTTCTTGTGTCAGATAATAAATATCTTAAGCTTTGTGGGCAAAGTCTCTGTTGCAACTACCCAATTCTCCCATTGTAGTGCAAACATAGCCACAGACAATATATAAACAAGTGTGTGCAGATAGTTCTAATAAAACCATATTTACAAAAATGGTTGGTAGGGTAGATCTGATCTACTAGAATAGTCTGCCACCTGATCCAGGTTAACAAATTCCTTAAAATAGTAGTCCAAGATTCTCAACAATTAAGTTCCTTTAAAATAGTAATCAAAGGTCCCACATGAATATGACCCCAAAAGGCTCTTATAGCCGATTTTCTGCCAGGACCCCCTCTGAAAGCTTCTCCTTATGTTTTGCATTGCCACAGACTTGGCAAACTTTTGGATGAGCACTTATTAATATTCCAATACCTATAACAAGTAATATTCTCCATATGAAGCCTCTAGATTTAAATATTTACTCTGCATCTTGGCAGAGTTAACACCTCCCCCAAGCACCTATATATATATAAAAGCCCAAGAACCAAATGGCAAAATGACCAGAATGACCAATTGACCAGTTGCTATGATGTGTACTGAGCACCAAGAGGCATACATCCATGCAGGAGCTTCCCTGGTAGGTGTGCTCCCACAGTGGGAGCAGCTGCTCAGAAAGCAGGTCTACAGCCACGCCACTGAACAGAATGAGTGGCACTCCCACAGCAGGCCAATCCCCGAAGGCCATACACCCCCACCAGTGCATGAATATGTGCACTGGGCCTGTAGTCTTATCTAATAAAGAGGGAATTTCTAATTGACCCTCATGCTGTTTCAAAGATGGTGGCACCCACAGCCAACAAGGGAATATGCTAATTGACTACCCCGCCCTCAAAGATGGCAGCACCCTGCTGAAACCGGTTTGGTTCAGTGGATAGAGCATCGGCCTGCGGACTGAAAGGTCCCAGGTTCGATTCCGGCCAAAGGCATGTACATTGGTTGCGGGCACATCCCCAGTAGGGGGCGTGCAGGAGGTGGCTGATCGATGTCTCTCTCTCATCGATGTTTCTAACTTTCTATCCCTCTCCCTTCCTCTCTGTGAAAAATCAATAAAATATATTAAAAAAAAAAGATGGCAGCACCCACAGCCAATAAGGAGGGAATATGCTAATTGATTCCCCTCCCTTAAAGATGGTGGTACCCATAGCCTCAAGATGGCAGCACCCAATCCCCTCAGCCCCACCAGGGTGCCTGCCTCCGGGGTCCCCCAGTCCCCTTAGACCCTCAGGGCCACCCGAGGCTCAGGTATCCAGGGCCAGCTGAAGCTTGCACTGCTGGCAGTGACAGCAGCAGAGGTGTGATGGGTGTTTCCTTCCCCTGATCGCCAGGTTGCCTCCTGCCCCTGAAGACTCCTGACTGTGAGAGGAAGCAGGTGGGCTGAGGACAGTTGGGGGTGAATAAACCAGCAGTGCATGAATTTTCATGCACTACGCCTCTAGTATACGTATAAAATGCTATGAAGGTGCTTATCAGATATTACAAATTATCTAAGTTCTATATCCCCACCATCACTGCACTTGCTAATTAGAAGGTCTGTTAAAGGCATTTCTGGACACTGCCACTTCAGCTTCTCAGAGTAGATATGTACTTCATTTTAAATACAATAGTCCCCCTTTATCCAACGGGGATATTGTCCAAGATTGAATGCCCAAATCACAGGTAGTACCAAACCCTATATAGACTATGGTTTTTCTTATACATACATATCTATGATAAAGTTTAATTTATAAATTAGGCACAGTAAGAAATTAAAAATAACTAATAATAAGTAGAACAACTATAACAATATAATAAAAGTTATATGAATGTGATCACTTTTTTTCATGGGATCCCTTGAGGAAGTCTTACTGCAGGCTCTATGTTTTCTGGCACAACACACTACCAACATTTGTGTCATATCTCCCATCCACAAATTTAATGCCTTTTCATTCTTATTTAAGCACCTATCACACATTATGACTGTAACTTTTGCAGTCTGAGATGCGACAGCAAAACTAGCACAAATTTCTTTTTCCTTCTTCACAATTTCAAGGGGAAAATTCCTTCTTATAGTAGATCTTAGCAACTTCAGCATATGTTTTTTTCCCCCTTTCCTTAGTAAGTGGAGAACTTTCACCTTTTCACTTAAGGGAAGTCTTTGTGGCTCTTCTTCAGCCTGTCAAGGTTGCTAGCATCACTGTTCTTTTTATTTGGGGCTGTTATTAAGTAAAATAAGGGTTACTTAAACATCAGCACCATGATCCTGCCACACACTTCAACAGAAATAGCTAATAAGTGAATAATGGGTGAGATCCATATGCAGTATGGATGCTATGGACAAAGGGATGCTTCAATTGAAACTTAATATTTGAAACTGAATTCCAAATATTATTTTTCTGGTTTAACCTTATTGTTACTAAATAAGTCTTGCTGGACAGAAGGACAGGGTGAGATTTCAGCATGCTACTCCGATCGGTGCCCAATTTAAAAGTTAGGAATCATTTACTGAATTGTTTCTGGAATTTTCCATTTAATAGTGGAACTGTGGGTAACAAACCTCATAAAGCATTAGATAAGGGGGCCTACTATGGTGACAATATTAAAATTTATTTTTTTTCTTAAAGTCCAAAGCAATAAATATGCAGACATAGTACTTCATGGAAATTTATAGCTCATGTGCACTTTAACTACATGCTTTGTTCTAAAGTTATTCCTGTAGTCCACATTCTTCTTTGCCAAGACCTTAATGAAGTTTCTGACCATATTTTCTTCTCGTGCACTGAAAACAGACCTGATAAAAGGGACAGTTAGAGGTCAGGTTATTCATCCCTCTTCTCTTCGGAAGAAACATTCTTAACATACCAAAAAAAAAAAAAAAAAAAAGAAAAGAAAAAAAAGAAGGAAGAATAATTCTATTTTAAAGACCTCAAGAGAAAATGATTTTACAACCTCCTCTGGTAAGCTGTTCTAATGCTTAACAAATTTTGCTTTCAGAAAATAATCTTCATTAGTCCCTTATACTACACAATAAGATGAAATTTTTCCTTGTCCTGTTCTCAAGGGAGATATAAAACAGCATACATTATCTATGTAAAAAATCTGAACATATTTTAAAACTTAATGAAATGATCCCTAACCTAGAGCCATCATCCTTTTAAAATTTTTACTTCTTGTAGCAATAATTCTGTCTTCAAACTGCAAAATGTTTGAAACTGCACTCTTAACTATGTATTTTTCTAGTTTAAATTACTGGTACTAAATAATTGCTTATACTGCCTTTTTTTCCCTTTTATACAACTAAGAATTATTTACTAAAATGTAAAGTTCTAATTATTACTTAAATGGAACTTAAAAATTAGAATTGAAAATTCAACTCCTATCTTTTGTTTAGCCCTGAACAATAATGTTGCCCAATAAAAGTTTTTTAAACCGGATCATACACAGAACATTCTTCAACTATCCCTTTTTACATAGTAATATGTAATTGAAAATAAATTAACATAGTGTTATCTAAAGTGGGAGGTTTGAAAGCTCATTAAATTATAATTATTCACCCTGAATAAGAAAAACACATAGCAGGTAATGGTGATAGTTTGCAGAATACTATTTCATTGAAATTCAAGCCACTACAGTTCAATTTAATCAGAAGGCCCAAGAGATGACATGGAGGGAGGACATTATTGTAGGTCTTATTCTTCACTTACTTTTTACTTTTCCAACCTAAAGATATTTTCACTTTAATAGAACATTCTTATCATTATCATGCAAGATGAAAATATATCCTATTACTTTAATGTATTATACTGTATAATAAAAAAGTGAGAAAAATACACTGCTCAATATAATTTTAAAGTGTTTTATGGTTAAAGAGTTGTATGCCTAATACTGATGCTGAAAGTACAGATAAAACCTGCTAACCAAAAATCAATGGCCCATAAAATATATTTAGTAGACATACTGTATCAAAATGAAACATCTATAAGCATACATGTGAATAAAACTCTATAAATAGAATAAAGAGACTAGAAAACATCATATATAGATCAGTGCCTCTCAGACTGGATATACTTCAGAATCACCTGGGGAGCTTTTAAAGTTATATTGATTACTGTCACCCCGAAATGTTGATTTGTCTGGGATGGGTCTTGGACATTCATATGTTTAAAAGTTGGCTAAATCTAGGGATGTAAACTACTGATGGAGCTAGACAACAGAGTATTATATAAAAATGCAAAGAGAAAAGAAAAAGAGGGAGAACAAAATGGTTTTGTATTCAGCATGCACTGGAACTGGCAAGTTCAAGAAAGAAAAACCCACTTAATGCTCATGTAAAAATGGAAGTTTATTGGCAGGAAGGAGTACATGTGTTGATAGGGGCAAATGTGCTGAAAGAATAGACAGGCCCATCAGAAATGAAGTCATCAATGGCTAGCTTTTCTAACTCTCTTGGGAACCTACTATTTTCCCACAACTTAATATTTTGTTTAATGCTTAGATTGTGTAACACTAGAGCGCTAGTGTTTACCATCAGCTGACTCAAGTTTTTGTCCAATTCTACATTCCAAGGAGAGCAAATCTGTCTGTCCTTGCTTCAATTAAGCATCCTCTTGATTTTCTGTGCATATATCCTGAGAGATATGCCCAAACAATTGCTGGATTCATCAGCACTATTCCTGATAGAATATGTGACCAATTTGACCATTTCATATCTTTTAAAAAAATGTTTTTGTTGATTTTGAGAGAGAGAGGAAGAGAGAAGGAGATAAACATCAATAAGAGAGAACATCATGACTGGCTTCCTCCTGCACACCCCCTACCAGGGATTGAACTGGCAACCTGAGCATCTGCCCCAGCAGCCAGGAACCGAACCAGTTACCTCTTAGTTCATGGATCGATATTCAACCACTGAGCAACACCGGCCAGGTCTATATTGTATCTTTAATTTTTTTCTGAAAAAAAACAAAAAAAACAGAGCGCCTTCCTGGTGTTTGGAAGCTTTAAGTTAAAACAGTAAAAATATATTTAAGTAAAAACAATGCCTAAAGTCACAGCTAGAAAATAAGCAGTCATATTTTTTTTACTATCCTTTCAGTATTCATCATATTCTTCCCAGAGTATTACAGGGCACTGCTAGCTGTATTGCCACAACTAGAACCTAAATGGCAACTTCTTCTCTCAAGTCTGTACTAAAATTCATATTCTTCTTTTACTCTTTTCAAGTTAGTAATATATGAGGAAGCCTAATGTTCCATTTTCAAGTCAGTTTTTTTAAAAATATATTTTATTGATTTTTTACAGACAGGAAGGGAGAGAGATAAAAAGTCAGAAACATCGATGAGAGAGAGACATCGATCAGCCGCCTCCTGCACGCCCCACAGTGGTAATGTGCCCACAAGCAAGGTACATGCTCCCAACCAGAATCAAACCTGGGATCTTTCAGTCCGCAAGCCGACGCTCTATCCACTGAGCCAAACCGGTCTTGGCTCAAGTCAATTTTTAGCTACATGCACAGTCATGATTCCTTGAAAATAGGGCATGGAATCTTTACCACCTCCATATTTCTTATAACCAGAACATGTAAGGGGAAAATGCTGAATAATGTTCAACAAGTTGTTATTAGTATTAATGTGCCAACTTGATTTCATTCATAATAAATAAATAGAATCACTCTGAATAAAAGTTAGTGTAAAAAATCTATAGATACTTAATAATTTTAAGTTATGAGAAAAGATAACACATAAGCTGTACATTTTGAACAGTAAAAAACAAGATTAAACATTGGCTGTGCCGCAGTGTTTCTTTCTATGCCCTCCTTCAAAATTAAGCATGCCACAAAGTGCCCTCTAAAATTCTAACACTGTAAATCCAATGGGAGTAATCTGGGTGATTCTGATGTCTGGTGAGAATGGGGAATCCTGGAGCAAACAAAGCTCATGATATTTACTGTAGGGAAAATGACAGCCCTTGTTCAATTTAATGCTTTTTATCTAGCTGCTGCTTCTCTACTTTTCCCTAATCCAGTTCCTCCAAGCTGCATTCACTGGGTATTCTTACCCAGGAGGCAAAGGCCTTCCTTATAAAAACAAATAAATTGAAAGCTCTCTTCACTTTTCCACTTCCAAAACATAATGCTAGTAATTTCTCCCATATTCTCAAACTAGCAAATGTCCAGTGGCACATTCACACATATATAACATCTTGCTTTTATGTGTCATCCCAATGAACTCTTTTTACAGAATGATATAGCAGAGTGAGATAAAAATGAAGGAAGGAATATGGAAATGTGAAACATTTCCAATCTGTCTCCTTACATTTTTCTTCTTAATTGCCTCTTACTCTTCTTGCTATGTTCTCCCTCATTCCAAAGAGCTTATTGCAAATATGGAAAATATGATGCCTCTGCATACCAACCTAGGCCTATTATTCCAAGCTATAATCTGTAGTTGGGAATAGCTTGAGACAAATCCTCACTAGGATTTTAATGATAACTGTAATTTTTATATCTCATTTCTCATTCCAGAAAGGGCTGGGCTTAATAATAAATAATAGCATGTGCATAAAGTTTTGAAAATTTACAAAGTGCTTCCATAAACATCATTTTATTATCCCCTGATCCATTTTCAAATGATAAAATGAAACTACACAGAAGTTATGTGACTTACCTGTAAGTGAAAAACTTACTTCCCCCTCCAAATCCCTAGTGATTTTCTGTATTCTACACCATCTTAATCCACATGTTCATGTGATGGAGGAATTTTATGGCCAGTGTGTTATTCATACAGATAACTGAAAGGGGAATGAGTATGGACAATTTTTAATAAGCCTCAGTCCTTGGGTAAGTAATGTAAACTGCAACTGATTCTTTGGAAAATGTGAACAAGTAGCTCATTAGAAAGAGAGATAAATAGAATACAGGTTGCCTAGTATGGCATCTGAACAGGGCCCAGATGGTTGATTATATTTTCTCATCTATCTATCCTGGGGGTATAAAAGGAGAAATTATGCAAGTAAATATGGTACTGGAAAAAAGCAACCTAGTGCAAATAACTTAATTTGAAGTTTACATTTAACAGTGTTCAGCATACAGTCATTTGCTGTTACTTACCAGACTTCAAATTTTAAGACAGCTTCTTAATAACCCCTGTGATTAAACTGTTGTTCTGTCATCTTTTATCGACACTCTTGCACCTAAGAATGTACAGTATTTCTTCTGTATTAATTCCTTTGGTACTAGTATTTAATTAATTCATGGAGAATGAAGCCTCATGTTCATTGGTTTGAAATGCATCAAGGAGATACATTAATCTATATATAAATAGCATATGTTCATGAACAGAAAATCTCTCCTGGCAGCTAAGTAAAATTATGTCAACTCAACAGTTGCCCAAATCAGTTCACAATGTCTGCTCAGTAACAGTTTAAACTATGCCACACACCAAATCATAGTGAGAGATTAGTGTTCATTTCAGGACCTGAAAACTTTAGGATCTACACTAAATCATCTAAAAATAAATCTGTCCTTTCAGTTACTAAATGGTGTGTGTGCGTGTGTGTGTGTATGTGTGTAAAGATACTACGCTTTTAGCTCAGTGGTACTCCATAATAGATATTAACCATTAGAATTGCCTGTGAAACTTTTAAAAATATAGATGCCTAAAGATTAAATATTAATGGTTTTGTCAAGGGATTTAGGCACTGTTTAAAAACAAAACACAGATTAAGAAGCATGTAATTTTATGTCAATTAGTAGAAATTATTTGAAGAAAAAATTCTATATTAATGCTTATTAAGCCTTGATTTCTCTTAATTAGTTAAGACTAGTTTGCTATAAAAAAGAAATTCTAGTACCATTTTCTAACGAACTCATCTCTTTGCAGAAGACTGACACTAAATAAGTATTTAGTAACCATATATTTTTAAATAACTACATACAAATCTTGGTTTAAATGTAATATATATTAATATTTAAGTGTCTTGATTTTATTATTTTATTTTACTCTTGAAGCAATAAAAAGATTAGACTGGCAACATCTACTTTCTCTCATTTTGTTCAATTTGATGTTCTTTATCAAGAAAAATTGCTTATCATAAAATATCAGAAATATTCATGAAAATGGCTAAAAATAAACTTTTTACTTTATACAATAATTGATCTCGTATTTCAGAAGAATTTGCTTCCACAATACACTCCCAGTGAAATAAATTAAGAGATCTTTCTAAGATTGTTCTGGTTTCAATTATTTACAAAGCCAAGAAATGGAATACATATTATTGTTTTATTATTTAATAATGTAAAGAGAACAGTTTCATCATGTTTTTCATGTTTCTTTAAGACTCATGAGGAAAAAAGAGAACACATCTGAAAGGCAGGGAAGGTGTATTTTTAAAGTATTTTGCTACTGCCTCTTTTAGGTAGGTATATATCTATCATAAACCCAGCACATATTACAAGGAAATAGGGAGGAGGAAAGTCCCATTCTCCAGACAGTGACCCCTGGAATGTGTAGGAAAGCTCAATTCTTCTAATTCTGAGACAGCATTCCATGGTTTCCCTTGAAACTGTAGAAGGTTAAATGTAGAAGGAGTGGGGAAAAACAACAGATTTACAAAGAAATGTAATGATGCCTTCCAAATTTCAGGGATATCCTCTAAAAAGATCTCAAGTAAAAATAAATGGTAGCTTACTATAACACTGCATGTGCTATACTTACTAAAAGACTACTATAAATGTGAAGTCTCTAGACCTTTGATTAAAAGTAATAAGCAATTATATATATGTTCAATAAGTTATCCATTCAAAACTCATATTTAAACTGTTACTTTTATTTGCAATGTATATTTTTTTCATTTAATTAAACTTATTTTTAAATTTAAATCTTTATTGTTCAGTTTATTGCAGATGTTCTTTTTTTTCACCTTATAGCTCCCCTCCACCTGATTCCACACTCTCCACCCCATGCCCTTCCCCCCACCACTGTCCTCATCCATAGATATAAGATTTTTGTCCAATCTCTTCCTGCACCCCTCACTCCCCCTTCCCCCAAGAATTGTTAGTCCATTAGATTTTTTATTCACTTGATTTTTAGATTCACTTGTTGATAGGTATATATTTGTTATCACTTTATTGTTCATAATTTTTATCTTTACCTTTTTCTTCTTCTTCCTCTTCCTAAAGAATACCCTTCAGCATTTCATTTAATCCTGGTTTGGTGGTGGTGAAGTCCTTTAGTTTTTCTTGTTAGCTCTTTAGGTCTAGTTATTTGACCTTCAATTCTGAATGATAGCTTTGGTTATAGGTTCTTGCTATTCATCACTTTGAATATTTCCTGCCAATCTCTTCTGGCCTGCATAGTTTCTGTTGAGAAATCAGCTGACAGTCATATGGGTACTCCCTTGTAGGTAATTAACTTTTTCTCTTGCTGCTTTCAAGATTCTGTCTTTTGCCCTTGGCATTTTTAATTATAATGTGTCTTGGTGTGGTCCTATTTGGATTCCTTTTGTTTGGGGTTCTTTGCCCTTCCTGGACTTGTAAGTCCATTTCTTTCACCAGGTAGGGAATGTTATTAGTCATTATTTCTTCAAGTAGGTTTTCAGTATCTTGCTCTCTCTCTTCTTCTGGCACCCCCATAATTCTGATGTTGGTACGTTTGAAGTTGTCTCAGAGGCTCCTCATATTATCTTCACACTTTTGGACTCTTTTTTTCTTTTTGTTTTTCTAGTTGGGTGTTTTTTGCTTCCCATATTTCAAATCTTTGGTTTGATTCTTGGGTTCCTCTAGTCTGCTGTTGAATTTCTGTATATTTTTCTTTATTTCAGACAGTGTATGCTTAATTTCTGACTGATCCTTTTCCAATTTTTGCATTCTCATTAAGATCCTTGAAGGTCTCACTAAGTTTCTCAGAGGTCTAAGTTTCTGGGCGGTTTATAGAAGATTCTTGAGTAACCTTATAAATGTGATTTTGAACTCTATGTCCAGTCATTTGATTTCCTCCATTTCTTTCATTTGTGACATGTTTCTTTGTTTCTGCATTTTGGCTTCTTCCCTGTGTTGATGAAGTAGCTTTGTGTGCATGCTAGTTGTCCTTTATGGCCCAGTAGCTCTGCCTCTCCAATCACCTGATGTGGACACTCTTAGTGCACCCCTTGTGGGCTGGGTACACAGTCTTATTGTAGTTTAGCCTTGATTGCTCTTGGTACACTGGGAGGAATTGACCTCCAGGCCAACTGACTGTGAGAATTAGCTGTGTCTATTAATGGAAGAACTGCTGTGCTGGAAACACCTGTATGGGGCAGGACTTGCTTCAGTGGGACTTTGGTGCTCACTGAGTCTGCCTCTTGAGTGTGTCACGTATGTAATGTGAGGAGTTGAAATCTGGAGTCATCTCACATTGACCTCTAGGTACACTGGTTCCTGGATCTCTAAGGAAGTGCAAGTCAGCTAGTGTCAGAGGCCACTCGGCAGGAGGTACAGGAGGATCTGCAGATTTCTCCTCTTTGCTTGGAGTTTGGAAGTTTTTGGAGTTTTCTGACCCATTTGCAATTTGTTAGCTAAGCTACTAGAGGGCAGGCCATTCATATGCAAAAGCCGCTGCAACCAACTAGGTGGATTTGTAAATTGGGTGGGGCAGGGTCCCAGGGAATTGCTAGACTAGGGCTTGGCAAAAAGCAAATGGCTGCCAGTCAGCCCTCTCTGCCAAGTTCTGTTCAGTGTCCCTTGTCCGCAGTAAACAATAATTCCTGTGCGCACCTCTACAAGAGAGCCACCCTCCCTTTCCACCCCATGGCAGACAGTCTAGTTTCTCCCTGCCTGAGTCTGGGTCCCCAGAATATCACTGGAAACTGGAGTTCAGAGAGTTGGTAACTTGTAACTCCCTCCCAATTGAAAAAAACAGCACACGCCAGGCCGATTCGTGCACATCTCCGCCATTCTGAGCCTCTGTACATCCTACCAGGTCTCAATACACTTTTTTCTTTCCTTCTAGTTAGAACTTCCACTCTGCCAGCTTTCCCATGGCTCTAGGGATAGTCGTTTGGTCTTTTAGTTGTAGTTTTGGTGTGGTTGTGAGAGGCAGCACATATAGGTGTATACCTTAAGCCACCATCTTGGTTCTGCAATACATATTTGTGCAATGGCCATGCTTCCAAGTTATATACAACAACATTTTGTTTACAGATGCTAATAAACATGCTAAAACTTGAAATTACAGAATGGTCCCAACCTCCTTATATTCCAATCTCAGCTGCACACTTCCCTTGCCCCTTATACAAGTAGGCAGCTTGTGACTTCTCTCATCTTGACTTCTTCCATTATCAAAACAAAACAAATTCAATATAATTTGGCAAAATTTCAATCATAGTAGTGTAAACTCTCCCACATACGTACTTTCATTTTTGCATTTTGTGGATAAGAGTGTTTACTCATGCTCTAGCCAGTTTGGCTCAGTGGATAGAGTGTTGGTTGGCCTATGGACTAAAGGGTCCCAAGTTCAATTCTAGTCAAGGGCATGTGCTTGGGTTGCGGGTGTACAGTAGGCAGCCTTTCAATGATTCTCTCTCATTGCTGATGTTTGTATCTCTCTCTCCCTCTCCCTTCCTATCTGATATCAAGAAATATATGTATGTATTTTTAAGAGTGTTTGCCTCCTATGAAAAGAATTTCAGACAAAACTGAGTAGATGAAAATGTATCAAATTATGTATTTTAAGTATGTGCAATCCATTTTATAACAAAGCTGCTTTTAACTGCTGAGTAAATGAAGATATTTTTATGATATGAAGATCCTTTTCCTTACATGTAAAATCACATGATGTACTAACCTGATACCATCTACTTTCATTATTTTAGGGTGCCAACTTACATGCTAACCTCTTCTCTCATCTTTCCCTTAACCCTAATTAGTAGGTTGACTTTTATTCCCCAAGGAAATTCTAAAAGCCAGATTACAGACTGTATTCAGAACAGTCTCTCTTTCTCTCTCTCCATTCTCTATCTTCCCCAATAGCCTTACATCTCCCAAGACCTGACCCATGACAGCAGGCAATCCATGCAGGTAGTTAATTCTAAAGCCCTCTGGTAACCAGGATAGATACTGGATAGAAGATGGATATTGTTCTCAAACACTTCTCCTGTCATGGTATAGGAAAGAAAGAGATTCTCTGAGCTGAAAGGATAGACATTGCACCAGTGGACATAGGGCACTGGGCTTCTATGAGCTAGGGTTATGGAAACCACAGCTTTGGGAAGGCAGCTAGTGCCTTATGAATGGAGCCTCTTGAGTAGGACTGTATGGGTTAGATCCAGGTTCTGCTTAGCTATACTCATGGGAAAGTTAGTCCTTCTCTATGTCTTATTCCTCCATTTGTAAAATAAGGATAATAAAAATACCTTTTCTGGGTTGTTATAAGGGTTAAGTAAATTAATCTATGAAAAGCAGTTAGCAATAGGCCATACTCTATGAGAAGTGGGAATCAAAATTTGTTTTCTAATGCAATACTTCTCAAACTTTAATGTGTATCTGAATTACCTGGGGATTGTGTTAAAATGCAGAATCAGATTCTGTAGATCTAATGGGTTTTGAGATTCTGCATTTCTAACAAACTCCTACATGATGACAACTGGCTGGATCCTGGACCACATTTTTAGTAGTATGGTTTTAAGGAATGAAGAAGCAAACATTCATGTGCTGTGGGGGAGTAGCAAATGATATTTGGGAAATCTAATTGTACCGATGTGGACTGATCATAGGCATTAGAAAAATAACAAAGGGAAAGATATGTCTGCTGAATTCTACAAAAGTAATCCTAAATTATCATGTAATACAACATCAGTATATGCATTTTACTGCCAAATTTTTACCAGGATTTATTTTAAGAGTAAATTCTATATATAAACTACAGGCCCAGTGCATGAAATTCGTGCACTGGGTGGGGATTTCTCAACCCACCCTGAACCCTCTCACAGACTGGGACCCTTCAGGGGATGTACTTTTGATGGCCCATGGGGAGTAGGCCTAAGCTGCAGAATGCCCTCCCTCTGCGGGTGATGACTGGGCTGATCAGCAGAAGGCGCCACAGCCACCAAGGTGTTTTCATCAATACAGACTCCAGTCCCTTCACCACGAAAAAATGACAACTTTCTTTAGGCATTTCCAAGATGTGTCTTTCATAGGATATGATATTTCTTCCTTTCTTTTTTTTTTTCCTGTTTTATCCTCACCTGAGGATATGTTTCCATTGATTTTTAGAGAGCTTGGAAGAGAGAGGGAAAGACAGAGAGAAACATCAATGTGAGAGGGACACTTTGATTGGTTGCCTCCTGCATGAGCCCTGACCTGGGCCCTGGCCAGGGAGGAGCCTGCAACCTAGGTACATGCCTTTGAGCAGAATCGAACCTGGACCCTGCCGTTGGCAGGCCAAGGCTCTGTCCACTGAGCTCTATCCACTGAGCTGACATTTCTTAGCCCCTCCAGCAGCAGACCTTTTTTTTTTTCCCTCCAGGAGTGAGGTGGAAAATCCTAGATCACCTTCTTGGATTCTTATTACCCAATTTACCAAGAATACTGTGAGTGGCAGCATACAGGAGCTTAGCCAATGAGCGGTCAGAAAGGTGTTTCCTCTGCAGCTCACCCCCCTGTGTTGTGTCTGCTGGGGTAGGGGCATGTTCTGAGCCATGTGGCAGCCGCTGGGAGCATGCCCCCAGCCCTGCGTTGTATCCACTGAGCTGGGGGCATGCTGCCTGCCCAGATGCCCTCCCTTCTTCCATGGCTGGGGCGCAGGACGCTGGCCTTCTTGTCGGGGCAATGATGCCAGCATCCCACCTGGGCTGCTATGGGTGCTGCCAGCTTTGTAACAGAGTGATAGGTAATTTGCATATTATCCTTTTATTACATTAGATATTAATCTTAATATGGGAGTCTTAATCTGAGCATGCTTAGTGTTTTTGGCATGATGATCTTAACATAAACATTTAATGGAAGGAATGTTAGCTAGTCATGCATTAATCCAATTATTCAATACAATAAAACTCTATTAAAATTAGAATGATTTAAGACAGGTAGACTATAATTAGCCATTAACTTTTAAGCATGAGGAAATTAAAAGGCATGATATAGAGAAGAGATAAACAGTAAACCAAACAGTAAACTGATCAGCAGATTCATCTATACTAATAAAAGGGTAATACACTAATTAGATTGGGAGACTTTCTGGATGTCCTTCTGGACAAAGCCATGGTGGCGGGGCTGAGGCAGAGATGTTTAGGGGTGATCAAGCCAGGAGGGGAAGGCAATTGGAGGTGATCAGGCTGGCAGGGGGTGGGGGGCAGTTGAGTGCTAGCAGGCTGGTAGTGGGGGGCAGTTGGGGGTGATCAGGATGGCAGGGAGGGACAGTTGTGGGTGAGTAGGCTGGCAGGTGGGTAGTTGGGGACAAGCAGACAGGGGGGAAGTTGGGGGTGAGCAAGCTGGCACTATGGGGTTAGTTGGGGGTGATCAGGCCATGGAGGGGCAATTGGGGGTGAGCAGGCTGGTGGAGGGGCAATCAGGCCGGCAAGGGAGGGTGGTTAAGGGTAAAAAGGCCAGCAAGGGGGAATGTTGGGAGAGCAGGCTTTCAGGCAGAGTGTTTAGGGGCAATCAGGCAGGCAAACAGGTGAGCAGTTAGGAGTCAGCATTCCTAGATGGGGAGAGGGATGCCTGACTGCCAATTTAGGCCTGATCCCAATGAGGCATACCCCAAGATTGGAGAGGGTGCAGGCTGGGCTGAGGGATACCTTCCCATGCACAAATTTTGTGCATTGGGCCATTAGTATCTATATAACTTAAAAAGAGAAAACATAAGAGGGTAAAAGAAAGTACCATGTGCCCACACCTGCCGAGCCAGTCTGCACTCATCCTTATAATAACCTGCTTTTTCTTAAATTGATCTGAAGGTATCTCCATTTCATGCAACCAGCCAAAAATGCCTATTCCTCCCTAGGCAACATCTCTATTAGATGATTATTGCCTTAAATGTTGACACTTAGACACTTTGAAATAATTTCAAATAACTATTTTATCTCAAAACTAGACACCTGATGTACAAATTTGTGCACATGTGGGGTCCAGCTGGCTTGCCCCAATGGGGGCCCATTGGTTTGGGCCAGCAGGAGGGAGGGGCCAAAGGCAGTTGGCCAGCCAGTCCCATCCTCATTCAGGGTGTTGGAGGCTGATCGGGGGCCAGGCTGGCTGGGATGAAGGCTGATTGGGGCCCAGATCAGGCTGGTTGGCTGCCATAATGCACATCATAGCCACCAGTTCTGATCATTCTGATCATTCCACCATTTCAGTCACTGGGCTTTTAAATATATATATATATATATATATAGTCATGGGTATTTCTTCATTAGGATAAATTAGTGTTTGTTTGAAAACGTTAAGAATTCCCTGAATAAATATGGAACTATGGTCATCTCAATGTCTTATTCTTCTGTTGTCTGTTTGTAAAATTTTATAAACTAGCTCTGCTGGCGAGGTTCAATAGTTGAGTGTTGACCTATGAACCAAAAGGTCAAAGTTTGATTCCAGGTCAAGGCACATTCCTGGGTTGCAGGCTCAATCCCCATTGTGAGGAATGCAGGAGACAGCTGATAAATGAATCTCTTTCTCCCTCTCCCTTTCTCTCTGAAATAAATAAATAATTTATCTGTAAAAAACATTTTCTATAGTATAGAATGAAGAAATTAAAGTATAGAATGACAGAAGTATGAAAATAACATTTTGATAGAACCAAGAGATAAAAACCCTGGAAAGGGCAAAATATTAACAACATAAAGACAGTTATGGTAACAATGTCATATCCTTCCACATTTGCTAGACTGAATAAAGTAATCAACAGGCTCACCTGTCTTATATAAGCTTCCACAAAATTATATCCAAATAATAGAAAATATTTTATAAGAATATATAATTTTAAATTATTATTGTAGATTATCTATACTATGTTTCCTCAGTATTAACTCAAAATATCAAGCTGTTGAACATATATGCATAGCCCATGAACATAGAAAATAGTATGGTTAAGGCCATGGGTGGCACAGGGCTGGATGGAGGAGGGCAGAGAGGAGGGGGAGGTGTGGGAATAAGGGACATCTGTAATACTGTCAATAATAAAAAAAAATACATATCAAGTTGTTTATGTCAAAGCAATAACATAACCCCAGAAATTAAGATTTGTCTGAGCTTAGGGTTCAGTCCTAGTCCCTCCTTTCTTTCCGCCTATGATTTCTCCCCTTAAAACTTTAAACAATCTCTATATGCTCTGAAGAACTACATTTTTCTCCAGAAAAGTTCTCTCTTTTGAGATCCTGATTGATAAAGCCAACTGCCTTGCTCTGTATAAATCTTATAGTCATCTGGCAATCATCATAAAACACATTATGTCTGAAAGAACCCTGTCTTCTTCCCTCTCCCCAGCCTATTCATCCTCTAGTTATCCTTTAATCTGTAAATGACACTTCTATTCCCCTAGTGGTTAGTGACCAGAAACCTAAGAATACTACTATTGGATGCCTACTTCTTCTTCTCCCACACTGAATCCATTGCTAAATCCTATGGGATTTTCTCTTTAACATACTTAACTTTTCCAGTTTTTTTAATTACAAATTTTCAGGCATATAATATTAGATAGTTTTATGTCATTTATTTCAAAGATGGTGGTACCCTGTCCATTCTACCATCATTCCCATTTGAAACTCTTCTAGTTGAGTCTTTTGGTATTTACCTGTATTACTCTAAATAACTTACTTTTCTTTTCACATTAACTTCAAAAAAAAATTTAAACTGATTGGGATTACATTGGCTAATGAGATTATATAGTTTTCAAATGTGTATTTCTATGATACATGATTTGTATATTGCACTGGGTGCTCATCACTCAAAGTCAAATCATCTTCTATCACTATAGATCCTTCTTTATCCTCTACTACCCTTTCTACGTCCTTCCCTCTAACAATCATACTGTAGTCTGTGTCTATGAATTTTATTTTTCCTTTTTGTTTATTTATTGCTTTCAGTTTCATATCCCACAAAATGGATCAAAGACCTAAATATAAGATAGGAAACAACACATTATATAGAAGAAAACATAGGTACTAAACTTATAGACTTTGATCTTGGAGAATATTTAGAATTAGACCCCAAAGGCAAAGGAAGTAAAGACAAAAATTAATGAATGGGCCTATATCAAACTAAAAAAACCTCTGCACAGAAAAGTAACAGACAACAAAACAAAAAGGACACCAACTGAATGGGAGAAGATATGTACAAACAACAGCTTTGACAAAGGTTAATATCCAAAATATCTAAAGAACTCATTCAACTCAACACCGAACGAACAAGCCAATAAAAAAAAGAGCAGAGGACATGAACAGACACTTTAATCCAGTTTTTAAAATACATATAGTACCTTTCCTCTCAATTCTAATTTTTCCAATAAGATACCTTTCAAAAATTATTTCTGAGAATAAATCTCCAGTCCTTTTTGTTGTTATTGTGGGGGAGGAATACCCCTACCATATGAGGTAGGAGAGGACATCCAGGGTTCTAAGGACTTTCAAACCACACTCCTGACCAATTCTCCTTATTTTACCTTCCAGCACCTGGTTTCCATTCCCTCTTCCTGAAGTAACTAATATAACTGATTCCTCCCTTCCTCCCTTCTTTCCTCCTTTCCTTTTCCCCTTATTTCTTGTATAATTTACATACAATATTATATTAGTTTTAGGTGTATAACATAGTGATCTTACCTTTGTATACAGTACTAAATGACCACCACAATAAGTAATTACCATGTCACCATACAAAAGTTGATACAATATTATTGTCTATATTCCCCTTGCTGTACATTACATTCCCATGATTTGTTTAACATATGGAAATTTGTACCTTTTATTTGTGCCTTTACCTATTTCACTAACTCTCCCAACCTCTCTCTTTCTGGCAGTCATCAGTCTGTTTCCTGTCTCTATGAGTCTGTTTTTTATTTTTGTGGGGTTTTTTTTAATACATTTTATTGATTTTTTTTTTACAGAGAGGAAGGGAGAGGGATAGAGAGTTAGAAATATTGATGAGAGAGAGACATTGATCAGCTGCCTCCTGCACACCCCTACAGGGGATGTACCTGCAACCAGGATACATGCCCTTGACCGGAATCAAACCTGGGACCTTTCAGTCTGCAGGCCGATGCTCTTCACTGAGCCAAACCGGTTTCGGCTGAGTCTGGTTTTATTCTGTTTTGTTTGCTCAGATTTTTGTTTCATTTTGTTGTTTAATTCCACATATAAGTGAAAACAAATAGTATTTGTCTTTCCCTGTATGACTCCCTGTAGTTAGCTCAATATCTTTAAGGTCCATCTATGTTGTTGCAAATAGCAAGATTTCATTCATTTTTATGTCTGTGGAAGGATCATAAAATTATGTCCACTTCCTGGTACATGGAGGCACTTCAGGAATGTCATTACAATGTCAATAAGATAGAAGTGCTGCTAAAGAATATTCTATATACAAAAATTTGAACAAAAGTCAGAAGATGGTATTTAAATATATGGGAGCATATGAAGTATGACTTCTCATTTATTTTCATTGTTTCATTTTTAATTAAAAAAAAATTTGTTCCTAATACAGACTCAGCATTATAGCAGAAATAGTGCAGGAAAAAAACAGGATATGACCCCTTCCTCAAGGACAAGAGTAACAAAAAGAAACATTTTTTAAAACCTTAGACCAAATATTATGCTAAGCACTTCATTTGCATTTACTCATTGAAAATTCCCAAAAGCCTTATGAGTCATATGGTAATAGTCATATTTCTTATTTCCATTTCATAGATGTGGAACTTGAAGTTAGTTAACTTATCTAAAGTCACCACTAGTAAATAAAAGTTTTGGGATTTTAACCTAAGCTATTAATCTCTTTGATAAAAACTTATGAAAAGCTAAATAAAATATTTTTAAAACTTGAGCCATACTAGATAAGCTGAAATAAGATAGCATATGGCAAATTGAAAAGTGAATTGTGTTGACAAAAACCACAATAGAAGTTCAGAAGAGGAACCTATTTTAGATCAAATTGATAAGAAAGAATTTATTAGTAAAGTGAGATTTGAGCCATGTTTTGAACAGTGAGTAAAATTTGAATAAAAAAATAATTATTTGGGTAGGGAGTGCTAATCAATCTCAATGATTTCTCAATGTCGTTGCAAATGACAAGATTTCACTCATTTTTATGTATGTGGTAGGATTATGAGATGATGTCCAACTACCTGATAAATGTGGGCACTTCAAGAATGTCATTACAATGTCAATAAGATAAAACTGACACAGAAGATGTTACTTACTTTTAGGGATCATGGTACCCTTTCAGAATCACATGAAAACTATGAGCACTTCTACACCCAAAAAAGTGAATGACCTGTAGAAGAAACTCAAGTATTAACAAAACACAAGAATCTTCATTACCTTGCCCTTCATCATGTTAGGGTCATTCCCTATCAAACCCCCAAAACTTGTGTTCATTCCAAGGCTCTCCATGCTTCCTCCTGCTTCACAGCTTCTGTGCAATCAGTGAGCATCCCTCCCCAGATGATCTTCCAGATGGCCATCTTAAGTCTTAGCCATCTTTCCAGATTAGTCAAGCTACTGGAAAGCCTCATATATGAAAAACAGTAAGCACCTGAGATGGGGAAATCAAGATCAGGAGAAAATAGAGGCAAAGCAGTGAACAAATAAAATATAAACATTTTACATCTTATTGTATAAAAACAAGAACAGGGTGCTATAAAAAGGAATAATCATGAGAAAAATAACTTTAGGAACTAAAAATACTTATGCAGAATGAAAAAAATTTCAATAGAATGGCTAGTAAAAGATATTAAGGAAATCTGACAGGGAAAACAAAAAGAATAAAGAGTACAATAAAAAGATAAGCAATTTAGAAGATGTGCGCTAGAACAGCTGTCACCAACCTTTCAGACCTCATGGACCACTGGTTGGTGACCGCTACCCTAGAACAAGGTAGCAGGGAAGATAGAAGGCAAAATATATTAGAAAAACTAATCAAAAGTTTTTCAGAAATGAAGGATAAAAATCCCAGATTCAAAGCATCATCATAACTCAAGAAAATGAATTTTAAAAGACCCACAGTAAAAGAATGTTCATCACCTCAAAGAAGTTATAAACCAAGGAAAGGAATACGTACAGGTATTCCCCCAAAATGTATACATGCTTTAACAGCTGTTTTCTATTACATTTTAAAAATGAAATGTATTTCAATAAACACTGCCTTTATATTTATTCAATGTGTGTATACATTTTTGGGGGATACCCTGTATATGAGACCCAGGGACTATGAGAAGCAGCACAAGAAAGCAGCAAAAGGAATTCCCAGGGTAATGATGAAAAGAAGTCCCTGGAGTAAAGCTGAGCAGCAGACACAGTGAGTATCATCTACATTAGAATAGGAGGATTGAGGGTTCCAGAAAGAGTATCTTAAAAAAAAAAAAAGATGAAAGTGATAAATGAATTAATTTGTTTGGTCATACTGAGAGGATGTCTGTAACCCTGTTGAGGAGTTTGAAACAAGTTTCAATTATAGGTACATAGAAACTAAGCAAATGAAAAAATAATTATATATTACATGTCTCAGTGCTTATATTTCATAATATACTAATTAAAGGGTAATATGCTAATTAGACTGAACATCTTCTGGATGACCTTCCAGACATTCTTCTGGACAAAGCCATGGTGGCAGGGGTGAGGCAGAGGCAGTTAGGGGTGATCAGGCTGGCAGGGGAGAGCAGTTATGGGGATCAGGCTGGCAAGGGAGAGCAGTTAGGGGTGACCAGGTGGGCAGGGGAGGGCAGTTAAGGGGACCAGGCCAGCAGGGGAGGGCAATTAGGGGTGACCAGGCCAGTGGGGGAGGGTAGTTATGGGAGACCAGGCAGGCAGGCAGAGTGGTTAAGGGCTATTAGGCAGGCAGGCAAGTGAGCGGTTCAGAGCCAATGGTCCCAAATTGTGAGAAGGATGTCTAACTGCTGGTTTAGGCTGATTCCACAGGGCAGTTGGACATCCCCTGAAGAGTCCCAGATTGGAGAGAGTGCAGGTTGGGCTGAAGAACGCCTCCATGTGCAAATTTTGTGCACCTGGGTTCTAGTTTATAATACTAGAGGCCCGGTGCACAAATTTGTGCATGGGTGAGATCTCTTGGCCTGGCCGGCAATCGGGGCTGATTGAGGCCAACTAGCTAGTGAGGGAGGACTGTGGGAGTATGGCCAGCTCTGATTGGGGCCTGCAGGGAGAGAAACTACAAGAGGTTGGCTGGCCACGGGAGGATGGGTGTGGTAGCACACTGACTACCCAGCCAGCCAGGGGAAGGGACTGCAGGAGGTTGGCAAGCCATGGGAGATTAGCTGTGTGAGTGGACTGACTACCAAGGGGCAGCTCTTTCATTGAGTGTCTGTCCCCTGATGCTCAGTGCATGCATAGTGACTGGTCGAATGGTCATTTGGTAATTTAGTCACTTAGGCTTTTATATATATAGATAAATATGTCATCTTGATTTAATCAAAATATGATAATAACTATTTGAAGAGTAGGTGGCAGAGGGAAGCTATTTATGACATAAAATTTTATCTTCCAGAATACCAAGTGAACAGATAAAAAAAAAAAAACGCTGAGAAATAGCAGTGTAAGCTTTTTACTTGAAAACATGGGTGTGAGTGGTGGCAGAAGAGAAATGCAGATTTGGCAGTGGGGACCTCTAAGGGGTGGTACTGAGGAGCTGGGTGGTGCAAAATATTATTTGACTTTTTAAAATACACTGAAAGGTTTCTACTAAAAACCCTGGGCATTATATCTATAGCAAACCTAAGAACTGACAGACAGGCTGGCTATGGATCTTAAGATCAACAGAAGGACAAACTGGTGAGCTTCCTGATTTTCTTCTTGCCTCATATTTGGTATTAAAAAAGCCATCAACTCAGAAATGACAATAGGCATAGGGAAAAAACACATGCCAATAACAACAGTAATTAAAGTCTGCTCTCTTTACACAAAGGAGATTAAAAAGCCAGCCTAATCAGATGGAAAGTTTTTTTTAAACTTACTTTCCTAATACAGCCAAATACCACATAAAAAACAACTGTAGCCTATTTCACCCACATGAACAAAGGCCTAGTGGGGAGCTAGACCCCCACCCTCACCAGGTCATAAAGAGATGCCACAAACACCACTAGGCACCCTGTTGAGCAATGAGGGTATAAACTGAGTAAGGTATGGTATATGGCCATAAAGACTATAGATTTTTTTTAAATATATTTTATCAATTTTTTATAGAGAGGAAGGGAGAGAGATAGAAAGTCAGAAACATCAATGAGAGAGAGACATCGATCAGCCGCCTCCTGCACACCCCACAGTGGAGATGTGCCCGCAACCAAGGTACATGCCCTTGACCGGAATCGAACCTGGGGCCTTTCAGTCTGCAAGCTGACACTCTATCCACTGAGCCAAACCGGTCTCGGCAAGACTATAGATTTTAATGGAAAATAAAACAAGTGAGGCGCTATTATACAGTGTGATATGTTATATGACAAATTTAAATGAGGGATGTTTAATTAGCAAAAAGAAGGAAGACAGAAGCAGGGTAGGAGGGAAGGTTTCTTTGAGGAACGAACCCTAGATCACAATTTGTAAGGGTAGGTAGAGTTCAGCAGATGGAAGAAGAGACTGACAGGTACTAAGTCACAGAGAGAAATAAAATAGAAAATACTTGGAAAACTAGAAATAAGTGTCTGACTAGAGTTAAGAGTACTTCACATGGAATGGAGAAAGATAATGCCAGAGAGGCTGGGTAGGGACCAGGCAGAGAAGAGCCTCACTGACTATGATAAGAATGTGTACTTCCTATAAGGATTTTCAGCATGTTTTAAAAATCACTTTAACTACATGATCTGGATGATTACAGGAGGATCAGATGACCCAGGAATCTGATAGCAGGCCCAAGCAGGAATCCAGATAGGAAGAAAAAGCATACGGACCACACAATAGGGGAGAAAGGAATTATATAAATGACTAGAGGCCCAGTGCATGAAATTTGTGCACTTGAGGGGAAAGGGGCCCTCAGCCTGGCCTGTGCCCTCTTCCTGTCCAGGAGACCTCGGGAGATGTCTGACTGCCAGCTTAAATTAGCCTAAGCTGGCAGTCGGACATCGTTAGCACTGCTGCAGAGGTGGGGACGCTCCCGCAACCACCACTGCACTTACCAGCCATGAACCCAGCTTTTGGCTGAGTGGCGCTCCCTGTGGGAGCACACTGACCACCAGGGGGCAGCTCCTGTGTTGAGCATCTGCCCCCTGATTGTCAGTGTGCATCATAGCAACCAGTCATTCTGCCATTTGTTCGATTTGCATATTAGCCTTTTATTATATAGAATATCTGCATGTGTCCCCTAATCCAGGTCAATTTTAGAAATCTGAGATTGTGAAGAAAGAGACTGAAGAGAAAAAGCATAGCCACCCCTAATGTTAGGTACTAGTGTTCACAGTGCTGCTAGCTAGCCTCATGGCCTTGGGCAAATCTCTCTGGGCCTCATTTTTCTCATCTACTAAACGGAAATAAGAATGGCAACCAAGCCGAGACCGGTTTGGCTCAGTGGATAGAGTATCGGCCTGTGGACTGAAAGGTCCCAGGTTTGATTCCGGTCGGGGGCATGTATCTTGCTTTCGGGCACATCTCCAGTGTGGGGTGTGCAGGAGGTGGCTGATCGATGTCTCTCTCTCATTGATGTTTCTGACTTTCTAACCCTCTCCCTTCTTCTCTGTGAAAAATCAATAAAATATATATATATAAAAGAATGGCAACCAAGCCTATCTCACAGTTATTGCAAAAAATTGAAACTAGATCACCAACTTATACCATACACAAAAATAAACTCAAAATGGATAAAGGACTTAAATGTAAGACGGGAAACCATAAAAATCTTAGAGAAATCTATAGGCAGCAAAATCTCAGACATATGCCAAAGCAGTATCTTCATCAATACTATTCCTAGGACAATAGAAACTAAAGAAAAAATAAACAAATAGAATACAACAAAATAAAAAGCTTCTGCACAACAAAAGAAACCATCAACAAAACAAGAAAACCACTGCATGGGAGAATATATTTGCCAATGTTATCTCCAATAAGGGTTTAATCTCCAACATTTACAGGGAATTCATACAATGTAACAGAAGGAAGATAAACAACCCAATAAAAAAAAAAAATGGGCAACGTATCTAAATAGATACTTTTCAAAATAAGACATACTGAAGACCAAGAGACATGAAAACATGCTCAAAGTCACTAGTCATCCAAGAGATGCATATCAAAACAATTATGAGATACTATCTCACACTTGTCAGAATGGCTATCACCAACAAATCAACAGATGACAAGTGCTGGTGAAAATGTGGAGAAAAAGGAACCCTCATGCATCGCTGTTGGGAATGAAGACTGGTACAGCCACTGTGGAGAACAGTATGGAATTTCCTCAAAAAACTAAAAATGGAACTCCCATTTGACTGTTTCCACTTCTAGGAATATATCTCAAGAAACTAGATAAACACCAATCAGAAAGAATATATGCACCCCCATGTTCATAGCAGCACAATTTACCATAGCTAAGATTTGGAAACAGCCTAAGTGACTATCAGTAGATGAGTGGATTAAAAAACAGTGGTGCATCTACACAATGGAACACCACGCTGAGGTAAAAAGGAAGGAACTCCTACTATTTGCAACAGCATGGATGGACTTGGAGAGCATTATACTAAGCAAAATAAGCGAGTCAGAAGAAGATAAATATCACATGATCACACTCATTTGTGAAATATAATGAACAGCATAAAGTGATAAACAAAAACAGATTCAGAGACAGAGAAGCATTGATCAGACCATCAAACCTCAGAGGGAAGGCAGGGGAGGGGGGGTTAGCGGGAGAGATCAATCAAAGGACTTGTATGCATGTATATAAGCATAACCAATGGGGCTGAGGGCATGACGGGGGGAGGGGTAATGAGGGGAAAAGAACACATATATAATACCTTAATCAATAAAAAAAATAAAAATAAGAAGAAAATGGATGTGAAAACACTATAAAATGGTAAACTATTGTACTATTTCCTATTACTGCTATATTAAACTACCACAAACTTAGTGGATTCAAACACAAATTTGTCCAATTAAAGTTCTATTAGCTACAACTCTGGGCTAAAATGGAAGTGTTGGAGGCCTGTGTTCCTTGTGAAGGCTCTTGAGAAGAATCCATTCCCTTGCCTTTCCAACCTGCATTTTCTCATGGCTTCAAATGTCTCTCTCATTTCTATACCAGCATCTTCCAATGCCTCTCTCATTTCTATACTGATTCTCCTGTTTCCCTTTCACTCACAAGGACTATTGTGAGTATTGGGTCCATGTAGTAGGCCAGGATAATCTCCTTATTCCAAAGTCAGCTGAATAAGAACCTTAATTTCCTACCCCACTCCCAACCATGTAACACAGCCCCAAATTCCAGGTATTAGGATGTAGACATCTTTGTCAGGAGCATTATTCTGTTTACCCTACATACAAAAAATTCTAATTTAATGTCTACCTGGCAGTCAATTGTTTTTTTTTAACTTCATAGTATATCCAAGAGTTATTTTATAGGTTAAGAAATAAGAAATCTGAAGAGACTGTTTTCTAAGTCACTCACTAATATGTCTCTAAAATTTAGCAATATATGCTAAACACATAAAAGTTCACTGATAACTGCAGATTTTTAAAATATTTAACTTAATATAATCATTCCCATCTCTTCAAAACAAATGAAAATTTAAGACATAGATACCATTGCAAAATCTAAACAGAACAATCATACTATGATAGTATCCAGCCCTGTAAGGAAATAGTTGGTAGTACCATGCTAGGATTAGCTCATGCTTTTTCTAATCATAGAACTCAACAGTTTTGGGGTGTGAATTATAGGAAAAGTCAGGCATTCAGTCATACAAAGGGCAATACCAGTAGATATCTCTAACGCAAGCATGAGGGCCGCATGCAGCCCACAACTAATATTTTTGTGACCCGCCAGCCAATATAACAGTATGTAAGAAATATTTTAATAAAAATTTTGTAACTTAATTTTTACAATATCCTGCTAAATGTAATTGTTAACAATGAACCACAACTTTTGCTAATGACTGATTACTGTAAATGTGTTGCATTCATTTCCCTTACCTGCCTTATGTGCAGGCACACCATTTCTCTCCACTAATATTAGCAGCAAATATTTTAGCAGCCAATGGCCACATCATTAATCTTGGACTGACTTGTTTGGTGTGCGCAATAGGAAATATTTCGCTTTCAGAGAACAAGAAAAGTAGGTTTATTTGCATAATGGTTATTAATTTGTGCAGTTATTCAGTGTCTGGGAAGTTAATGTTCAAGAAAAAACATTGTTATTAAAATGTTCTATTATTTTATGTTAACAATTACTAATTTATTTCAGCCCTTTGTATTCAGCATGTCTCTATCAAAATAAACCTAGATTTTTATGAAAATTGAAGCTTTTGTTTTTTTGTGGCCCACATAAACTTAAATCTTGTGTATTTGGCCTATGTTAGCCTTTGAGTTTGACATGCTTGCTCTACGGTAAACATTCCCAACACAAGGCAAGTACACAGGCAGGTGAGGAAGGGTACTATACTGGAGCCTGCACGTAGAGGATAGCTCAATCAAGTTAAGTCTACATCCTAGGTCCCCTATAATAGACCTAGTGTAGACCTCTGTAAGCCATCTGGTTTCAAGACACATATCTTCTATATGTGCCAAATATGTCATTGTACATTATACCTTCTTGTTCCATTTAATGGTTATCCTAAAAACATAATACACTAGTCCCCCCTTTTCACAGGGAATTCACTCCAAATCCCCCAGTGAATGCCTAAAACCACGAATAGCACTGAACTTTCTATATACTATGGTTTTTCTATACATACATGATGAAGTTTCATTTACAAATTAAGCAAGCAAAAGGTTAACAATAATACCTAAAAATAAAATAGAAAATTATAACAATATATTATAATATAAGTTATGTGAATGGTGTCTCCCTCTTGTACTGCACTGTGCTCACCCTTCTTCTCATGATGATGTAAGATGATACAATGCCTGCTTGATGAGATGAAGTGAGGAGAATAAGGAAGGCATACTGATGCTGCCTAAGGCTACTATTAAGGACTACTTGAACACAAACACTACAATACCAGGATAGCCGATCTGATAACCCAGATGGCTACCAAGTGACTGATAGGTGGATATGCTAGACAAAGGGATGATTCAAGATAGGCAAGATTTCATCACACTAGTCAAAAGAGTTTCCCATTTAAAACTATGCACTGCTTATTTCTAAAATTTTTCATTTAATATTTTCTGACCATGGTTGACCACAGATAACTGAAATGGAAAGCAAAACTGTGAATAAGGGGTGACTTCTATACAGACAAAGGTCTAAGACAAGGGTGGGCAACTTTTTTCTGCCAAGGGATCATTTGGATATTTATAACATCACTCACGGGCCATACAAAATTATCAACTTAAAAATTAGCCTACTATATTTGGTCTGACATTTAATTAATTCACCCCCAATGCCTTGGCAAAGCCAGATGAAAATGATTTCAAGGACCTTACACGGCCTGCAGGCTGGATGTTCCCTACCCCCGGTCTAAGATAATAATTCCTTAAAAAATTGTTATTAAATAAATGTAAAGTTCCTAAAGTAGCATGAAATAGAATTTATCTAAATCTGAAAATTCACAAATCACACGTTGTTTCCCCTAAACTTACAAATAATTTCAATCAAACTAATATCAGGGAATTATTTAAAACAAAGTTCAAGCTACTTCCTATCTCCTGAATGCATACAGCCTTGACATAACTAATATTTACAATGATGACCTCAACATCTTTGTATCATGTGGTAACTGATAAGGAATATGAATGTGAGCATCTGAAAGGATCCAAATCACACAAAACCTGTCTAAAGTAGTTTTAAAAGAAGAAGAAGAAAAAAAGCAAAAACAAATCAGTTTTCCAGACAGAAACAAGTTCTTATTGTTTATTAAAACTTAAGTGAAGTCAGAATAATTTTATAATTAAATGTATTGAGAACATTTGGTTGAAGATTTGTATTTTATTTAAAGCATAACTATTGTAATCCCTGTAAGAATATTCCCAAGTTTTCCTATTATATCATATAAACATAAGCTCACTTAAATGAAATCAATAGCAGAGCTCAAGTTCTTAAGCAGTATAATTTAACTAAACACTTGTGATCTATGCAAACAGGTTTTTCCAAAGGAGTATATTTTTTCTAAACTATGCTGTTTTCATCAATCAAGATTATTATCAATAAAAATTCAATAATAGGAGCTATTCTATATTTCATGTCAAAATATATTCTTTCTGAGATTTTGCTTATTGCTCAAGAAGGCTAAAAAAGACAGAAAAGCATTTATAAAGAGCAATCAGTATTCAATTGTTCTACTAAAGAAGCTTTCTGAACATACTTGGGAGATGATGGTGATGGTCATAATGATGGTGAGGGTGACAACAATTTTAATAACTTAGTCTAAGATGCTTTTACTGGGGAGGAAAAACTATCCTGATAAAATGTCATTAAAACTTATTTATGGATCATCATCCTAACTGTAAGTCCAGTGTGCTATTTTATAATTCTCTCTCTAAATGCAAAAATGATCTCTCTGAGAAAATACCAAAGCCATTAATTTACTTATTTTTCCAACTGCTCAACAACGGCTTGCATGACAAATATCACAGAAATATACTTAAGATCCATCTGTACCATCAGAAGTTTCTACACACTCCTTTACTTCCATACAATTCCTACAGCTTATCTTGGGTGGTTCAATCCTTAAGTAAGAGAAAGACTAGACTGAAAATATCTTTGCATCATATGGTAACTGATAAGGAATATAAATGAGCATTTTAAAGGGTCCAAATCATACAAAACCTGTCTAAAGTAATTTTAAAAGAAAAAAAAAAGCAAAAATATGAAAAAAATCAGTTTGCCAGACATAAAATTCAATGTTTTTCACAAATGACAAAAGGTTAATCATGAAGTTTTCTATAATGTTGATTAAATCATACCTTAAGAGAGAAGGAAAGAATAGATATATGTGCAACAAATTAGGTTATTCAAATTTTGTCAGAGATTTGAAAATTCAGGTAATGCCTACACTGTACCAAAACTCTGATCATTAGATAATGGCTGAGGACAAACACTCAGTAATGATATAGCTAACAAAATAAAGTCCAACAACATTTTCCTCTAGTGAAATACAGTTAATAAGTTAGACAGACCTTTTAGTTTCTCTGTGAGATTTTCAGTTGTCAATTAAAAAGGATTAAAATGTAAAGGCATTTAGAGTTTCCCAAAGGATCAGACAGTGAGGAAAACAGAAAGTAATAAAGAAAACAACTCTCCATTATGTCTCAAGACCCAGAGAACAAAACACTTCAGGTTACCTCAATGTCACTTGTGAAAAAATAGTCTCTGAGCCAACCTTTCTAAGCAATGTTAAATAAAGGGGAAAAAAAAAAACTATAATAAAGCCGTATATTCTATTTTAGCCAATTTATTCAATTAACCCATATTTGCAGAGGGTCCACAGGGTATCGAGAGAAATTCTAAAAGAAGATAAAAAAACATTCTTTGACTTCCAGGTCTCTGTTAGTCAATGTCAGAAAAAGAAAAAAAAAATCAATACAGTATAGGGAATCCATAGAAGTTATAGATTGGGAAAACATCAATATTTTTTAGCAATAGGAAGTAAATGTAGGTAGGGCAAAACAAAAGAGAAGAATCCAAGGATGTGATAAAGAACAGAGAGGGTAATTCAAAGTAAAAAAGCAGAAGCTTTCCACATATGCATCTATGTAGATAGCAACGCTGTAGCAATCAGAGGCAGAGGTGGGGACATGATGACTGGTAATAGCTGCAAAACATCCAACTAAAACTGAGCCACAAGGTTAAGGGACAGCAATAGTCATTACCCAATGGAAATGTTCACTAAAATTACAGATATATTAGAGATTTCATAAAGAGGTTTACTACTTACCCGATTTATATGGTTGTTCCTTAAAATAATCTGCAGTAGAGTTTTCTCAAATTCTTCCAACTTCTTGGAACACGTTTTAAGAATATGACTAGATAAGTTATAATCACTGAGCAGTCTAGCTAAAGTAGCAACAGCTTCTGTCCAAAAGCTTGAAAAAGGAAATTTGGGGTCATGATAAAAAGTGATCAGGCCTTCTAGCAACTGAAAAACGGAATCAGATACCGTGGAAGAGGTGTTCTCAAAGTGGCTTAAGTCTGTTTTAAGACTCCCTGATTCTGTCCAGTTCTTCAGTTCAAGTAGATGTTGCAAAAACTGCATGTGAGAAGACAAAATATTTTTTGAAGTCGCACCATGTTTCTTTGCAATTGGCAGTGGTGGAAAGAGTGTAGGGGTGCAGCTCTCCACAAAATCTTGAGACGCATCTGAAGGTTCAGTTCTCTGCTCATTTGATAAATCACATCCAGAATCTTCCAACCCAGTTAATGTATTTTCAGAACTTCCAGGCTCCTGAGCCTGCAGCTGGGAAGGTGAGTCTCCTGAAATGGAAAGAAATGCAAGTGTAATCTTCCTGTAGCTAAAATATTTTCATATAAAAACTAGACATTTTCTAATTTAAAATGAAGCATGTAGATATGCATTAAACATTTTAAAAGCAGTACTATAAAAATTGAATAGATGAAAACTGAAAGAAATTGCTTAGGCTGACTGTGGAAAAGGTTTTTATCTTTACTGGTAGGAAGTAAAAATGATTCATCTATATCACTACCTGTCATTCAACTGTGTGCCAGGCTTGAAAGATACAGAGGAGAAACCACAAAATCTGAAAGAGGTCGCCATCTGGTTAGAGTTCAACAAGCAATAAGGTGTACCTAGAAAGAGATTTGCTCAGGGTACTATGTAAATAGAAGGACCCTGGTTAGTTTAGTTCGTTCTTAAAGAGGTGATGGTCAAGCTAATTTAGAAAACAAATAGAAATTAAAAGCTAAAAGTTAGGGGAATGAAGGAATACAGAGGACTCCATATGCCCAAAGGTTAAGCACAAAAGCACAGGCTTACGAAGAAAAAGAAAAGCATTGTGTATATAAGGACCCGCAGTAATTTGACACACCTTTTACATAAATAAATAAACAAACAAACAAACAAATAAATAAGGAAGAGATTAAGAAGAAGGTTAAAAGGCCAAGTTATAAAAGATCTTAAAAGGTGTATTAGGACCTCAGAATTTATAAGTGTACAATGAATGTAATTCAAACTCTAATAATGTAAAATCATTTTGGAAAAAAACATATACATACCTACACATGCACTTATATAAAAATCAACAATTTATATGTGTATGTGTGCTTATTTATGATTATCTATCTATCTATCCTTAAAACTATGTCTACTAGTATAATCACTAGAATCTTCTCACATGGCTAGAGAAATACTGTAGTTAAGGTTTAACCTATTAATTGTAGGCCATTCTTTGATAGAGATGCCATCAGAAACATAAATAAGATTGTTGTTGTTTGTCAATGATTATCAGCAGTGATCACATCCAGAGTAGCTTTGGTGAGTCAGGGTGGTAGAGAGAGGTCAGACTGCAATGGCCTGAAGAGTGGAAGGGGAGAAAGTAAGAGAAGAATGGTAACATTTTTTGAGGACTTGGATCCTGAAAGTATAAACTAGAGAATAACTAAAGACAAATGTGGCATGACAAATTAGGAGAAACATGAGCAATTACAGACTAAGAACAGAAAATCTAAAAATGCCAGGTGAGGCAAGGCCTGAAAGAAGGTAGGAGGTGGAGTCAAGGATGCTAATAGATGGGTGCTTAGTGACTTGGAAGTATATTTTTTTTTCTCTGATGCTAAAGGAAAGATGGGGAGAATGTATAGGAATATTTATTAAATGCTCCTGTCATATAGGAAATTAAAGGACATCTCACCTAAGAAGTTAGATTTTTTTTTTAACCTGGAGACAGGGGGACATTAATTGAACATGGCATAAGAATAATGATGACAGTGACATATTCTACCTTCAGCACCATATATTTGGAAATCTATCTATAGACAAACCTCAGTTTTCAAATGTCTTCCATCTGGAACATTTCAGTTCTCCACCAAGATGTTCACAGAAAAAAAAACAAAACATCTTGACTGTGGACAAAAACATTAGTTTTCAAACCCACAACCCTTATATGCTGATACCTCAGCTTGACAAAAAGTGTCTCTCAGGCAACAAACAAAGGAGAGAATGTTTTTGTGGCTGACCAAATGAGATTTAACACAATTTTAAAACATAAAGAGGCCATTAGAGTGCTAATGTCATAAAGGGTGTAAAAGTACTCACAGAACAACAATCAAAGGCAACAGAATAAGTAGAGAAATTCTTACTGATTTGGATAAAAGAAAGCAGTTAGCTAGTGGTAGCATTTCAGAGGAAGTGATGTGAGAAAAAGTGAAGATTCCTCATCCACATCCTGACCTCCTCAAAGACACACCTGGAACCAGTGCTGAAAGGGATTCCTTTAGGACCTAAAGCAGTGGTTCTCAACCTTTCTAATGCCAGGACCCTTAATACAGTTCCTCATGTTGAAAGGAGATAAACTCCCCTCCATCTTGTCCTATAGGGCTGAGACCCCTGCCTAAACCTCCTCCCTTTTCTGGGAGGGGCCACAGGTGTGCCAGCAATGTCCTAGCTTCCCCTACCACCACCCAAATGGACCAATGAAGCTCCAGGAACACAGCGAGGGTCCTAATAAGGCTAAACCACAGAAAGACCCTAATTCAAGTGACCAATCTCTGTAACCCTTGTCACTTTCCTAAGCCCTCCCAATTATCCTACCCCATAAAACTCATTGTTCCCGCCTGGCTCGCTCTCTCACCTCCCTGCTGCACCAGAAAGAGGCTGAGAGCCAAACTCGGGTTTGAATAAAGACTCTTTGCTTTTGCATCGGAAAAGGCTCCTTAGTGGTGGATTATTGGGGACCCGAACTCTGGGCATAACAATGTTGTGGTGACCCCCAACCATAAAATTATTTTCATTGCTACTTTATAACTATAATTTTGTTACTGTTAAGAATCGTAATGTAAATATGTGTGTTTTCTGATAGTCTTAGGCTCTACAGCAGCGGTTCATGAGGAACTGTATTAAAGGGTCGTGGCATTAGAAAGGTTGAGAACCACTGCTTTAGGTTATGAGGGGGGGCTTGATAAATTTAAGAAGTGTTGCCGAGACTGGTTTGGCTCAGTGGATAGAGCATTAGCTTGCGGACTGAAAGGTCCCAGGTTCGATTCCAGACGGGGGCATGTACCTTGCTTGTGGGCACAACTCCAGTGGGGGGTGTGCAGGAGGCGGCTGATCGATGTCTCTCTCCCATCAATGTTTCTGACTTTCTATCCCTCTCCCTTCCTCTCTATAAAAAAGTCAATAAAAATATATTTTAAAAAAATTAAGAAGTGTTTATTTATAGATTAAACAATACATTATACATGTACTATACATAAAAAAGGTTAAAACGGAATCATCTGTGAGTCCAGAACAATTAATTCAATGTGCATTTCTAATGGTTAAAAATAACTCGGTTTTCAAACAAATTCCTTCCCAAACAGCCTTGTGGAATGAATTAAGTTTGAGAATGAAGGTTCTACTGCAATTTGTTGTTCTTTGGTCCTTCAGTAAAATTAGATACTGGTGAGACAAAATCAGAGCTTTAACTTAGAATTCATTCACTTAACAAGTGCCTGCTATAATCACTGCTGGTATGCAAATGTGTGCTTGCTAATTATCACTATACTATCTTATCCTCAAGTTACAGAGAATATGCAATAAGTTAAAAAATGTGGTGATACCCAGGATAGTGAACTAAGCAATGTGTGCAACTGCATGTGGCTATTTTTATACTAAGACAGGAAGACAGCCTGCTCGTTTTAAGCCAATGGACAGTTTATTTTATTTACCAGCAAGGACAAACATTTAAAACTAGAGGCCTGGTCCACTAAATTCATGCATAAGGTGGGGAGGAATCCCTCAGTTCAGCCTGCACCCTATTCAATCTGGGACATCCCTCTCACAATACGGGACCACTGGATCCTAACTGCTCACCTGCCAGCCTGATTGATGCCTAACTCTCCCCTGCTGGCATGATTGTCCCCACTGCCCTCCCCTGATAGCCTCCAAAATGCCTTCCCCTGCCAGCCTGATAGCCCCTAACTGCCTTCTCCTGTGAGGCTAAGGGGACTGAGGGACTGAGGCTGGATGCTGCAGGGACTGGGTGAGGCAGGGCTGAGGGGACAGGGGGACTCAGCTGGATGAGGTGGGACTTTGGGGACTAATGCTGGATGAGTTGGGGCTGAGGGAACTGGGGGACTCCAGCTGAATGAGGTGGGACTTTGGGAACTGGGGAACTAAGGCTGGATGAGGAAAGGCTAAGGAGACTGGGGGACTCTGGATGGATGAGGCGGGGATGAAAGGACTGCGGGACTGAGGCGGGATGAGGTGGGGCTGAGACTGGGGGACTCTGGATGGATGAGGCATGCAGCACCTGCTGTCCCCCGGTGGGGCTGAGGGGACTGGGGGACTCTGGGCTGAGGGAATTGGGTGCTGTCATCTTGTGGCTGTGGGTATCACCATCTTGTGAGGGTGTGGCAGTAAATTAGCATATTCCCTCTTTATTAGATAGGATGACTTTTCACCACAACTATCTCATTCTTCACAAAAGTCAAGGGATGGGGTTGGTTATTATGGTAATTATTCAAGTAGAGTATATTTTTCTTTTAGGGAATTCAGAACGTTGCTCCACTAAGAAAGTGAACAAAGTTTAAATATTTCATTAACCTACTCAATTTTCCATTAAGGTAAGCTGAATTTCATGGGTGATGATTTTACAGAAGACTCATAAAAAAATTATACCAACTATTAAACTAGGAAGCAAAAATCTGCTTTTTACTCCTCTCTAAGTGTGCCTTTTGGCAAATCACAGCCACACCACCTCATTTCCTTCCTGTACTGACAGGTACTCATTTGAAGGGAATAGTTTTACCATTCCTCTGAAATTTTATACAATACTAGAGGCCCAGTGCACGAATTCCCAAATCAGTGGAGTCTCTCAGCCTTGCTGTAGGATCAGGCCAAAACTGGCTCTATGACATTGCCTGAGGGGTCCTGGATTGTGAGAGGGTGTAGGCCAGGCTGAGAGACCCCCCCTGGTGCATGATTGGGGCCAAGGAGAGACACAGGAAGTTAGCCAGCCAGGGAGAGACTATGGGAGAGCTCCAGGGTGTGTCTGACCCAATACACTCAGTCCCGATCAACTGGATCCAGCAGCAAACTAACCTACTGGTTGGGGCATCTGCCCCTGGTGGTCAGTGCACATGATAGCGAGTGGTTGAATGACCTTAGCATATCATTAACATATTATGCTTTGATTGGTTGAATGACTGACCAGTCAACTGGACACTTAAAATATTAGGCTTTTATTATATAGGATGGCTTGCAGTGGTAAAGTCACTCTATTGAAATGAATAGAAAATTCTGATGTTCATATTTCACTTTACAAAGTAGTTTTACCACATAATTCAATTGTTCTTCCCAACATCTCTGAAAGATAATGAAATGTGGGCTCAACTAGACTAAGAAGCCTGGAAAAAGCCACGGAGTGAGAAAGTAAAACCAATTCTTCAGTTCCATGTCCAATCATGTTGTAACTACAAGGGGGAAAAAAAAAAAAGCCTGTGTTTTTCCATATCAGCTTCTGAACATTTCTATCATCAATTTCTATATGTTGTCCACTTTCTTAGGGGCTCCTGAATGGCAGAAGTACTGTCTTTTGCAATCTTTGTGAACATCTCACTGAATAATAACATCACCTGAGAAGATACCTTATCAGGAGAAACTCTTAGTGCTACCACTTGCAGCTGGCTGACAGACAGATCTTCTGTTATACTATATAATAAAAGGCTAACATGCAAATCAAATGAACAGTGGAACAACTGGTCGTTATGCTGCACAGTGACCACCAGGGGGCAGATGCTCAATGCAGGAGCTGCCGACTGGTGGTCAGTGTGCTCCCACAGGGAGAGTGCCACTTAGCCAGAAACTGTGCTCATGGTTGCCGGGCACAGTGGCAGTGGATGTAGTGGAGAGCGGGTCTGAGCTGTCAGTCAGACATCCCCAAGTGGGTGCAGGCTGGACTTAGGGACACTGCCCCTACCTGCACGAGTTCATGAATTTTGTGCAGTGGGCCTCTAGACCTTTAATATTCATAATGACATTGGGAAATAATGAAATGCAGATGCAACTTGACTAAGAGGATCAACTCCTTTGCAAGTTATAATAAACCACACATTTATAAATAAATAAGAAAAATAGCATAGAATATACAGACAGACAGAAAGAATTTGGCTAAGGTAGTAATCATTTAAAATGTCTCAAAATACTTGTTAACAAATAGCAAATAATATATTTTTTATAAAACCTACTATCTCTTATATATAACCAATAACCAATTTATTTCCTTTCCTATTTGTTCTCAATGATGAAAACTTTGAGGACTACAAACAGGATTTGTTTTGGAAACCAGGACGTCTATATTAGAAAGCACTCACTGCCTGATGCAGTAAATAGTGGGCAAGTATCATTATTGAATATATCCCTATAAGATGAAAAAGAGAAAGAGGAGAAAAAAGCTCCCTAGAGAAAATGAAACATTTTCAGTAATACTGAATATTAACAGGTTACAATCTCTGACAATTATCTATAATAATAAAAGCATAATATGCTAATTAGACCAGAAGTCATTCTGGACAAAGCTGGGGCTGCGAGGGAAGACCCTGTTCCAGGTGTCAGAGGGAAGCCAGTGCCAGCAGCTGGGGGAAGGCCTACTCTTGCAAGAATTTTGAGCATCGGGCCTCTGGTTATTAATAATATATTTATTCATACAAACAAGATTTTTAAATACCCAAGCTTATTTGAGTAATATATAGCATGGAAAAGGACAGTAATATACCCTTGTTTCTTTTACTAGTAAATGAGTCTTACAATCTACCGACTCTTCTACTCGTTTGTTTGGATGGCTTTCCTAATTATAAATCTCAAAGCATAGCTAACAAAACATCATACCCAAAAGAGGGAGGAAAAAGTAGAGGTATGCTACTGCAGCTTTCTGCTATTCCTGTTTTTCCAGGAGGGACTAAAGGTGAAGCAGAAGTCAAATGACACTTCTCTCTTTTTAAAAAAAATGTTTTAATTGATTTTAGAGAGAGTGGAAGGGAGGAGAAGGATAGGGGGAGAAAGAGAGAGAGAGTCAGAGACAGAGAAAAACATCGATGACAGAGAAACATCAATTGGTTACTTTCTGTACATACCCTTACCTGTAATGTGGGCATGTGCCCTGACCAGCAATCTAACTGGCAATCTCTTGGTGCACAGGATGACGCTCAACCAACTGACCCACACTGGCAAGAGCTCTCTTCTAACTTCTTATTGGGCTGAAGGGACTGAAGACTATAATTTCTCTCCAAGCCATTGGATATGATCTAACTAACAAGTTATAAAGAAATAAAACACACTAATCAAGCTCAATCTAGCATACATTAAATGCTCAGTAAGCACAGGGTGTGACAAAAGTAGGTTTACAGTTGTTTGAATGGAAAATAATATAGAAATTAATGAATGATAATACAAGAATAAACTTTGTGTTTCATATAGTCATAACTGTAAACCTACTTAAGGGCAGACAGAGTTTACTACTATGGGTTCTACATGGTTGGTGGTCTAAATACTTGTTGCATATATATTAACAAGAAATAAAACCAAATAGCATCTTTTTAATTCACTGAAAGGTCATCACTACCAACTATGATTTCTTAGTATTAATAATCATCACATACAGAGATACATAGAATAAAAGTAATGTTTACGCCACCTGGTGGTCAAATAGGAAATGCAATGTTAAAATGCTACACAATTCATCTGGAAAAAAGGAATTCACTTTAAAGCAATTATTTGTCTTCTGCATCTGGAAGGATATATTTTAGCCTATTTGAAAAATGCTGATCGGAAAGGCTTAAGTTTTATTAATCCCTCTCTAGCAGCATGTCACAATTCTAACTTTGAATACACCAAGGGAGAAGCAATGCCAAACGTATGAAATTCCCAGCTAATGATATATGTCTTAGTTGAATTGTCTTCACTGCATGAGGTTCACAAAACAGTGTATTTGTTCTTGTATTTATCCACTTGGTTAAGGACTATTTGACAATATAATGCCTTCTGTCTTCAGGTGCTCAAACTCTAAAATTTTCTAGCTTCCCCCATCTCTCTCTCCCAAGCCATCTTCTAGTTGGGCAATTTAAACCTTCCTCATCATTGTGCCTTTGTATTTCTTCTCCTGTTCCAGCTTCCTGGTATCCCCACCTTTCCTACAGCCTCAAAGGATTCTTTTAAGCAGATGTCCCTCAAATCTCTATCTCCAATCCTACCTCCTCTCCCAAGTTCAAGTCCCTAGGTATCTCGACATGACTTGATCTCATCACTGTAAACCTCATACAAATCATATATTTCACTTAAACTTGGTCCAATTTCCAAATAACAGTACTCTTCCTCTTGAACATTTAAAACCTAAGAGTCAACTCTGACTCTTTGTTGAACCTCATATATATTCCACTGACAAGTAATATTAATCCTGCCTCACCTTTCTGTTCCTTGAGTATACTAAGTTTGTTCCCATTCTGGGGGTCTTTGCATTAAACATTCCCTCAGATGCTCTCCACACACCACCTCAATTTTCTCAAGGTTGGTTCCTCATTATCATTTCAGTGTCTGCTTAAATGTCACTCCTTCAGAAAGGCCTTCCCAGACCACTCAAGCTAAAGAAGCCACCACAACAGCCCTACCTGCTTTGGCTCAGTGGATAGAGTGTCAGCCTTTAGATCGAAGGGGCTGGATTTGATTCTGGTCAAGGGCACGTATCTTGGTTGCAGGCTTCTCCCTGGCCCAGGCCCTGGTCAGGGCACATGTAGGAGACAACCAATTGATGTATTTCTCTCTATCTTTCCCTCCCTTAAAAAAAAAAAAATCAATGGAAAGTATTCTCGAGGATTAAAAAATAATAAATTCTTTTTTTTAAAAAAAAAAGAAGCCACCAAATTAACTTTTGTCACATCTTTCTGTTTTAATTCTCTGATTCTCATTTTACACTGCCTGATCATTTCCTGTGATATAACCTGAATTACCCACAAGAATGAGCACTCTGACAGTCTTGGACTGCTTGGTTTGTGGCCATATGCCAGAGCCTGGAATGTGGTGTAAGAGCTCAATAAATATTTACTCAATAAATAAAAACCTCTTTTTAACACCTCTTTTTTTCCATGCCAAAATAATTATATGTAAGACCTGGCTGTGACAGCGATGTTCTGATCTCCAGTCCCCTTCCTCTTTCAAATAATTCTAAACATACCTATGCAATTACTCTGCCTAAATATCCTACCCCTCAGGCCACCAAAAGAAATCACCTGCAAGAAGCATACTGCTTGGCACATGCCTAACACACAGCCCATAAATGTTAATTTCCCTGTTGAAAAAAATCGCCAAAGGCTCCTCATTGCCTACAGAATAAAGCATATTTTCCACTGGCTGTCATTCCTCTCAATAAGCTACAACCTAGTTTTGCATCTTATTTTCCAGAACACCACTTCATGCTCTAGATCTGTGGTTCTTAACCTTTCTAATGCCCCGACCCTTTAATACAGTTCTTTATGTTATGGTGACCCCCAACCATAAAATTATTTTCGTTGCTACTTCATAACTGTAATTTTGCTACTGTTATGAATCATAATGTAAATATCTGTGTTTTCTGATGGTCTTAGGTGACCCTGCCAGCGGTTCTCAACCTGGGGGTCATAGATACTGTTATGAATCATAATGTAAATATCTGTGTTTTCCAATGGTCTTAGGTGGCCCTGCCAGCAATTGCTGTAGAGCCTAAAACCATCATAAAACACAGATATTTACATTATGATTTATAACAGTACCAAAATTACAGTTATGAAGTAGCAACGGAAATAATTTTATGGTTGGGGGTCACCACAATGTGAAGAACTGTATTAAAGGGTCACGGCATTAGAAAGGTTAAGAACTACTGCTCTAGATGCTGCAGTCAAGGTAAGCCACTTGCTAGTAGAGTCCTGTGTTTGTCCTTTACACTGTTCCCTTTTGACTGAAATATCCTAGCATCCACAGCTTTCTAAATCCTACCCATCTTTCAAGGTTAACAATTTCCTCAAAACAAAACAAAACAAAACAAAACAAAAAACAAACTCTCAAAAGTCCTGTTCTCTAAAGCAAAATATTCACTCTCTTTCTCCTCTGAATAGCAGTATCCTTCTCTGGACCACAGAGGCCATAAGTCTCTAAGCAGTGACTTATGATCTAAACAGTCTGTGTGATCCTATAGGTAGGGCGTGGACCTTCTCTCTTTGTATTACCTACATCGTTTTTAGCTAACAGCTCCTGAATAAAAAGGGGCTGAATATCTGAACAAAAGAATTTCTCTAAAGGAAGATTTATTAAGACCAAATGAGGAGCTGGTAAGCAACAGCAATCACTCTTTGGATCCAGTTACTTACAGGGCAAAGATGAGCAGGATAGGTAAAAAACAGTCCTAATTTCATTTCCTCACAAACAGAATCAGGTTGAGAGACAGTGGACTCTTATACTGTGATGCCAATATTACAGCCCTACAGAATAACATCAAACCTTCAAAAATACAGCACTCTGCCAAGTGAATCAATGAATCCACCTGCACAACTTTCATTCATCAATGTGTGGATGTTATGAACACCATGTGGAATGGGGTAATTAGTAGAGCAGCAACACACCACATTAACTAGCCTCCCAATGCTGTGAATGCCAAACCACATAACTCTCTACAATCTAGCCCCAATTACCTTGCCTGCTGAGATTCCACAGATCTCTAAACTCTTACGGACCAAACCTCTTCCAAAGAATTTGCCTGAATTTGTTTCCCACCATTCCTTGGAGCCACTGCTTTGATTTTAGCTCTTGACCACAGGGTTCCAACTGCTCACATCTCTCCTGCCAAGGTATTAATTCTAAGCTGGCTTGATAGCCAGAGCTTCCCCTTAGACCAGTGGTTGGCAAACTCTTTAGTCAACAGAGTGGCAAACCAGAACATTTTAAAATCCTGTCTTATATAGTAGCTCGTGGCTATGAGTTCTGGTTTCAAGATTTTATCCATTTATTTATTATTTATTTAAATATGACATATCAAAACCAGCCCATGGAATGTAGGCTTTGTTGAAAAGCTATAAAAAATTACTGTGTAAAACTCAGATAAAAAAATTAGTGATAATCACAAATTATTGTTTTCTATGAAACAGGGGTTGGGGGAAAAACACAGGCAAAGTTATTTTTCTAGTAGCACTTAAAATATGATTTTATTTATGTTCAGAGTGAGCATTACTACCTTCCAATGTCCCTTCTTACTAATTTCGGAATTAGTAATAGTTAATTCTGTCCCTAGGTAACTGCTAAACATATATCTTCAAATAAATTAGGCTTCTTCAAGGAAATAACCATGTAGTCCTATAGGGGCTTAATCACAAGGAACAACAGCAGCTTGTAATTATTGGAATTGAGGATACACAAAACATTCTTAAATCCCCTTTAATCTTCAGTCCTGGCAACTAAAAATAATGTGTCCCCATCAGACACACCAGTCATGTTCCTTGTGCCTTGCAGAGCCTTGATGTATTTACCTATTATCTCCCCATGGTGCAGGAGTCCTCTTAAATTCTGTTGACTCAGGCACTCTGCTCCAGGATCCTCAATACCCTGCTGGGCTCAGAAATCACCACTCCTTTTCATATGGAGATGTCACTCCCAGAGCAGTCAGAATATGGATTTTGCAGGTACCAAACAAAATTATAAGATCTTGGTTCCTTAAATATGTTTTCTCTTTCCCTCTCAAAATACAAAATGTATTTGGCCTCAGAGTCAATAAAACCAACACATAACATGCATACATCATTGTATCCCTGCTTTCTTTTTCCTTAGTTTCCTAACCACACCCAGTTAGCTTTCCATGGATAGTCAGGAAACGTACTGTCTTTTACATCTGTATAGGTTTTCCATATATATTCTACCTCTCTCAGCAAAGTTGACAATAAATGAATGAACTCTTGGTCACTTGATTTAATAGACAGTCAACAATTTCTACCTTGCTGGACCTTTAGTCTCATGCATTTCCTCATTCTCAAAATATTCTCTTCACTTGGTTTATGTGATTCTATCTTAGAATTTTCATTCTACCTAATGATCCTTTTCTTAATTTCCTTTTGCCGCAGCTATAGCCTGAGTGTTTATGTTCCCCCAAGATTTATATGTTGATATCCTCACCCCCAAGGTAATGACATTAAGAAGTAACACCTTTGGGAGATGGTTAGGTGATGAGGGTGGAATCTTTAGGAATGGGGTCAGTACCATCACAAAGAGGACCCAGACAGTTCCCTCATCCCTTCCACCAGGTGAGGACACAGGGAGAAGGTGCTATATATAGTCCAGGAAGAGGGTCCTCACCAGACTGAATCTGCTGACACTTTGACCTAGACTTACCAGCCTCCAGAACGAAGAGAAATCAATTTTGTTTTTATAAGCTGCCCAGTCGATGGTATAACAACCCTTACAGACTAAGACACCAACTTCTACTCTTACCATTGTTCACTATCCCACCTAATGCCAGCCTTGTCTAAGCTATGCTTCTCTCTTGCACAACTCACTGTGATGCCTCCTAATTGGTCTCTGCACATTCAGCCTCCTCCCTCTCCAATCTGTCTCATGCTGGAGCCCAAGAATCTTCTCGATCACAAGTCTTATGTCACCAACCTGCTAAAAATACCTCAATAATAGTTTTCCAAGTACCCATAGTCTCTCTCAGAGTAAGGTCTAAGCACTGAATATTTTCCAACTCCTCAGGTGATCTTAATATGCAACCCCCCAAAAAAATATGCAACCAAGGTTGGAAATAACTTCTTTTTTTAAAAAAGATATATTTTATTGATTATGTTACAAAGGGGAAGGGAGAGCGATAGTTAGAAACATCAATCAGCTGCCTCCTGCACGCTCCCTACTGGGTATGTGCCCGCAACCAAGGTACATGCCTTTGACTGGAATTGAATCTGGGACCCTTGAGTCCGCAGGCTGATGCTCTTATCCACTAAGCCAAACTCGTTAAAACGGAAATCACTTCTTTAGACATATACAGCTCAACACTTTTGTGCTAATTTTAAAATCTAGATCATTCTCCCACCCCTTTCAAGCCCACCTATCCTAAGTACAATTCAATCTTCAGATTTGAATTTAAATGTTCCTCCTCAGGAAGGCCTTTTCTGACTTTCTAGATGAGATCAAATTCCTCTGAAAAGGATTCCCATAAAACTTGTTATTATGTTTGTTAGCTGTCTGTCTTCTGCCTGGAGACTTAAACTCCAAAGACAAGGCACCACACGGGTCTTACCACAGTATCCTAAGCACTTACCATGGAGCCAGGCACGAGGTGGGTATGCAGCAATTTCATTAAATGTTATAGTAGCATTATAAGAAAAATGTTATGCAATCTCAGAGGTGAAAAGATTACTTCATTATAGGATAACATAAATGACTCTTCTTTAAAAGCTCACAAGACTATTTTAAAATATTGGTAATAATCCTAAACTGAGTGACAATTCAAAAATAGAAAAACACTGTAATTGGACAATTTTGAATCCCAGAATTAAATGTCTTTCATTTCACTCTGGAATAAAATATTTGAAGAATGACATAATAGTTCATCAGATACCCTAAGTATATGAACTAATCACAGGCTTGTTATGAAGAACAAGAATCATTCACATGTCAGTCTAGGGACATATGCATTTCCATAGCTAACATTCTTTTTTTCCTTTTAAGTATGTCTATCTGCCAATAAAGCCTCAATGACAACCCTGTAAGAAACTGTGACTATGGCCAAAAGTCATACTCTTAATTCTGTAGCATCTGTTCTCTAGCATAGGACACAAAGTAAAAATATTCTTAATTTCAAAAAAGAGGTGTAGCCAGAGAGAGCTCAGTAGTCATGATTAAAGTATATTCTAGTGAGGGAGAACTCAAAGTCAATTTTCTGCAAGCAATCACATTATTGCTAACTCACTACTACTGATTTTACTATTGTTACATTCCGGAAGATAAAGTGCTTTCTCAGGGGTTCAGGTTTTCATAACCTGAAAGGCTGAGTATAAAGCAGTATAGCATAGCTTCAATATTACAACTGATTCATCCATCAGTCATTGTAAAAATAAGTGGTTGAGGAAATTAAGTAAACTTGACCAAAAAGAGCAACATAATCTCTTACTATTAAAAAATAAAATGAGCACACATTTTTTCAGAGAAAATAAGCCAAACAAAATCGATTCTGCCTTGCCAGAATAGACAATTTCATAGAGCTTATATGTATGCAATGCTACAATATAAAGGCACTGAAAAAAGGGCTAAAAGGATTCAAATGGTAAATGAGGTATGGCCTCCTATCAGCAAAGAAGGAAAAGGCCAATAACTAGCTCTACAATAGGTCAAGAGGCATTCATGTCAAGCACAGGTGCAAATGATATGCTCCAAGAGTACAAAGAAGTTAGTTCAAACTAGGAAAAATCAGGAAAGATTTCATGTAATATGAGTGTCAAGGGCTCACAAAGCTTTCATTAGGGAGGTCTTTCAGATCAGGAAAGAGCATGAACAAGAGTCAAGGGCATGGGCAATAGCACACTGAAGGTGTAGCTGGAACACAGGGAATACAGAGGTGTGTAGAGTAGGATGCAGGTCTGAAAAGAAAGTCTGGGTTCACAATGGGAAGGGACTTGAATGTAATCTGTCCCTAGACAACAGAAAGCTATTCACTGTTTAAAACATGCTCTTAATTGTGAGGAAAATTGCGGAAGCAAAAGGGTGGCAGATAACCTACAGGGAACTCCTGAAGTAGGAGAATGATGTTTTATAGAAGAGAGAGAAATCATAGGGCTTTCTGTGGAAGGATAAGAATACTGAAAATTATATAATTGGGAAATCAGAGCAAAAGACTAGAATTTAGATTAGAACTTTTTATGAAACAAAGTAGAAAATAAAAATCAAATTCGCAGATACATGCAAAAAATTGAAACTGGACCACCAACTTACACCAAATACAAAAATAAACTCAAAATGGATACAGGACTTAAACATTAGAAGGGAAACCATAAAAATACTAGAGGAATCCACAGGCAGCACAATCTCAGATATATGCCGAAAGAACTTCTTCACTGATACTGCTCCAAAGGCAATGGAAGCTAAAGAAAAAATAAACAAATGGGACTACATCAAAATAAAAAGCTTTTGCACAGCAAAAGAAACCATCAACAAAACAACAAGAAAGATCAATGCATGGGAGGACATATTTGCAAATGCTATCACTGATAAAGGTTTAATCTCCAAAATCTACAACCAACTTATACAACTTAATAAAAAGAAGATGAACGATCCAATAAAAAAATGGGCAACAGACCTAAATAGAACCTTTTCAAAAGATGACAGAAGGAAGGCCAAGAGACACATGAAAACATGTTCAAAGTCATTAATCACCCGAGAGATGCAAATCAAAACGACAATGCGATACCATCTTACACCTGTCAGAATGGCAATCATCAACAAATCAACAAACGACAAGGTTTGGCGAGGATGCGGAGAAAAAGGAACCCTTGTGCACTGTTGGTGGGAATGCAGACTGGTGCAGCCACTGTGGAGAACAGTATGGAGTTTCCTCAAAAAACTAAAAATGGATCTCCCATTTGACCCTGTAATCCCACTCTTTGGAATTTATCCTAAGAAATTACAAACACCAATCAGAAAGGATTTATGCACTCCTATGTTCATAGCAGCACAATTTGCAATAGCCACAATGTGGAAACAACCTAGGTGCCCGTCAGCAGATGAGTGGATCAGAAAACTGTGGTACATCTACACAATGGAATTCTATGCTGCCATTAAAAAGAAGGAATTCTTACCATTTGCAGCAACCTGGTTGGAACTGGAGAGCCTTATGCTTAGTGAAATAAGCCAGTCAATGAAGGAGAAGCATCACATGATCGCACTCATTGGGGGATAATAAAGAACATTATAAACTGATGAACAAAAGGATAGATACAGAGACAGTAAAGCTTCGAACAGACTGTGAAATTACAGCAGGAAGATTAAAGTTAGGTGAGGTAGATAAGAGATCAATCAAAGGACTTGTATCTATGCGTATAATCATAACCAACGAACATAGACACTGGGGGGTTGGGGTATGCCTGGGAGGGAGGGGGGGCAATGGGGAGTTATGTATAAAAACTTAATAAAAAAAAATCAAATTCGATTAATGTAGCTCCCATAGCAATTAAACAGGATGACAGCTAAATTCCCACTCAGATGGCCAGGCCTGCAACACACTGAGGACCTTCTACTTTTGTTACTGCACTAAAACTGCGAATGTGGCAGTGGTGCCAATCATTCAGTTTTACTACCGGGAAGCAAAATACACAAACCCTTAAACCTTCGTTCTTTCCTTTCCCACCTATATAAGCTGCTAAAACAGCTAGAACCAGGACTTTGCAAGAAAGAACTAAACAAAAACAAAACAAAAACCCAAGGTTCAATGGCAATTTCCATCAGAATATCAAGGCCCAGGAGGAAGGCAACTAGTCTTTATTTATTTATTTTTATCTATGTGGCAGGAAGCTTGGTGCCAAGTATTCCCCATTAAAATTCACCACTGCCTGTTAGCCTTCCCCTCTTCCTCCTCCTCCTCCTCCTCCTCCTCCTCCACTTTATCCTTATCCTCCTCCTCCACTTTATCCTTACTTTACAGAAGAGGAAAGTGATTTCCTGGGATGTGAAGAAAAAGGCTTAGCAAATATGGGTAGGTCTGAGATTCAGCCCAGATTCATTTAACTCCAAAATCCATGCTCTTTCCAATAAAAAGTCTGGGTCTAAAATATTTCCTCAGCAACCCTTTCCCCCTTCAATAATACCTCCTCTTTCACTTTGTTGGTTCTTTCTTCATTCATTTATGCATGTTCATTCTTAAATTAATCACTGAACAACTCCTCGGTGCTAGACCTTGATGATGACGACTCACCAGTGTAGAAAAATGTTTTATATTGAGCATGGTGCTCCAGGCATTATCCTTTTCCTCATTCAAATATGCTGTCATATGGATGTTACAATCACATCATGTCTATTTACAATTTCCAAGATGTCTTCTGGTAAACATACAGGTTCATAATATTTATGCCATAAAACCTGTGTCTACTAATCTCCAGTAAATATAGAAAATTTTAGTTAGTTGAAGGGAAAAGAATTTACTACAGAACTACCTAAAAGCTAATATACTAAGTAATTTTAATAGCTGAGAATTCTTGATAAAGTCAAGAAAATTAAATCAGAATCTATGTATTAAGATCATGTTGCAACAATGGTTTTAGTGTAATTTTAACTAACACACCATTACTTGTGTCTGTATATATGTTAAGTGCCCTCTCAATTAAAAACTTACTTATAAACCATACAATAGAGAATATCTCTACATCAATTGATATAGGATTTCTCAAAAATATACCACAGTATTGCAAATAAGATTTCATAGCCATCTAATATGGGAAACCACCTGCAACATGTAAATGAAAGGGAGGAATGATACTGGCTTCTTTCTAAAGAGGTATTTTCACTTATCATAGACTGCTGAATAACTCAAGGATCCTAAATAGTATAGTAAGTAGACAACATAAAAAGATGCATTTGAAAAGCATGCCACAAATTAATTAATAAGCTATATACTATAACAAACATATAAAACTGACACGAGCCCTGGCCCGTGTGACTTGGTTGGAGCATTGTCTCATACATTAAGAGGTGGCAGGTTTGATACCTGTTCTGGGCATATACCCAGCTTGTAGGTTCAAACCCCAGTCGGGGCACATGTGGAGGCAACCGATCGATGTCTCTCTCTTTCTCTCTCTCTCTTCCTCCCTCTCTCCCTCCTCTCTAAAGTCAATAAAAATATTATTAAAAAAATTGAAAGAAGAGCAGAAATGCAAGTATTCCCTAATTTTTAAAATGAGAATGCATTCAGATATTGCTTTGGAGGCTGGAAGAAGCTGTCTACTACTATTATTTATCTTTACAGAATGAAAAAGAAGGTTGGAAAAAGTGCCAGTTTTCATTTTGTATTTAACTATTCACAGTTGTTAACTATTCACAGAAAGAAGCTTGAGATTCACCAAAGACCAAACTCCAAACCAGCTGTGCAGTCAGCACATCCAAACATGCACATAGACAACTGCACAGCCCTCCCCACAGCTGCCCACACACCCACCCTCCCTTCCCACAGTGTCATCCATGATCCCAAATTTCAGAATGAGGTAAATTAGTGTAGACTAAATCTACAGTCAGATGTACCCTCACAAAAGGGCCAATTGTTGTTTTGTACTTTTCCAATAATTAATTACAGTGTACTAAATACTCTGATAGGTTAATTCAATAAAATAGGGGACTAAAACTAAGTGGGATTAGTAATGAAAGCTGTTAATAAAGGTGTATGAGTTGAACATCCTATATAATAAAAGGCTAATATGCATATTAATCAAATGGCAGAATGGCCAGTCGCTATGATGCACACTGACCACCAGGGGGCAGACACTCAATGCAGGAGCTGAGTACACTTCCACATGGGGAGCACTGCTCAGCCAGAAGCCCTGAGCTAGACTCACAATTGACAAGTTCAGTGGCATTAAGGATGTCCGACTGATGGCTTAGGCTCACTCCCAGGGGGATGCGAGTGGGAGAGGGGAGGCCTAAGCCATCAGTTGGACATCCCCCAAGGGCTTCCAGACTTGCAAGAAGGCTCAGGCCAAGCTGAGGGACCCTCCCCCATGTCCCACCCCAAGTGCATGATTTTCATGCATTGGGACTCTAGTAGAAAATAAAAATCTACCTCTAACCAATGTTCCTCAATCCTAGCTGTATTTTAGAATAACCTAGGAATTATGAAAAAATACTGATGCCTCCGCCCAAACTCCTAAGATTCTGACACAATTGGTCTGGGGTGCAATTTAGGTGTCAGGATTTTTAACAGCTTCCAAGTGATTCTGACACACCGACAGCATCAAGGCCACTGCCAGGAGCTTAGCCTGTGTCTACCAACACTGCAGAGGCAAAGCCTTTCAGAAAATGGCTTAAACGTAAAAATACATTTAATTTTAAGTTGCAAATCTGATTAATGAAACTTCTCTTTTTCACACAGGTACAAAAGATTCACATATAGCCACATTTTCTGTTAAAAAGCAAGTGAGCAGCTAAGTTTGTCATCACTGTGCTCACCTCTGCAGATGTCTGTGCATGGACAAGGCACTTATTTAAGAGAAGTTTCAGAGGGACCAGAAAAGAACAGATCACCGAGGCCCGTGCTTCTCTGGGCCCAGCTCCTCGGGTATCAGAGAGCTGCGCCGCCACACAAAGCAGCCCACCAGCAAGGACTTGTCCTACTTTGGATTGACTGCTGCTTGGAAATTACAGATATCATGATACACCTTGCAGTTCACAGGATAAAAAAAAATAACCAGGTGAGGATAAATACTTTACAAAATACACAGGTAGAAATAACTTCAGTTATTAAAGGCACAATTATTAGCAAAATATGCAAAGTGCCATCTAATTTGTTATGAAAGGGTCAAAGAATAAGGTCATTCTATCAAAAATATTATTTTACCAGAGAGAATGAACAAATTACACTAAATTTCAGGGGGAAATGTATCTTTTATTAGAATAACAATGGAAGAAAGAAAAGATGCCAAAATTCTGCAAAAGTAAATACGATAGGAAGCATTTTTTAAATAGTTACCACTTACTTTTTCAGCAAGTGCCTACATCAAACTGATGTAAAATATATATGTATTACATTACTGGTACATTTTACATAGATAACCCCATTTGAGCTCGTGAAAGTTATTTACACTATAAATACTTACAAGCTTAATCGGAGATGGTAATTTGATTATCAAGCTGAGAAACATCTTTGAAGAACTACCCTGTGTAAGATCACACTGAATCAAGCTCTGAGGGAGGGCACAAAGCAGCCCTGTCGTTCTTCATGTGACTGATTAATTAAAAGAGTAATGAGGAATTTTTAGAGCTAGGATTTTGAAAGCATACAAACCAGCTTTCTCTGGAAACAATATTTTTCTTGTTTATTTCAAAGCACAAAACTTGGCAGACATAGTCTAAATGTATTAGAGACACACAGGCAATATTTCCTCTGACTCTAAGAGAAATGTGAGAGACCAAAAACAAGAAAAATTATCATATGCTTTCCATACAGTAATTGATGTTGTGGAAACAATGGGTTTGCTCCATGGCTGAGAGCAGCTCAGCACCTGTGTCTCCTGCATAGCACACATGTCCCACACTAGAGGCACTCTCCGGTGTGTTTCACTGCCTCACGAACTCTAAGAAATGCTTATGAGCAATTTAAATTTTAAAATCCACATGTATCCAAAACAGGAGATTCAACTGACAAGGCCACCATTTCCCTGCAGTGTAAGAAAATGCCTGTCCTTGTAATGAGTGCTATCTCACAAGCCACAGAAGAACCCATATGGGTCCCACACATTGGATGTCCCTCCACAGAGGTTCACTCCCCAGCACTGCCGTTTCGTACCACTGTTACTGACAAATGTACCTTGTCTCTATATGCCATTTAGGAATTCATTCAAATTCACTTTACATCAGGTTAGATAATTTAGCTCTCAGTACAACCCAGAATATAATGCAAGTATGTGTGTTCACAGATCCAAGTGCATGATAAAGAACTTTATGAGTAAATGTGTTTTGTTTTATTGTCTATAACATGCTAGCATTAATTTATAGCAGTATATTTAGTTTTTAGTTACGTTACTCTGTAAGGATTGGTATAACAGCATAGTTGAATAAAAATGTAAGGTTTTCTACTGATTTCTGATATACAGTGTATTGCATTTCCTATCCAAAAATTCCCTTACAAGATGTATTTTAAATTGCTTGAGATCAATATAACAAAAAGGATGGTTTCCCAGAAAACAAAACAAAAAAAAAAGGATGGAGGGGGGTGCTGTCTCATATAACTGCACAGACATATTTTGAATTCTCTCTCATGAGACACATGGGTGCTTATTAGAAAGGGAAGAGGAAAGTAAGGATGGAGGGAAGGAGAGAAAATCCAGAGATATGCAGAAAGTAAAGTCAAACCCACCAAGGGGGTTACCCAGGTATTCAAAATACATACTTTCCTGGAACCCAGCTAGGCAAGGAAGACGGCTGTACCATGCAGTGAGGTTCAGAGTCTGGTACAGGGAAGAGATTGGAGGACTGATGATTCCCACTGGAACACTGTATATCACAAAATGGGTGCTTGTCCTCACCTAGGCCCAGATTCTGAAGCTCCTGGATTCCTTTAAATTCAGCACCTACTCCAGTGCTTGTCTGGCCCATCTTACACTATATATTCACACACCAATCCTTACCAGAGTCAGCTCTTGTGATAATAGCCATGATGTTTACATTTCTAAATTATTGCCTTGTTACTATTAAAAGCTTCTAAAATTATTCTAAGATTTTTTAACTTTAATTTCTTTGCATATTGATGATGTCTAATTTCAAAAGAATAATTCACATCCTATCTAATAAAAGAGTAATATTCAAATTGACTGTCACTCCAACACATAAGATGGCTGCCCCCATGTGGTCAAAATGGCTGTCCTCATGGGGAGACAAGACGGCCTCCACAAAATGGCCAGCAGGGCAGGGCAGTTGTGGGTGATCAGGCCAGCAGGGGAGGGCAGTTGGGAGGGACCAGGACTGCAATGGAGGGCAGTTGGGGTGATTAGGCCTGTAGGGAAGGGCAGTTAGGGGTGACCTGGCCAGCAGAAGAGGGTAGTTGGTGGCAACCAGACCTGCAGGGGAGGGCAGTTGGGGGCAACCAGACCTGTAGGGGAGGGCAGGGGTCCCAAATTGGAAAGTGTGTAGGTTGGGCTGAGGGACACCCCCCACCCCTGTGCATGAATTTCATGCACTAGGCCTCTAGTTTTATATAATAAATAGAACATATCTAATGTATAATTACCTATGTAATTTAAATTATTTTAGAGCTTTACCTTTTTAAATTTTAGTTTCAATTAGAGTTGACATTCAATATTATTTTATACTAGAGACACAGTGCATGTAATTCATGTATGGGGGGGGTGGTTGTATCCTTCAGCCCAGCCTGCACCCTCACCTGTCTGGGACCCCTCTCACAATCCAGGACTGCTAACTCCCAACTGCTCTCCTGCCTGTCTGCCTGTCTTCCTGATTGCCCCTAACCGAATCTGCCTGCCAGCCTGATCACCCCCTAACCACACCCCTGGACGCCTGATTGATGATTAACTGTTTCCTTGCCAGCCTGTTTGCCCCTAACTAGGCCTGGTCACCCCCAACTTCCCTCCCCTGCTGGCCATCTTGTGGTGGCCATCTTGTGTCCACATGAGGTCAGCCATCTTTGACCACATGGGGGCAGCAATCTTTAATTTGCATACTATTCTTTTATTAGATAGGATAGAGGCCTGGTGCACAGGTGGGGGCCAGCTGGTTTGCACTGAAGGGTATCCCGGATCAGGGTGGGAGTTTCCTAGGGGCATGGGATGACCTGGGCGAGGGGCCTGTTGTGGTTTGCAAGCTGGCCATGCCCCCAAGTGACCCAAGTGGAGAACCTGATATCTGGGGTTTATTTATCTTCTATAATTGAAACTTTGTAGCCTGGAGTGGATCCAAGCCCCCTGCTTACTCTGTGGCTGCAGCCATTTTTGTTGGGATTTATCTTCTTAATTGAACTATTTTGTAACTGCCAATTTGTATTTTTTAATTAGTCCACCTTTTTCTTCATTTTTTTTTATTTCACCTTTCACCCACTGCCTCTCCCCTATCGCAACTATCAGTCTGTTCTATGTATTTATAAGCTTGTTTCTATTTTATTTGGGAGCTTTTCATTAGAACTAATATTAAATTAAGGGCACATTCTCAGATGTTTATGTACATTATGCATGTATGTTTTAAATCAACTGCAATTTTAAGTAAATATCTATCATTATATGTGACCATTTATATTAGAAGACCTATGTGAAAACTAAAAAGGAAATGCTTATGCATTCATTTTCCATGCTCTTTCAGCATCTGTAAAATTGTGAGTGCTCCAACATATAAATGCTGAGCTGTTAAGGCAATTATTTGCCATGTCTTCCCTGTACATGATCTGGGGCAAGGTGAGAACAAAGAGATGGGGCAGAGGCTGAGTGGCCTGGACCAGAAAAGTAACTATCAGGAGAGAAAGACAAGGTCCATGCTGGGTCTGATGAGGTGCCCATGGGCAGCTGTTAAATCCAGCTACTGTTCTGACCCTTGGTCAACACCAGTGTAGCTAAAACCTTTTCTTAAATCCAAACTCACATAAGCTAAGAAGCTGGGTCTAGGGAAAGCGATGGGACACTGAGGACTCAGTCTTTAGGATATAAAGCACTCAAAGGGGTCAGCAAGGGAGGGGATGAACAACTCTAAGCGTTTTCAGCTAGAAGGGCAGGGATACTCCCAAAGTTATCTGGTTGGATGGGTTGTTTCACAGGACCCTAATCTTAGATGAGCTAAATTCATCCTAAACTAATTGTACTGCTCTGCACACAATCTCCACACACACTTTGTATTCAATGAGCTTCACAAATAAAATAATGACTTAATTCAATTTGAATTTCCTCATACTTTCTTTTTACTCTGGCCAGTTACTCCTCCATAGCCTAACTATCATTTCTAAAGATACACTGAGTACATAACATTGTAAGGGGAAAAGGACATACCTGACACTTCATCCATCTACTTCCTTCCTGTGAATGCCAAATCACTATACAAGTATAATAGCAAACTCCAGATTCCCCTTGCTTGCTTCCCTCTACCCCTCTCACTCTCTCTCTCTCTCTCACACACTCACTCAACAAGGCACTGCTCCTGATACCCTGCACCTTCAATCCCTAGTTAGCACTGAAGAATAGTCACTAACACATCCCTGGCCTATCTCTATCCTCTGGGTCTCACATGCCCACCTGCTCAGTCCTAGATGAAATAAATGGTTGCCAACATCACGAAGCCATCTTTAAGAAACTGTAATAGATTAAATAATATAGTTTTTCTCTTTAATTTCCTCCACTGTAGATCAAGAAGATTCTTGAGAGAAAAAATGAGTGTTGCTCTAATTTACTCATGACCCCCTTTTCCTCCCCGAACCCCTGTTCTATAAATTAGGATGTGTTCAGATACAAGGAAGGGAATATATGGATAACAATGGCTTAAACCATTGTTGACCTTTCTAAAAATTTCTTATAAAATAAGCCTAGAGTTGCTTTGATCTCTCAGCAATGTTGAGAAGGACCCAGGTTCTTCTTATCCTACTACTGCACCATCTTTAGTATGTTGGCATTAATCTATAATAATAAAAGCATAATATTCTAATTAGAATGGAGAGCCAAATGACCTTCCAGACATCATTCCAGAAGTCCTTCTGGATGAAGCCACAGTGGCAGGGGCCAAGGCAGAGGCAGTTAGGGGCGATCAGGCAGGCAGGCAAAGAGGTTAGGGGTAATCAGGCAGGCAGAGTAGTTAGGGGTGATCAGGCAGTCAGGCAGAATGGTTAGAGGTGATCAGGCAGGCAGAGAGGTTAGAGGTGAACAGGCAGGTAGAGGGGTTAGGAGTGATCAAGCAGACAGACAAATGATTAGGGGCAATGAGGCAGGCAAGCAGAGTAGTTAGAGGTGATTAGGCAGGCAGGCAGGCAAGCATTTAGGAGCCAGTGGTCCCATATTGCAAGAGGGTGCAGGCTGGGCTGATGGACAATTTTGTGCACTGGGCATCTAGTTTTCAATATTTCCTCCAGTTGCAAAATGGCTACTACAGATCCAGACAACATGTCTTCACGTGGCAGTGCCTCATACAGGAAAAAGGATAACTGAGGATAAAAAATATATACTAATTGCTCTCTTTCAGGAACCTCAGTCTTTTTTACCAAATAAACAAATATTTATCAAAAGCTCAAAAAACTGCCCTGGCTGTTTTGGGCTCAGTTAGTTAGGTGTTATCACGTGCACCCACAAGGTTGTTGGTTTGATTCCCAGTTAGAGCTCATGCCCAAGTTGTGGGCTTATTCCCAGGTAGGGGGCATGCACGAGGCAGTTGATCAAAGTTTCTGTCTCCCTCTCTCTCTCTTTCTCTTTCTACCTCTCCCTTCCTCTCTCTAAAATAAATAGAATAAAATAATTAAAATTAAGAAAAAAAGCTCATAAGACTGCTTTTTACCTTTCAATGGCTGCTGCCCAACATTAGAACAATATTGGCAAAACAAGTTGAAGGTGTTCATGGGTTAACTCATTGGGCAGGAGCACACTTCTGCCAAAAGAAAACTGGGAGTTCTTTAGTAAGGAAGAAAAAAGCTAGATATACTAGTAGACAACGTACCAAGTCTGCCATGAATCACCGCAAGGGTTCTGAGGAATGTTACTGATATCTGGGCTCCTTTGATCCTTCCTCCCTTCCTGCCTTACTCCCTTCCTTTTTCTCTCCCTCCCTTTCTCCTTCCTTCTTTCATTCTTTCTTCCCACTTCTAAGAAGCATTTAAGGAAAATAAAAATGTGGCATAATTCTCAGCAAGTTCTATTTATCCTTTCTATGTATAGTTTAAAATAATATTTAAAAATATATTTCTCTTTAAGCTGTAGAAAAAAATAAATAGCTGAGTTCCTAAAATACTTTAAAAATCATATAAAACATTTTTATTTGTTTCAGCTCTGCTTTATTTCATTCTGAGTTTCTCAGTTGCTTCAATGGGTAGTTAATACTGTAAATTAAGTTCCTTAGCCCCTCTTCTGTTAAGTATTTGTTTCAACATTTATTGAGGCCCTGCTGTCTAAACACTCCAGAAGAGTTGCATATGTAAAGCAACCCTGAAAGTTCCAGAAAGAAATATTAATTATATAAATACATTTATAACATCATTTTGATTTTTAGGTATGAAGTTTTCTTACAGCAAGGTATGTCAGCCTTTCAAATTATACATCTTGAAGTAACATCTGTATTCCTCCTTTATTTTCCTATCAATCTACTTTACCCCATTAAGGTTTCTTTCTTTCCCCTTTAAGAGTAATTCTATTTATCTGAATCAATCCATTTATTCCTTATTTTTCAAGTTTAAGCTAACAGATGGAGAGATAGATTACTTCCAAACACCTGTGATAACACTTTACCTGCAACTCCTGCTGAGTAAAATTTATTTTAATTATATGATATTTAAAAATTTCTCTCACAGACGTTGTAAGTGAAAGTTTTCAGTGTAAGAACAAGTTATCACCCAAGTTCTCACTCTTATTCCAAATAAAAAATACATATCACTATGTCAGGATTATAAATAGACCACAGCAGTTAGGATATCATGGATGTTTATGACAGTCACATTTTAAGATTACTGAAAAATTTCATATGTGTGCATTGTGTCAATCATAACTTTACAGAGAAAATTGAGAAAAGTGATTGTTTGGCATTCACTGGGTACCATTACCTAGAAAGACTCTAGAAAAACTAAAATGTGGCTATAAATCACATAAACTATTTATTAACATGTGGATATTAGGATATTAAGCTTTCCTGAAAATCCCCCAAACTAAAGTTAGTGTAGTGAGTACCTATCACCCGTAGCAATCATGTATGCCCTACACTCGCGTACTCCTTGGGTCCTTTTCCTTTGCCAACCCCTGGAATGCTGGAACCAATAGTTCCCCATCTTCCCCCCACCCCAGCTCTCTTCTCCCCATGAGTCTCATCTACAGCTATACCTTTAACTATTACTTAATATATATGAATCTTAAGTTTGTGTCTCCATTTCCAGCCCCTGCATGTCCTTTGAATTTTAGAGCCATGCTTGCACCTTCCGTCCAGATAATTCCCATATAATCAGGGTCAGGTTACACTCAGACAAATCTGCACTCAACCTTTTATTCTACAAATCTATTTCTGTGTTCACTGCCTGGACTCAAAGTGTCACAATCAATTCAATATCAGGATTGGAAACCTCAATTACCCTAAATGACTCCATCTCCCTTAACTGTCCTCTGAAATCATTCACAAATGTCTGAAGTGTCTACTCTGGAATCATTCACATTTGTTTGACTTCCTTTAGTTCTCACTATCATAGATCTAGTACAACTTATCATTCTTCATGGTAGCTTTGGTAAATGCTTTTAAAACTTGTCTCTTTGCCTCCAATCTCGGCTACAATCAAAACATCCTCTATGCTCCACTTCCATCTGACAAATATTTATTGAGCAACTTCTGTGTGTGAGGCTTTGGGGTGGGCATTTAGTAGAGCATGCTTATCAACTTAAAGACCTACACATGTCCAACTGGTATGGCTCAGTGGTTTAACATCAACCTATGAACCAGTCAAGTTCAATTGTCAGTCACCGCACATGCCCAGGTTACAGGTTCAGTCCCAATGGGGGGCGTGCAGGAGGCAGCTGACCATAGATATTTCTATCTCTTTCCATCCCCCTTCCTCTCTGAAATCAATAAAAATATATATTTTTTAAAAAGAAGACCTACACTTCCCAGTGAATTTAGTTCTCGATCAGGAGAGCCTAAACAAACAAACAGACTATAGCAGCAACTAAGTAAACAAATAAATAGTCCATAGGGGGTGTTTGATTAAAAGAATAATTGTGTGTGTGTGGGGGGAGTGGGTTACTGTGTATAGAGAGTACACACTTAATGGGGCGTGATTTAGAATCAGTCCTCTAGGAAGGGAAGAGGCTAGCCACAAAATGAGTCACAAAGAAGAGCATAACAAAGGCCAAGGCAAGAAGAGCTTCTGGGGGCTGGAAGGAGGCCCTGGTGGCTGCACAGAGTTGACAAGGGGAGTGTATTAGAGAAAGTGTGAGAGGTGAATATGAGTGAAGTCACCCACAGCATCCCCAGCAATGGCCACAAGTCTGTATATAACGTGAAGTGGACTGGATACAGAGAAGGGTTTTCCACAAAGGAGTAACATGATCTAATTTACTTTTTTTGTTTTGTTTTTAAATCACCAGAATTATGTTTCCCAATCCCAATATTAGGGTCAATGCTCTGCATCAAAGGAGTTCCATGGCTCTGGATAAAGGGGGTGACCACATGTTCTAGTCTGTTCAAGTGAGTATTGGTTTTTGCCTGTTGCCCTAGAATAGTAATTAATAGTCCCTTCCTTTCTCTCTCATAAAGGTCCTACCAAGATCATAAATTGTATGGTCGACTTACTGATAGGATACACAGTAAAATAGTCTCTAGGCTGATATTCAAGGTTCTTCTGATCCTGGTCCTAATTCACCTCTCTTCCCTCTCATCTCCTTTGAATTTTAGAAATATACTTCCACCTTCCTTCTAGGTAATCCCTGTATATTCAGAGTCAGATTATACTCAGACAAATCTGAACACCACCTTTTATCCTATAAGCTTACTTCTCCCCCAGCATATCTCTCCTTGATGGTGTTTGGTCACTGTGAAGTGTAGCTGGCAGTATCCTGAATGGGACGTGTGTTTTCCACTGCTCTGCCTTTGTTCCTGCTACTGCCTCAGAACCATCTCATGACTAGTAGCCAGACCTGGGAGACCTTCTTCTAGAAACCAGGAAGAATGAATAGCTTCCCCTCTGCACTTGGTTAGCACCTCTATTATCCCATTTATCACAACTGGGTTAATTATTTATAGATCTATTTTCCTGCTAGAATATTAGAAACCTAGTGGCAAGGACACCACCTCCTCTTATAGGTTTTGGTCCTCATCATCCACTACATGCCTAGTCCACAGCTGGGACTTGATATATGATTGCTAGATGAATTATTTAATATAAAAGCTACATAAAATATACAAATAATGTGTAATATCAAAGCAGCATAAAATACATATACCAATAAGTTTGAACAATGTGATTTTAAAATTAATTTATCTGTAAGCCTTAAAACATTGTTGCCTTCATACCTATTTTCATTCTCTAAATTCATTCCACTGCTTAATGTAGCCCATTCATTAGGAAATAACAATAAAGTTTTAATAAATGACTAGAAGTAAAAAATCTTTAAAGGCCAAGAAGAAGTCTAGTTTCAGGAAACTAAACAATTTCTAAATAATTGTGAAACTGAAATAAAACAGATGGTTATATTAACAAAAGGTAATTTCATACTCACCACTCTTAAACACTCCAGAACAAATTCTGCTCAGAAGAAGTTTTTGACGCAACTGCAGAACTTCAGCTTCCAAGGTTTCAACTTTAGATCTCCACTCCGACTCCTGCCCAGACACTAACCTCGCAAGGTGCTCTGTGTATTCTCTGCTGCTCCTGTCTGCTGGTTTTGAGTGGATAATCGCCAAGGCCAGAGCCAGCTTTGCAGTTCTCAGATACCATACTTGATGATCTGTCCTGGCTTCTGTCCCTATGGGGCAATAAGAAAAAAAGTTATAGAAGTGCCTTTTGCACTGCATTTCATTCACTCAAAATTATTTTACAGAGTAATACTAATAAGTTTATAATACCAGTTGACACCAAGTAACAGAAAAAAATTTCTCAGAAACTGAAAGCATTATGAAAAATATGCAGAAGAAAATCTATATACATGCATATTAATTTTATTAATATTTTTAAAAATATATTTTATTGATTTTTTACAGAGAGGAAGGGAGAGGGATAGAGAGTTAGAAACATACACACACACACACCACACACACACACACACACACACACGGTCCCATCTCCCCAAATTCTAATTCAGTAAGTCAGGGATAGAACTGATACTTTTTTATAACTTTTTAAATTTTTTAATTACAGTTGGCAAATAATATTATAGTTCTAAGTGTACAACATGATTAGACATTTATATAAATTACCAAATGATCACCCAGATGAGTCTAGTACTTGTCTGACACCATGCATAGCTATTATAATATTGACTAGAGGCCCAGTGCATGAAATTGTGCACAGGTGGGGTCCGACGACCTGGCTACAATCTGGGCAGATCGGGGTTGGGCCTGTCAGGAGGAGGAGACAAAGGGAGGTTAGCAAGCCAGCCCCACTCCTGATTGGTGTTGGGGGGGATGATCAGGGGTGGATCTGACTAGGGGGAGGGGCCTTGGGCCCATTTGGGTGGTGGGGGCTGATTGGAAAAGGGCTGTGGGTGGTGGACCAACTGGCGCCACCCCCAAATGGGGTGGGAGGCCAATCGAAGGCCAGAAGCCTGGGGGAGGGGCCATGGGTGGTTTTCTAGCTGGCCTTGTCCCTGATCAGAGTGGGGAGCCAATCTGGAGTGGGGTTGGAGGGGGGAGGGGCCAGGAGGTTGGCTGGCCCTGGTCCCTATTGGGTAGGGGGCAACCAGGGGCATGACCAGAGGGGGGGAGGGGTTGTGAGCTGATCAGTGTAGTGGGGGGCCCATCAGGGGCGGGGCCAGCCAGGAGGACGGGCCACAGAAGGTTGCCCATGGGCCCCTCCCCCCAATTGAGATGGGAGAGGCTGATCAGGGACAGGGCTGGCTAGGGGGAGGGGCAGCAGGAGGTTGGACAGCTGGCCCTACCCCCAGATCCAGCTGGTTTGCTGGCTGCAGTGGGCATCACAGTGACCGGTCATTCCAATTGTTACGGTCACTGGCTTTTTATACATGTAGATGATATTATCTATGCTCTACTTTGTAACCTTGTGACTGTTTTATAACTAGCAATCTGTACATTTTAATCCCTTCCCCTTTTTCACCCTTTCCCTCAGCTCCCCTGCCATCTCCTGGTTCATAAGTCGATGTGCAACCACTGAACCACACCAGTGAGGCAACACTGCTTTATTTTTACACAAACTCCCACCCCTTACCTTTTGATTCCTAAATATATCTTTTTTTTTTTTTTGGCATATGAAAGGTTTCCTCTGGATTCTGGCAAGTAACTAGTGCAGAATTTCACACAGGAAAACACACCAAACACATTTTATAAATCAGCAAAAAGTACATTGATTCAGAAATACAGAGTCACATATATACAGCACAAGCATCAATCATTTTACACTATGTAAGTCCCATAGAAGGAAAGGAGACCTGACACCTACTACGGTATTAACATATATTTAAAAAAAATAATTTGAAAGAATCAGAGATGTTTCCTAGTTACACCACTAGTATTTCATACACCAAGGTGGACATAATCCTCATCACCAAAACAAGTATATTGTTCTTTAAGGCACACAAAAATAGCTGATAATCAACCCAACTTAAATCTATACCCTCTACAAATCTGAAATCTTTGTGAGGCTACACTTTCGAAATGGAAAAAAGTTAAAATGAAGACGATTATAGAATGAAGATTATAGAATAAAGCCACAAACCTAAGAAACACCCAGAAGAGGCCATTGAGAGAGGGTCAGCCAGCCCTAGCACAGAGGATCAGCTCGCTTCTGGGAACCAGCAAGCCAGAGCTGAGCTTCAAGAAAAACAGGAGTCAAGAGGGGAGTAGGCAAGGCACAAAGCCCTCTGGAAAAGGTACATGACCCTATCATAAAAAGTCCCATTTTGCGAATGACACATTAGAAAATAAGATTTATTTTATTTTATTTTATTGATTTTTTACAGAGAGGAAAGGAGAGGGATAGAAAGTCAGAAACATCGATGAGAGAGAGAGAGACATCGATCAGCTGCCTCCTGCACTCCCCACACTGGAGATGTGCCCGCAACCAAGGTACATGCCCCCGACCAGAATCTAACAGACCTTTCAGTCCACAGGCCAATGCTCTATCCACTGAGCCAAACCGGTTCCAGCAATAAGATACGTTTTGCAGCGACTATTATGTAACATTGTCTTAGACTTCATTTTTGTGTACACTTAAGATATGAACTCAAGAAAGCACAAGCAGCTAGCTCCATAGAAACATTTTCTTTAAAGTTAATTTTTAACTCTTTAAAAGTACTCTAACTCTCATCTGCCCCACTTACTTAAATCTTACCAAGGAGAGCACCACAGCAATTGACAATGCTTCATAGCTTCTCACAGGACTTCATTTTACAAGTAAATCTAGTATTTCTTTTACTTTCTATTTAGATTTGCATTTAAAAAATGGAGTTCTACTTTTTCTAGCCTATTAAAAGAGAGGAATTGTTTCACAAATATTGAACACTTTGATTCTAGACATTATTTATCAGATATGTCCTTTGCATGTTTATCCTTTTAAACTCAACTCTTCAACTTGCTCCAAACATACACACACACACACACACACACACACACACACACACACACAATATTGACTTTGTTGTCAGTCAGTCATCACTCAGGACTGGTCCTCATGCTTTCCATTACAATTATCTGTTCCCATCTGTGCTATTATCAGCTTAGTTCTATGACTGCATATCCTCCAAAGTCAGACAGTGACAGACTCCCCTACTTTCACAGCACAGAAGTTGCATCCTATATCAATACAAAGCTCTTTTCTACCAAGAACGTTTTAATGCATAGGATCCATGCTACCTATCCCTGTAGTGATACCTAAGGTTGGTATCACTACAAACCTTAACCAACTAAGGAATACTAGAAGCTGCTGCAAGCCAGTACAAAACAAACAAACAAACAAACAAAAAAACAAAACACACAAAAAAACAAAAAACAGTATGGTACCCTCTTGGGCAACAAAAAAACAGCATAATGCAACATATCCCTGTGTACCAGGAGAGGGCATCCAAAGCAGGAATTAGTCCTTAGCTATCCTCCCATTATTAGAACCAATACCTACCTCCACTCATGTGACAGGATCCATTTAAGGTAAAAAATGATGGCAATCCCTGTGGCCTAACAGCTATTATCTACTTTTCCCAGGCAACTATACCAAACTTTCCAATTGCTCATTTGTTCTACTCATGAGAACGTGCTTTCCTCCTTAAAATTTAGATATGACCACCCTGAAATTACCAACCCAAATTCATCATAGCCAACAATTGGCCTCCTGATGACACCATGGCTAGGCCTGAACCTTGGTGTCCAGGGAAGTATAGGCAGAACAGCAACTGCATAGGCATTTTTTTTTGTTTTAAAGTAACACCATTTTTATTAAGAATTTCTAAAACTTTTTTTTTTAAACCATGCTATCCTGTTACCATGAAAGAAGTCTTTTATTGAAAATATCATCAATCTATTTCATCTTATAAATAGAATACTTAAATAGGAATAAGCCCTGGCTACATCAGTGGTTCAGTTTTACTCCGGGGTAATCAATTAAAGTCATTTGTTTAAAACCATAGGAATTTCTTAAAGTAGCTCATGCATAAATGAAATTCAGATCTTTAACTTATGGTTTCTGAGTCTAAATCTATTTGTCCTTTCAATAACTATAAGAAATTTATAAAATTTGGGGTTTATCCTCTTACAAATTTTATTAAACTATTAAGTGAAAATTCACTGAGGAAAAAAAAAAGAAAAACATTAACTTACCATATATTTGATAATTTATCTCAGAAGAAAATTTTAATCTAGATGGTCTACCTAGGTTATTTGACTTGCATATAAAAGGCTAAATTAAAAATATATAGGTTAAGGTAATTATCTATTTTTAGACAAACATGGGTTGAAAATAAAATGTAAACAGTAAACCTAAGAAATCTGGGATGGCTTTATTAATAGCAAACAAAAGAAATTTCATGACAAGAAAATATTACCAAGAGATATAGAAAAACATTTCATAATGATAAAAAGGTCATTTATTCAGGAAGACTAAAAAATCCTTAATGTGTATGCACACAATAACAATTATAGAATTTCCAAAAATATGAAGCAAAAATTGAAAGAACTATAGACAAAAAGGGGCCACCTGCTAACCTGACTAGCTCAGGAAAGGCCTGCATGGTGACTTTGTAAACTCAGAGACCTAAAGTAACCACAAAGGATGGTCTGAAATTAAAACTTTTAAAACTGAAAAGCAGTTTATGGTGGATATTCATGTCCTAGGCCAGTATCTTGTCTGACAAAGGTCAATATTTACCTTAACTAAGCCTGTCTATTGTTGTTTTGCATTTATGATACCATATCCTTAGAATGCAAAATAACTTTCCCTTTTCCGGAGCCCTCAAAGCACAAGCACCACTCGCTCTGTGGAGACCACAACCGCCCTAATTGCCTAATTGTTATTGAGTTCATTGTTGACTGTTAACTACCCTGTACCCACCTAAGTAAAAGAAGTGTGTGTCTTTTTATCCAATCCCAGAGGTTTCCCCTTTGCTTTCTCCTGCCTCCCTAATCTATGACCAATGGCTTCATTATAACCCACTTACATCTCTTTTTTTTTATTGTAATGCATAAAACAAGGTCCAAAACTGCCATTCTTTGGAGCATTATCTCAAGTCATTGAAATTCTGCTTTTGGGCATTTGTCTACAGCGTGGCTCAAAAATTCTGCACAAATTGGAATGTTTCTTATGTTGACAGAACTTAAGGAAGAGGTGGACAAACCCACAATCATACGTGAAGATTTTAACAAACTTCTTTCAATAGAACTGTGGGAACATAATAACATATACTAATAATAGAGGGATATGCAAATTATCTGGGATGCTGTCACATCACTATTCAGCAGGTTGGGTGGGGCTCTGAGGCCCCAGGGCAATCCCACCCAGACAGACTCCCCCTCAACCCTGCAGTCAAAACCTGATGTGGACCCAGGATTTACTAAACTTTACTGGAGCTGTTCCCCACACCCCCAGGACTGTGCTTCCCGCAGCAGGGTGCCCCAGCAGCCTCCAGACAGGTGGGCGGCTGGGGAGAGTGAGTGGGGTGGGGGTGGCAGGGAGCCACAGAGGGCAGGCAGGAGTCAAGTTCCTGGGGCGTCTGAAGAAAGTGCCTGACAGGAGCCTGGACTGCAAAGAAGGAAGAGGAAGTGGCCACAGGGAGCTCTTCCAATCCCCCTGCATGGACATCCTATCCCAGCTCCCAAACTCCCAGGGATACCAGGAGACTAACTGGATGGGAAGATGATCCACCCTCAGGGGTAGCCACATACCACACCTCCGACTCCCAATCTCTCCCCACTCCTGCCAGGAACAATAGCATGCCTGCAAGGAGCAGTCTCCTCCCTACAACTCCGGATGGAGGCAGGTCTGAGCAGCCCCCAGGGTCAGTCCCATCCCCCTCGACAGCAGCAGCAATGTCTCTGCAGTTGGAAGCACACTGAACCTTACTGGGTGCTGTGGCAAAATCTGCCCTCCTAGCCCACCTGGCCCAGCCCCCATCCTGAGCATGTACAGCTGCAAAAAGGCCACAAACAATGGCTCCAAGTAGGGAGGTTTGACAGTTATTCTGCCTTCAGCTTCGCTGCCCCCTCTAGCACTCTCTTACTGTCCCCACCCCACTGGCCAGTGCCTTCAGGGATGACCACTGCTACAGGGCTGCTGGCCTGGGCCCGCCCCTCTGAGGTTTGTGGAACCCTCTGCAAAGCTTCCATAGCTACAGTCCCAGGAAACAATCATGCTCTCCTCCCCTAATCAGCACCTGTAAAGGTACCCCTGGGCTTAAAAATAATAATTCCTTCTCATTTAGACATCACTTGCTGAAACATTTCTAGGTTTATTAGCTCAGAACCTCCTCATGACAATCCAGTGAGGTAGGCCGAGAAGAGATTACAATTCCCATGGTATATGCATACAGTACATATATTCACATGGGACATTCAACAAGACAGATCATATGCTAAGACACTAGATTCTCTGACCACAGAAAAAACAATTAGAAATATCTAGGAAAATCCCTCAAATATTAGGAAAATAACACATTTCTAAACAAAATAGGGGACAAAGAAAAAAATTATAAATGTAATTAGAGTATCTTTTAAATGGAATGATACTAAAAAGACACCATATCAAAATTTGAAGGAGAAAGCCAAAAGAGCTTGGAAAGGAAAGATTATAGCTTCAAATGCTTATTTTTATAAAAGAATGTTTAAAGTCAATGACCCACATTTTCACCTCAAAAAATTAGGGAAGAAATAGCAAATTAAAACCAGAGGAAGTACAAGGAAGGTATTGTAGAGATATAATCAGAATGCAATTCAATAAGAAACAATGAAGAAAATTTAAAAGGCAAAAGTTTTTCAAAGATTAATAAAATTGATAAATATCTAGAAGAACTTATCAAAAATAAGATAAAGAGAAATAACACCAATCATACCGAGATCAGGAATAACAAGAAAGATTCACTATTTATTTTCCAGCTATTAAAAAAGTAATAAGACAAAATGAATATCTATGCTAATACATTTGAGAATTTATGATGAAATGAATGTTTTTTGAGAAAATATACTGATCAACAATTCATAAAAATGGCAAAAATATTCTGAGTACCCCTATATCTATTAAAGAAATTATATGTTTATTAAAAACCACAGTCATATAAAAATTCCATTTCCACATGGTTTCACTATTGGATTCTAGTAAACAATGAGAAAAGAAATTGTACCAAGTTTATACAAAATCAAAAATGTGAAGGAGGGTAGAATAAATCTCAGTCTTTTTGTGAAAAACAAATAAAGGGAAAACATAACAACTTATTTTATAATTTGATATGTATATTGGCATAACCCTGATATGAAAATTTACAAAGTATTGCAAGGGAAAAAATAAAAGCATTATAAAGCAATATGTATAATTACAGATTCAAAAATCATTTACATAAATACTAGTAAATCAAATTTGCCATTTATAAAAATCATCACCATCATCATCAAACAGAATTTTTCCAAGAATGAAAGATTGGTTTAACACTCAAAAGTCCATCATTGTAGCCCTGGTAGAGTGACTCAGTGATTGAGCATCACCTATGAACCATGAGGTTATAGTTCAGTCCCAGTCAGGGCACATGCTTGGGTTGCAGGCTCAATCCCCTAGTGGGCATGCAGGAGGCAACCAATCAATGATTCTCTCTTATCATTTATGTTTCTATCTCTCTCTCCCTCTCTCTTACTCTCTAAAATCAACAATAAAATGTATTTTTTCTTAAAAAGTCAAACAATATAATTGAATATAACAGAATAAATAATTTAAAAATCAATGTATGATCATCTTAATAGTTTCACAAGAAACTTCATCCCTAAGACTGAAAACACAACAAGGACATATGCTCTTTTTATTCCTATTAAATACTTTAACAGAGATAACAGACTGTGAAACACAGAAATGAAAAGATAGATTGGAAAAAAAAGAAGAAAAATTCTACTTTTATATACAGCATGAATGTCTATAGAAAATTCTAAGGAAATCTTAAAATAAACAATTACTAGAATTTATTAGGGAATTTAGCTAAGACTCAGGAAACAAGTTCAATATATAAAAATTGATTATGTCTACACAAAATCCATTTAAGTTCAAATTTTTAAAAAGCAAAATAATTAAGAATTTGACAGTAGATGTGAAGGACTTGGACCTGGAAAACAATAAAACATTGTTCAATAAATTAAAGACCTAAATATATTAGAGAGATGTACTGTGTTTATGGGTTGGGAGACTTAAGATCTTGATTCTCCTCAAATTGAACTACATACACAATCCTAATCAAAATTCTAATCAACTGTATTTTTAGAACTTGGTAAGTTCTAAATTTTATACCAAAACTGTAAAAAACTAGAACAGCCAAAATTATCCTGAAAAACAAAACAAAACCAGAAAAATCACACTGCTTAACTGCAACACACAATACAGACAAACCAAGCAATCAAGACAATGTGGTATTACAATAAAGACAGAGTAATGAAACAAAATAGCAAGTTTAGAACTAGGTCCACATTTTTACAATCAACTCATTTTCGACAAAGGCATCATGGAAATTGGGAAAGTAAAGTGCTAAAGCAATTAGTTAAATATATGAGAAAAATGAACTCTGTCATCTATTCTAATCTTACCCAAAAATTACATTTTGCTGAATCAAAGACCTAAAACCTAAATGTAAAAACAGAATGAAATAAAGTATAAGAAAGATTATTCATCAAAGTCAAAAAAAGCACTAATCATTGGAGAAAAACAGATAAATAGACCATGAAAGTTCAGTCTGCTAAATGACATCATCAAAGCACTAATAAAAAGGACAACAATGAAATGGAAGGAAATGTTCACTCTCTGAATCTGACAAAGGACTTGGATATAACTATGTAAAGAACTTCTACAAATCACTAAAAAAAAAAAAAAAAAAAGACAAACAACCCAACTACAAAATGCTCAAAACACACACACACGGTATGTTAATTTAGTCAGGGCCATCAATGGTACACTTAATATTTTCCATTTCATTGTATGTAAATTTTACCTCAATAAAATAGAGGGTTTCTAGCAAAGATGGAGTTTAACCCATAAACACAGACAGTGGGTGGTGAAGGCTTAGGGGTGGGGAAAAGGTGGGAAAGGGCAATGGAGGGGAAAAAGGAACATATGTAATACGTACTTTCAACAATAAAGATTTTTTTTTAAAAAAGGACCATATTTACAATTCAATATGAGTATGCATATTCTTATACTATTATTTATTGATTATTGTCTTTATTATTATAATTAACCTAATTTTGCCTGCCCCTTTATAAAAAGGTTTCAACATTATTAGTTATTAGAAAAACACATTAAAATCATAATGATACATCACTTCACACCCACAAAAAGAGCTAAAATTAAGAGAGTGGTGAATGGGACTCTCACACATTGGTAGTGGAACTGTAAAATGACAACCATTTTTGGAAAAGGTTTCATAGTTTCTTATATGTGAACAAATATAGCCTAGGAAATCCACTCATTTATTTACCCAAGAAATATAAAAATATATGTCACAAAAAGGCTTTCTGGTGGCTGTTTTCCCTCCAAAAAAAAGCTGAAAAAGCATACCCTAAAGTCCTACTTCCACAAAAATTGGCAGCAGTACATTACCACGTTGTTTAACCAGCTGGCACTCAGAATCTGAAGATGCAAGGCCCAGCAGGCCAAATTCAAAGCACATGGCACTGCCCTGCATCTGTATTTGGACCCATCCAGCCACATAGTGAGATGTCCAAAGAGGTACCACACCAAAGTGCAACCCAGCAGACAGGGGCTTCAGCTTGGAGGAGCTAAGGGTGACTGGTATCCACAAACATATGCTTGGGACCATTGGAATCTTGATGCATTGGAGGAGGTGGAAAAGCCCAAGAAGTCCTTGTAGGCCAAGATGCAATGGCCGAAGGACTGCCTCTACAAGCTCACACTCTTCCCCAGGAAGCCTTGGCCTCCAAGAAGGGAGACAGTTCTAAACAACTCAAGTTGGTCACCCAGCTGACAGGACCAATCATGACCATACCTAATGTCTACAAGAAGGAGAAAACCAGGATCATCACAGAGGAGGAGGAGAACTTCAGCCTTTTGCTAATCTTCACATGGCCGATGCCACTGCCAAGCTCTTTGACATCCAGGCAAAAACAAACAAACACCAAAGAAGCTACAGAACAGGGTGTTAAAAAGAAAAAATATAGTGCTGTTGCCAACTTGTGATTTAAAAAAAAGACTTGTATAAGAATTTTCATAGCAACCTGAAATCAAAATGGCCCCAAACTAGAAATAACCCATGTGTTTTTCAATAACAGGATGAATAAGCAAATTTCAATATATCCATACAAAGACATAGTACTCATCAGAAGGAATGAACTACTAATGCATTCAACACCATGAATAAATCGCAAAACATTATATCAAGTGAATAATGAATACGCAAAAGTGTGCATATTCCAAGTTTCCATTTAAATGACATTGTAGAACAAACTAATCACTGGTTAGAATAATTTTCATTTAGGAGATGGGAGGAGAAAAGAGAGTGAAGGGCTGAGATACACTGGTATGTTAATTTAGTCAGGGCCATCAATGGTACACTTAATGTTTTCCATTTCATTGTATGTAAATTTTATCTCAATAAAATAGAGGGTTTCTAGCAAAGATGGAGTTTAACCCCTAGACACAGACAGCGGGTGGTGAAAGCTTGGGGATGGGGGAAAGGTGGGAGAAGGCAATGGAGGGGAAAAAGGGACATATGTAATATTTTCAACAATAAAGATTATTTTTTTTAAAAAAAAGGACCATATTTACAATTCACCTTAAACAACTAAAAGTAAAATATAAAATGTAAAACCAACAGTTTTCAAAAAGTGGACAGAAAGCAGTGCAGGACTATAATTCCCTAGAGAAGGGACAAAAATAAGCTAAGAATTACAATGTACAGACTTAGTGCCTGAAGGCAGTTTCCAGGTCATAGCAAGGAGATGGAACCCAATAAAGCCTGACTATCTCAGTGAACTAAAAAGACTGAGATTGGGGCCCTGGATGACTAGCTCAATTGGTTACAGCATTGACTAATAGGCCAAGGTTGTGGATTCAGTCCCAGGTCAGGGCACATACAAGAATCAACCAAAGAATGCATAAATAAGTGGAGCAACAAATTGATGTTTCTCTGTCTCTCCTTTCCTCTCTATAAATAAATAAATAAATAAATAATCCCAAAAAAAATGTGTACACACACTTTGAATAATTATAAAGCAATGTGTATTAAAATACATTTATTTTTAAACTGAGCTATCAGCTGTTAAAATGTATATACTCTGTTGGGGACACCTTGTATTTATCTATATATACTAGAGGCCTGGTGCACGAAATTCATACATGGGGCGACAGTGTCCCTCAGCCCAGCCTGCACCATCTCCATCTGGAACCCCTCGAGGGATGTTCAACTACCTGTTTAGGCCCAATCTTAGTGGGATTGGGCCTTAACAGGCAGTCAAAACATCCTTCTCACAATCCAGGACTGCTAGCTCCCAATCACTCACCCACCTGCCTGCCCCTAACTGCTTCTGTCTGCCAGCCTGTTCATCCTCTAATCACTCCCCTGCCAGCCTGATTGACATCTAATTGTTCCCATGCTGGCCTGACTGCCCCTGTCCTCCCCTGCCAGCCTGGTTGGCCCCAACTGCCCTCCCCTTAGGCTGGGTCCCCCCAACTGCCCTCCCCTGCTGACCTGGTCCTCCCCAATTGCCCTCCCCTACAGGCCTGGGTCCCCCCTGCTGCCCTTCCCTGCAGGCTTGGGTCCCCCTAATTGCCCTTCTCTGCCAGCCTGATCACCCCTAACTGCCCTCCCCTGCAGGCCTGGGTCCCTCCAACAGCCCTCCCCTGCAGGCCTAGTCCCCCCCCACTGCCTGCCCCGGCCATCCTGGTCCCCCCCTATTGCCCTCCCCTGCAGGCTTGGATCCCTCCCAACTGCCTACCCCTGCCAGCCTGATACCCCCCAACTGCCCTTCCCTGCAATCCTGGATCCCTCCCAATTGCCCTCCTATGCAGGCCTGGATCCCTCCCAACTGCCCTCCCCTGCAGGCCTGGGTCCCTCCTAACTACCCTTCCCTGAAGGCCTGGGTCCCTCCAAACTGCCCTCCCCTGCAGGCCTAGGTCCCTCCCAACTGCCCTCCCCTGCCAGCCTGGTCCCCCACAACTACCCTCCCCTGCATGCCAGGGTCCCTCCCAACTGCCATTCTCTGTAGGCCTGGGTCCCTCTCAACTGCCTCTCTGTAGGCCTGGCCCCTCCCAACTGCCCTTCTGTGCTGGCCATCCTGTGGTGGTCACCTTGTGTCCACATGGGGACAGCTATCTTGTGTGTTGGAGTGATGGTCAATTTGCATATTACTCTTTTATTAGATAGGCTAAAAAGCTAATATGCTAAATGTCCCCTTGGGCATTTGACCAGGAGACCAGGAGTTCAATCGCTCGCTATGACATGTTCTGACTAGCAGGGGGCAGTGTGGAACCAAGGAAGACCCTGGAAGCAAGGAAAGGGAGGCCCTGACCAGCAGCCAAAAGGCCCCAATTGGCCCTGATTGCCAGCCAGGCCTAGGGACCCTACCCATGCATGAATTTCATGCACCATGAGTCTAGTATATACATAAGAAGAAGACTGTGATTAGAATTCAGAGAGGCCAGAGATATAAGACTTGATCAGCGTAGAGTACTATATAGAAGGAAACTGTACAGAGAAAGAGCTCTGGAAATCCGCATAGGGGTTACCTCAAAATTTTGGCTACTGATTTGTGTGTGTGTGAAAGCAAACTATATGATGACCAGTGGTTTCAATGCTTTTCTACCTAACAGCAAGTAACAAGGACAAATCTTTTAAAGGAAATACATGAGGAAAAGTTAGACAAAGTTATCCCCTTGTGCTTTACTCTGACCACATGTTGCTATTGTTGTGGGCAATACATTTGAGAAAGGAAGGCCAGAAAAGGCCATAGGTGGAAAGGCAATCCATGGAAATGTGGCTCTTCACAAACGCAGAGCACACTGTTGCCCAAATAAAACCCCAACAGAAATAGTGCTTCCTCTTCCTTTATCCTGTTTCAGCAGTTTTCACACTTGAACCTCCCTTGGAATTGCCTAGAGGACTTGAAACATAGATTCCTAGGCTCCAACACCAGAGATTCTGCTTTAATAGGTCTGGAGTTGGCCCCATAATTTGAAATTCTTACATGTTCCCAGATAACACTGTGTTATTGATCTAAGGCAGTGGTCGGCAAACTCATTAGTCAATAGAGCAACAAACTGCCGACCACTGGTCTAAGGAATAAAATTAGAGAGCCACTATCATACTTTGTTTCTGGAAACAATATCTCTTTAAGAAGATTGAATGACTTTCAGCCTGAAAAGAATAAAATGAACAATGGAAGACGCTCATATTTTAAGCAGTTTCATTGTTCATCTCACAATAACCTCTTTTGAGTAAACTGATGCTGACAAAAAATACTTTAACTGCATGTGAGCCAATTTTGACTATCAATTCTTAAGAAAATGATCATGCTTGTTATTTTCATGTTTTGCTTTAAAGTAGAGTTTTAAATTTTATTCCCTCAATATGGAAGACTTCTTACACTAGGAACATATGGTATACCGTAGGTTATAAAGGTGAGAGAATGACAAATTTTATATTAAAATTTTAAGTCTGTTTTTCAAAAGACACCACACAAAAGTAAAAAGGTAAGCCAAAGTCTAGGCAAAGATATTTTCAACACATGGTAAAAAAAAAAAAGGGGGGGAGGTGAATATTCAAACATCTTAAGAGTATCTATAAATCAAAAGAGGAAAGATAATCCACTTGAAAAAATGAGCAAGAGATGAACAAACAAGTCACAGAAAAGGTAAGAAAATGGTCTCAGACATATGAAAGACTGTCACAATATATACAGAGACATGTTCAAAACTGTTCACAGTTTCATTGTAATAAAAATTATAAATCTAAATATCGATTAATAGAAACTAAGTAAACTGTGGTATATTTACACACTCAAATACTATTAAGCAATAAAAGTTAATTGTTTCACAGTTAAAAGAAAAAAATAAGAATTAAAAATGCATATAATTTGATATCCTATATAATAAAAGCCTAGGTAGCATCACATGATATCATCACAAGATGGCTGATGTGATGTTGTAACAAAATGGCCGCCCCCACAGCCACAAGATGGCTGCCCCCACATCCTCACAAGATGGTTGCCACAGGATGCCAACCCCCATGTCGTCACAAGATGGCTGCCACAAGATGGTCACCACAAAATGGCTAGAAGGGAAGGGCAGTTGTTGGGGGCAATCATGCTTATACTGATAGCCAGCAGGAGAGGATAGTTGGGAGCAACCAGGCATGCAAGGAAGGGTGCTTGGGGGTGACAAGGCAGGCAGGAGAGGGCAGTTGGGGCGACCAGACTGGCAGGGAAGCAGTTAGGGGGCAATCAGGCCAGCAGGAAGGCAGGCAAACAATTAGTAGCCAGCAGTCCCAGATTATGAGCTGGATATCCAACTGCCAGTTTAGGCCAAATCCTGGCAGTCAGACAACCCCTAAGTGGTCCCAAATTGAAGAGGGTGTAGGCCAGCCTGAGGGACATCCCTCCCCCCAATGCACGAATTTTGTTCACCAGGCCTCTGGTAAATACGATAAAGATTATTAATTCTGGCTCTTAATATATATTGCTTAATAATATAAACATATGTACAAAAATACAAAGAAATGTATGGGGTGATACATTCCAAACTTAGCAATGTGATTACTTCTGCAGGGGAAAGAGGGGTAAAATCAGAAAGAAAAAGGGATTCCTTCTGCCTTGCAAATATCTAGTTCTTTGAGCTGGAATTTAAATGCACTGGTATTTCTTGTATTATTCTTTACTAGAGGCCTATACATGAAATTCGTGTAAGGCACTCAGCCCTCGCAGCCCCGGCTTCATCCTTAAGGTCGTCCTGATGGTCATTCCACTGTGCAGTCTAATTAGCATATTAGCTCTTTATTATATATGATGACTTTTTCGTATGTCTTAAAAAGTCATAATATGTATGTATCTTAAATATTTTCTGATGGAATGATTGAATGATCTTAAAAACAAGAGCCCAATGGTAAGGTCTAAATAAAGAATTCATATAATTAATACAGTCAAACCCAGCTCAACTGCTAAAGGAAGGAAGCATTTACTGTGGGTGATACCATGAAATGTGGAAAGTTACCTTTCTAAAGCACTGCTCTCTCTTAGAGCAGAACACTATCTTCCAGTTCTTCCAAAACAGTGCTCTGAATTCTTCCTTTCATGTTTATACAGAAGACACTGTGAATAAGCTAATATTATCTATTTCTGCAGTTTAAAAGAGATAAGCAATAATATATTTATTTTCAGAAATGAATTGCAACACTGAAAGTATGTACATATTTGAACTACATTTTTAAAGTGTCTAAAGTCCCCTTTGGAGGCAAACAAGGCTAGAATCCTATTACCGTGCTGTTCATAGAATTTTTATTAGAACCTGAATACTAAAGAATACAATGTGTTGTGGCAAAAAACTTAATCAGCACTTGAGGCATAATACAGTCTATCTCATTTAGTAAGTCTTCCTCAACTATTTCAGACCACTGTGATTTTCCCTTTTTCCAACAAATGGTGGAGTACTCATCTCCTGACCACTAATTCTGGCTCTTAATAATGATTTGTTTTTGTCTTTCCTTTCGTTAGGATTAACTTCTTTGGGAATCAAAGGCTACAAGGGTCAGAGATTATGTCATCTTCCCCTTCTTCACTCCTCCACTAACACTTGCAAATAAATCTAAATAAGTAGGTATATTCCCACCTGAATTGGGTAACAGAGGAACTAAAGCCCAGATTTTCAAATGACAGGCCTATAGGCCAAACCCAGCTCTGCTCTTTGTCAGCTAAATGAGAGAGTAATTATATCTCACTTTATGCAAAACATGAAAAATATATAGTTGATCCTTGAACAACAGAAGGTTTAGGGTATGCAGACGTCCCACACAGTAAAAAATCAGTGTATAACTATGTTTTTAGTAGTAACATTCTCATAAAATTGGTTTAAATACAAAGTGAATCATGGTTGGAAAGAACGTACATTGCCTGCTGAATCCACTCAAGAATTGTTGGTTATTTTTATCACTACTAGTACTAGTGCTACTATTATAGCTATGCTATTACACTACAATTTATTTGAAGGTAAGAAATGAGTCTTGGAACCACATAATTTCTAATTTTGTGCTTTCCTACCCAATTTTATTACTTTAACCCAGTGGTAGGCAAATTGCGGCTCGCAAGCCATGATTTGCCGCTCTGTTGACTAATGAGTTTGCCGACCACTGCGTAAGGGATTAACCTTACCCAGAAGTTTTGACTTCAGGTTAAAGATATTAGCACATTATTAAAAAGTTTTTAAGTGTTTTTCCCTAACAGTGGTCGGCAAACTCATTAGTCAACAGAGCTACAAACCGCTGGTTTAACCCACCATTATTTTAACTATTATATCGATCAATATCTTCCTTGACAACCAATTAGTAAGCTTGAATCCAAATGCAGTTCTGGTATAACTAGAAAAACAATTAGTTATTCTGTGCCCAAATGTTCACTTTTCTAGACAAGGGTAATTGTTTACTTAACAAAATCTTCTATCATAATTGCTGTTATTTAGGTTTACACTGACCTGGTATCAGTGATGTCCCTAGTGAAATTATTTTGTTTAATTCCAATATATTTTATAAAATCATAAACTCACTTTCATACATCTACTACAAACACAGTTTCTTCTAAAACATATATTATCTCCCCCTTTCCCAAAATACTATTCTCCCATGTCAAGTATATTTGCAAGACTTTGTTATTTAGCAATAATATATTTATAACATTCTGTTGAAAGCTCCTTCGTGATTAAATACATTTTAAAGAAAATTAAAAATAAGTTTAAATAAGCAGCTGTGGGATCTTTCAAGCACTCTGATCAAACGCGATCCTGCAGATTTAAATTTAGAACAGTTTGACACAGCACTAGCTGCTGACAGCATTATTTGATCTGAGTAGACGTTGAAACATTCAACAACAAAAAAGCATGTGTCAATAATTCATAGGTCTAAAGTCTCCTCTCTTGGGTCAGGAAAGTATATCCTTTAATTTTTTCCCTATATCCCAAGACACATTTTTGCTCTACACAGTCTTCCCTCTTCAGCCTGCTAGGAGATAGACTACCTGTTACAATCAGATTTTCTGCTGACTCCAGCTATTTTAGTCCATTAAGACAGGGCAGCCAACTAGCTCAATGTGCAGGTCATGAAACCACAAAAGACAGCAGTTGGGGCAGAAATTTGGCACTCTATGAACCCCCAGTAACCTTAAACTCTCAATCCCCTTCAAGTAGATGAAGTTGTTCCTAACCCAACCCTGAGAACTCTATCTAGGCAGGACAGGTTTCCTAGGCTCTGTTCATGCTAGGAGGCAAACAGATTCCAGCACCCTTCTGGCCCAACTTAACCTTCTACTTGTACGGCCTAAAAACACTGGCATTTCTGCCTCCATGGCTGTTAAATACCCTTCATACACTAATTCCAGAAAACCATTACACAGAAAATAGCCAACTAGCTGGTGCTGCGAACATGTTGAGACAAAAGTCTTGTAGTGACACTGTCCAATCAGAAATCTAGATAATAAATAGTTACTACAGTGAGCACATAAACAGGAAGTTCAATTATTTGTTGTTACTTTAAAATAAAACATTACTCACCAAACTGTGACCTTAAGTCATTAGAAGTTAAAGCCAGTGATGAACTACATATTTTTTTTATTTTCAGTAATATTTTTTAACTTGAGAATCCTAATATTTCATTCCAGAAATCCTGCTCATAACTATTCTGCCAGAAAACAGCCTTTCAGCACAAGGAAATTAACTGACCAATTAATTTATGAATCTGAAATATAAAAAAGAACAGTTCATAAATTCCCCAGCTGCACCTTTCTTCTGTTCAAAAACTGGGAAGCATCTCACTGTACTTTTTAATAGTAGACATCTAAAACATAAGCATGATGATAATTCATTTACTTACCCAAAAAGTATTTTTTGGTCACTAGCTATGTCCAGAATATAGCAGTAATAGAAACAGATGAATTGCTGAGCTCACATTATCTAGTTGGGGGAGTTGCAAAATAAATAAAATATTTGTATACAAATTGTGATAAACAGCTGAAAAAACTAATTCAGGTAAGATGGAGAGAGAAGGGATGGGATGTAATTTTAAATACAGTAATCAAAAAAGGCCACAATGAGCAGATGACTTTTGAGCAAAGATGCAAAGAGAGGTGATGGAGCACATGAGGCTGATGAGGAAGAGTGGAAAGTGAAGGCCAAGGAGAAGGAAGTTGACAGGCCTGAGGCACGAGCTGTGGTCCAAAGAGCACTTTCCCCAGCACCATCTTATTTGACCCCCATAATAAAGCTGTATATTAGGGTAGTTATTATGTCCATATTACAGACGAGGATCTGAGGTTCAGCTATGTTTCCACTTGCCCAATGCAACACAGTAAGCAGTATTGCTCACACATTAACCTCTGTCTTACAGCTCAGCCTAATTTTTTTCCCACTGCACCTACTGCCACACTGCTGTGCCCAATTCTGTGTCCTGCAACTTGTCAGGAATGACGGATTAAACCAGACTGTCCTGAAGGGTGATGGGTCTGGAGACTTCATGTGGAACTGCTGAAGAAAGAGAAGACCGGAGGAGAACCACATTTGAAAGGCTGCCAGACACAAGAGGGAAAGAGGTGTTCAATATTTCTCTAGAAGGCAGAATTAACCAATACATGGAAATTACAGAGACACATTTCCAACGCAGAGATGAATAAGCTATCCAGTGATAGCAGCTGTCCGACAATAAAATGTGCTGTCATGTCAAGTTATGAAACTCCAATTACTAGAATTACTCAAGCAGAGGCTGAATGGCCATCAGTCTGAGATGAAGACAGATTTCAGCACTTCACTGAAGTGAAGGCTACTCAGTCTGACCGATATCCTTCCGAAGGCTGAGTCTGTGATTACACAAACATCCAGCAGTGTAGTGTGGCAGTTAAAATGCTGCAGCTGTGAAGGCAAACAGCTTAGTTAAAATGCAATCTCTACCACTCATAAGATTTGTATATTTGACCTTTATAAACCTTAGTTTGCTTATATGAAAAGTAGTAAAAATAATAGAACCTATTTCATAGGGGCTATGGTGAGGATTAAATGAAAAAAACAATGTAAAAGACTTAACATGGTTCCAAGCACATAGTAAAAGCTCAGTAAAGTTTAGCTTTTACATGTATGTGTATTTGGGAGCATGTGTATGTATTTGTTTCTCTTTCTCTGTTTTTACTTTTACTCAGTAGTTCAATATCCTCAAAGCAGAATTCTTACAGCATAGTAAATTAAAACATGATGATACTAACCATAATAATAGTAATAATAATAATAATAATAATAATAATAATAATAAACACTTAAACAGTCAGCATCCTTGCCTAATTATTTCATATTATGTCTCTCTTTATTATCAGGAAATATGCAGAAAAGTTCATCTTTTAAACATTTGAAGCACAATTTAAAAATCATTAAAGAAAATTCAACATTTTCTTAATTGAAACAACTATTAAAGATTTAAAGCCTTTCAGCATGAGAAAGAATATCTAACAATCTGCACCTGTATTTAATGTGTTTGCATACCCTATTATTCAGACTAACATCAGTATGTATATATACATATACATACACATATGTACTTTCTATTTTGAAATTAGGGAGCTAAGCTGGAAAGCCCAGTTACTTTTAAATTATTTCTCAATAAGTGAAATGATTCCAGATATTTCTAATCACAGTCAAGTATTTTATGTATGTGTGTCTATATTAATAGAAGATGAAAGAAATAACCATAGAAAGACACATCTGCATGCTGTAATTTGGAGATACTTCTAGATGATGGGGAATGAGATACAATTTTAGGTAGATTTTTCATCACTCTTTTGTTATTCTGGATAAACATAATAAATGATATTTATTATTCATTGGGAGACATTCAAAAATGAACCTGGATGGTAGAATAAAGCCTTCACTTTAGAAAAAATGCAGGCGATGTCACTATATTTTATTTCTGCTGTAGAGTGCTCAGTGTTTTCAGGAGGTCATAGCATGATACATTATAAAATAGGAAAAAATTACTTTCAATAACAGTATTTGTATGATATAATACTACATATATGAATTTATGTCCATCATCATATTTGATCCTCCAATAAACCTATGATATAACTGATATTATGCACCCTTTAAGAATGTGCAAATAGGGGTTCAGGGAATAACTTGCTCAAAATCACACAGTAAGAAATAAAGATCCAAACTTGATTTGAAAATATTTTATCTTTCTATATTGTCTATCATATGGATACATTAAATTACCATATTTTGGAACAGATGATCTATTTTAATAGATTTCAAGTATAATAACATTTAGCATCAAAACTAAGTTGAATATATGTCATGGAGTCTTGAGAGCTTGGTGTTAGAAGAGGTAATCTAGTTTGTCACCCAATGACAGAATCAGGAGTCTAAAGTCTCCACAGATATTACTATATTGAAAATTTGGTTACCTAATAATCTGTTCTTAGAAACTCCTTTCAGACACTTTAATAAATTCTATTTATTAATCCCATGTCCAACCTTGAAAGCAAAAGAGCGTAAGATCCACTCTGTCAAATCACTCTCTAAGGATTGGAAGTAAGCCATCATGCTCTCTCTCCTCACTTCCCAGTCAATCCATAAAATCTCCCATACCCATTTCCCTTAAAATTATAATAATTGAGTCTTTTTTCATTATGGCAGACACCTCTGATTATTCTCTGATTTGTCAAAATCCCTCTTCAGAGTGACATCTAGCACTAAACCTCCAATTCAACAATGAACCTAGTTATAACCCTTGAACACTGCCACCACTCTGGCTTCACTTCTCTCCACTGCCCATGAACAATCCAGCCACAGAGTACACTTGCTGCTATTGGAACAAACCACCCACTCATAATTGTGAGACTTTGTCCAGGTTGTTGAGTCTCTGACAGAAAGTGGATGAGTGAAATGATCCAGTGGTATTTTAGGAAGAGTTTTCATCTGGGTAGGATGGAGCTAAGGGACTACTAACACCACACAGTAAAGAAGGGCTGGAAGGAGGAGGAGGCCAGGGTGCTGAAAGTGCACACAGAACAGAGAAGCTCTGAGAGATGTCTGAAATGTCAATGCTTGCTGCCAGATTGGAAAGAAGGAGAGAAGCTGAGGAAAGACTTGGATATGGTTCCACTATTAGGTTGGTGAAGTGATGGACCTCAGTCAGAAACACATACTAAAAGTACTGTAAAGTACATAATGTATAAAATAGGCTGATAAAATATTTACTCAGACCATTGGAACTATTCTCTGAAGTCATTACCTTAATTCTTTGCTGAACCCGGCTTTTTATCAATGAGAGATGAAAATGAGTAAGCACATTCATAATTCAAGAAGCCAAGTTCCTGCCATGGAGTTTGAATCAGTGCCTTTCTCACTGATCTTACATAGTACTCATATTTTTAAAAATATACTGTGAAACTTGAGAGTGTCTACTACTTACTACTAAAGATTTTTACATTTTAATATGAAATGTACTGCTGGGATCTTTGAACTGTAATGAGTGTTTCATTTGCTACCCACCATTATGCTATAGTTACTTGCATGCATACTACATTTAAAGTATTACAATTTGAGTTTTGGGAAACTGATTCTGATGAGAATTCACTGGAAATGTATGTCATTGTAAAAACCTATTGCTTAAATAGATAAAACAGTTATTTTATTTTTTTAATTTTAATTTTTTTATTAATGAATTACATGTATACATATCTTCCCATTGTCCCCCACCCCCGTCTCCCAGGCATACCCTAACCTCCCAGTGTCTCGTGTTCATTGGTTATGCTTATATGCATGCATACAGGGCCTTTGGTTGATCTCTTATTTACCCCACCTCTCCCTAACCTTCTTGCTGTAATTTGACAGTCTGTTTGATGCTTTACTGCCTCTGTATCTATCTTTTTATTCATCAGTTTATAGGCGAAACACCACATGAAAACAGTTCTTATAATTATCAAATATATGATAGTTGATGGATAGTGGCTGATTTTTTAAATTAAAAAACACAACAACCTTTACAAGAGTGAGTTATTTAAAACACACATTTATAACATAAATATATATTTTTAGGAAGCAGCAACTTCTTGAGAGCTATATAAGTATTTTATACTCTATTACAGAAAGGCAGAATGTCATGATAAAGTTATATTCTACCAACAAACATTCAGTATCATTGTGCCAGGTAGTGGATAAAAGGATAACCCTTCCCTCGGGAGTTTTGCATCAGGGGAAGGTAGACAAAAAAGAAAATAAATAAAACACAAACTAATGCATGAATAATAGAGCTTTAGGTAAAGTACACAAACAGTTCAGAAGAGAAAGTAGTTTTCACCAGCCACTCTTCCAAGAGATAACAAGAAATGGATCACATAGAATCAGCTATTCTACCCATTTTGTAGAATTTGAAAAGGATCACAAGTATGTTTTGTCTTGTTATTTAATCATGCAATAGAAGGAAGGCATAGGAAACGGCACAGCCTCTGAAATATTTCAGAACAATTTTATTAAAGATTAAGAAAGTCACATCTCTCTTTCCAACAGTCAAAACTACTTTCTAATGGGTTGTTTTCATTCTTTTATTCATCCAGATTAAACCAAAGCACACACTAAATACAAGAGGATTTATTTTCTGGAGTTCTGCCATGGTGAAAGCCATCTAATAAAAAATAAAATGGGGAATGAGCTCACTGAATAAATCAGAAGGAAGAATTAAAGAACCTGACAGATATTTCAGAGGCCTGTTAAAAAATAAATTGAAGTTTCACTATAAAAATTGACTTAAATGAATAGTATACTTAAGAACCTACTTCAGAACATTTCCTTAAAGTCAATTTGACTATCAACCATAAAATATTGCATTTCAATATATAGTTTGTTAAATTTCAAAATGCAGGAGGTACAGTAATGGGCATAAGCACAGAGTAAATGTCCAGAGAGAAAAGGAACAAAATACTAAAAATCTATAAGTATCCTGATATCTGCTATTCAGATTTTAAACCTAAATACATAGTTGAGAAAAATATTTTAAATACTTCCTTCTTAAGTAATAAAAGGATGGCTGGTATACTTTTGATAGTTAAGGGAAAGCAAAACAAAACTAGATAGCAGCCAGCCTTCTAAAGATCTGCAATCTAAACTACTTGACTCTCTCTCTTGCCAAGACCGGTTTGGCTCAGTGGATAGAGCGTCGGCTTGCGGACTGAAAGGTCCCAGGTTCGATTCCAGTTGGGGGCATGTACCTTGCTTGCGGGCACATCTCCACTGTGGGGTGTACAGGAGGCGGCTGATCGATGTCTCTCTCTCATCGATGTTTCTGACTTTCTATCTCTCTCCTTTCCTCTCTGTAAAAAATCAATAAAATATTAAAAAAATAAAAAGAATAAACTACTTGACTCTCTTGAAAGATGACCTTTAAATATAGATAAATCCTATAGTAGGGAAAAAATTAAACCATCATTAAAGACAACTATTCATATGATGTGATACTTAAACCAGCAGAGATGCGGAATACAGAGTAGGGGAGGATAATATCCCCCCCTACATTTACAAGGAAAGGAAAGAGGAGGTGTTGATCCTTCTCATATTCATTCACTGTAGGCAGTAAGGCTTCTAGGTAAAAGTTATGCTTATGCCCAACTCAGCATGATCAGAAATACACATGGAAAAAGAAGTTCTATTCTAAGCAGCACACTTATAAACAGAGAAGTAAATGAACTAAAAACCAGCTGCCTGAAGAACAGAGGAATGAAATATAAATTCGATTTGTTCCATGAAACTCCAAGAGACAAAACAAGGACAGTAGTTGCAAGTTGTATAGGTATATTTTATTAGTCAGATGTGTCTCAAGAGGAGAGTTTTAGTAGTGAGTTCCCTGTTGTATAAGGTGTTCAAGTACAGAGATATGATAAGGATGGCGCAGAATGTATCCAAACTCTAAACAGAAAAAATTAAATGGATCACCTTCCAGATGATCTTTCAGCTGATATCCTGTGATTATAAGAAATAGAAACCACAGTCACTGACTTTGTAGGAGTTAAAAGTAACAAACAACAGATGTCTTTGAAACAAGTGATAAGAATACTGGATCCTTCAGGATCCAGGCAGAAAGCTAATTGTACGTCAAGATGGATAATGTGAGGAGTTTAATAAAGAGATAATTTCTAAGTGTAGGCAATCCAAAAGGGTAGCACAATGTCCCAAGCCCAGTAATAACAGCCAGTGGGGCAGGGGCATCCGTCACCTGGGGGAAGCCCTTGGTCTAAAGGGACGAGAGGATGGCACCATTACCAGCATTGGGAGAGAGAGCATGGTGAGGAGGGGACCATCTGACTGCAGCTGGACTTCTCATTCTACCAGATCATCGTTACAACTGTGGAGAGAGCAGGACTGGCGTGATCCTGCAGGATGAAGGGGTATGGAGAAGATCTGGAGGGCCAAAAGGAATATAGTTAGCATAAATGTTAGCAAAGCCACATAGAACAGGGCAAACAATGAAAATCCTAGACTGGGTGAGAGATTGGAATATATTCTCGTTCAGGCCCCTTCCAAAGGACATAATACATATGTGCTTTTACTGATGTAGAGTCACAGACCTATGTTCTTTACTATCACTGCACAGCACCAGCTCTTTTTCATTCCTCGCGCAACCCTCTGGATTTGTACTCTGAACTAGGCACTCAAGTCCAATACAGCAGTATCACAGAATACACATTATAGGACCAGGAAATCTGAAAATAGAACCATCTCACCTACCTTTGTCAAGAACTGTCCATCAGATATCCTTTATTTTAAAAATATGTTTAATTGTCTCCTACTTGCCAGGCACTCTGATAGACATAAGGATACAATAATCAACAAGACAAGCCTCTACCTTCACAGAGCTTTCAGTTGACTATTAATCAACATAATATGAAACACCCTCTGTTCAGTAAAGAATCTCAGGAGTGCTATAGATCAGATGTCGGCCAACTATGGCCCACAGGCCAAACCTCAGTGCACTTGCTTCTATAAACTATGTTTTATTGGAACAGCCAGTCCACTCATTTATGTATCTCCTGTCATTGCCTTAGTGCTACAACCTCAGAGTTGAATAGTTGCTACAGAAAGAGCATGGCCTGCAAAGTCTGAAATATTTTCTATCTGGCCCTGTACTGAAAGTCTGCCAACACTTGCTCTAAATAAAACCTAATGCTTTAAGGATATACATTATGGAATACATATTGTCACTCATGAAACATCCCTCCCTCGGTGCCCTAGTTACAAACCAAGTCATAAAAGGAGGTTTTCTTCCTGCATGGTTATATTTCTACTGTTATAATTTTTTTTCTTTTCCTTCTTTCATTGTAAAGGCAGATAACAAAATGTACCAGGTGGATAATGTCTTCTATTAGTAGCTAATTCCCTTCAGATGATGTTCACATTGTCTTATATATCGAGTCTTCAAAAAGATCCTTTTCTCAGAATCACACCAAACAAATTTTGACAGGAGTGACTTTAGGTTATCTTTTACATTGACAATAAAATTGATTGTAAAAGCACTTAGCCAACACTCAAGTGCTATATAAATGCAAAATCCTAGCAGAAATAGTATGTTTTCTTTCCTGCAAATAGAAACAGGAGTGGATGCTTAGTCCCCAATCACTTGACCCAGAGAGCACTAAAATTTAAAATGAAAGAAAAAAACAACAACAAAAAAACCTAGCTTTCATTGACTAAAATTACTAATAAGAACTGACAGGCCGAAACCATTTTTGGCTCAGTGGATAGAGCGTTGGCTTGCGGACTGAAAGGTCCCGGGTTCAATTCTGGTCAAGGGCGTGTACCGTGGTTACAGGCACATCCCCAGTAGGGGGCGTGCAAGAGGCAGCTGATGGATGTTTCTCTCATTGATGTTTCTCTCTAACCCTCTCCCTTCCTCTCTGTAAAAAAAAAAAAAAATCAATAAAACATATTAAAAAAATAAAAAAGAACTGACAGAATCTGTGCTGGTTCTGGTTCCTTCAAAGGATGTTAAGAGGCTAAGTCAGTGGAAGCTGCGGCTGACTATTGATTTGCCATTCCCCAAACCCTTGCCTTTCTCTAATGGGAGTCAATGTAGCATGAATAAAATGAAATGGCCACTTAGTTCATACTTAGGCACTATAATACTGCAATAACTAGCTTTAGAAAGATCCCTGCAAAGCCTTAGTCCTGAAAACTTTCCCACCCCACCCACCCACTGATATAATAAATTTCAAGTGCTCAAAAGAAGGGAGGCTGAGCCCAACAGTGAACAGAGAACCAGGCATTAAAAGATAAGTGAGGCAGCATGGAGAAGGGATGGCTGAGTTGGTGAAAAATTTTCTTAACATCCTTACACCATGTCAGTTCCCTCTAATACATATGCTCTCAACATTCCATGCTTTTATTTCACATCAGTTATCACAATCGTAACTGTTTTCCTTATTTAATTAGTTGTTGGATGGCTATTATTATCAGTCTGTTCAGAAATCGCTATAAGTAACATGTGATGAGCTCTGGAAAAAAAAAAATGGATAGGTAAGCAAACTGGATTCCGGGCACTCTGCTAGCATCCAAGAAAGCTCTGGTTATTCTGTGATATATTCCTCAACACCAACGGCCAAAATCTTCCTGTCCTTCTATACCGTGAGCTATGTTCTAAGGATATACACTAACTGCATACAAACTCTTTGTAACTTCTCCACCAACCATCTCCTCTCTATTTGCTGAATCTCTTTTTCTGTACTGACTTCTGTTCTTCAAGATATAATCATGCTCAGCTTGTTGCCAGCTGTAAAACAGCAAACAAACAACAAAAAATACCTCTAATCACCTCTACCACCAAAGCTTACTGTTCCTTCCAAAGTTGAAAATGAGAGAATTGCCAAACCTTACAGCTGCTTGAAAATTCTCCTTCAACTTCTCACTCATCCAGTCTTAAAACACTCTGTTCTCTGACTTTAGTGGCCACTACTCTGCTGATTATGCTCCAGACTCTAGAGTCTAGAGTCTAGACCAAGTCCTGTCAGTTCTATAACCTGATACAGTGTCTCTACTTTTGCCTCAAACCATTAATGCCTTTTGTCTTTATGACTGCATCAGCCTTCTGATTGATCCCTCAGGTCCCTCCAATCCATGCCTCCCAGTGCAGTCATATGTTTACCTCACAAAGGTTCCAAACCTCATTGAACTGGCTCTATTAAATGGTGACTGACCATCAGCTTCAAGTATCTTTGCACAGTGGAGTTTACTGTACAGAAGACATACACCCACCCTCTGAAGAAGTTGAAATATTCTTTCTGATCTTCACCACAATATCTACCAGGCTCCAAACATATTTATATATGCTAAGACAAATTTAAGGTAACACTTTCTAAAACTTTATCAAGGCCTCCAAAATGCTGGTTTGGGAAACCTGGTTCCAAATATTGGTATTCCTGCCATCACCCATGAAAAAAATAATAAAAAACATTCTCAAAATCATCAATTTGTGCTCCTGACCTTCATTCCCAAATTTTACCTCTGAATTTTTGTCAATTGTGGTCCATGTCCCTGTTTTGAAAGTCATCCAGATTATACAAGTTCCAAATTATTTGCTCTTGATCTGAAATCCAACTGAACTAAGTCTCCCCAAATAAAAACATTTAGAAGAGTGGAGAGCAATACACAAATCTCTGCCAAGCGCCTAGGTCTCACTGAAGCCACACTCTACACTGGTAATCTCTTGATTTAATTAGGAAAGAAAAAAAAAAAAGAAGGCAATACCAACCAAAATACGTGTCTAATTAATTAGACACAAATATTGCTAGTGACAACTATATCCTAGTCATGAACAGAGTCCACGTTATCATGTGTGTGTTTTTCTCTACGTTATGAGCATTTTATGCATATTAAAAACAGAACGCTTCTTTATAACCTGCGGAGCCTCATGAAATTCATATCCAAAATATGTGTGTACTTCCGGACTGTAAAGCGATTCTGAGCCTTTCATAATGCGACCCAAGCTGCTCCGGTTTTACTTTCCCGACGCTTCACTCTAGACACACGAAAGCCCGGTTTGCTCCGTGCACGCCGGCTTCTCGCTTTCCCTCTTGCCGGTGACGCCTCCATCGGTCAAGCATGGCCCGCTTCTGCCTCCAAGGTCCGGCACGCACCGCTCCTGAAGGTGCGAGCTTCTCCGCCCGCGAGGCTTCGCCGTCCACAGCGTTTTATCTAGTCCTTCTAAGGCGATGGCATCCTGAATGTTTCGGATGTAGCCATCCATCCATCCATCCATCCCTAACCCCAGCCTTGGAAAGCTTTGAATGAGGAGACGGTGAGGGTCCCCCATCTTCGACGCCTACGCCCCTCCCCATTCCCTCCCACCCGGTGAAAGGCTTTGCCACCCCCGCCAATGGCCTCTCCTGCCCCCAGGGCGCCTCGGGAACCATCTTGGCGGTCCAGCGAGGCTTGGGCAGGCTCCGGCACGCGGTGGGCGCCGGAGAGACCCACCAGCTTGGGGCCCCTGTTGCGTGAGCTGCAGAGTCTCCGGGCGGCTGCGAGGAGCATCATTAAGGGAAGATAAGCCCCAGGCGTGTGCGGGGCCACCCACAGCTGTGAAGGGCGACAAGGCACGTGGGCCTGAGGGCGAGGGAGCACGAGTTCCGCCCTGCGGGAGGGAGAGAGGGAGGGAGGGAGGGCGCTGGGAGCATCCCCACCTACCTTCAGGGCTGCTGCAGCGGCGGGCGGGTGCCCTTAGTGGGGAGCCCATGTCTGCAGCGCTGGGGCCAGGGCTCTGCGCCATCCCCAGCGGCGGCAGGAGGCTGAGGGCCGGCCCAGGCGGGGGCGCGGGCACTGACAGATCGCGGCTGCTTCCTGCCTGCAGGGCAGGGGCCGAGAGAAAGCCCCGGGACCCCAAAGCTCCCGCCCGCTGGGCCCCCAGAGCCCCTTTTGGCTGCTTGCAGGGAAGAGCTGGCTCTGAGGGCAGGTGGCGGGAAAGGGCTTCCAGCTTCCTGTGGGAGCCCTGGTTTCCCCGGGAGCTTTCGGGCTCCGCAAACGGAAAGTTTCCCCAAGGACTGCGCCCCCTCGTGTTCGCCGGAAGTGGCATCCAGACCTCCTGGAAGAAAAACAAAAGAAGCCTTGGACACCTTTCTCTTAACGTGCTCAGTGGTCGAGCAAGGACCTATGAACGAGGAGGTCCAGGTTGGATTCCAGTTTAGGGCACCTGCCCGGGTTGTGGGCTGGATCTTCAGTGTGCGCCATGCAGGAGGCAGCGGACCAGTGATTCTCATCAATGATGTTTCTCTCGCTCCGTTCCTCTCTGAAATCAATTAAAAAACAAACAAAACATATATATATATACTGCTTTGATTCTAATGACAGAGGGGGTAAGTTCTAAAACTATCTTTCCTTTTCCAAAAGTGAAATTAAATTTGCATTTCTTTCAAGAAATTATGACCATTAGGGGTGATTTTGCGCACTTTTTATCTTTCACGTTGCATTGTTCATCTAGGTTCTAAATCATGTTTTGCCTTATGTCATTCCAAAATTCTTTCACACTTTAGAATCCCAATCAGATTGTAAGCGTCCTCAGTAGTCTTCTTTAGTATTACACACAGTGTTGGTTGCTATTGGGTAAAAGACTCAACATATATTTATACAATAAGATATCAAGCATTTCTACATGGAGGTTTGTTCAGTTTATTTTACTAAATGGATGAACTTCCTTTATCAAGATATCCATTTTCATTCGATCAGTTATGGTAAATTTCTTTAAAAGGTTAAGCATTCTTGCTCATTAAAGAGAGTCAATGATTTTGAGTCTACTGTAATTTGTTGAATGTATCGTTCTTCATTATTCCTGCAGACATAAATTTTGGTTAAGCCAACACTGAATTATCTTGTACTCTAACCTAATGTTTTACTGTATTTGCTGTTCTTATTTGAGAAAGTGTAAAATTCATTCATTGTTCATCTATCACAGGTATAATCAAGAGTTGAACAGGAGAAATGTTGCAAAGTTGTGTTGGTGCCTGTGTGAAACCGACTTCAATTCTACTCATTCATTCAATATGCAACTTGAACTACTATTAAGGGCCAGGTACTCAGTGAGGCGTGATTGTTGCCCTTAACAATGGCATAGTCTATTTGTTGTTGTTTTTTAAATAGCTAAACTATTAAAATATAGTGCAAGCCCTGAAATTCTATTAGAAAACATTAGTCAGTTTTAACAAAACTATATTCTTTCTCATCAAGCCTTACATAGATATGTAAGTACTTGAGTACTATTTACTATTTACAATTTTCTTTGCGCTTCTGAAGAGTTATGGTTATGGATTTGATAAAAGTATATTCAGGTTTTCCCTCCCATCTGTGGTTTCACATTTCCCAACTTCAGTTACCTGGTCTAAGAATATTAAACTGAAAATTCCTGAAATAAACAATTCGTAAGTTTTAAATTGTGTGCCATACTTAGAGACTTGATAAGATCTCATGTTGGCCCGCTCCATCACTATACAAGAGATGGTGTTTGCATCACTTAGAAAATGAAAGAGTAGGGATTCTGGCAATCTGGTTATGCCAAAGAGAAACCTTAAAGTTCTCCCTGTAAGTGCAAAGGTGTAAGTTCTCCACTTAATGGCATTTTATCACGTCATGTCATAATGAGAAGAAGGGTGATACAATCACAAGATATTTTGAGAAAAAGACCACATTTCACATAACTTTTATAGTATACTGTTATAATTGTTCTATTTTGTTATTAGTTATTAGAGGCATCGTGCATAATATTTGTGCACTGGGGGTGGAGAGGGTACTTCAACCCGGCCTGTACCCTCTCACAGTCTGGGAACCTTCAGGGAATATCCCACTGCCAGCTTAGGCCTGCTACCCCACCACTGCCTGTGTTCGTCAGTTGTGAGCCCGGCTTCTGGCTGAGTGGTACTCCTCCTGTGGGAGTGCACTGAACATCAGGGGAATGCTCCTGTGTTGATCGTCTTCCCCCTGGTGGTCAGTGTACATCATAGCGACTGGTCTTTCTGCTGTTCAGTTGATTTGCACATTAGCCTTTTATTATGTGCAGTATTTTATCTCATGCTGTCCCTTATTTATAAATTAAACATTATTATAGATATAGGTGCATAGGATAAAACATAGTATATCCAGGGTTGGATGCCATCTGTGGTTTTACATCTTCACTGAAAGTCTTGGAATGTATCCCCCAGGATAAGGCAGAGGGAACTACTGTATTAGAAAAATAAATTCATGAAAATTATATAAATGTTCATAGTAGTTTTTATCCTATTATATAACTAATCAGTACAACTTTGTTGAATATACAGGGTGGACAAAAGGAGGTTAATAGTTGTTTGTATGGAAAATAATACAATAATCTATAATAATAAAAGCATAATATGCTAATTAGACTGGACATTCTTCCGACGACCTTATGGAAGAAGCCAGCACTGGGAGGGAAGCCCGGGTCCCAGGTACCAGAGGGAAGCTGGTGTAGACAGCTGTGGGCAGGAAGGCCTACTTTTGAATCTGGCCTCTAGTTAATCTATACTAATAAAAGGGTAATATGCTAATTAGACTGGGAGACCTTCCTGATGTCCTTCCAGACAAAGCCATGGTGGCAGGGCTGAGTCAAAGGCAGTTAGGGGTGATCAAGTCAGGAAGGGAGGGCAGTTTGTGAGTGATCAGACCAGTGGGGGAGCAGTTGTCGGTGAACAGGCTGGCAGGGGGGCCAGTTGGGGGCAACCAGGCAGATGTGAGGGGCAGTTGGGAGCAAGACACCTGGCAGTGGGGGACAGTTGGGGGTGAGCAGGCCAGCAGGAAGAACAGTTGGGGCTATTAGGTCAGCGGGGCTAGCAGAGGGCAGTTGGGGGCAAGAAGGCTGGCAAGGGGGGGGCAGTTGGGGGCAAGAAGGCCAGTGGACAGGGGCAGTTGGGGACAAGCAGGCCAGCATGCAGAGTGGTTAGGGGTGATCAAATAGGAAGTAAGGTGAGTGGTTAGGAACCAGCAATCCGAGATTGCAAGAGGGATGACCAATTGCCATTTTAGTCCTGATCCCCTGAGTGGTCCCAGATTGGAGAGGGTGCGGCCCAGCTGAGGAACACTCCCCTCCCCCCATGCACAAATTTTATGCACTGGGGCACTAGTAAATCATCTTACCTAATAATGGACAAATATGTAAATTGACTATACCTCTGCTACGCCCATAGCCAGTCAAGAGTGAGTATGCAAATTAACCCAGCAAAGATGACACTTAGCTTGCATACATAGGCACCCAGTGCCTGGGTCCTGGGGACATCCTGGCACCCAAGTCACTCTGAAGTAGGCCCTGCGTGGGCCCTGAGCAGCCTGTGAAGGGCCTGAGCCAGGGGGCTCCTGGGCAGGGGCAGAACCGGTGATTGGAGGGAGCTGGGGCTCCCTGCACAGGCTGAAAGCTTCGGCCAGAGGCTTTAGGCCTGGGCAGGGGTGGAGCTGGAGATCGGAGGCTATTGGCAATCTGTGTGAACTACAGAGGAAACACCTTTTCTGACTGCTCATTGGCTAAGCTCCCTGTATGCCACTGCTAATATTCTTAGTAACGTGGGTAATAAGAATCCAAAAAGATGATCTAGGGTTTTTCCACTACCCTTCTGGAGAAAAAAAACAAACAAAGGTCTACTGCTTGAGGGTTAAGAAATGTCATATACTGCCCTAGCCGGTTTGGTTCAGTGGATAATGCCTCGGCCTGCCAACTGCAAGATCTGGGTTCAGTCTGATCAAGGGCATGTACCTAGGATGCAGACTCCTCCCTGGCCGACAGCCAGGTCAGGGCTCATGCAGAAGGCAACCAATCTAAGTGTTCTTCTCACTTTGATGTTTCCCTCTTTCTTTTTCTTTCTCTTCCACATTCTCTAAAAGTCAATGGAAACATCCTCAGGTGAGGATAAAAAAAAGAAAGAAAGATGAAAGAAAGAAAGAAAAAGAAAGAAAAAGAAAGAAAGAAAGAAAGAAAGAAAGAAAAAAGAAAATGTCATATCTTATGAAAAACACATCTTGAAAATGCTTAAAAAAAGTTGTCATTTTTTCATGATGAAGGGACTGGGATCCATGTTGATGAAATCACCTTGGTGGCTGTGGTGACTGGTAGTGGCTGCAGCAGTGAGCTGATGGGGTTGGTGCCTTCCCCTGACCAGCCCCATTGCCTCCCACAAAGGGAGGCCAGACTGCAGCTTAGTCTCACTCTCTGGAGGGAGCGGACCTAAGCTGTCAGTAGGACATCCCCTGAGGGCTCTTGGTATGTGAGAGGGGGCAGGTTTGGCTGAGGGACCACATGTATATTGACCGTACCTCTGTTACACCCACAGCCAACAGAATGAGTATGCAAATTAACGCAACAAAAATGGAGGTTAACTTGCAGACATAGGTGCTCAGCAGCCTGGGTCTGGGGAACTTTCTCAGCATCCAGGTCACTCGGAGGTAGGCCCTCAGTGGGTTCTGAGCAAATGGGAAGGGCCTGAGCCAGGCAGCTCCTGAGCAGGGGCAGAGCCAGGTGATCAAGGGAGCTGGGGGTCCTCTGTCCAGGCCCCAAGCCCTGGCCAGAGGCTTGGGACCTGGGAAGGGCTAGAGCTGGGCGGTTGGAAGGAGCTGGGTGATGGGGCTGGTGCCTTCCTCTGCTCAGCCCAGTCGCCTCAGCAGGATATCACCTGAGGGCTCCCAATATGTGAGAGGAGGCAGGCTGAGCTGTGGGACATTCCCCCCCACCAGTGCATGAATTTTGTGCACCGGGCCCCTAGTAATAATATAAGAATACTGACTTACAACTGTATATCTACTTCTGCCCTATCTTGTAGAAATGAATGGATCCTCAGTATTTTAAAACATTTAATTTGTTTCTTTTAGAAACTACTTTTATGAAAACGTTGTGATTTGGTTGTGTGTGCCATGACCCAAAACACTTTTCTGAAGGAATTTATAAAGATCAGTGGAAGGTGAGAATATGCAAAGCTCTTCCTGTGGCTCACTGAACTTGAATGCAGAGTATTTGAAGGGGCTTGAGTAGGGAGGCAGAACAGAACATTTTAGAAAGTCATGTTCCTCTTATGTAATAGTTTTAAGAGAGCAAATTCATTAAATACCAATCAATATATGTCATAGGAAACTATTAATGGTTTCTATGTATGAATTTTCAGGTTTCAAATGAAAACAAAAAGGAAAATGGTTTACCTTAGATGGCGAATATAACTTACTATTAGCTATTTTAACACAAACCCAGAATAAGTAAACTGGATAAAATGAGCACAGAAAATGTAATCAAGGAACAATTCTAATTATATTTTTAAATATTTATTTAAAAATTATATATTTAAAAGCTTGTTTGAGGGGACATTTGTAATAGTGTCAACAATAAAAATAAAGTTAAGAAAGCCTATTGTTAAAAATGTTATTTGTTTAAACAAACAACTTGAATATTTTATAATATAAAATCATGGAAGTAGTTGTAAGCCATTCTATCCAGAAACAGAGAAACTTCGTGAATAATTCTGAGGCCAAAACCATTATACAGGAGATTATTAAATCAGTGTTCAATTCAGTAGTTCAAGTACATTTATTATGTTAGGTATTACGTATACATAAGAAAGTTCTTGTCCTCGATGATCTTACCATCTACTAAAGGAACCAATTTTTTCTATCAAACACACTGACTATGCCAGAAAATACCAAACACACTGACTATGCCAGGTAATCATGGACTACCTGATTTAATGAGTCATCACAAAATCCTTATGGGTCAGATGTTGTTTTTAATCCTTAATTTACAATGAGGAAACTAAAATGTGGGTTGCTTAACTCATCCACGGACATTCAACCCGTAGATGGTGAAGCTAGGACTTTCATACCACTCTGCGTTACTCCAAAAGGCATAAACAGCTTCTTCACGCTAACACATCCAGGGAACCATATAGGTCTCTCTTTAGCTGCTGCCCTTTAATATCAGGCCCTCTTCAGAATGTTCTATCCACAAATGTCTTTAACATTCTCAGTGGTATGTGAGGCAGCTAGCTCTACAATACTTTCGTGTTTTTTTTAATGATTCTTCAGGCTTCTTGGACCAAGGACTCTCATGGTTAGACTTCTACCTGGTAACTTTCACACCTGCTTTAATTTCAGACCCATATTTGTCATCACTCATTATTCTATCACTAATGTTTTCTTCAAATTGGTGTAACAGCCTAAATTTTCAGCAGATTATGATCTCGTGGTCATTAGAATTACACAGAATCCTACATATTATTTTCTTCAATAATTCAATTGCTGTTAACACAAAATTAGTATTTTATAATGTGATGCATATGATTATTCACAGAGTTAAGATGGCATCTTGCAACTTCCCCCCAACTTTTGTTAATGTGCTTTAAAAAGAGCAAAATTCATAAAAGTTTCCAAGTGTTTCAGACCATTAAATACATTATGTACATGAAAAAAAGTATGTTTTTAAAGCACTTAATGTTAAATTATAAAGTTCAGAATTATAGAAAAGTAGAAAGATTTAGACTACGGCAGAAGAAAGCAAACTTTTACAACTGTAAATTATATCTCTTTTTAATATACCTAAAGTCACGTATTGTAAAAATAGTACCCAAATTACTTTACCTAAATGCTTATATTTAAGAAGAATTTTAAAAGTATTTTACAGTAAATTTATGTTTTAAATTGACTAAGAATGTTAGGCTTTGTCCTAACTTGTTTGGCTCAGTGGATAGAGCAAGCATCTGCCTGTGGACTGAAGGGTCCTGGGTTCAATTCCAGTAAAAGGCACATGCCTGGATTGTGGGTTTGATCTCCAGTGTAGGCCTGATGTTTCTATCTTTCTGTTCCTCTCCCATCCTCTCTGAAATCAATAAAAATATTTTTTAAATGCAAAGTTGATTTAATAATGAGAGAATTTTAAAGTGATATATGTTGATCTGATTCAATAACAAAAATATTAATCTGTGTAAAACAGAATAGTAATATTGTTTTAAAAATTTAATCACATTCAGCGGGCAGTAGAATTCTAGTGGAAGAATGTGACTCTTGACTATATACTTCTATAGTATATAGCTCATTAAGAGACAAATGTCTGAAGGAATCCGAAAGTTGAGCATTAAAAATGTCAAGGAATAGAGAAAGGCCCATTTCTTATCATATTTAACTAGCAACACATCCTTTTCATCCCTTGAGAATTGAATTTGTTGAGGATATTTATTTGTTTGTTTGATAAAAGGTATAGAATATAGTGATTATTAGTATGAGCTCTGAATTAAATCTGCCAGTTTTTGTTCCTAGTTTTGTTTCTTTTTTAAAAATTCTTTGTTTGTTTTTAATATGTTTTATTGATTTTTTACAGAGAGGAAGGGAGAGGGATAGAGAGTTAGAAACATTGATGAGAGAGAAATATAGATCAGCTGCCTTCTGCACACCCCCTACTGGGGATGTGCCTACAATCAAGGTACATGCCTTTGACCAGAATCAAACCTGGGACCCTTCAGTCCACAGGCCAACACTCTATCCACTGAGCCAAACAGGTGAGGGCCTAGTTTTTCTTCTTAATAGCAAGTGATCCAGGGTAAATTACTCACCTTTTAATATTTCAATTTCCTAATCCATAAACTTGAGATGATAATAGTTGCACCATATTAAGTGATATAATCCGTACATAGCACCTCAGACACTGTCAAGCAAACACTAAGTTTTAAATAAATAGTAGCTATTATTACCTGAATTCTTATCTCCCTTGCAAAGTGATATTTTTAGCAACTCCAAATACAAAAATAGAGTACAATAGTGCATTTTTTTTCCTTTATCCATAAACAAATGAGTATAGAAAATTACTATCCATAAAAAAACTCTCAATTCCTTTTACCCTCAATAACAAAAATTCTTAAGTAAATTTGGGTCTCCCAAAAGAACACAACTACAGTTTTCCTAGGTTTTCTGGTCCCCTTTTTTATGCACTGTGGTCCCCAAATCACAGAAAAATATGGCCTTTGAGAACATCTTTTCCAAATAAGATTTTTCAGAAAAAGGCACAGTAGAGATTGAAAAGATACCACAACCATCCACAAAATAACTTTTTGATGGTCGCTGGTGCCAATTCAACACCAAGAGGAATCCCCAACTTGGGATGTGGTGAAGAAGGAAACTTTATGCAGTGTAAACAGGTTCATGGTGATATAGCAAGGCTGTAAAAACAGCATAATTATATTGGGGGGCCAAGCCCCTCTGCTCCCCTCTGCAGTGCTCCATTTTGCCCTGGCGTTTGGTGTTTCAGCTCTAACTAGAGAAACCCAAATCTTCCTGGTAAGGGAAAGTGCACTCTGAGATTGGTCTGTCCTCATGCAAATGAGCATTTTGAATTATCACAAATTGATTGGTCCAAAAGGCACTGTCCTGATTGGTCAGAATTGAGCCCCTCTGGTTGGTTGGATCTGTGCAGTTCAAATTGGATGGGGAAATCTTCATTCCTATTGATTAAAATAGGATTTTAGGAGCTCCTTTGTAAGGGCCTGCTCAAGTGGCAGAAACAGTGCATGCAGGCAAGCAGTTCTACAGAGTTCAGCCAGCACAGCCATTTCCCTGAAGGGCAGCTTGCTTGAGAGGCACCTTTTGTAGAAATGGCTGCTAAGTTTGTGTGTGTGTGTGTGTGTGAGAGAGAGAGAGAGAGCTGGGGGGAAGGGAGTGTTTTGTATGTTTGTGTGTGTGTGTGTGTGTGGTGTGTTTGTAATTTGTGCCCAGTTAGCCCACCAGGAGCCTCATTAGGAGGACTCTTCTTTCTCGGGGTCCACACTTATTACTTCTTTGTGTCTCCAAAATATACATTTTAAAGAGCTGTCTTAAGATGATCAAAAATCCAGTGTTTATTGTGAGAAAAATTTGAACAAAGATACCATTTTTTTAATATGACGTACAGCTCAAGAGAAGAGAAAGAAAACATGTACAGTAATGCTATGTTTAAGACTGATTTTATACATTATTTGGTGCTTCATCCTGTTTGTTAGGTATTTATTTGGGTACAAACTTTACTCGAGGCTATTTAAGCTGCAGTTCTGAAATGTGAAGACAATAACAATATCTGTTGTCTACTGGTGCCTCACTCTTCACTAATGACTTTGCATACTTCTCATATAAACCTCATAAAAACCTTGTTTTATTTTCCCTCCATCAACTAATCACAGAAGTAACATTCAAAAAGTCCCTCCAGACATTTCAAGTATCAAAAACCAAGGCTCCAACTCTGAGTACTCACTTTCTGGTCCCAGGTTTATTTCTTCCAGCTGAAGCAAATGCCCCTCCATCCTGCTTTTCCTTACTCCCCAACACACATATTGATATAAGGTGACTTTTGTCAGGGTCAGAGGACCTAATTCAGGCTGGACTGTCTAATGATACACCTTGAGGGATAAGTGAAATTCAATTGTACCTCATAACAAATGATAAAACTACCAGGGCCCTAAAGCCTAAAGCTATATCCCTGTGTATTCTAATACACCAGTATTCATTTATATTTACCCTCTTCCAAATGATTTGATGTGAAGAGTTATTCATTTGATTCTGGTGATAATGCCTTGTTACAGTGGAATAAATTTCTACCACATATGGCAACAGCCATTTGCTTTCTTATTATACAAAGCAGTGAACATATGTTGCTCCTATTGGTAACTTAGAGTCAGAAATATTCTACTTTTATTTTTGAAGGGGTATGCTATCTTGGAAAAGACATTGGATTTAGAGTCAGAGCACCTGGGATTTAATTTGTAGTCTGCCATTTATTACATGGTGACCATAGGAAAATCACTTTAGCTCTCTGTAAAATACAGAATTGGGGCAAGATGACATCAGAAATTCTTCTCTGCCCTAAAATTCTAATTGTGCCCCAGACCATATTCAGGCTACCTTAGGGCTCCTGAAATATGACACAAGAGATGCAGAGGCAAAGAAGCAATGAACGGAATGTTGTGCTACAGTGGGAAGGCAGGGAAAGTTGGGGAGGAGGGGCCTGTAGGAGATCAATGGAAGGACGTGTATGCATGTGTGTGTAGGCATAGCCAGTGGAGACAGGGCAATGGGGGAAGGCGGGGAGGGGGGGAGGGAATGAAATGGGTGAGGGCATTTACTGGGGTTGGGGAGGGCAATAGGGGGAAAAATAAATAAATAAATAAATAAATAAATAAATAAATAAATAAATAAATAAATAAATTTTTAAAAAAGAAAAAGAAAATATCATGCCATAGGGCCTTAGAGAGACTGAAAACCCTGTATTCATTTATTGAGGGCATCAACTGGAATCCTCATTGGAAACCTACACGGTGCCTGCAAAACACTGGACAAACAATGAAGGGATTACCATTAAGGAACTCATTCTTTGGGGAACAGAGACAGTTAACAAGCATCATTGTGTGGCCTGTGTTTTAACTGGGATAATACTAGGTATCATGGGAAACATGGGAACGGACACTAGACTCCATAATGGGGGCAAAGTTAGGAATGGCTTTTTAGAAGAGAAAATCAAAGCTGACAAAGACAAGTTAAGTGATGCCAAGAGAGAATAAACTCTTTGAGGGGAGGGAAGGATATGCCCGATCCCAGATCCCAGCCTTATGCGGTCTGGTATATCTAGATGTGTAACAAAGTGAATCTGTTGCTAATTTTTAATTACCATCTTTTTAAAACAAACGATAACAACAACAAAAAAACAACTCTCCAATTTATATCCCCAATATTTGTTATCAAAATAAACTAAGCTGTGCCGGTAGTTTAAGATAAGATGTTCATTTTCTTGCCTGTAACTTAACTCCCTGGTAGAAATGTCATCTCCAATTGTTTATTGTGAAGAGATCTTTGAACCCTTGAATGCTCATCAGAAATTATAGTATCCTTGTTTATTATAATTCTTACCTGTTGTTTCAAGGTGTTCTTCTTAGGTTGAAATCAGTAGCTTTTGTTCATGAATAACAAACACTGTAGGTTTGATACTACAGTGTATCTTAAGATAGCTAAAGTTCTTTGTCCTTAATGAGTTCACTATTTTATTATCTTTTAGAAATGCTATGCTATTGTGGATTGCTTATTATACTATCCAATGCTTCATCCAAATAAACAAATTTTTTCAGAATTCCAGTTGGAGGTGTTTGCTTCCTGAAAAACTCATCAGAAGCATATTGTCTTCATCCTTTTCTTGCTCTTGCTTTTCAATCCAACCTCAAAAGAATTCTGTTTTGTTTGCTTCTAGGTTTGATAGGTCATATTAATGGAACAGATGTAGCAACAGTATGGAAACGTATTTGGAAGATATGTCATTTATGAGTTGTCCCTGTCCTAGCACTTCATGCAGTTGCTATGTATTTGTGCATTATTAAGAGAAGCCCGGCATCCATAGCAATCATTTCCCATTTTGAGTGATGTGGTGTGCCAGCCTTGGCTCTGATCCTTGTTGCACAACTTTATGTTGGCATCTCTGCAGATGAGAGGAATAAAAACCAGGAAAATGTTCATTGAAATATTTATGCATGTGCCTTAGAATTAATAAGGAGTGAGAATATTCTGGAAACAGCTTTTTAAAATCAAATATCTAGAAATATTAATATTTTCATGTGTTGCTCCAAGCAAGTACTGTGTCTTTTAAAACATCTAAAGTACATTTGAAGTATTTTGATGAAGCAAAATATAGTGATTCTTGATGAAATAAAAAGTCACTCAGATTTTTAATAAAAAATAATTGAAGTTGTGGTGCTAAAGAGGTTGGTAAGAAAAAGCAGTGATATTAAGGACTAGCTTATTCTTTTGTTGATTATATTAGTGTCCAAATATCTTCAGAATATGAGTAATAAGATAGAAAGGCCTTATGGGAATGGTAAAAGAAGTATGAAAAACTGTTCTTGTAATCCAAACCTGCTTTAATCTTGAGGTACAAAAATCTTCTATCCAATTAGCTATTCACTGCCCTAAATGAGTTATTTAAGAATTTCAAAGGTAGTGGAGCCTTTCAACACTGTGTTTAAAAGTGCCAATTCTAGAGTCAGACAAACTTCAACTAAAATGCCAGCTTTGCCACTCCTGGGCTGTGTCACCTTGGAACACTTAACCTCTCCAAGTCTGTTTTTATATCTATAAAAAGAAGATTATAGTAGGGTTTGTGAAAATTAAATGAGAGTAATTTACTTGAAGCACATAGCAGTCTGGCACACAGAAATGTCCAATATATTAACCATTATTAGTAGATAAATAGTACATTTCAGTAAATATCCTCACTGTACTCAAGACTTAATGATTGTCATGCTTGTCTTTTAGAACCAAACACAGTATGTATGTGTCAGTGAATGTATGTGGATTAGTATAAAGACTAGGTAGTATTATCTCTAGTTTTAGACTAGCTATGATTCTGTATTCAACTTTTCTTGGGCAATACATTTGATTGTGGTTTTGTTTATTATGTCCACAAGCCCAACTTATTTTAGAAACTTGGATTTGAAATACTATTTCTAAACTTGGAACAGAACAGAGAAAATTAGGTACAAATGTTCTGTACTTCAAAAAGTATTGCCAGTAGCATATTAGAACTAAGAACAGAAAAATTGCTATATTAAAAATTCATAAGTGAACACACTAAGGTTTTATATCACCTAAGTAGCTAATTAATTTACTGAACCAATCAAAAAGTACCAAGATTGTTAAGTAGGAAATATGATGAAATAGCTAGTCATTTTTAAATGTCAAATTTGATCAGAAATAATTCTCTCATTTGTTTTGAGCTGTAAATGAAAATAAATATAAGTAGTCAAAAATCTTTCCATTAAAATGTAAAGAGAAAGTAAGTACGTATATGCTTTAGGGTGGTGCCTTGCACATTGTAGGTGCTCAATAAATATTTGCTAAATTGAACTGAAATACACAAAACAAACTTCAGGATGACTAGAGTGGATTGAAGAACAAGTAAAGAATAAAGGTAGTGTCCTGTTTAGAAATGAGAGGCTGTTTGGAACTGGACCCATATTAAGCCTTGTCATGTCAAGAGTATTCAATTTCTAATTAAATTTCCAATTTTGCAAAGAAAGCCAGTTGCATTCAGTTACTTTCGCTTTTAAGCAATTAGTTGTGTTACTTTTAATCATGTAACTTAATCTCTCTAAGTGTCCTTATTGCTGCAGCTGTAAAAGGTGGATGACAGTAATATTCCGTGCTGTTGAAATCCCTGAATCAGCAACACCTGAGGGACTTTGTCAACTAAGCACATCCCAGGACCGTTTAGGCCTCAGTCAAAATCTCAGAGGCTGGGCCTGGGAAGCTACATGTTAAGAGACTCCTTCCACCATGTGGTTCTTGAACAGACTAACCTCTTATAACCATTATTCATCAGAGTTCCCATCAGTGACTGATTTAGGAAAGGAGCTGTGGGTAGCATCAATTAATAGAGCCAAGGCATTCTTTCCTCTTGAAATATAATTCAAAGACCTAATGATTTGCTAAAAATTGAAAAAGAAAATATCTGTATTTTCATGAAGTGAAAATAATATATAGTAAGCTCTAATTTACTACCTCCAGAATCAAGAGAAAATAATAAAAAAATATTTTCTCATGTGATTAGCATATTGCAGATTTAGAAATTTATGATTTTCCTGAGAACTTAGGCTTAATTACCCTACATCCATGACTTGTTACTATGTGTTTTTTAGTTTTCAAATCTATGCAGAGCACATGCTCTGTGACTAGGTATTGTTATAAGCTCCTTAGAAAAATTTAATAAATTGAATAATCAAGCAACGAATATGCTGCTTTTTTATATGACTTTCAATTCCCAACATATGTTCAGACTGGCTTATTAAAAGAAGGATTAATAGAAAGTGCACTTTCTTCACGCACTATTCTTTTTTTAAATTTGAATGTGAGTATAAGAATGCATTTCTGTTTGAATCAATTCTATTTGGCTATTTGGTTGCCTTGTTACAGTAAAAATAAAAAGGCTCACAAAAAATTACTCATTACATGTAGAAAAGAAAGCCAAATATACAAGAGAGAAAATAAGGCAGAAATTATTAATTTCAGAATGCATTTTATAGCAAAAAGTAAAATAATGCTGAGAGAATTTAATATTTCAGAATTTTCAATAATAAATGGCTTGATAATGAATTTATTCAAATTTTTTGAATTACCTTTTTCTTTTCAGAATAGAATATACTATTACTACTGGCTCAGCTCCAGGATAAGTAAAGGAAAACCATCATCGGTCAGTGTAGGAAAGGCCTACCACAAGTGCTGCACACTTTGTAGGGTGTCTGACAACTTTTAAGCAGTAGCATGAAAAGAAAAACTTTAAAGTAGAAAGAAATACATTAAAATTTTGAATTAGTTCAAATAATTTTTCTGTTGGCAAGTATTTTCTGTCTGCTTGTAAGAGACATGTATTTGATTTTTAGTATTTCAGTGCATATGTCTATTAAGTTTTTACCAAAGACATGCTTGGGTGTAAGCTGCTCAGAAGACCAAGCTTGTTTGCTTTCATCTCTGTCCCCATCCCAATCCCGGTCCCCATCTCCTTCTCCTCCTCCTCATCCTTTTCCTCCTCTTCTTTCTCTTTCCAATTCTATTGCCTCACCAGTCATTTGGCTCTTTTTCACTGATTCAACAGATAGTTATAAGCTTAATATATGGCACTATGTTATATATAGTACAGTGGTACCTCGAGATACGAGTGCCCTAACATATGAGATTTTTGAGATATGAGCCGTCGAGCGAGCGATTTTTGCTTTGAAATACGAGCAACATTTGAGATAAGAGTAATGGTGCGGATCGGCTGGCTGCACATGACCCACCAGTTTACCGCGACTCGAGTGTCTCATAGTTTCCCATGCCTCAAGGTTACGGAATGAATTAAACTCGTATCTCGAGGTACCACTGTAGTTGAAAGAAAAAAGAAAAAAAATTCTTCCTTCCAAGAGTTGGCACCCAATACCCTGAAATCTTCCATTCTTTATTTAAAATAAATCAGGTTGAACCAGTCAGGTTCAAATCAACTGTTGGCCAATTATAGTCCATATACCTTTCATTCCTATCAATCTATGTATGATCCTGCCCTATATTTTCATATCCCATGTCCATGCATTCCTTCAAATATTACCTTAGCTTGTGGGATGAAAACTACTTTTGACTACTCTCAAAAGTAGTCAGTACTCCTAACTTATAATCTTTGAACTATCAGCAAAATGGCAAACTGCAACCCATAGTGTATTTCTTTGGAGTTTTGAAATTATAATTATTATATTCAGCACAGTTTTAGCCATCAACAACACAATTATAAACACTTTTTATCTATGTCACCAGTCTGTCTCTTAAGCTTATTTCTCATCAATAAAAATATTGTTAATTTAAAATTGATATGATAGTAGAAATTAAAGGTCAGTTATAGGAATTTAAGCTTTCAACCAAATTCTGGAAGCAATTGTGCTTTGATAATGAAGGATGGGTATGGATTCCCTGCCCTCTGCAGATAACTGAACTGCATGGAGAACCTACCCAATTTTATTAGAAGCCACAAATGCTGGAAAGATGAGTCTACAGGAAAGTCCTCAGACTCAAAGCAGGAGTCAGAGCCATGGAGGATAAATGACCAACAGCAGGAGCAGGGTAATGACAAAGCGATCCATCAGAAAGTTAGGAATGAGGGAAAGCTATAAATAAAATAAATAAAATAAAATAAAATAATAAAATAAAATAATAAAATAAATAAATAAATAATAAAATAACATAAAATAAATAAAATAAATAAATAAATAAATAAAATAATAAAATAAAGTAAAATAAATTAAATTAAGTAAATAAAATAAAATAATAAAATAAAATAAAATAAGTAAATAAAATAAATAAACAAATAAATAAATAAATAATAAAATAAAATAAAATAAAATAAAATAAAATAAAATAAAATAAAATAAAATAAAATAAAATAGAGCAGCTCAGATATAAGGTGGATCAGGATATCCAAGTCTTTTCCTGAATGGATATTAGGTGGGGATGAATACTTCTGGTTCATAGCTACAGGACAAAGAATAGGTACTGGCCCTGGTAATGATATAACGAATAAAGGGTATAATCAAAAATATTTTACAATCATCCATTTGTTGTCATAAAATGTTAAAACAATACCAATTTTTTAAATGATGTGACAATACCTAGTTTTCTAGGCATTATTCATGCTAACCCACTTTATTCATGCTTCTACCAATATTCAAACTATATGCTCTGAGGTGAAAAGATTGTGGAAAGTTACTAAGCTCCAGTGGTATACCCCTTTAAGTCCACAGACATGATATGATTAAAACTCTTCTCTGTCTACATTCCAAAAAAGCCATGTTAATTTATTTATAAATGGCATGTGATATATTTATAAATGTCTACAGATTTTAAGTACTGCATATTTTCAAAATTTTAGTTTGCTAATAAAGATATTAAAATAGATTAAAGAGGAGAAACCAAGATGGCAGCATAGGTAAATACCTAAACTGCTGCCTTGCACACAATTTCAAAATTATAACTAAAAGGAAAAATGAACATCATCCAGAACCACAGGAAGGCTGGCTGAGTGGAAATTCTACAACTAGAAGGAAAGAGAAAAGCACACTGAGCCCCAGAAGAGCTGCAGGAGGCAGAAGTACTGAGACATGCACGTGTGGATAGGACTGACAAGTGAGTGTACAGCTGGCTTTCTCAAGTGAGATTGAAACAAAAGCTCCTGACTGCACTAAACTCCAGTTCCAGGCAACCCAGACTCATTCAGGGAGAAACTGGACTGTCTGGCAGTGGGTGGAACTTGAGGGCCGCTTTCTCTCAGAGGTGCTTGCAGTGATTATCACGGGACACTGAGATACAGGGGCCTCTTAGGGCAGGGCTGACAGAAAACAAATGCTGTCTGCTCAGCCCTGAGACTCCACCCCATCCAAGTTAAGCACAGAAGCTTTTACAAATTTGTCTCAGAAGGCTGTCTCCAGCGCAGACGTTCTCCCAGAGTAGACACAGTCAATCCTCACAGCCAGTTGGCCTGGAGGTCAATTACTCCCAGTGACACCAACAACAATCAAGGCTTACTTACAACAAGACTGTGCACATAGTCCACAAAGAGATGCACCAAGAGTGTCTACCTCAGGTAATTGGGGAGGCTGAGCCACTAGGCCCTATAGTAGGACAACCAGCACACAAAGCCACTCTATAAACTCAGGGAAGCAGCCAAAATGCAGAGACAAAGAAACAGATTACAAATGAAAAAAATGGAAGAAAGCAAACAACTGGGTATATAGTTAAAAACCACAGTTATAAGGTTTTTCAAGATTTTTTTTAGAAAAGGCCGATAAATTTAGCGAGACCCTCAAGGATATGAAAAAGGACCAACTAGAAATTAAGCATACACTGACTGAAATAAAAAATATTATACAAAGGTCTAATAGCAGACTGGAGGATCCCAAGAATCAAATCAAAGACTTGAAATACAAAGAAGCAAAAAACCAGAAAAGCAAAAAGAATCCAAAAATGTGAAGATAGTATAAGGAGATTCTGGGACAACTTCAAGCATACCAACATCAGAATTATGGGAGTGCCAGGAGAAGAGAGAAAGCAAGATACTGAAAACCTATTGGAAGAAATAATGACTGATAACTTCCCCCACCTGGTGAAAGAAATAGACTTACAAGTCCAGGAAGTGCACAGAACCCCAGACAAAAGGAATCCAACAAGTACCACACCAAAACACATCATAATTAAAATGTCAGGAGCAAAAGACAAAGAGAGAATATTATAAGCAGCAAGAGAAAAACAGTTAGTTATCTATAAAGGAACACCCATATGACCACCAGCTGATTTATCAATAGAAACTCTGCAGGCCAGAAGGAAGTGGCAAGAAATATTCAAAGTGATGAATAGGAAGAACCTACAACCAAGATTACTCTCCCAGCAAAGCTATCATTTAGAATTGAAGGTCAGATAAAGAGCTTCACAGATAAGAAAAAGCTAAAGGTTAATCAATACCAAACCAGTATTATATGAAATGCTGAAAGGTATTCTTTAAGAAGAGGAAGAAAAAGAAAAAGGTAAAGATAAAAATTATGAACAACAAATATATATCTATTAATCAAGTGAATCTAAAAATCAAGTGAATAAAAAAAATCTAATGAACATAAACTGGTGAATATAATAGAATCAGAGACATAGAAAGGGAGGGGACTGATAATTTTCTGGGTGAAAGGGGTATGGGGTGTGCAGGCAGAGACTGGCAAAAATTGTACACCTATGGATGAGGACAGTGTGTGTGGGAGGGTAAGGGTAGAGGGTGGGGTGAGAACTGGGTGAAGGGGAGCTATGGGGGAAAAAAAAGGAACAATTATAATCTGAACAATAAAGATTTATTAAATTTATATATATATATAAATTAAATTTATATATATATAAATATATATTATATATATATAAAACATATATTATATATTATATATATATATATATTTTTTATAATTAATCTCCCATCCTCTAGTGTAAAGACCAATATCCACTTATTTTAAATTTAAGGAATACTTTCCCTGATGCCTTCAGAAATATCTTCTTGCATCTAGTTTAGCCCTATGAAATTCTTTTTTTTTTCCCAATTTTTTCATATTTTATTTTTTAATTTAATAAATCTTTATTGGTCAGATTATTACATTTATTTCTATTTTACCACCCATAGCTCCCCTCCACCCACTCCAACCCCTCCCTCTACCTTACCTTCCTCCACATTGTCCTCATCCATAGGTGTATGATCATTGTCCAGTCTCTCCCTGTACCGCCCTCACCCCTTTCCCAATTCTATTGTATTCACCAGTTTATTCTGTTCATCAGATTTTTAATTTACACTTTAGATTCACTTGTTGATAGATATGTATTTGTTGTTCATGATTTTTATCTTTACCTTTTTCTTCTTCCTCTTCTTAAAGAGTACCTTTCAGCATTTCATATAATAGTGGTTTGGTGTTGATGAACTCTTTTAGCTTTTTCTTATCTGTGAAGCTCTTTATCTGCCTTTCAATTCTGAATGATAGCTTTGCTGGGAAAGTAATGTTGTGTGTAGGTTCTTGCTATTCATCACTTTGAATATTTCTTGCCACTCCCTTCTGGCCTGCATAGTTTCTGTTGAGAAATCAGCTAACAATTGTATGGGTGCTCCCTTGTAGGTAATTAACTGTTTTTCTCTTGCTGCTTTCAATATTCTCTCTTTGTCTTTTGCTCTTGGTATTTTAATGATGATGTGTCTTGGTGTGGTCCTCTTTGGATTCCTTTTATTTGGGGTTCTGTGTGCTTCCTGGATTTGTAAGTCTATTTCTTTCACCAGATGTGGGAAGTTTTCAGTCATTATTTCTTTAAATAGGTTTTCAGTATCTTGCTCTCTCTGTTCTTCTGGCACCCCCACAATTCTAATGTTGGTATGCTTGAAGTTGTCCCAGAGGCTCCTTACACTATCTTCACATTTTTTGGATTCTTTTTTCTTTTTGCTTTTCCAGTTGAGTGTATTTTGCTTCTTTGTATTTGTAATTTTGACTTGATTCTTGCCTTCCTCTATTCTGCTATTAGGTCTTTGTATAATATTTGTTATTTCAGTCAGTGTATGTTTAATTTCTAGTTGGTCCTTTTTCATCTGTAGTTGTTCTTTTTTCATCTCCTCTTAGGTCTCGCTAAATTTATCCATCTTTTCTAGGAAATTCTTGAAAAACCTTATAAGTGTGGTTTTGAACTCTATATCCAGTCATTTATTTTCCTCCATTTCTTTCATTTGTGGTCTGTTCCTTTTTTTCTGCATTTTTACTATGCAGGGAGAACTTCTGTGTTGGAATCAGCCTTATGATGCAAGACTTGCAAAACTGCAAAAGCCTCTCTGTTCAGATTGGGTGGGGTGGAGTCTCAGGGCTGAGCAGAGACAGCCTTGGCTTCCAGTCAGCCCTGCCCTATGCGGCCCCTAGGTCTCAAGTGTCTCTCGGTAATCGGTAATCACTGTGACCCTTTTTGTGTGCATGCTTAGGTGCCTCTAGACCTCTGCCTTTCTGGTTCCCTGCACTCTAGGACCTGAATGAGTCTGGGTCTCCAGTGTCTCACCTGAAACTGGGGTTCAATGCAGTTAGAAGTGGCACAGTTGAGAGGCTCTGTCTCCCGCCCACCAGAGAGAGCCAATTGCAAAATCAGTAGTCTGTCCTCTCTGCACTCATTGGTTTGCACGGCTCCCCTAAATTTCCATCCACTCTTCTCTTTTCACATTCCAGACTCCCCCTGTATGAGTCTTCCCTGGAGCTGGAATTCAATGCCGTAGGATAAGGGGTTCCGTGCAGTTGGGAGTTTCTGTCTTCCTCCTGCCAGAGGAAGCCAGCCAGGCACACCGCTGCCCGCTCTCTCCACACGTGCGCATCTTTGTACCTCAGTTTTTGCAGGTTCTCTGAGTCTCTGTGAGCCCCACTCTTTACTTCTAGTTGTAGAATTTTCACTCAGCCAATTTTACTGTGGTTCTGGATGATGTCCATTCTGTCTTTTAGTTTTAGTTTTGAAATTGTTGTGTGAGGCAGAAGTGTAGGTGATTACCTATGCCACCATCTTGGTTCCTCCTGAAATTCTTTCATTTAATTCTCACAATGATCCTAGTAAATAGATACTATTTTTTTACTGCTGTTTTGCAAATGAGGACATTGATGGGCAGAGAAGTTAAATAACTTGTTCCACATCATTCAGCCAGTGTTAAAACAGGGGCAAACTCATCACCAAAAATATGATAAGTATAGATGTGTTCTTACATAGATTGAAACTAAAGAAATACACTAAAGAATTAATGTCATAAAATTAGGTACAATGGTTGTACCATTGCTTAGCTACATAATAGATGAAATAAGGGTTTTGGGGGTCCACCTTAGGATTCTAAGGATTCATTCTAAAAGACATTTCTATGAAGAACCACATTCTTATTTTAAAAAGACCAACTTTAAGCCAAGCCAGCATGGCTCATGGTTGAGTGTCGACCTAAGAACCAGGAGGTCATGGTTCAATTCCCCGTCTGGGGTGCCGGCTCAATCCTCAGTGAAGGCTTAATCCTGGGTGAGCAGGAGGCAGCCAATCAATGATTCTCTCTCATCATTGATGTTTCTCTCTCTCTCTCTCCCTTTCCCTTCTTCTCTGAGATCAATAAAAAATATATTTTTAAAAAAAGACCAACTTTAAAATTTCACTCATTTTTTTAAAATATATTTTTATTGACTTTTTTACAAAGAGAAAGGAAGAGGGATACAGTTAGAAACATTGATGAGAGAGAAACATTGATCAGCTGCCTCCTGCATGCTCCCCTCTGGGGATGTGTCCTCAACCAAGGTAGATGCCCTTGACTAGAACCGAACTCAGAACCTTTTAGTCCGCAGGCTCTATTCACTGAGCCAAATTGGTTTCAGCTCACTTATTTTATAAAAATAAAAATTTAAGCCCTGGACTGGTTGCTCAAATGAGTTAGAGTGTCATCCTCATTAGGTTTCAGGTTCCATACCTTGTCTGGGCACATACAAAAACCAACCAATGAATGCATACATAATGAAAACAAATCAATGTTTCTTTCTTTACTTATTTCTCTCTCCCTCTCTTTCTCAAATTAATAAAAATTTAGAGTACACAATTCAATCAAAATTTAGGAAAGGTTACAAGAGCCTGCTTTATAGTTCACTGCTAGGCCAAAGATAGCATAGGATAAAGAATGATGTTGGAGGTATAAAATCAAAGATTAAGTTTTTAAAAATTCAAATTTCTTTAAAGACAACTGAAGTACTTGGATATCAAGAAATGTTCAGAGCTGTTACTGGTCACCTTTTGATAAATGATTATTTGATGACAAAATTTATTGGGGAACATTCATCAGCTCTCTATAATTTATAATGTATCTCATTAGTTTATATATATATATATTATTGATTTTTTATAGAGAAGAAGGGAGAGGGATAGAGAGTTAGAAACATTGATGAGAGAGAAGTATTGATTAGCTGCCTACTACACACCACCTACTGGGATGTGCCTGCAACCAAGGTACATACCCTTGACAGAATTGAACCTGGGACCTTTCAGTCTGCAGGCCTACACTCTATCCACTGAGTCAAACTGGTTAGGGCTATATCAGTAGTTTTGAAATAAATTCTAGGTCTACAATGAATGGAGTTGCTACTCCCCAGAGTGCCACATCAGCAAAATGAAACTTATATAACTTTCATGTCCCAATAAATGCTTTGCTTGATCAGGAAAACAATAAGACCCTTCTATATCCTGGGGACTCAGTCAGGAGTGGGGAGGAATGAGGTTGGCTCCATTTCTCCCCACAGATAACAAACTCTAAGTCCCTCATATGAAATGGTGTAGTATTTTTATATAACCTATTTGCATGTAGGCTATTGCTGCATATGTCTACATATGATTTCATTCAAGTAGATTCAGTGTAGTGCTCCATACATGGCAAATTTAAGTTTTGTTATTGTGACACTTTCAGAGAATTTAAAAAAACACACATTTTTGCGAGAAACCAAGATGGTGGCATAGGTGAACACTTAAACTGCTGTCTCGCACAACAATTTCAAGACTATAGCTAAAAGACAGAACAGACATCATCCAGAACCACAGGAAAACTGGAAATTCTACAATTAGAAGGAAAGAGAGGTGTTCACGGAGACTCAAAGGAGCTGCAAAAAGCTGATGTATGGGAGACACACACGTAGAGAGGATGGGCGGCAGGGTGCCCCTAGCACGAGGGAGACAGAAACTCCCAAGTGCACTGAACCCCAGTTCTGACTGCACTGAACCGCAATTCTGGGCAGGACTCATATGGGGGGAGTCTGGACTGTCGTGAAAAGGGAGGAGTGCATGGAAACTTAGGGGAGCCAGAAAGGCAGAGGTCTGGAAACACGTGAGTGCGAGTGTGCACACAGTGAGCTGTCTACTGATTGTGCCACTGGCTTTCTCTAGTGGGAGGAAGACAAAACTTCTCAACTGCGCTAAAATCTACTTCTGCCTGCACTGAACCCCAGTTTTGGGCGAGACCCTGGGGACCCAGACTCATACCGGTCCCCGGAGCACACGGATACTCAGGGGAGCTGGAAAGGAAGAGGTCTGGAGGCACACGAGGATGAGTGCACACAGAGAGGGCTGCAGTGATTACCCAGGGACACTGACATCCAGGGGCCACATAGGATGAGGCTGTTGGGAAGCCAAGGCTGTCTGCTCAGCCCTGATACTCCGCCCCATCTAAGCTAAACACAAAGGCTTTTGCAACTGTGCAAGTCTTGTATCATAAGGCTGACTCCCGCACAGAAGTTCTCCCGGATAGACACAGCTAATCCTCACAACCAAATGGCTTGGAGGTCAATTCCCCCCAGTGACATAAACAACAATCAAGACTTAACTACAACAAGGCTGTACACACAGTCCACAAAGTGGTGCACTAAGAGAGTCCAACTCAGGTAATTAGGGAAGTGGAGCTACTGGGCCATATAGGACACCTAGCACACAAAGCTACTCTACCAACTCAGGGAAGCAGCAAAAATGCAGAGACAAAGGAACAGATCACCAGCGAAAGAAATGGAGGAAAACAAACAACTGGATATAGAGTTCAAAACCACAGTTATAAGGTTTTTCAAGAATTTCCTAGAAAAGATGGCTAAATTTAGTGAGACCCAAGAGGAGATAAAAAAGGACCAACTAAAGATGAAAAAGGACCAACTAGAAATTAAACATACATTGACTGAAATAAAAAATATTATACTGAGACCTAATAGCAGACTAGAGGAACACAAAAATCAAGTCAAAGATTTGAAATACAAAGAAGCAGAAAACACTCAACCGGAAAAGCAAAAAGAGAAAAGAATCCAAAAAGGTGAAGATAGTGTAAGGAGCCTCTGGGACAACTTCAAGCATACCAACATCAGAATTATGGGAGTGACAGAAGAAGAGAGAGAGCAAGATACTGAAAACCTATTGGAAGAAATAATGACTGAAAACTTCCCCCACCTAGAGAAAGAAATAGACTTACAAGTCCAGGAAGCGCACAGAACCCCAAACAAAAAGAATCCAAAGAGGACCACACCAAGACACACCAAGAGCAAAAGACAAAGAGAGAATATTAAAAGCAGCAAGAGAAAAACAGTTAATTACCTACAAGGGCGTACCCATACGTTGTCAGCTGAGTTCTCAACAGAAACTATGGAGGCCAGAAGGAAGTAACAAGAAATATTCAAAGTGATGAATAGCAAGAAACTACAACCAAGATTACTCTATCCAACAAAGCTATCATTCAGAATTGATAAAGAGTTCACAGATAAAAAAAAAAGCTAAAGGAATTCATCAATACCAAACCAGTATTATATGAAATGCTGAAAGGTACTCTTTAAGAAGAGGAAGAAGAAGAAAAAGGTAAAGATAAAAATTATGAACAACAAATATATAACTATCAAGTGAATCTAAAAATCAAGTGAATAAAAAATCTGATGAACAGAATAAACTGGTGAGTATAATAGAATCAGGGGCATAGAAAAAAAGTGGACTGACAATTTTCTGGGGGAGAGGGATGAGGGAAGAGACTCGACAAAAATCATACACCTATGGATGAAGACAATGTGGGGACGTGGGGGGGAGGTAAGGGCAGAAGGAGGGTTAGGAGCTGGGTGGAGGGGAGTTTTTTGGGGAAAAAAGAGGAACAATTGTAATCTGAACAATAAAGATTTATCAAATAAAAACAATTTTTCAAAATAATATTTGATTCATGGTTGGTTGAATCCATGGATGTGAAATCCATGAATTCAAAACTCATAGATAAGGAAAGCCCACTGTATATCAAATCAGCCAATTCCCACACACCCAGCTAACTCTAAGTAAGAATAAATAAGTAGGCATAAAGAAAGTAAATGGGATATATACTGAGTGAAAAACAAAACCAGCAAATAAATTGATTAGAGAAAAAAAGAATGGTGGGAGTACAATTGTAAGCAACTTATGAATGAGAAAAATGCAATAGTTATGTAATCTGAAAAACTGATTTCTGTATTAAAGTAAATGATGATTTTAATGGGGAAATTTTATTTTTATGCAAATATAATATCCACCCTGAAGTTTGATGGAATATGTAGCATGAAGGAGAAGTTTGCAAGAACCAAAAGAGTAACATTAAAATGTGTGGAAGTTTAACCAGCAATTGCTGCATGGAGAAAGGGATAAATTTCAGAAGTTTCCTGAAGGGATACCTAAATTTAGTCCTGTGAGATGAAAGAAGAATGATCAAAGGTTACCCCTGATTTGTTTGCTTAAAGGCAGTAACAATAATGGGGAGAAATATGAGAAGAGGAACTAAATAGAATCATTTTTTTCTTATTTATGAACAGTCAGAAATACAACCTTGTCCATATGACAGCTGAAAGTAAAAAGTAAAGTCTATAAGGGTAGAATTAATGTGGGCCATGTATAATTATGATTAAAGCAAATCTAATTATAGAAAATGACAAACATCCATATAAAGGATTCGGTTTAAAACTTTCACTTTAGGTTAGCTGTCAGAAAATAAGCATTCAGATTAGAGAATAAAAATATAGTAGATATGACAAAAAACAACAATACAGGAATTAAAGAGAAGAAAACAACAGCATTGAGAAACAGCTTTAAAACTATGTTACAATTGAAATCAGAATATTTTAAACCATAATATTTGAGATGACTATTTATTAAACTTGTTATTAAAGACCTTTTTATTACAGTGCAACACCAAAAATATATATATTTTAAAGTTTCTATTAATATAATAGTTATCATTAAAAAATAGCTTCTTTCTTGTTTGATAAAGCTTTTATTTGAAAAGAAATACATTACACTTGTTAGTTTTCCAGTATAAGAGACTCATTTTAAAATGTCGCTCAAATTGTGTAAGTAATCAAAGTTATTTTTGGCAAAAGGTATTTTTTAATGTATGGATTCTAGTTTATGTTAAATATTGTCATCTTAAATACAATTTCCAAAGATCAGATAAATATTCTCTCATTTCATATTGGGATCAAACTATGAAATTGTTTTAAAAATATTTTATAAGGGACTAGACTGTGGTGTTTATGAATTTAGCCTTTTATGGATTTGATATGCTATATTTGTTGAATATTCCAATATTGCACACATTAACAGCAGCCCAGATTGCAATATCCCTACAGTGCTGCTTCAGTGATTCTTTTTTTCATGTGAAAATTTTATGAACTTTAAAGTGAAGTTGATATGTTACTAGCACTTCCTTGTAATGTAAGAACTTGGAGGGAAAAAGTAAAAACAAACACAATTTATAATATAATATTATAGTAGATAAAACTAGGATGAACAGAAATTTCTAAATATTCAAATTATAATAATCAATTACTTATTTATAATGGTAATAACAATTTTTTAAATGAGCCTATACTTTCACACTTTTTCTTTGCTCCCTGTAAATCATTGTTTTACTTGTTTTTCATGTAGGAAACATAAATGTGATTTGCCCCTGGTCATATTCATTTTCAAATTGAAATGGGTATATTTTACAAAATAATTACTCAGGGATTATAATTAAAAACACTCCTCAATGAATATGAAAGTCTATAGCATGATTATATACACATATCCATAATTCCTTCTGCACAAATAAGTCTGTCATCTCTCCAGGGTATAGCTGACTCTGGTAGCAAGAGAATTAAGTTTCAAGTGTAATTTTAATGGCATGCTCCTGAGAAAGTCCATGTGTAATAGCATTTCCTATATGAATGGAATGTGACAATATTTCATCAGTTAATCCCTGTGGATTTCAGAGTATTCTGTTTTGCCATTCTGTGATGGGATTGGGGGAATGTTTTTGTGCAGAAATTCATTAATCAGAGCTAATGGTTAACAATGATTCGTGTAAAACTTTAGGAGATATACATTTGCTTTACTTCTCAAAATAAGTCATTTTTATATTTGTGCTTTTCTTTTTTTTAAATTAAATCTTTATTATTCAGATTATTACATTTGTCTCTTTTTTCCCCCTCCATAACTCCCCTCCACCCTGCTCCCACCCCTCCCTCTACCCTTACCTTTCCCCCAATTGATGAGTCCATAGGTGTATAATTTTTGTCTAGTCACTCCCTGTACCCCCCTCCCACCTTTCCCCCTGAGAATTATCAGTCCACTCCCTTTCTGTGCTCCTGATTCCAGTATATTCACCAGTTTATTCTGTTGATCAAATTTTTAATTCACTTAATTTTTACATTACCTTGTTGATAGATATGTATTTGCTGTTCATAATTTTTTGTCTTTTACCTTTTGCTTCTTCCTCTTCTAAAAGAGTACCTTTCAGCATTTCATATAATACTGGTTTGGAGTTGATGAACTCCTTTAGCTTTTTCTTATCTGTGAAGCTCTTTATCTGCCCTTCAATTCTGAATGATAGCTTTGCTGGATAGAGTATTCTTGGTTGTAGGTTCTTGCTATTCATCACGTTGAATAGTTTTTGCCACTCCCATCTGGCCTGCATCGTTTCTGTTGAGAAATCAGCTGACAGTAGTATAGGTGCTCCCTTGTAGGTAATTAATTGTTTTTCTCTTGCTGCTTTTAATATTTTCTCTTTGTCTTTTGCTCTTGGTATTTTAATGATGATGTGTCTTGGTGTAGTCCTCTTTGGATTCCTTTTATATGGGGTTCTGTGTGCTTCCTGGACTTGTAAGTCTATTTCTTTTACCAGATGTGGGAAGTTTTCAGTCATTATTTCTTAAAATAGGTTTTCAGTATCTTGCTCTCTCTCTTCTGGCACCCCCACAATTCTGATGTTGGTACGCTTGAAACTGTCCCAGAGGCTCCTTACATTATCTTCACATTTTTGGATTCTTTTCTCTTCTTGCTTTTCCAGTTGAGTATTTTCTGATTCTTTACATTTCAAATTTTTGACTTGATTCTTGCCTTCCGCTAGTCTGCTATTAGGTCTCTGTATAATATTTTTTTTTCAGTCAGTGTATGTTTAATTTCTATTTGGTCCGTTATCATCTCTAGTTGGTCCTTTTGCATCTCCTCTTGGGACTTGATAAATTTATCCATCTTTTCTAGCATATTCTTGAAAAACCTTATAAGCGTGGTTTTGAACTCTATATCCAGTCGTTTTTTTCCCCCTCCATTTCTTTTGTTTGTTATCCCTTCCCTTGTCTCGGCATTTTCACTATGCTGGGAGAACTTCTGTGTTGGATTCAGCCTTATGATACCAGACTTGAAAAACCGCAAAAGCCTCTCTTGAGCTTGGGATGGGTGGAGTCTCAAGGCTTAAGGGACAGCCTTTCCTTCCAGTCGGGCCTGCCCTCCACGGCCCCTGAGTCTCATGTGACTGGGTATTTGCTGGAGCGGTCCCTGTGAGCGCGCTCTCTCGCAGTGCTTCTAGACTGCTGCCTTCCTGGCTCCCCCGTGCTACGGGACCACAAGAGTCTGGGTCCCCAGGGTTTTGCCTGAAACTGGGGTTTAGTGAAGTTAGAAGTGGCACAGCTGGGAGGGTCTGTCTCCCGCCCTCACGTGAAAGCCAGCGGCACAATCAGTAGTCTGTCCTCTGGGGCGCAGTGCCGTGCGCGCCACCGGACTTCTGCTCTTTTGCGACTCTCCTAAATTTCCGTGCACTTCTCCCCCTTCACAGTCCAAACTCCCCCCCAAATGAGTTTCGGCTGGTTCAGAGGTTTCGTGTCGTAGGATAAGGAGTTCAATGCTTTTGAGAGTCTCTGTGTCTCATTCCCTCCAGAGAAGGCCAGCCAAGTTCGCTGTCACTCGCTCTCTCCACGCGCATGCGTGCGTCTTCTTACCTCAGCTTTTTGCAGCTCCTCTGGGTCTCCCTGAACCCCTCGCTTTCCCTCTAATTGTAGAATTTCCACTCCGCCAGCTTTCCTGTGGTTCTGGATGATGTCCATTCTGTCTTTTAGTTGTAGTTTTGAAATTGTTGTGCGAGGCAGCAGTGTAGGTGTTTACCTCTGCTGCCATCTTGGATTCCCCTCCCCCAATCTGTGCTTTTCTTTTTTAAGATTAATATACTTTTCATTCAACATATTATTATTATTAGTGCAGTGATTTCACATGTTAAGAAATATTCAAATATGTTGGCACTGAAATGTGTTTGTATGCTCATCACAGCATGTTTAATAATGTAAAAAATCCCTAAATGTGTTACAGTATAGTGGTAAATAAATTGTGAGAGCCCTAGACCATGGAATATCATTGCATCATTAAAAATGATTTTTAGCCCTGACCAGTTTGTCTTAGTGGATAGTGTCGGCCTGTGGAATGAGGGTCCCAAGTTCGATTCTGGTTAAGGGCATGTACCTTGGTTGCAGGCACATCCCCAGTGGGAGGTCTGCAGGAGGCAGCTGATTATGTTTCTCTCTCATCGATATTTCTTACTATCCTCTCCCTTCCTCTCTGTAAAAAATCAATAAAATATATTTTTAAATGATTTTTAACCCACTCAGTTTGCTCAGTGGACAGAGCATCTATCTGCGGACTGAAGGTTCTTGGGTTTGATTCTAGTCGAGGGCACATGCCTGGGTTGTGGGCCATGCAAAAGGCAGCCAATCAGTGATTCTCTCTCATCATTGATGTTTCAATCTCTCTATCCCTCTCCCTTCCACTTTGAAATCAATATGTAAAAATTCTTAGAATGCAATATTATAGGTGAAAACTCGGACTCCAAAGTAAATATGCATGCCCTAAAGCATGATAAAAATATGTGCATAGATAAAATGTTAGAGACACACTCCAGTGTTAACAGTAGTTTATTTGAGTGGTAGGAGTAGTGAATAATTGTAATTTTTACCTCTGTACTTATCTGGATTTCAAATTGCATCTAATGGATGCATATTTTATTTATAATAAGAAACACATACTACTTTTTGAAAATAACTATTGCTGTTGATCTAAACTTTTAAAGAGGAAATCAGACATTTTTTTCTAGGATACATATTCAGAACCAGTCATTTCTGTGACCATGCATAATTTCAGTTCCTCCTGTATGTGAAAGCCATAATTATTGTTATTTTTTATAAGATCATTTTATACTCTAATGCTTCTTGAGCAAGTGGAAAACACATGGGTCTTCACAACGTTTGTGAAACATGGCATGACTGATGTACAACAGAAAAGTAAAATCTGTTTAGTAACTAGAGAATTCATGCTCTTCTCCTGAGTGACTTACATAGTTTACTTTGCAATATGAGTTCAAAGACATACAGCAGAAATTTCTAGTTTTAAATTAACATAAAATGTAAAAGATTTTGAAGTTTTTCAAGGACATGTATATTTAGGGGACATGATACATAATCACATACCAAGAATTTCCCACTTGCAAAGAGAAATAAATTTTATATTAACCCTTGCAAAGAGAAAGAATTTTTTAAAAATATATTTTATTGATTTTTTACAGAGAGGAAGGGAGAGGGATAGAGAGTTAGAAACATTGATGAGAGAGAGACATTGATCAGCCGCCTTCTGCACGCCCCCCACTGGGTACGTGCCCGCAACCAAGATACGTGCCCTTGACCGGAATCGAACCCGGAACCTATCAGTCCGCAGGCCCATGCTCTAGCCACTGAGCCAAACCGGTTTTGACAAGAGAAAGAAATTTTATATAATCCTGATACACTGTGAATATCAATTTAACATTTCTCCATTGCCGTATTATTAGTTCCTTAACTCTGCCTAACAAATTAACACATTCTCAGTGGCTTAAAACAACACAGATTTATTCTCTCAGAGTTCTGGAAGCTGGAAGTTTGAAATCAAGTTCTTAACAGGGCCCACACTCCTTGAATCCTTAAGAATTCCAGAAAAGAATCCTTTCTCACTTCTTCCTAGTCTTTGGTGGTTTCCTACAATTCTTGGAACAATCCTTGGAATTCCTTGCCTCACAGCTTCATTACTCCCATTTCTCCCTGTTTTCTCACATGGCTATCTTCCTTCTGAGTCTGTCTAAATTTCCCCTTTCTAATCTATCCACTCTAATTCAAGATGTCCTCTTATTCACTTGATTACATCTGGGAAGACCCTATTTCCCAATAAGGTCACATTCATGGGTACCAGGGATTATGACTTCAACATATCTTTTCTGGAGACACAAATCAAATTACAATATGCCCTCTCTCCTTTCTGTCCTTCCTTCCTTTTCTTGCTCAAATGAGACTTTCTTCTCTTGCTGTCCTTGAAGCTTCAGTTTCCCAGATGTATTTATACTTCATTGTCTACCCCTCTCAGCCTTCGTGCTGGAACCTTCTTTGCTGTTAAGCCTGTAAAATTTATCAGGACCAGAACTTGATCCTGAGTCTCCTCTCTGTAGAATCCTGATGTTTTCCACAGATGATCTTATCAATTTCCAAACTCTAAATATCAGATACATAAGCTTGTATTTTGAAATTTATTGGAACTAGACATCAGGCTATCATTATATACTACGTACTACTGTTCACCCATTACCTGCATGATGCTATTAACTTCAGGCCTTTGAACATTATTTACTAGCAGAAAGTTTTCACATTTATCCACTTTCTGGTATTTGAATTCCACATGCCTACCATGCATCTCCATTTGGAATCTCACAGGCCTCTCAAAATAAATATGTTCAAAAGTCATGGTAAAGGGCTCTTCCTCCCATTCCTAGAGGTTTCTTCCTATAGTATTTTCCATTTCAGAAATGGCCTAAATTTTTACTCAGTTGCTGGTGGTAGAAATTAATTTAATTTAACCTTATTTCTCTTAGTTTGCTTTGAATATTAGTGGAGAAGAAGAAACCTCCAAGGAGTCGAAAAAACAGGATTAGGAGTATATAGAGTAATAGAAGCACAGGGAAGAATGTTTTTTGAAAAAGTATGTTTTTATTGATTTCAGAGAAGAAGAGAGAGGGAGAGAGAGAGAAACATCAATGATGAGAGTACCATTGATCAGCTGCATCCTGTATGCCCCCTACTGGGGATTGAACCAGCAAACCAGTCATGTACCCTGATCAGAAATCAAACCATGACCACCTGGTTCATAGGTTGATGCTCAACCATGGAGCCACTCCAGCTGGATGAAGGAAGAATGTCTTAAGAAAAGATTTACTTTCCCTTTAAATGGTATGACATTCCTTATAATGAAAAATAGAAAATTTCCTTTAAATGAAACAAAATGAATTCAGTGGTGACTTTAGAAGCTGAGCTTTTAATGAAGATGTTGGGACAGAATGAGTCAAGATATAAATAGAGGGCAATAAATTTAAGAGGAATGGCACCAAGGTCAACTCTTTGGGGAAGCTTGGCTGTGAAAATAAGAAGAGAGAGAGATAGGGTGAGAGCTTGATAAGAGATATGAAGAACAAAGATAAGTTTGTTATTGCTCTCTTTCCATTCTATTGTTTTTAATTTGAAAAAAATAAATCACAATTAAATGTTGATTTTAAAAGACCCAGTAGAATCAACAGAGATTGATTTAAAGGATGCAGGATACTTGATGGAACAAAAATTCTAAGACTATAGGCTAGGATAGAATTAAAGAAATTGTGATAGATTTGACCCCTGGTAGGAAGATTTGCACCTCTCAAATTGAAATAAGAGACTCCCCTAAAAACTTAAAGAAAGAAGGATTGGAACATTTGTAGACATGGGTTTATTTTTCAGAGTTTTAAAAAATACCCTCCCCTCCCAAAAGAAATACAACACTCCTTACCTTGAAATAATTACAGGTTCAGAATAATTTGTGGATTAAGTGATGAGATGTCTTCTGTTTTGTTGGGAATTGTGAGGGAAGGGCATTCATTTAAAGTGACTTATGAAGGGTGGGGCATCATATTTGTGGGGAGTGAGGAAGATACTTTTCTTTAGAGATTGGAAGAATGAGCTAATTAGAGAAGCATGGAAAAGTATCTGGCAGTCTTGGGGGCCAAATTGCAACAGATAATCATGAACTCACGTCAGTATGCATCTTTATTTAGTTTACTGCTCTGATATACACTGCTAATATACTGTGTAGAAGTTTTAAGGAAGTTAGAGATGTGGTTGTCAGCTACAGAAGCCAACTGGAGGCTGCCAAGGAACATTACAAAGTGGCATTGATCTTAATGGATCCACTACAGATTGTAGGCTAGATTGCTGCTTTGCAGGATCAGAATTTTGATCTTTTAGCCTCTGAAGGGTAATAAATATTTTAGAAGAAAACCTATGTTACTCAGGTTCACAAGATACAACATGTAAGACAGAATAACAATTTACTATTGTGGGCATCCCCTTCACATCTGGCATGGTTCAGGGTTTGGGTTCTGGAGAAGACCGCACACAAATGAAATTAGACTAGAAAAGTATTAATTTGGGAATATTGGGGGCCTGTCCTCTAGTGGGAGGACTACACCTCGTTCTGGCCTTGCTCTCCCTTTTATTAAGACTATGGGATATACCCATAGCCTTTAGGCAGGAAATTCCAATAACAGAAATTTACATAAGACAAACAGGTGGAGGCTTCTTCAGCTACCAATGTCTCAACTAAACAACGAATGATTAGCTCTGACCTTTCAGAGCAATTAAGGTTGACTAGCCTTCTGGTTTCCTGTCCACTCCCTATCTAATTGAGACAATGATCAGCGTTTCTGGAAACTATTTACTATGATCACTATAATTGATGTGCTCACACTGGCATGATTTTCTACCTTTTCCTATATACACGGAATACCATATAATAGTCAAATAGTGGCTTGATGAACATGAATTTAGAGCAAAGGAGATTAGATGAATGAGTTTTACACTGGCTAAAATCTATAATAATAAAGGCATAATATGCTAATTAGACCAGACAGCCAAACGACCTTCCAGACATCATTCCAGTTGTCCTTCCAGATGAAGCTGTGGTGGCAGGGGCCAAGGCAGAGATGGTTATGGGTGATCATGCAGGCAGGTGAGCAGTTAGGGTCAATCAGACAGGTATGTAGAATGGTTAGGAGAGATCAGGCAGGCAGGTAGAGTGGTTAGGAGCGATCAGGGAGACAGGCCAGGGGTTAGGAGCAAGTGATCATGGATTGCAAGAGGGATGTCCAACTGCTGGTTTAGGCCCAATCGGACCTAAACCAGTAGTTGGACATCCCTTGAGGATTTTCTGGATTGTGAAATGCTGCAGGCCAAGCTGAGGGACTCCCCAACCCTTTTTCCATACACAAATTTCATGCACTGGGCCTCTAGTAGAATATATAATAACCTTGTCAATAGGTGATTTTTGCCATGAAGAGAGAGATGCCAGATGAATTGCACCAGGACACCAATCAGGGAAAAAACTAAGAAATTATGATATTTCTTAATTGTATCTAAATCATAAATTAAGTTTGACAAAATATAGATAGGATTGAGCTGCTTTGGCAATTTATATTTCACGATTATGAAAAAGAGAAAAAATTAAAATTGCCATGTGGGAATTAATTATGAATCCACCAATAATGGAATAAAGCAGAGATATATAGAGTTGCTGAGTGTTATATAATGGGTCCTAGGCCAGAGTAAATCTGAAAAAACAAACAAACAAAAAAAAATCTGTGTCATTCAGAAGGAGGATGACCAAGCTAGGAAAGTTAAAAAAGAGGTGAGGATGGGTAGCATATACTGTAATTGCATAAGTCATTACTGCCCAAAGATGTGGTGTCCAATAATAAATGATAAGTTTACTCAAGGATGAGTAATATTGTGTATTAAATAATTCTGGAACTGACAAGGGGCAACTGATTCAAATTAAAAGGTTTCTGGCAAGTTTTCAAACAAGGCTCTTTGTAGGATGACCTTAGTCATATAGATATAAGGCCCATCTGTAAGAAAACCCTTAGGCATCCTCAAGTTCTGATGTAACTTCATCCTGCCAATTCCAGCACACACATTCTCTCCCATCCTACCTCCAGGGTAAAGCCATTTCCTCTGGCCTGCCTGATGCTTATCTGCCAGGTGTTCTCACAACAAAAACTTCCTTGTGTGCCCTTGAGATGAGAAAAATCTGTTTGACTTGCCCAAGTGTTTTCTCTAATTAAGTCTTTCCAGTAATCTGAGACTATGTTTAACATGTGTGTGTAGAATAGTTACATAGCATTACTATCCCTCTTCTTATTAAGAAGAAAAAACTGGAAGGTAACATGGTTGACCAAAGTTACAATGGCATCTAGCATTACAAAGACCTGTGATGTTTACATATTATCATCCTACATGGGTCTACTGAGACATGATGTTGGCCAGTGTCTCTCTATTGAGGGGTCTCTCCAAGTTAATATATTTCATACCTATAACTCATAATCATAGCTGTAGAGCAGTGGTTCTCAACCAGGGAACATTTTACTCCCAGAGCACACTTGGCCATATCTTTAGACATTTTTTAATTATTATTATGACGGGATAAGGAGGTGCTGCTGCTAACTTGTGCATTGAGACCAGGGATGCTGCTAAACATCCTTCAAGGCACAGGACAGTCTCTTACAACAAAGAATTATCAAAAATATGAATAATGTCAAGGTCAAGATACATTGCCCTAAAAGCCCTCTGTCTTCTGTAAAATAGAACGACACTGAATATTTGTGAGGTAGACATGCTTTATCTCTAACTACTCACTACCGCTCTATCTGAATATCTCTGCCAGATGTACCAATCTTTCCTCCTATGCTGATCTCTTGGTAACAACAGGATAATGTTCATTAAAATTACTCATGTATTTCATGTTTTTATTTTTAGTATTTATTTGTACCAATATTTTTAAAGTGACAAAAAATATATCATGACAAATATGTTTTTCACTATCCTTTAAAATACATGGGAGAGAAAAGAGAATTCTAATTCAGCTCTTTTTTTTCAGTTTATAATCTTTTCTTCTATTCCAAACACATAACAATAATGAGTAAGATGTTTAAAAACAAAATTAATATGCATTACTGTATTTAAAATAAGATTGATACTTTCATAGATCTGAAATGAGAAGAAACTGTAAAGATAAGTGGGCTGCTTTCTGATGAGTTCAGAAATAAGCAGTCATGAAGAATTCAATCCTGCAGAAAAAAGGAATTAAAAAGTCTTCAGCTGAACAACAACAAAACAAGCAACTTTATGAGAAAAATCCGAGCAAAGAGCTAGAATAAACATTTCTCCAAAAAGACACACAAAAGGCCAATAAGCACATGAAAAGATGCTCATTATCACTACTCATTAGGGGAATAAAAATTAAAACTATAATTAGATAATACCTCACACCAATTAGAATGGCTATTACAAAATTGAAAACAGAAAATAACAAATGTTGGCAAGGTTGTGAAGAAATTGGAACATTTGTACATTGCTGATGAAAATAACTAATAGTGCAGCCAAATGTGGAAAACAGCATGAAAAAATATGTAAACATAGAACTATCATATAATCCAGCAATTCCTTTTCTGGATATATATCCCCCCAAATTGAAAGTAAATACTTTTGTTCCCCTCGAAAGTACAGACTTTAACAGGTAGTTGCATATCAATGTTCATAGCAATATTATTCACAATAGTCAAAAGGTGGAAGCAACCTGTGTTCATCCTCCACTTGGATGAATAATCAGTATCACAAATTGAAGTATGACCAAACCTCAATGTATATTCTGCAGCTCTTAGGAAAAGAGAAATACCTAAAGTATTGCTCTATAAGGAAAGAGGTAAATATCTATTTGAAGTAAGCATTATGTTCTAAATCAAAGTGTAGAGTACTGAATGACAGGGGTGAGAAAATATGATACTCTTATAAATGAAATGGGCCATTTATGCCAATAATAACCAAGGTGGTGTCACACCCTCATGTCATCACAAGATGGCCATCATAAGATGGCTGCGTGCACAGTGGAGGCAGGGCCCAGAGGCTGCTCTGCGCAGTGAGGCCTGGGGGATCCCACAGCTCTATGTGGTGCGGAGGAAGCCAGTCCTGGCAGAGAGGCAGATCGCAGCAGAGGAGGACAGTTGGGGTGATCAGGCCAGCAGGGGAGCAGTTAGGCATCAATCATGTCAGCAGGGGAGTGGTTAGAGGACAATCAGGCTGGCAGTTAGAAGTGGTTAGGGGCAATCAGAGAGGCAGGCAGGCTAGTGGTTAGGAACCAGAGGTCCTGGATTGTTTAGGTCCCCTCCCTGTGGCAGTCGGACATTCCCCGAGGAGTTCCAGATTAGAGAGGGTGCAGGCTGGGCTGAGGGACATCCAACCCCCCACATAAGAATTTTGTGCACCAGGCCTCTGGTGTTTATGTAAGTATTGTTCAAAAGTACTATGTTATGCATATGTTATCACATAGTAAAATATATCTCTTCCTAAAAGTCCACTAATTGCTTCCAGTATATCATAAAAGCTTGGAGACCATATTCTTTGATAGGCAACTGAGACTAGAGGAAATTGAAAAGAGAAGCAGCAAATCAATAAAAATTTTCATAACTAATTTCACAGATATATTGTCTATCATGCTACAAAATATTCAAAATTAATAAGCAGATAGCTGAAATATTTTGTAATAATAATATTTGATAAGGTCCTTAAATTTTATGTAACTCCATTAATGTAATAGAATTTGATTCTACATGTTTAAAGAAGAATCTCAAGTCTTTTCTGCTATATATTTGAATGTGATAGCACTAAAGGCAGACTAGGAACTACAGATGAGTAAGTTATTATCTCAAATATCAGTTAAGATGATATTGTCACATTATTTTCTGCAATGAAAATCTCTTGAGAAGTTGAGATCAAAACAATGTACAATATTTTGTTGATTTGCATAGCAGTCATATTCCTGAAAAATTCAGAATATATAAAAACAAAAAAACAGTTAAAGTTACTGGAATTACTCGAGCAGTGCATTCCAGAATTCTGAAAAACCCTGAGAAATGTCTAAGTTTTCAGCACCCATCCTGTGCATTGCAAGAATCCTAGAATCTTTGGCCCCTGTCCTCTAGATGCCAGTTAACTCTTTCTAGTCATAATGACAAACAAAAAGCCCTTATATTTTCCCACATGCCTCCTAAGAGATAGTAATAACTAGGTTAACAACTAGGGTCTCTAAGCAGATGATTCATAGACCATTACTGCCGAGCCAGACACACCTCCAGCTGCCTACTCCACACCTCCACTTGGATTAATAGTCAGTATCTTAAGTTTAAGTATGACCAAACTTCACTGCAGATCTCTCCACCCACAACCACTTTTCTTCCTCCAACATTGCCCATCTCAGTCAAGAGAACCTTTATTATCTTCTGCTTCTCAGGTTAAAAACTTTGACTCCTTTTTCTGTTACACTCCCTATTTGATCCAATACTGTTTTCTCTATTTGCAGAATTTATTCAGAGTTAATGCAATTCACCATCATCACTCACCTGGATAATTACATTTTGTCCTCTAGATTCTACTCTCACCACGGCAGTCAGGTTTGTTTCTTTCTATTTCCTTTTTATTGAATTTATTGGGGTGAGACACTGGTTAACAAAATTATATAAGTTTCAGGTGCACAGTTCTATAACATACACATCATCTGTACACGGTATGGTGTGTTCACCAGCCCCAGTCGAGTAATCACAGAAGTAAGATCATATTACTCCTTTGCTGGAAAGACCCTGTGAGTCTAGAGGTTTACTGTTATACTTTAGGGAACTTTGAGATTAGCACTCCCTTCATTTGTCTGACCTCATTTTGGACCACTCTCTACCTACCTCCTTCCTTTTCAGCCTCAGTGATCACTTTGCATTCCTTGCTCATGCTCAGCATGTTCCTGCCTCAGGACCTATGCACTTGCAATTCTCACTTTTTTTTAATCCTCACCCAAGGTATACACTGAGTGGCCAGGTTATTATGATCTCTGAATGCATAATCTGGCCACTCATGTATATCCTATTTAATAAAAGGCTAATATGCAAATTGTCCCCTCAACCAGGAGTTCATTCCATCAGTAGGCAGGCTGGCCAACTGCCCATGTCCCCTCCCTCTAGCCAGGCTGGCCAGACCCCACCTATGCATGATTTCATGCATCGGGCCTCTAATACACACACACACACACACACACACACACACACACACACACACACACACAGTAAGTGACCAGATTATTATGTGTTCAGAGATCATAGTAATCTGGCCACTCAGAGTATTTTCCCCATTGATTTTTAGAAAAAGTGGAAGAGAGTGGGAAAGACAGAGAGAAATATTGATGTGAGAGAAACACATCAATTGGTTGCCTCCTGCACAAGTCCTGACTAGGGCCTGGGCCAGCGAGGAGCCTGCAATGGAGGTATGTGCCTTTGACCAGAATTGAACCTGGGACCCTTTGGTCTGCAGGCCGACGCTCTAGCCACTGAGATAAACTGGTTAGGATGCAGTTCTCACTTTTTAAACTCACTCCTCCCAATGACTTTATGGCTGTAGGTATTTACTTAAATGTTACCTTATCAATTCTTTCTTCATTACCTTATGTACAATAGCAATCACTTTCTTGCCATGGTCCTTCCCATTTCTCTTGCAATAGACCATTCTCCTGCAAGAAGAGAGAGAAAGGGAGAAAAAGAGAAAGAGAGAGTAATTATAAGGAATTGGCTAATGTGATTGTAGGCCTAGCATGTCCAAAATCTATAGGCTAGGCCAGCAGGCCGGAGACCCAGGGCAGAGTTGTTGCAGTCATAAATCCAAAGGGACTCCAGAGGCAGAATTTCCTCTTCTTCAGGGAATCTCGATCTTTTATTTTAAAAGCTTTCAACTGGTTGTATGAGGCCCAGTCACATGATGGTGGTTAATCTGCTTTACTCAAAGTCTACTGATTTAAATGTTAATCACATCTTAAAAACACCTTCACAGAAACATCTAGACAGGGTTCAACTAAAAATTGAGATCCATTACCTCGCCAAGTGGACCCATAAAATTAACAATCATACCTCTTACTGTGCTTTATGTTTCTTCATAGCACTTATCATTATCTAATTTTATGTCATTGTTATTTGTTTATTGTCTGCTAATAACATGTAAGCTCCATGAGGATAGGGGCTTTCTCTATTTTTTTACTGCTCTGTATCTAGAGTGGAGAACAGTACCTGGTACTTACTAGGTCCTCTATAAATATTTGTTACATGAACAAATACTTCACTAAAACTACTTGGTCATAGTTATCAATGACTACCATGTGATACAATAGAGAAAAAATATCTGGTTGAGGCCAATACAATTTCCTAATTCACAGGGATGAAGATTATATAAAGGCTATATCTTATATAATTTAGATTATTTACATTTCTCTTAAATAATGCACATTTTACTTTCATGCCAGTTATAGATTCAGTGAAAGCACCCTCCTGTTAGATTGACAGAGGGGGAAGGGAGGGCTCTCTTAAACTGATAAAGAATCCCAAATTCTACAGACTCTATTACAGATAATAAAGAAAGCTGGTGCTTAGAAAAAATAAACAAAATCTCTTACCAAAAAAAGGCTTATTTTCCCTATATGTACTATGTATCATATTACTGTTAAACATATCTTTTGTAAAATTTGTTGCATAAAGAAATCATAAAAAAGTTAAGTTTTTCTATTTTCAGAGAAAGAAAATAAATTAATTTAAATATCAGTTTCTTTTGCATGAATAAGATTTTAGTTTTCATTTTAATCCAAGAAAGCATAAAATAGCCAAACAGTTACACACTGAGTAAACTCAACTTTCTCTTTAGGTCCTTTTTTTTTTTTTTCTTAAGCACAATAGTAGAGGGTGGGAATTTTGCTTGATTATTTTCAAGTTACAAAGTCTTTTCTTTATATGAAATATTCCATTGAATATGGCACATAATATCAGAGCCCTTCAAGCTCTGTACCTTCAGCAATTTCTAGAATTCTATTATTAAAAACTATGTGTGACATCAGTACATTTGATTACATTTTATATGTATTGTACACTAACTCTCATTTTGAGTCTTTGTAATTTAAACTGGAGATTTGTTAGATAATTGATTTTGTGGTTTCATTTTCAGATGGTATCAATATATGGACCAAATAATGAAATAACAAGTTCAGCGAATAAAGAAACTACTAATAATGTATTATTCACCACTCAGTAATTAGACATACTTTTTAAAATAATATGTTGGCACAAAATAAACAACTAAACCCTAAAAGACTGTTTAGATTAAGCTGGGTTTCAAGCTAGATGCACTCTACTAATTCATTCTCTTTGGAAGAGTGTCTGTGGTTCTGATTTTTCTGATAACAGGAAAATGAAATTACACTTAAGGTTGAGTTTGAGAAGAGAAGTGTAGTTTTCTTATTTTGCAAATATGCAACAGAGACTCAAACAAGTTAAATCCAAACCTATTTGCTGACAAAACTGAAAAAACCCAGAGTCCCAGTTACTCAAATTATGTTGCCTTTCCTCTCTCTTAATTTTGATTTCCTGCATGTGACTTCACTCTTAGAAATGCTTTTTCATTATAATGACATGTCTACTAGCAACTACCCGTATTTTCCGGGTATAAGACGACTTTTTAACCCAGGAAAACCTTCTCAAAAGTCGGGGTCGTCTTTTTTTCTTTTTCTTTTTTTTTGGTGTAGTGTTCCTTGTATGAATATGTCACAACTTATTATCATGTCTTATAGGGCAGGTATATCCCAAACTCTATATTTTAACTGGAAAAGTTGGGGGTTGTCTTATACACCTAGTTGTCTTATATACCAGAAAATACGGTAACTCCATGCTGACATTCCCTAGGACTCCCTGCAACAGAATGAGCTCTTCCAGGTTGCCATGGAGCAATGGTTCTCAACCTTTCTAATGCCTTGACCCTTTAATACAGTTTCTCATGTTGTGATGACCCCCAACCATAAAATTATTTCCGTTGTTACTTCATAACTGTAATTTTGCTACCGTTAATGAATCGTAATGTAAATGCCTGTGTTTTCTCATGATCGTGACCCATAGATTAAGAACTGCTAGCGGGGTCTTCTAAGACCATCAGAAAACACAGATATTTACATTACGATTCATTAACAGTAGCAAAATTACACTTATGTAATTTTCTATTGTACACTAACTGCCCTACCCTGCTGGCATGATTGCCCACAACTGCCCTCCCTTGCTGGCCCAAAGTTATTTTATGCTTTCTTGGACAAAAAAAATATGTATTGTACACTAACTCTCATTTCAAGTCTTTGTAATTTAATACAAAGAATTGTAACAGATTTCTTGCATGTGACTTCATGCAGGAAAAGCGTTTTAGGCATAGAACAACTTAGGCATAGAACAACTACTAACAAAATTAGTTGCTAGTAGACATGTCATTATAATGAAAAAGAATTTCTGAGAGTGAAGTCACATGCAGGAAATCTGTTAATGAATTGTAATGTAAATACCTGTGTTTTCTGAAGGTTGTGACGCACAGGTTAAGAACTGCTAGCAGGGTTGTCTAGGACCATTGGAAAACACAGATATTTACATTACGATTCATTAACAGTAGCAAATTACAGTTATGAAATAACAACAAAAATATTTTTATGGTTGGGGGTCATCACAAGATGAGGAACTGTATTAGAGGGTCATGGCATTAGAAAGGTTGAGAACCATTGCCATAGAGGATTGATGCCTCATTTCTCAAATGTCTCCATGGACTCATGCTAGGCAAAAACAGTACAAATAATGAAGACAATTTATCTTGTCTATCATTTTTGGTTTTGTTTTATCTCCAAAGTATGGGAAAAATAAAAGTAAGAAAGAGAACGGCTGTCTTTTACGTATTCTGGGCCTAAAATAGTTCTCATCTGAAGCTCTGATTCAGTATTTATGGTCCTGCAGAAGGCTAAAGTCAAATAATAAACCTATATAATAAAGAGGTAATATGTAAACTGACCATCACTCCAACACAAAAGATGGCCATCCCATGTGGTCAAAGATGGCTGCCCCCCTATGAATACAAGATGGCCACCACAAGATAACCCATAGGGGAGGGCAATTGTGGGTGATCAGGCCAGCAGGGGAGGGCAGTTGGGAGGGACCAGGCTTGCAGGAAAGGACAGCTGGGGGGACCAGCCCTGCAGGGAAGGGCAGTTGGTGTCAACCAGGCTGGCAGGGGTGGGCACTGAGGGGTGACCAGGCTGGCAAGAGAGGGAAGTTAGGGGTGACCAGGCTGGCAAGGGAGGGCAGTTAGGAGTGACTGGGCCAGCAGGGGATGGCATTTGGGGCTGACCAGGCCTGCAGAGGAGGGCAGTTAGGAGTGACCAGACCAGTAGGGGAGGGCAGTTAGGGACAATCAGGCTGGCATGGGAGCAGTTAGGTGTCAATCAGGCTGACAGCAGAATGGTTAGGGGCAATTAGGCAGGCAGGCAGGTGAGCAGTTGAGAGCCAGAAGTCCTGGATTGTGAGAGGGTAATTGGGATGTCCCTAAATGGGTAGTTGGACTTCCCTCAAGGGGTCCTAGGTTGGAGAGGGTGCAGGATGGGCTGAGGGACACACACACACACACACACACACACACACACACACACACATACCTGTCCCTGTGCACGAATTCCATGCATTGGGTCTCTAGTTTATTCATAAGAACCTCACAGGACTAATGACTTCACTACATTGCAAGCATTAAGGAATGTTGGATACATTTGTTTGATTTAAGGTTAATTCTAAACCTTTTATTTAATTTTTGCAGAGCAAAATAACATATTAAGCTATGTTTCTAGGCAGAATTAAGCACAAAGTTTATATATTTTATATTTTAGTAATATATATAATTTGGAATCTTTTTTAGGTAAATGTAATATATTCAATAAATTATTTTGTGACTATTTTCCCTCTTCTTTTGGATAATGAAAGGAATGAAGTGTGATATTTAGCTTTCTATACCTGTACTATTGAAAACATGAAAATTCATTTTTTGTTGTTGTTGTTTGAAGATTGGCCAGGGAAACAAAGGATTGCAATTAAATCTTCAATAATTGTGTCACTTATGTTAAATTTTTCTTTCAATTGCTGTCATTTAAAGTCTTTTGATTGTCATATTGATATGAAAATAATCAGAATTCTATTCATAACCTTTGTAAGGTTGTCACAAACTTTAAAAATTAGATAAGGTCAAGAATTTTCACACATACTTTGTGACATGATAACCACAAACAGATTAATTAACACATCCATCATCTAACATAATTACCATTTTTTTCTCGCATCATCCCTTTGCTTGGTATTAGCACTATCCTAGTCTAAGCCCTACTGTCTCATGCTTGGCTCTTTAGAGAAACTTTCCCAACTGGTCCTCCTAGCCTCCAATATTTACTCCTTCATTTCTTCTTATACTATTGTCAGATCGGTCTTCATTATGTCACTTTCTTCTTGCAAGCCTTCTTTTCTGCTAACCCTATTGAGTTCAAGCAGCTCAGCCTGGCACCAGTGCCTTCTACTATATATCCTTATCCTACCACTCTCACCTTACCACTGTGTCCTCTTCTTATACCCTCTATATCTGTCCCAATATCAAACTAGTACATCATCATTCATCTGGTTCATTAAGAGCCCTCCCTTCACTCAACTTCTACAAAACTTGTGTTCTCTGGAACTTGAATAGATTCTATGACAACTCATTTGATATTATGATATATTTTTATTAACTTTCAGATTGTGCTGTGTGGTATCTCCTTATCCTGTCTAGATATTAAGCTCCTTGAAAGAGAAGATGTAGAATTATAGTTCCCAAGGTTCCTGCTGTATAACTAGATTTTGAAATTTATGATGAATTAATAAAGTCAAATAATGTATTCAAATTTTTAATACTGTAGTATACATAAAAAGATTAAAAGGATGCACAGTAAAATGCTTATTATATTTCTCTCAAGAGGCAAAACTGATATATTCATTATTCAACAAATATTTGTGGCGTGCTTACTCTGTTCTAAGCACTGTTCTAATTTCTAGACATATGTAAGTGAACAAGTTGGACTAAGTCTCTACCTTCACACAGCTTATATTATGGTGAATGGAGACATAAAGAGAAAGGGGACGAAAGGAGAAAGAGTAAAGAAAGAAGTGTAAGATAAAGTGGCTATATCAAGGATAAAAAATGGTAAAAAGTGATAAAGAGTGGTTTCTTAAATGTTCTAGACTGTGTTGTCAGGAAAGTTATTTCTGAGCAGTTATCATTTGAAATGATTTATGATAAGCCATGCAAAATTTTTAAAAAAGAATTATAAAGAGGTTACATGAGTCCTGAGATTGACATATTACAGGAAATAAAAGAAATCCAGCATTTATAAAGCCAAATGAGGGCTGTGGAAGTAGGCAGCCACTAGCTATATTATTTTGAAATCAGGGTAATGAGTTTTAATTTTAATTTCAAATACAATAGTTACTTTAAAGTAAAGTGCATGATTGGTGTAATTAGACCATTGTTTTCTCTGACTTATCTTTATGGGATAGGCAATAGAAGGCAGGAGATTATTGCAGTGGGTTATGGAGAACAAGGTTATGGAGACTCAGATCATGATGGTTATACTAAAGAGAGAGACGGGTACATTCAGAAATGTTTTGGAGATTGACATGACAAAATTTGGTTAGGGATTAGATGTGTGTTTGGGAAAAGAGAGTAATCAAGGATAAATCCTAGGGATTAGTTTTGAGTGGGAAAGAGAAAATGGATTGTATCACTTTATGAGATGGAAATAATTAAAGCATAGTAAGTTGAGGATGGGGAGGGAAATCAGTGTTTCTGTTTAGACTCATTAAATTGTTGATGCCAATTAAACATCCAATTAGAGATGTAGAATGGCACTTGGTTTTCAGTCTGGAGTTCTGGGAAGATTGGGAGATCTCAGTGATAAGATAAATATTTTAGAGTTGTTGATATGTAGGTTCTATTTATATCCATGATTCTAAATGAGGCAAAATATCAGCACAAAAAGGAATGGGGTTTATTAAAAGATCTAGAAGGATAAGAACAACAAAAAGTTTTAAAAGAAGCACCCCCGGTAAATAGAATGACTAGGAGAGTGTGATGTCATGAAAGTTGAAAGACGAACATGTTTCTAAAACTTATATGCATATATGCATAATCCATGCCCACAGATAAGTGGCGAAAGCCTGAGGTAAGGCAGGAACCAGGCAGAGGGGTGTAATGGGGGAAAATGAGGATATCTGTAATATCCTCAACAATAAAGATAAATATTTTTTAAAGGAAGGATGCTTATTGATGATTTGATTTTTCTTGTGTACTTTCCTGTATTTCTCAAATATCCTTTGATCATTATAGTGAACATTCAGAGTCTTTCTATTGTACAGTAGCAGAATGGGATTGGTTCCAGAATGTGCCTGGAATTATGCCTTCTCTTCTCAATATATATGCTGTGGTATTTTGAATCATATAATCCATCATTGTGTAGGATTGTTCAGTAATCGCATAATGTTTAGCATTCCTGATCCTGTCGAATGTCAACTACACCCCCAGTCATTTTTGTAATAAAAAAAATCTTTATAAATATAATTTGCCACGGATGCACATGGCAAATGAGCTTGCCTGTGCACAGAGACCTGTATGTTATGTGCCATTGGGTTGGCTCCAACTCCTGGTGACTCTGTGCATCAGTGATGTCCATGATGTCCTATCCTCAGCAGCCCTGCTCAGCTCCTGTGGACACATGCCTGTGGCTTCTTTTATTGAGTCACTCCACCTCCTATTTAGTTTTCCTCTTTTCTTGCTGCCTTCTATTTTCCCAGAATCATTATCTTTTTCAAAGAACCTGACTTCTCATGATGTGCCTGAAGCCCTTGCAATCATCACTGAGAGCACAAAGATGCTTAAGACTCATTCCCTCAGGGAACCTGCAGGTATGGGGTAGAAACACAGAAGCCAATGATGACAATATAATGTAAGGAGTTCAATATTAGAGTTTTGTTTTACACCCATTACAGTAGTGGTGGAAAGAAGGTAGTGGTCAATTTTATCTGGATGTGTTAGGGAAATATTTACTAAGAGATGTTTATGTTGAGTCTAGGTTCATGAGTACCATACTAAGTGTTTGAAATGGGAAGTGTACAGAAGAGTTAATAAAACAAGACTGATACTGTTGTCCTTATAAAAACCTGCTTGCAAATTTGGTCCTTGCCTGGGTGCCTAAGGACTTAGACTGTTCTCACCATCCCCCTGATAAGAAGGTTCACTATACCTAAACTGTATACAAACAATACAGCTTTTGCTGAACACTTGTGTCCTTCTAGCAGTCTGGAATTCTGTTATGGGTTAGAGTGTTCAGCAGAGGATGCCTATGAGATTACCACCCCTCCCACCATTAAAAATCCCCGGCATTGAGTTTCTAATGAGCTTCCCCAATAGATAAAAACTTCACAGGTCTTGTCATAACTTGTTGCTAGCAAAATTAAGTGTATCCTGTGTGATTCCACTGGGAGTGGGTTTTTGGAAGCTTCCACCTGGTTTACTTTAAACTTTGCCTCATGCACCTTTTCTCTTTGTTGATAGTATTTACTTGTATGCTTTAGCTGTAATAAATCACATCTGTGAGTATGACTATATGCTGAGTTCTGTGAATCCTCCTACCAAATCAACCTAAGTGTGTGTGGTGTTGTGGGCACCCAATACAAGGAAGTTATTGTCAGAGGGAACGTAAGTGATCAGAGACAAATAGATGATAAAAGAAACAGTGGCCCAACTGGCATGGCTCAGTGATTGAACCAGGAGGTTGAAGATGGATTCCCTGAAGGGGCATATGCTTAGGTTGTGGGCTTGATCCCCAGTGCAAGGAGTGCAGGAGGCAGCTGATCAATGACTCTCTTTCATCATGATGCTTCTATCTCTCTTCTCCCTTCCTCTCTGAAATCAATAAAAAAAATGTTTTTTAAAACAAGCAAAAATAAAAAAACAAAAGAAATAGTGTATGTTTTGAGAATTGCACCTAATTTTGAATGATTCTCTGAAAATGGGGAAGACCATTGTATAAAAGCCAAAAATGACCTTAAGCTTAAGGTATTTGATTATTACAGAAATAACTAGGTATTTGATTATTTCCCTTTTTAAAGGCTTTAATTAGTCCAATTCTTATTTGACCATCCTTTTTTTACAAGTGTAATGTTTCTTACTGGGAATGAGAACAGAGAGGTAATAATAGTCCAACTGAAGTCATGGGCTCAGCTCAAAAATCATTACTTCTATAAATATTTTTCTGATTTACACCAGTGAAATGTAAAATCTCTCTGTAGTCTTATTTTTCAAAATATTTATTATAAAATAAACCTCCCAAGAGAGTTACTGTGTTTTATTCATTTTTATTTATCCTCAATTCAGTGCCTAGCATAGTGTTTTGTCAACAAAAGACATTTAATAAACATTATATTTATGATCCTTTATAAAATTATTAGCTTCTTACAGTATGGTGTCATATTTTATTCATCATTGTATCTCTGGGATCTAGTATAGTATCTGATTTACATTATCCATTTTTTTATTGCCAGAATGTTTATTGAGCATCTATAATGTGGTACACAAAGTTTTAGGTGCTTGTAAGTAGATAGCAAAAAAGATAACATAACTAGCCAACAAGATAACTAGTAAGGCAACAGTCACATGGGAGCTGACTGTTTGTTGCATTCAGCTGTGTTTACTAGTATCTGCTCTTATGGAAATCAGCAAGAACTAGTTATTCCCACCTGTCTTTATCCTTTACTTTGCTTACCATATTGTTATCTGTTCCCTATAATTTCAATTCTGAAACTAGAAAAACTACTGCTCTTGCCATTCAAAGAGTTTTATTTGTTTGGTTGTTTGAGAAATGGTATAAATTCCTGATATGAAAAAATTCTAAACAAAGACAAAATTTCATTGACCAAGATGGACTATGACAATAAAAAATTATAATGTGAAACTTAGATTGTAGGTTTCAATGACAGCAGGGATTTTTTTTTTTTACCTCTTTATTCTTAGAACTTAGAATAATGCTTGGCATAGTAATTGCTCAATAAAAATTTGTTGAGTGAATTAGTAAGCTAATGATGCCTATGTCTGCACCAAATGAAAGTTTTATCAGTGGAATATTATTTACAATGATATTTAAAATATTATATTAGTCACAGGAGCCAAAACATACAACACAGAATGTAAAAGAAGCTGAAAAACTCATGATGATTCTATAATGGAAACAAATTCCTGAGGTGGGAGGCAGAGGATTTAGATTCTCCCTGCTTTGCATTAACTTACAACAATAATAATAACCTTTTGTCCTTTAAAACTTTTTGCAACTCAGTTTCCTCAACTGTAAATTTGAAGATATTGAACTCTTCCAATGTCAGTATTAAGTCAATGTGATTGTTAAAAGAACTAATGCTTAATTGGAGTGATGTAAAACCTAATGTGACTATTCTGTAGACTACTTCCATAGGTTACTGGCCATTTTCTTGTGTTCTAAATTTGTTAATGTCTTAGACTGGCATGAGGATGGTGTATGGGCAAGTAATAATACAAACAACAGTAGCAACTTACGGGAAAAACTGTTTTCACCAAGTGAAGCTTCATCAGGAAATAAAACAAAATAAGACAAAAATAAATAAATATACTAGAGAATGAGGAAGTATGGAGCACAATAGGATTATGCATTTTTTTATATTTTATTGATTTTTTACAGAGAGGAAGGGAGAGAGATAGAAAGTCAGAAACATCGATGAGAGAGAGACATCGATCAGCCGCCTCCTGCACGCCCCACTGTGGAGATGTGACCGCAAGCAAGGTACATGCCCCCGACCGGAATCGAACCTGGGACCTTTCAGTCCGCAAGCTGATGCTCTATCCACTGAGCCAAACCGGTCTCGGCGGATGATGCATTTTAAAAGAATCTCTGTCTTCTATGGTGTATTTGAATCTAGGTTGTGAAGAAGGTTGGATTGACATAGACTGACCTAAGAAGTTTGACTTATTTTCTTAAAAATCATTCATTGAATTTTACATTTTTAATAGATGTTTAACCTATTTTCTATATTTTAATAGTTATATATCTTAGTATATCTATTACTTATAACTAATACATAATAATTACTAATTGATTTGCAGAAATTGGTAAAACAATGTATTTGATGCAATAAAATGAATATCGGTAATATTTAGCTTCCTCTGAGCTGAGCCTCTTGAGAACCAAGACATATAAACACTGTAACACAAAGCTCCCATTTTTGAAGATTACCTTGGGACAGGCTGCCACTGCTGTTTATCCAAATATACAACTACCTGGGGCTTTCATCAGGCATGAGAATTCAGGGACAAAAACAAAGGTTTTCTGTGGAGTCTGAATTGGGTAGATGAGTAGCTTAAAGAGTAAGCAATTTTTCACATTGATTTTTTCTTTTTGCCCTCATTGAGTCAGCATCATCACTGTCTGGCTTTCTCCAGGATTCATGATGTGGAATCTTTATCTTAAGAAATATTTGTTTAAAACAAACAAACAGAAAGTATTTAAAGTTTATTTCTATTATGTGATGACTATGATGTAGCACCAGCATTTTTTTTTATATCTTCCCGTAGTTATTTATCTGAATATAAGTTTTTAAAGGCACTGGTTCTGTTAATACAAACATAATAGCAAAAAGATTTATGTTTAGATTTTCGGTAGAAACTTTTAAGAATAAAATGTTTTTTATTCATTATTCTTTGGGTAAGTGAAGAAAATGGGGACTTAATATAATTCTTCTACATCCTTCTTTAAAAGACTAAAAGAAAAGTTTATGACTGCAAAATTAATGACCTCTTAAAATCTTCAGGATACTTAGTTTTTTAAGAAAAATCTGTAATTAGTAATTCACACAAATGTAGTGAAAACTATTTTAAAATATAAACAAATTTTGAGTGCAATGTATTATTCATGAAGTTATTTATAGTAAATTTGCCAAGCCTTATATCTAAATTTAGCCACCTTTGTCTAAATGCTCAATTTTGATGACTTTAAATTCCATTATTACATACTTATTTCTTTAAACATCTCCCTGATTCTTGACCTCTGTCATTTTTTGAGGTAATTATGTTATTATGGGTTATCTACACTAATAGAAGGGAAAGATGCAAGTTGACTGTACCTTTGTGATGCCCACCAGCCAATCAGGAGTAAGTATGCAAATTATCCCAACAAAAATGGTGGATTAGTTTGCATATGTAGGTGCCAAGCAGCCAGGGTGAGGTGGGATGCTTGCATCATTGCCATGGCCTCTGGGCAGTGTAGGAAGGTGAAAAGGTAGCTCCAGGCCAGAATGAAGGCAGTGCCAACAACCAGGGGAAGGAAGGCCCATTCTTGAATGAATCTTTGTGCATCAGGCCTCTAGTATTTCATATTTTTACATTCAAATGCTTCAACTATAGTTCTCTTACTACAAAATGAATTTATCTAGTACCAATATTCTCTTTTCATTTATTCAGTTCCTCAGATGAATCATCCAGTCCCACGTCTTCAACTCTAACCTAAGAGCTAATCATCACCAAACTCAGTCAGTTATTAATTTTATCAAGATAAGTAGAGTGTCTCTGGCTTGTTAGGCACTGTGCTGAGTGCTGGGCATACAATGGTGAGGATCTCTCCTCTCCCAGACTTCCTTTCTTCCTGTCTCTTCATTCATTCTTCTATATAGCAGACATCTATTGGACTGCTACTTTGTGCCAGGGTAAGTACCGAGTATTAAAAAAAAAAAAAGCAGATTCTAGCCCCAAATTTATTAGATAAGTGCTATTATGATGAAGTTTTTAACACAGGAAACTGTAAAAGATGAATGCATGGGGTTCAATAAAATGTTTGCAGCAATACAATCCTATATAACAAAACTAAGTGTCTGGCCGACCAGTGGGCAGTTCAACCAATCAAAGTATAATATGTTAATGATACAGTGTTGCTCAATCATTCACTATGCATACACTGACCACTAGGGTACAGTCGACCAGTCAGATGTGCACTGACCACCAGGGGCAGATGCTTTGACCAGTAGATTAGCTTGCTGCTGGGGTCTGGCCTATGGGGACTAAGTAAGACAGGCTTGATATGCCCTGGAGCCCTTCCCCAGTTCCCCCACAGTTGGCCAACCTTATGCATCTTTCTCCTGGCCCCAATTATGCACTGGTTACATCCCTTGGCCTGGCCTGTGCCCTCTTGCACTCTGGGACCCCTAGGGGATGTCCAAGAGCTGGTTTCAGCCTGATCCCTCAGGCCAGGCTGAGGGGCCTCTAGTATATAGATAATATATTATAAAATTATATATCTGAAACCTATATAATTTTTTTAAATATATTTTTATTGATTTCAGAGAAGAAGGGAGACAGAGAGAGGAAGATGGAAACATCAGTGATGAGACAGAACCATTTATTGACTGCCTCCTGTACCCCCTCTCCCCACTGGGAATTGGCTTGCAACCTGGGCATGTGCCCTGATAGGGAATCCAACTATGTCCTTCTGGTTCACTGAATCATGCCAGCTGGGCTGAAACTTATATAATTTTATTAACCAACATAACCTCAATAAATTCATTAAAAAATAAAAACAACAGTGTAAAACAGAAAAAAAAAATCAAATACAGTGGTACCTCGAGATATGAGTGCCCTAACATACGAGATTTTTGAGATACGAGCAGTGGAGTGAGCGATTTTTGCTTTGAAATATGAGCAACATTTGAGATAGGAGTAATTGCGCAGATCGGCCGGCTGCACACGACCCACCAGTTTACCACGACTCGAGCATCTCATAGCTTCCCACGCCTCAAGGTTATGGAACGAATTAAACTCGTATCTCGAGTTACCACTGTATTGAAAAGAAAATGTTCTACAGTATTTAAGTTCTTACTTCAGATACCAAACAAAAACCAATTGTATTGTTTCCCTAAAAGGTGGTCCAGAAACAAGTATTATTGTTAAACCAAGAAGTAGACCCAGAGACTACCCTAAATGCAGTAGAGATGACTTAAAGACAAAGATTCAAGTACAAGTAAATTATTTAGTAAATTGATAGATGGAGAAGAAAGAAGATGGAAAAGGAAGCCAAGATATTGTACTGTAAAGTGCGAGATCAAGTTAGTTACTATGATGGGAAGCTGTAAGTCAATCCCTCTGCAAAACTTTGGAGAAAGTGTGGCACACAATCCAGAGTTATCCACTTCCTCTGCCCCTGGGTGAAGAAGCTAGTTTTTATTGACCAACTCCCTGTCCATTATTGTCTGCTCTGGGGAAGATAACTCTATCACTTCCAACTTTCCTTATGCATAACTGAAGGTGCTCTTGTGGCTGAACAAAGCCTTTAGACCATTAAATGTGCATATTTACAGTAAGCAGTCTTCACGGTATGTAAATTAATGTCACAGGCATATGCATGCGGTAGGGATACCATCTGTTAAACCAAGTAATTCAATAGAGAGAATTTAATACAGGACATTAACTACTAAGTTGTCAGAAGGGCTAAAAGGACAAACAGGAAAAGGTCAGGCAATATCAAGATTGGCAACTCTAGGAAGCCTCTATGGTCTGTAGCACAAGAGGAACAGAGGGAGGGAAAAGTGTATTTGGGCCCAGGAGCCAGGGCTGTGAAGCAAACGTTTGAAGCAGAAGTTTGAAGCACTAGGGAGATGTAGTAACTGCTGATAATTGAGGAACATTAAGATAAAGTTAAAACTTGGCTTTCTCCATCTTCCTATTCTCCAAAGTCTAGCCAGTACTTCCCATTGGCCATATCTAGTCGAAGGATCTTGGTAAGTGTGGTTTGAGAGGTCAGGCCCTTGTAGCCCTTGTAATACACAGCAGAGAAAAGAAGGGCAGGGGATAGACTTCAGACCAAATAAATAAATAACCAGCACAGGTGTCTTTAGGATATGTTGCCTAAGCGGAGTTTTCATTCTTTTCCCCAATCCATGTCATAGTGTACTCTTGGCCACCAAATCATCTCTCCTGTACTCAGGGCAGTCTTTTGCTTAATCTTAAAGTAATAGTATGCTCAGGTTCTTTTCCTGACCTAGTCTTTCTTTCCACATTTTGATTGTCTTCCAAAGTCCAGGTTATGGCCGTACCTACTTATGCCAAAGCTGGTACTGATATTCCTGCTATCCCTTTCTCCGAAAGTCTTCATCTTGGGTGCCGGGTGTGTGTGTGTGTGTGTGTGTGTGTGTGTGTGTGTGTGTGTGTGAATGTATATGCGTGCACACATGTGTATGAAATACTATTCCATGTCACTGTGAGCGTAAATTCCTATTGAGCATTTTACTTATTTGTTCCTCACCCCCCAGAAGATTAGGAACTTGTAGAGTTAGGATTGCATTATAGTGTTTGATAGAGAAGCCAAAACAGCACTCACATATTTTTCAGTATCATTTAACATGGATCATCTAAGTTAATATGATGGCTTCTGGTCCTCAGGGATCTGTAACCCTAATCTTACACACGTGGCTTCTACTTCATGATCTGAGTTAGCTGCTGTGCATCTAATTATTGTGCCCACATCCTAGCAAGAAGAATGGAGGTTAAGGGGAAGGGAAGGTCAAGCCTACTTCTGTTAGGAAAGTTTAAGATTATTACATCATATTCATTTATAACCACATGATTACATGGTCACACTTGGATGACAGAAAGTCTAGAATATTGCTTCTTTCAAGTAGTCATATGTGTTATATTGGGTCCTTTAAGAAGCAAACATGAAGATATAATTAGAAATATAAAAGCTTTACTGGAGGAAATATCTATGAAGAATAGAAGAGAGAGAGTAGGAGGAGGCAGGAACATTTCTAGATTATGATTGATATGGGTTTGACATCTGTGAAAGGGAAAGAATTGGGTACAAAGGAGTTCATACTGCAGTGTAGCTCTGACCATAATCAGATTACCATGGCTTCCTTGCTTTTATCACTATAGAATATTCATAGGACACTTCCTTATACTTCTTTTCTACCCCATTGCCCTCCAATGCAATATTGTATACATGGCTGCAGAATATAATGTGCTTGAGTTTTATGAGTGATTTGCACATTTTAAATGTCAGTTCATAGACTCTAGCTTTTTCTTGCTTATCTGAGTTAAACCATAATACATAACACAGTAAGACTTTTAGATGTAACAAGATTATGAGTTTTCATAATAGGCCCCAAATAGAAAAAAAAAATCTGAGAAAGTAAAGCAAATCAGGAGGCATCACACTTCTAAGTCTTAAGCTATACAATAAAACTATAATCATAAAAACAATGGAGCTGGCATAAAAACAGAAAAACAGACCAATGGAACAAAATCAGAAATAAACCCATGCATATATTTTCTTTTTTTTTCCTTATATTTTATTGATTTTTTTTACAGAGAGGAAGGGAGAGGATAGAGAGTTAGAAACATCGATGAGAGAGAGACATAGATCGGCTGCCTCTCGCACGTCCCCTACTGGGGATGTGCCTGCAACCAAGGTACATGCCCTTGACCGGAATCAAACCTGGGACTTTTCAGTCAGTAGACCGATGCTCTATCCACTGAGCCAAACTGGTTTCGGCCCATGCATATATTTTCAACTAATATTTGACAAAGGAACCAGTGGAGACAAAACAGTCTCTTCAATAAATGGTCCTGGGATAATTGAATATTCCCATGCAAAAGAATGAAGCTAGATCCATATCTTATACAACACACAAAAAAATTAATTCAAAATGGATTAAAGACTTAAATGTAAGACTTGAAACCATAAACACCTAGAAGAAAACACAGGAATAAAGCTTCTTAATATGGGACTTTTTTGTATATGACACTGAAAAGATAAGCAACAGCTCTAAACCGTTTGACTCAGTGGATAGAGTGTCAGCCTGTGGACTACAAGGTCTTGGGTTCAATTCCAGTCAAGGGCATGTACCTTGGTTGCAGGCTCAATCCCTGGCCCCATGTGGGAGGCAACCAACTGATGTGTGTCTCTCACACTGATGTTTCTCTCTGTGTGTCTCTCCCCAACCCTTCCTACTCTCTCTAAAAATCAATGGAAAAAAATATCCTCAGGTAAGAATTAACAAAAATAAATAAATAAAATATGAGCAACAGAATAAAAACTAAATAAGAGGATTACATAAAACTCAAAAGTTTCTGCACACAAAAAAAGAATGTATCAACAAAGTAAAAATACAACTTACAGAATGCAAAAAAGTAAACAATATATCTGATCAGTTAATTCCCAAAATATGTAAATAATTCATACAACTGAGTAGCAAAAAGGGGAAAAAAATGGACAAAGAATCTGAATAGACATTTCTCCAAAGAAGTTAGATGAAAGGCAACAGGTACATGAACAGATGTTCAACATCATAAGTCATTAGAGAAATGAAGATTAAAACCACAATGAGATATCACCTCATACATATTATAATGGTCATCATACAGAAGGCAAAAGATAACAAGAGCTAACAAATGGTGGTGTGGATTTTGGGAAAAGCAGACTCTCATGCACAGTTGGTGGGATTATAAATTGATACAGCCACTATGAAAAGAAGTATGGAGGTTTCTCAAAAAATTAAAAATAGACACATCATATGATCTAACAATTTCACTTCTAGGAATATATCCAAAGGAAACAAAAATACTACTTAAGATATATGCACCATCATGTTTATAGCAGCATTATTTACAATTGCCAAGACATGGAAACAACATAAGTATCTATTCATGGATGAATGAATAAATAAGTTGTGGTATAGGTATACAATGGAAGGTTATCCAGCCCTAAAAATGAGTAAACTCTTCCATTTGTGACAACATAAATGGAGCTTGAAGGCATTATGCTAAATGAAGTAAGTCAGACTAAGAAACCAAATAACATATGATTTCATTTATATGTAGAATCTCAAAAAAAAAAAAAGTTACCACCTGGCTGGCTTGGCTCAGAGTTTGAGTGTTGTCTTTTGAACCTAGAGGTCACAGTTAGATTCTTGGTCAGAGCACATGCCAGGGTTGCAGGCTCGATCCTCAGTATGGGGTATGCAGGAGGTAGCCAATCAATGATTCTCTCTTATCAGTGATGTTTCCACCTCTCTCTCCCTCTGCCTTCCTCTCTGAAATAAATTTAAAAAAAAATTAAGCCCCCAAACTCATAGAAAAAGAGATCAGACTTGTGGTGGTTTCCAGAGGTGGAGAATGATGGGAGGAGAAATTGAAGGCAGGTGGTCAAAAAGTACAAACTTCCATTTATAAGACACGTAAGCACTAGGGATGGCATGTGACACATGTTGACTATAGCTAACACTGATGTACGATAGGCTGAAAAGTTGCTAAGAGACTAAATCCTAAGAGTTCTCATCACAAGGAGAAAAAAAATTCCTTTTTTCTGTTGTTTTCTTTTTATTGTATCTATATAGTAAAATAGGTGTTAGCTAAATCTATAGTAGTAATCATTTCACAATACTTGTATATATAAATCAAATCATCATGCTGTTTTCCTTGCTCTTATACAGTGTTGTAAGTGGATTATTTCTCCAAAAAAAAAAAAAATGGAAAAAGGGTCATGAGTTCCAATTTTTCCTTGAAAACTAAGACATTTTCTGAGAGATGATATTTCATTAGTTGTTTAATGGGAAGTTGTTAAAAGTGATGATGAGAGGGATTGTCTTAAATAATGATAAAGTCAGCATAAAGTTAATAGGCTTGTGAGATTCAGAACTAAGGAAGTGAACATATAATTTTATGGATGAAATCTAGTTTAACTTCTCCTATTAGGAGAAAAATGAAGAAAAAGAGGCACAGATAGTAATTTACCTAGATTCACACAGTGCGTTGAGGCACTGTCAGGCCTAGGGCCCGGGCACCTGGACTTCCCAATGTAACCTGTGTTCTACTTCAACTTCCTACTTCTTCATAAGTGGCACCTCTTTCTATGTAGGGCTTCATCACCAAATTTTGCTAACTGACAAATTCATTTTGGAGGCCATATTCTATAAAAGACGCTGAACAGAAATAAAGTGATTTGGGGTTTGAAAAGACAGGCCAAAGAAGTTATTTTCCTGCAAAATGAGAGACTTTGTTTTATGCATTAAGCATAATAATTAGTGACTTATAATGATTTATGCTCTTGTTATCCTAACCAACAGAAACTAAAATATCAACCCACTTACTGCTTACCCTAGGAGATGATTTTGGAGAAATGCTGGGTTTTCATATTAATTGGAACACATTGCACATAATGGGTTTTTCTAAATGGTCTGATGCCTCACACTGTCAGGTTTTCACAGTCCAGGTCTTGAGGATCACTCTCTGAGCTATAAAGCCACAAACAGCTTCATCTTCCCAAAGTTGTCCATCTGAGATGTAAGAGGATTGCTGCATGAATCACAAGTAATAGGAATTTGGTACTCCTCCCATTATTGTTAAGCAGAAAATAAACTTCAAAGCTAAACACATGCCCCCAGGCTTACTTACATCCTCATTTTCTTACCTCTGAGAATTCAGGTGCATTTGCAACAAGTTTACAACCTCATAAGACATTAATATTGCCCTTCGGTTGCAATAATGTTCTGCCAAGTGCAGTGTTCTCAGAATGGCACCGTGTGTACTGCTATTAGTACATTAAATCTCTCCGGTCCGCCAGCCTCCCGGATCAAGGCTATTTCAGGGGAGCTGTCTGGAGAGGTTGCTGATTCTCAGTATTAATAACAAGGAGCCAACTGTGGGGGCTACAGTGCAATAATGAAACTGTGTCTTGTTTTGTAACAAACAAACAAAAAAAAACCCCACAACTTTCCTTTTCCTTTTGGACCCTCATATCCTTTAATCAGAGTAGAATCCTCAGCAAAGAGAAGGTAACTGGTCCAATTAAGTAACAATAAATGTATCATGCAAACTCCAGGAACACAGGATAAAAACCAATTGGATCAAGATTGTGCTAGTTTGTCCTGACTGTGCTAGTTTCTGCTCTTTTTCCCAATTATGTTTAGGAAAAAGTGCCCAGGTAATTGTAGCTCTTTTTGTCAAGAAGCAACAATTTAGCTGTAAGTAATAGAATATTCAGACAGGTGTGGCTTAGACAGAAAAAACATTCTCATACAGCCTAGAAATAGGTGGTTCCTGGGTTCACTTAGGAATTCAATAACAGGATCAAGGATTAAAGATCTTCGCCCCCGTCCCCAATCTTTTACCCAATAATTACTATGTTCATAGCCATTATGGTTGGCCAGTGATGATGTTGAACAGTTAGTAATTTAAACAAACAAAAATCCCCTACTCTGAGTGGATTAAATGCCAGTTTATAAACTTTATCTTATGATGAGAGGAAAGGCCATGTGAGGATTTGTCCAAACGGTGTCCATTTACAAGCCAGAAAGAGAGCACTCACCAGAACCTGACCATGTTGCTCTCAGACTTCCAGCTTCCAGAACCGTGAGAAAATAAATTTCTGTTTTTAAACCACTTAGTCTGTAGTGTTTGTTATGGCAGCCCAGGCTGACCTGTGGCATACATCATACTGGCAGCTATTAAAAAAGCAGATGCTATTATGTCTGTTGGCCACTTTAGCTCTCATCCATGGCTGGAGAGAGTATAAATTAGAGCAACCGCATTGGAAAATAGTTTGGCATTCCCTAGACAATTTGAACAGGCAAATATCCCACAATTAACTCCTAGAATCTACCCCAAGGAAATGTTTCCAAATGTGTACCAGGAAATAAGCCCATGAATGAATATATGGAACAGCATTGTCTACCATGGCCATTAACTAGAAGCCCGAACGTTTATCAATAGCAAAGTTGATAAATATGTTATGATACATTTATACAAAAGCAAGCTATAATACAATGAAAAAATGATAACTAATCAATTGATTGATCAACAGGGTTGATGTCAAAAGCATAATATGGAATGAAAGAAACAACTCACAAAATAATTTTTACAATATTATTTCATTTATATAAAATTCTAAACAAGGTAACAGGCATTTTTTACTTTAATAAGCATTATTGAAACACAATTGACATAACATCAACTGCATATATTTTTAAAGTATAAAGTCTGATAGGTTGTAACATTGCATACTTCTGTGAAACCATGACCACAAACAATACAGTAAACATATTCATCATCTTCAAAAGTTTCCTTCTGTCTCTGTAATTCCTTCTTTTCATCTCCTTCTGTGCCATATCCCCCCATTCACATATCATGATGGATCTACTTTTTATTGCTATATATTAGTTTTCCTTTTCTAGAGTTTTATGTAAATAAATTATACAATATGACTATATTTTGGTCTGGCTTCTGATATGCATAGTAAGTATTTTGAGCTTATGCATCAGTAGTCGATCAGTAATTGTATCAGTAGTTGATTCTTCTTTATTGTCAAATAGTATTCCATTGTATGGATATATCACAATGTATTTTACCCATTCACCTGTTGACTGACCTTTTGATTGTTTCCAGGTTTTGACTGTTGCATACAAAGCTGCTCTGAATATTCCTAAACCAATTTTGGTATGGGCATGTATTTCCTTTTCTCTTCAAGTGCAATGGCTTGATGTATGCTTAATTATTTAAGAAACTGCCAACTTGCTGTCCAAAAAGACTGCACCATTTTATATTCCCACCAGGAGCATTCTAATTTCTCCACATCCTCTTCATAATTTGATATGATTAAGCTATTGGAAATACATTTTAGGCCCTAGCTGGCTTGGCCTAGTGAATAGAGCGTTGAAGGGTCCCAGGTTCAATTCCAGTCAAGGGCACATGCCTCGTTGTGGGCTCAATCCCCAATGAGGGGCTTACAGGAGGCAGCTGATCAATGATTCCCATCATTAATGTTTCTATCTCTCTTACTCTCCATTCCTCTCTGAAATCAATAAAAACATATTTAAAAAAAAGAGAAAATATATTTTAGGCATTCTGATAGGTATCTAGTAGTATTTCATTGTGGTTTTAATTTTATTTTTCCTAATTTGCACAGTGATTTATGATATTAGGAATATTTTTTCATACCATTATTTTTATCCATATGTCTTCTTTGGTGAAGTACTTATTCCAATCTTTACCGAATTTTTAAATTGAGTATTTGTTCTACTTTGAATTTTAAGAGTTCTTTACATATTCTGAATACAAGTTCTTTATCAGATATGAGCTTTGCAAATATTTATTTCTAGTCTATGTGCTTATCTTCTTATTCTCTTGAAAGTATCTGTCAAGGAGCAGAAGTCTTAATTTTGATCTTAAGTTTATAAATTTATTTTTAATGAATTATGCTTTTGATATTTTGATATTGGCTTCACCCAAGTTTACTTAGACTTTCTCTTATATTTTATTCTGAAAGTTTTGTAATTTTTATTTTTTTAATTAAATCTTTATTATTCAGATTATTACATTTGTTTCTCTTTTTTCCCCTCCATAATTCCCCTCCACACCTCTCTCTACCCTTACCTCCCCCAACAGTTATGAGTCCATAGGAGTATGATTTTTGTCCAGTCTCTCCCTGTACCCACCTCACTCCTTTCCCCTCGAGAATTATCAGTCCACTACCTTTCTATGCTCCTGATTCTATTATATTCACCAGTTTATTCTGTTGATCAAATTTTTAATTCACTTAATTTTTAGATTCACTTGTTGATACATATGTATTTGTTGTTCATAATTTTTTATCTTTTACCTTTATCTTCTTCCTCTTCTAAAAGAGTACCTTTCAGCATTTCATATAATACTGGTTTGGAGTTGATGAACTCCTTTAGATTTTTCTTATCTGTGAAGCTCTTTATCTGCCCTTCAATTCTGAATAATAGCTTTGTTGGATAGAGTATTCTTGGTTGTAGGTTCTTGCTATTCATCACATTGATTATTTCTTGCCACTCACATCTGGCCTGCATAGTTTCTGTTGAGAAATCAGCTGACAGTCATATGGGTGCTCCCTTGTAGGTAATTAACTGTTTTTCTCTTGCTGCTTTTAATATTCTCTCTTTGTCTTTTGCTCTTGGTATTTTAATGATGACATGTCTTGGTGTAGTCCTCTTTGGATTCTTTTTATATGGGGTTCTGTGTGCTTCCTTGACTTGTAAGTCTATTTCTTTCACCAGATGTGGAAAGTTTTCAGTCATTATTTCTTTAAATAGATTTTCAGTATCTTGCTCTCTTCCTTCTTCTGGCACCCCCACAATTCTGATGTTGGTACCCTTGAAGCTGTCCCAGAGGCTCCTTACACTATCTTCACATTTTTGGATTCTTTTTTTCTTCTTGCTTTTCCAGTTGAGTGTTTTCTGATTCTTTATATTTCAAATCTTTGACTTGATTCTTGTGTTCCTCTAGTCTGTTGTTAGGTCTTTGTATAATATTTTTTATTTCAGTCAGTGTATGTTTAATTTCTAGTTGGTCCTTTTTCATCTCTAGTTGGTCCTTTTTCATCTCCTCTTGGATCTCGCTAAATTTATCCACTTTTTCTAGGATATTCTTGAAAAACCTTATAACCATGGTTTTGAACTCTATATCTAGTTATTTGTTTTCCTCCATTTCTTTTGTTTGTGATCTCTTCCTTTGTCTCTGCATTTTCACTGTGCCAGGAGAACTTCTGTGTTGGATTCAGCCTTCTGATACAAGACTTGTAAAACTGCAAAAGCCTCTCTGTTGAGCATGGGATGGGTGGAGCCTCAGGGCTTAAGGGACCGCCTTACCTTCCAGTCAGCCCCGGCCTCCACAGCCCCTGGTCTCAAGTGACTCTGGGTAATTGCTGGAGCAGTCCCTGTGCATGTGTGCAGTGCCTCTAGACTACTGCCTTTCTAGCTCCCCAGCATTCCAGGACCATATGAGTTTGGGTCCCAGGGTTTTGCCTGAAACTGGGGTTTAGTGGAGTTAGACGTGGTGCAGTTGGGAGGTTCTGTCTCCTGCCCACTTGTGAAAGCCAGCGGCACAATCAGCAGTTGATTTTCTGCGCGCAGTGCTATACATGCACCAGACTTCTACCCTTACACAACTCCCTAAATTTCCGTGCACTTCTCCCTTTTCACAGTCCAAACTCCCCTCGTATGAGTCTCACCTAGACCTGGGGTTCAGTGCCATAGGATAAGGGGTTTAATGTTGGGAGTCTCCATCTCCCTCCCACCAGAAAAAGCCAGCCAGTACTCTGGCACCTGCTCTCTCATGTGCGCGTCTCTGTACCTCAGCTTTTTGCAGCTCCTCTGGGTCTCCGTGAGCCCCTCTCTTTCATTGTAGTTGTAGAATTTCCACGCAGCCAGCTTTCCTGTGGTTCTGTATGCTGTCCGTTCTGTCTTTTAGTTGTAGTTTTGAAATTGTTGTGCGAGGCAACAGTGTAGGTGTTTATCTATGCCACCATCTTGGATTCCCAGTTTTGTAATTTTTAGTTTTACATTTAAGTCTATGATCTATTTTGAATTATTTTTATATGACATGAGATATGAATTCAAGTTCATGTTTCTGGACATCCAATTGTTCTATCACGCTTTGTTGGAATAACTTTTCTTTCTCTGCTAAATTATTTGTATCTTTGTAAAAAAAAGTTGTTCATTCCTATTTGTGTGGGTTTATTTGGGGATTCTCTATTATAAAACAATATATAAGAGGTTAAAGTATAAATAAAAGTAGGATAATGATTTACACAAATTTCAGGGTTATGATAACCTTAAGGTGAGTTGATAGAAGAGGTAAGTGTACGATAAAAGGAGGCTTTCAGGATACAAAATGTTCTATTTCCTACTTTTGGGTTTTTATTATTAATCTTTAAACTTCACATGTACATTATAGAAAATTTATTTTATAAACTCTACCCAAAAAAACTCTATTAGTATATTTTACAATAAAAAGTAACCTCCAAGTTGATTCCCCATAGGTTTCTTAAGTCAAAACTGGTTCATATGGGTCACCCAAATAGTTGCCAAGAGGGTGATGAGTTGTTCTGTGTTATAACATGACCAAAGCCAGTGTGAAAATTATTAAAATATTTTCTCATAGTCTAACCCATTCTTCTGTACTGAGCTCTGCTTTGTGATTCTGGGGTTGGGACTCTGCAAACATTTCTATTTGCTAACTTTCTCCCTGTGAGATTGACAGTAAAGGGCTCCAGAGGCAGAAAGGAAAGCAAGAGGAGACAAAAGAGATATGCAACTTCCTGTTACATATCTTGTTTCTGATAACATCTTCAGGCAATGGTTCTTTCCCCAGTCAATTGATTCCCATTTTCAGATTTTTCCCCCCCAGACTTGCTGCCTACATTGAGTTGCCAGCTCTGGGCAGTGCCCCCTTCTCCGAGGTCTGAGTACATCTATTATCGCAGCTTCTAAATTCTGAAAAACTTCACTTTCCTTTCACCTGAGGTGGAAGCTGCTTTCTGCATTTTTCTGTCACTGTTACCTCCCTGTTCCCTTCTTGCTTGTAGTCCTCCAATACACGTCCAATAAATCAATTCTCTGTATCAAATTCACACTCTTAAATAGCTGTAGGAGTTTCATTTTTGCAGATTTGACACTGCGTGGCATTCACATTACTTTTTTTCTTTCTGGAAGACATGATAGCTTCAAAGAGGAAGAGATATACAAAGGATACCATACAACCTTTATACATGTTAAAATAAATCAGATAGCAAATACTAGAGAAAATTCTGCTACACACTCCAACATTTATTAGCCAGCAGGAACAAAACTGTTATGATCAATTTTGTAATTCAGTGAAGGTCTGGTTCCTATTCTTTCAGGTTCCACAGAAGCAGATCCAACATATTTATTTCAGTGGCAGGGTTCAGTTAAGCTTCCAGTCAGATCAATCAAGTGAGAAGATCTTCCGTAAATATTTTAACATTAGAGGCCTGATGCACAAAATTCATGAAAAAGTAGGCTTTCCTTTCCCCGCTGTGGCACCAGCTTCCCTCTGGAACCCCGGATCTGGGCTTCTCTCGCAGCCCTGGCTTCATCTGGAAGGTAATTTGGTCTAATTAGCATATTATGTTTTTATTATTATAGATAGTTCTTAAACTTAAATTAAGCAGTTAATTCTAAGACTTAGTTCTAAGGACTGTAGGCTACTGGGCTCATTAGAATCTTATATCCTTTCCAGGCACTAAGGAAAAGGCCAATCTACATGACTTAAACAACACAACTTCACAAAGAAAAAACTACTTCCTAACAAGCCTTCTGGTGCTGATTAGAGATAACAGTAGTAGAAGCACTTATAGTTGGTACTCTGAAATGTGGGTGCCTGATTAGAATCTTTCAGATCCCAACTATTCATACTTTGATTAGAATATTTCAGATTATAACTAACTCTAGAGTGCACAATCATACATATATATGCACATGTACATACAGAGAACACATGTATTTCTTGATAATGAAGTATTATAGTCAGTATTAACACCAAGCGAGGTTCATATCCTGAAGCTGGAAGAAGAGACATATTCTTGAGCACATTGCCTCTCCTTTCCCAAACAGTAGTGGAGTTCCAGTATCAAGACCAACAATAACTGTCTCAAAGAGAAAAATATGTTAACTAGATTTAGAAGTATTTACATGTTAGGTTGGTAGAACTTAACTTCATTGAATTACATGAGAAAGATTAAAATTTTATTTGTAACTCTAGTGTTTATGCAAAGGTTTTGATATTTCCCCCAGGATCTTTCTGATTTCTTTTCTCTGAGTGAATTGTTGATAACATCTTTCAGTGTCAATAGTGATCAGATTGGACAATATAATCTATAATCCTAGTAAGTAGAGTAATAAAATGATCCATCTCTATTTCTCATTGTCACCATGCAGAATTAGTTGGGGGAACACATAAAATTTTCAGGCTTCTAAAAATGTTCTGTATTAATGTTGAAGGATGAATTATTATTTAAATCCTTTTTTTAGAACTGCATTAGGTTTTACTACCATTCCTTTCAAACACTCTACATGTATTTTTTTCTCTGCATTTTGAGAGAGTGTGCTATATAATTACAATGAAATATTAAAATTTGAAGAGAAATATTTGTCCTATTTCTTAGGACAAATGAAATATCAATGAGAGTTTTCAACCAGAAAATGTAAATTGACTAGGAGTGATTTAGTGCAACTCACTGCATCTGTATTAATTATGCAAAATAAGGAATCTTTACTTAGAAATTTGCTACATGTGTTAGTGAAAAAGCATTAGTAGCTAAAACCTCTGGCTTTTAATTGAGCTGATCAAAGTCATGTAAAGGAATACCAAAAAAAAAAAAAATTAAATAACCAGAGAATTACTTAGAAGTTCAAACAGTAGGAATGAAGATTTGTACAGCAGGCCCCTTGAAACTACAATAATTAGTCTTGAGTTAATAGCCGAGCAAAAATCAAAACATTGAGACTGAGACAAAGATTCGTGCATCTGATTTATGTGAAAGATATTACATTCATAAAAAGATCTCAAAAGGAATTTTTCTTCAATATTATCCAACAAGAGAGAATAGCAGTCCTTGTAATGTTATATTAGCTGATAGATCTAGAGCTCTTGAGTTAAAGGTGTTTATGAGAAAATTCTTTGTAGAAGCTAAAAACAATTTAGAATAACCCTTAGAGATGAAGTTTTATATTCCTGGAGTCTAAGAGAAGAACATGTCTGAAATCCAGACTTGTTAATAGGCCTGGGAATATTAAGTCTAATTTTCAGTCTCGACTTTCTGTTCTTCCCTGAATAGGATAGTCTAAGAGCAATGTGCAATCCCTCCTCTTTCACCATATTTATAAAAGTCACAGGCCATTATGCTTATCTCACAATCAAGTCAGGTGTGGGGATGGTAGACTTTTGTTTAATTTCCAGTACTGGGCCAGTAAAGGTCATTGATGGCAAAGGTTTTGATTTTCTTTGTTCTCTATAGAACTATTTATGGTAAAATAACTCCTATAATTGACATTTAACGTGATTTACTTTGTTTAGTCTTGAGAAGATAATGCTTAGAGAAGTGATTTAATTGTATTCTGAAGTCTATTCTATGACAATGGTTTCAGTTCTGTTAAAGGTTAGAGCAAAAGCTATAGATCAAAAGAACAGGTAAGATAAATGCAAGATAGATGTTAGAAACGTTTGGATTTTGATTTAGGGTTAGCCAGAATTTATTTGTCAGATGTTTGCTCTTCTGAAGATATTTAAAGGAAGAATACCAAGTAATTATTTTTCTACAAAGATTGGAATCAATCTTTGCTGGGCCAGAATAAGCAATAGTTAAATAGTAATGCTATCCTTTTGAAGTTGACAATGTCATGTATCTATCTATATTTATGAACCTAGGTAGCTCTCTATGTATCTATGTGTCTGTCACCTGGCATCTATCACTTATGCTACTTTATAGTTATAAGTCTAGATTCATAAAATGTACCTAGTAATCAATAAGAATTACTTTGAGGAATCTAACTTCTCAGATAATTAGTAAAGCTTTTACTAGCCTGAACATTTAAACTGCTCTCTGTACAAATGTATAAATGAATGCATCCATGTGTGTGTTTCAAAAGAATTCTATTAAGAAATTATATTTTGTGTAGCTAGGCAGCTATAAAAGTACAACAAAAACGTCCTCAATTAAGGTGGTGAGGAAACTTGGAGGGGCCAGGGAATAAAAGGAAATTGTTGCAAACTTGAATTACTAGCATATCTACACAGTGAATCCTTCAGTTTCTCGGGCTTTAATCTGGAAGATGATAACAGCTTGCTCTTCAACAAGTTTAAATCTTCACTGTTTTGGCAGAAACTAATGAAAAATAATTGGCCATTAAAAAACTTAGTTTACGTAGTGGCTGATACTGGTAGAGAGCCTCTCTAATCTAAGCATAAAAAGTGAGCAAATTTTATTTTAGTCTATTGAGTCCCTCATCAACTTTCAATTTATTGATGACGTTATCTTCGTTTCTAAGTACAAAAACATTGCCTTATGAAATTTGGTTTAGTTGTGTTGAAAGACTAGCAATATGCTAACGACTGTAGGTACATAATTGTTCAAAGGTATTTAACTATTGGAGTTTCCTTATCAGAACAAAAAGGATATTTTCTATTTTCTTTTAAATAGCTTTGACAGCATCTTGCTTCAGGATAGCCAATGAATGATGTTACTAAAAAGCAAATTCTAAAACTTACTACCCATTTCCTTATAAAGATGTTACAATGTCATAATAAAATTGTTTCTCTTGTATGATATTATCCTATACTCTTTTGAAAAATGTTCGCATCATCCTAAAAATTACTTCATACCTATCTATACAACATTCAGGAATTGAATGCATTTAGTAATAACTTTTCTATGCCTCTCAGTCCTTTAGCTTCTTCTAACATTGCTCCATTTTTTAAAGTTATTTGAAGATTTATTAAAAACTAGAGGCCCAGTGCACAAAATTTGCACATGGGTCGGGGGAGGGTGTCCCTCAGCCCAGCCTGCACCCTCTCCAATCTGGGACATCCCCCTCACAATCCAGGACTGCTGGCTCCCAACTGCTCACCTGTGTGCATTCCTGATTGCCCCTAACTGCTTCTGCCTGTCAGCCTGGTCACCCCTAACTACCCTCCCCTGCCAGCCTCATTGCCTAACTGCTTTTCCCTGCTGGTCTTCCCCCTCCCCCCCAAATACCATCCCCTGAATGCCTGGTCCCCCACAACTGCCCTTCCCTGCAGGCTTGGTCAGCCCTGAGTGTTCTGTCCTGCAGGCCTGGATCCCCCCTGCCCCCTCAACTGCCCTTTTCTGCAGGCTTGATCATCCCCAACTGCCCTCCCTTGAAGGCCTGGTCCCTCCCAACTGCCCTCCCCAGCAGGACCTCTTGTGACGGCCATCTTGTGTCCACATGGGGGCAGCCATCTTGTGTGTTGGAATGATGGTCAATTTGCATATTACTCTTTTATATATAGCTCAGACAATTATCAGTGTATTCTCCTATAAATATATTTTATATACACACAAATAGTTGTATGTATGCATTTATGTGTGTGTGTGTGTGTGTGTGTGTGTTATCTATGTGTATATTGTATATACATAGACACACACACATACATAAATGTGCCTAGGCTAATAGTATTTACATTTTGGGGCATTGAAAGTTATACACTAATTTTCAACTGTGTGGGAGGGAGGGAGGAAGTGCCCCAACCCTCATGTTGTTCAAGGGTCAACTGTATATTCATATCAAACATAGTTTAATGTTTTACAAATAAATAGGTAATGCTCTTTATTATACTTATCTACATAGTTATGAAAAAATAAGCAGCACAGAGAGAGACATTAAATGTCTGAAATTGTTAAAAAAATGACTTAATGTAATCAAGAAAGTTAGATCTTTGGACTCTCCTCTGAGCTGTAATATTAGATACATTTCAGCGGGGCTGAAAAAAGCCTCTAGTCATGGCCTGGTCTTGCCAGTACCCGCCCTTATCCAGGAGCCCACTCAGAGTCACCAAAACAGAACCAAAGACACTCCTGCTGCTGTTTTCACTTAGGATTTTCCCCGGGTTTTAAGAGCCCTATGTTAAGGACAAAGTCAAAGGCAAATATTGGGACAAGAGTGCTCCTAGTGTTCTTATCGCGTAGTAAATTATAAGGGTTTAGGAGCTCTGTGCCAGGAACCAGGAGGAAGGGACATATATAGTCTATTATTTCACATCTTGGATGGAAAAACCTAACCAACATGTAAGAGACAGATTAAAAAAATAAGTTTGTCTATGAAATTTTCTTGACATCTACCAGTCAAAACTAGGCATGTTTTCTTGCACATGAATCCAGAGGGGGCTCAAATAGAGTTCAAACATATCGATACAGTCTTGAGTATGACCTGGAAAAGTTGCTTAAGCATTTTAGACAGTGTATTAGTTTCCCAGGACTACCTTAACAACCTCCTGCAAACTGGCTAGTTTAGAACAGCAGAAATGTGTACTGTCATAGTTCTGGAGACTAGAAGTAGGAAATCAAGGTATCAGCGGGGCCATGCTCCCTCTGAGACTCTTGATAAAATGCCTCCTTGTCTCTTTCTAGCTTCTGGTGGTAGCCCACAGACCTGGTGATTTCTGGCTTGCAGCTCCATCATTTCTGTCTCTGCCCTGTCTGTAGTCACACGGTGTTCTTCCTACTTGTGTCTGTCTCTTCACAAAGCAGTCCCTCCCAGTGTTATTATATTGTCTCTTATGAGGACACGAGTCATTTTGGATCAAACCCTTACCCTATTATAGTATAATCTTAGACAATTATATCTGCAACACCCCTATTTCTAAATACCTCACATTTCAAGATACTAGAAGTTAGGACTTTAACATACTAGTATCTTTTTTTTGAGGGGGGTTATGAGTCAACTCATAATAGGCAGTAGGAAAAGGGCATATTTTGTTGGGGAGTCTGAGTAGAAACCTGGATGGTGAGAATAGTCTGTTGTCAGACTCAGGTATTGAACAGGAGTGGGGAAGAGAAGCTCATGCACTTGTGCTCTTTCTTCTTCAGATCCTTGCTTCTGATTGTTGAGCCCAATACATAGGATCTCCCAGTTGAGGTCACCCTAGGAGACTGTGGGGAAAAGTTGTTTTTCTGGAACCTGGAGATCTGAGTAGGGAGTAACTGTCAGAGAACAAGCTCTGGGGCAGTTCACTCCCACAAACTGGTATTGAGTGCCACAGGGAAAGCAGGATCTAAACACAGGCTAGAGAGGACCTATAGTCTCAGAAGTCAATCCAGAATTCAATCCAGGGGCTGAATCATAAATTGACTCTTGTGTAATCACAAATAAAGGAATAAAAAAATTAAGACACACCGCCTCCTTAAAAATCAGGACTGGCTTACAACACTGAGGAGCAGTGGAACACAGGGAATTGCAATACTGTTCTGACTAGGAAACAGGTGTGCCAAACAGAAGAGTAGAGGAAATGAATGACCACTACTGAACATTCTATTTTTTTACTTATTACTTTTTTCATCTTTTAGTTAAGAAACTATTTTTTCCCCACTTGATTTTACCTTTTTAATTCTTGCATTTTATTTTCAATCAATATTATAACTACTACTATTTTACCATTTTGTTTAAAAAAAGTGTCATTTTATTTTCTCTTTATTTTACTTGGGGATTAGTGTTCTACATTCTATTTTCATCTTTCCTTTAGCATAATTTTACTCTATCTCAACTCTATCTTGATGCTGTCACTCTCTTTCTAACTTTTCCCTTTTTGTTGCGCTGTTTTCCTTACACATTTCCTACTTTAGATCTTCCCTATTCTTTCTTTTTTACCCCCTGTTAAAATTTTACCCTAGTTATATATCTAATTTTCAATCCCTTGCTCCAAGTCCATACACACCTCTCTCTTCTCTGTCTTTACTATCCAAAAATTGTTTTTCTCTGTTTTTTTGTTGTTGTTTGCTTGAATGTTGATTATATCGATTTTTTATGCTTTTTTTGGAGATTGTTTTGCTTATTATCTTTTTGTTTGTTTGTTTGTTTTTTTGTTAGCTTTGTTTTTATTTGTGTATTGCTTCTGTTTTCCCTCACCTCACTTGATATTAGTTGTTGTTTGTAATTTGTATGCATCTCCAGGTACTTGTTCCTGTCAACTACAATAAAAATAATCCAAAGAAATCAAACACATGGAAATTAAACAGCAAGCTATTAAACAATGACTGGGTAACCAGAGAGATCAAGGAAGAAAGAAAAAAACATCATGGCAACAAATGACAATGACAACACAACAATACAAAATCTATGGAACACAGTGAAAGCAGTCTTGAGAGGGAAGTTCATAGATCTACCAGTCAACTGCAAAAAAAGAAGAAACAATGGGAATAAATTACCTTACACTACAACTCTAAGAATTAGAAAGAGAGCAACAAGAAAAGCCAGTGTAAAGAGAAGGAGGAAATAAATGACATAGAGACCAAAGAAACAATACAAAATGTCAACAAAACCAAGAGCTGGTTCTTTGAAAGGAAAAACAATATTGATGAACCTTTAGCCAGGCTCACCAAGAAGCAAAGAGAGAGGACCCAAATAAACAAAATCAAAAATGAAAGAGGTGAAATAACAACAGACCCCACTGAAATACAAAGGATGTTAAAAAACAGTATGAGCAACTCTATTCGAACAAACTGGACAACCTGAAGGAAATGGACATATTCCTACAAAAAATAACCTTCCAAAACTCAATCAGGAACAATTTAAACATCTCAATAAGGCAATAACTATGGAAGAAATTGAAGCAGTCATCTAAAAGCTTCCAGCAAATAAAAGCTCGGGGCCATATGGCTTCACAGGGGAGTTTTACCAAACATTCAAGGAAGAATTAAAGCCTATCCTCCTCAGACTATTCCAAAAAATTCAAGAAGAAGGGACACTTCCAAGCTCCTTCTATAAAGCCAGCATCACCCTAATACCAAAACCAGATAAAGACAACACAATGAAAGAGAATTACAGGCCAATATACCTCATAAACATAGATGCCAAAATCCTCAACAAAATTCTAACAAATCAGATCCAACAATACATCAGAAAGATCATACACCATGACCAAGTAGGATTTATCCCAGGAATGTAAGGATGGTACAATATCTGCAAATCAATAAATGTGATACATCACATAAACAAATTGAGAGATAAAAATCACATAATCATATCAATTGATCAGAAAAAGTATTTGACAAAATCCAACACTCTTTCTTGAGAAAAACTCTCAACAAGGTGAGTATAGAAGGATCATACCTCAACATAATAAAAGCCATATATGCTAAACCCACAGCCAACATCATACTCAAATGGGCAAAAACTAAAACCATTTCTCCTAAGAACAGAAACAAGACAATGCTGCGCACTCTCACCTCTCCTGTTCAGCATAATACTGGAAGTATTATCCATTGCAATTAGACAGGAAGAAGAAATAAAAGGCATCTAAATTGGAAAAGAAGAAGTAAAACTGTCCTTATTTGCAGAAGACATGATATTGTATATAAAAAACCTGAAAGACTCCATCAAAAAACTGATGGACTTAATAAATGAATTCGGCAATATAGCTCAATACAAAATTAATGCCAAGAAATCTATGGCATTTCTATACATCAATAGTGAACTTACAGAAAGAGAGACTAAAAAAGCAATCCTATTTACCATCACACCAAAAAAATTAAGATACCTAGGAATAAACTTAACTAAGGAGGTAAAAGAATTCTATGTAAAAAATTACAGGACACTGAAAAAAGAGATAGAGGAAGACATAAACAGATGAAAGAACATACCATGTTCATGGATTGGGAGAATCAACATCATTAAAATGTCCATACTACCCAAAGCAATCTATAGATTCAATGCTCTCCCCATTAAAATATCAATGGCATATTTCACAGAGCTAGAAAGAACTCTCCAAAAATTCATCTGGAATAAAAAAAGACCGCAAACAGCCACATCAATCCTGAGAAAGAAGAATAAAATAGGTGGGATCTTGAGAGATCCAAATCAAAATGACAATGCAATACCATCTCACACCTGTCAGAATGGTAATCATCAACAAATCAATAAATGGCAAATGTTGGAGAGGATGCAGAAAAAAGGAACCTTGGTGCACTTCTGGTGGGAATGCAGATTGGTGCAGTCACTGTGGAGAACAGTGTAGAGTTTTCTCAAAAAACTAAAAATGGAACTCCCGTTTGACCCAGTAATTCCACTCTTAGGAATATGTCCTAAGAAACTAGAAACACCAATCAGAAAGGATATATGCACCCCTATGTTCATAGCAGCACAATTTACTATAGCTAAGATTTGGAAACAGCCTAGGTGCCCATTAGCAGATGAGTGGATCAGAAAACAATGGTACATCTACACAATGGAATACTATGCTGCCATAAAAAAGAAGGAATTCTTACCATTTGCAGCAACGTGGATGGAACTGGAGAGCATTATGCTAAGTGAAATAAACCAGGTAATGAAAGAAAAATACCACATGACCTCACTCATTTATGGATAATAAAGAACATTATAAACTGATGAACAAAAAAATAGATACAGAGGCAGTAAAGCATCAGACAGAGTGTCAAAGTACAGCAGGAAGTTTAGGGAGAGGGGGTAGACAAGAGATCAACTGCAGGACTTGTATACATGCATATAACCATAATCAATGGACACAAGACACTGGAGGTGATGGCATGTATGTGATTAGGGTAGGAGGGGCAATGGGAAGATATGTACACATGTAATACATTAATAAAAAAATGGAAAAAAAGTTAAAAAAAATAATGCACTGCAAGGTCAAAAGTTCTCCTCTGACAGACAGAAAATAACACAAGTGGTAATACAGTTCTTTGTAGAGAAGTTAAAGAGTTCTGAAATGTTAGTTGCATGGATAAATATATGAAACTATAAAATTATTGTTCTGGTGCCTTTAAAAATAACTGAATGTTTAAACTAAAAATAATAATGTGTGGTGTTTTATGCTATAGAAAACATTCATTCAGCATCCTTTGCTTTTCAGTGGGCAGCCCCCACAAACTAGAGAACTTATGGGTAGTGGAAAGTACATAACTCTTCACCAAAGAGTTGTCCATGAGAGAAGCCTCAGTGGTGAGTGCTGGTGGCAGATTGTTTTTATACTAAGTTGGGCTAAGAGCTTGCCAAAGTTTGTCCCTTTACAGAGAGAATTGCAGACCCTATCAAAGGTTTCAGATTCTTCTCTTTCAACCTTGAAACATACCCTTTGAGCATTTTCAAACTTTGCTTGAGTAGCTTTGGACTGTTCTTCCATTAGAGTTCTTGTGGAAAGATGTTTGGCAAGAACATGTGCCACAGGAGATAATTAACTCAATGGCAAGACTTACAAACTTTTATTCAAATACATATAAATTTGATAGAGGTATACAATCTCATAAAAGAACAGCTGGGGAATTAGGAAAATTGAATTTGAAGTTTACTTGAATCCTGACAATAGATATCAACCTGATACCAGGTTTTCCATCCAAATGTTTATTTTGTGAAATCAATAGCTATTAAAAATATTTTTAAAATAGGGGAGGGAGGAGGACAAGGAGGAGGAAAAGGAACTCAAATTACAATCATGACACAGTGAGAGTTCTAAGGTTTTACAAACAATCCTGATTGTATTACTTTAGTCACATATTCAGTTCATGATGTTGGCTTTGAGTTAGAATCTTTTTACTATGAGGAATCAAACTATTTCTATTTCTTATCCTATTTCTTGATTCTATTTGGAATCATAAGTAAAACTCAGTAGGAGTCTTATACCAAGAAAATCAGTCAGCTTTAGCAACATTCAATATTTATTTCTGAGATGAATTCTGGAGTTTATCAGTTCCTTGTCTCAAGATCATACAAGCAGTACTGTATTGTGGGAATATAATTTGCAGTGGAAGTGAGGCACTGATGAGTCTGGGCTGATAAGCAAAAGTCAGAACATTAGGGCATTGGAACACTCAATTCTGTGGGCCCACCATTTGCTCTGGCATTGGCACAATGTACCAGTTGGGTGGGAAGTGAAAGAATAAGCATATTGCATCTTTCCGGAGCCTCACTTTTACTCAAAATCTGGTAGGGTGAAGTGTTAAGGATAAAAAGAATAAAATTTAAACTTATAATAACAAGTATGATCATTAAATGGTGTGTGACATTTATGATAAAATATGAGGGCTTAAGTACAGTGGCACCTGGAGGCATATTGTGAAGATCTACTGTGGTGCCTGTTTACTCTTCTTTGCTTTTTGTAATATTTTTGAGAGAGAAGATTTGGAAATATGTTGTAGGTCACAGGATCTGAATTGAAGAGAAAGGGTCTAAATTTCTTTCTTTACTATAAAATTAGGATAAGGCAACTACTATCCAACGTTGAAAGACATTGTCATATTTAGAGATTTTAGTTCTGAGGGAGGAGAAAGATGAACAAACCATGGAGGTACTGGGGTTTGAACCCGGGGCTTCAGGCATATGCCCTACCACTGAGCTACCCTTCCCTAGCTTGAGGAAGTTTAAGCAGCAATACCTGTAAGCTGGAAGCAGCTCCTGAAATGCAAAGAAGAAAAAAAGAATAAAGGCAGAAGTGATAAAATCAGAAGAAATATTCTTCAAGATGATAAATAATCCTTAGATTCAGGGGAAAACTCACCTTCTATGAGATTTCTCTGTAACATATAGTACTTAACTGCACAATTCACTTACCTAGGCTTCTGTCCTACCCCCCTGTTCCTGGTTATTTTTCAGAGTATATTAATTGCCTCTTGAATATTTTCTTCCTTATTCTTAGAACTTCTTTACCTCTTCCTCTCCAAGAGACAGTTTTCAATTTTAACTAATATTGCTTACCTAGACCTACCGAAACAAAACAAAAAACATTCTCTGTTTAAATCATTCCCAAAAGTAGTCCCAAATGCAGACTGGTCAAATCTTTGCTTCTGTGATGGTTTCCAAACTGCTCTTTATGTCTATTTTATGAATTGTTCCTATGTCTGTACAATTTCCATCCTCTTTCCAGACATAGTTACAAATGGCCAAATTTACAAAAGCAACCCTCTGAATGGAGTATCTATATATATAAAAGCCTAAGCAACTATTAGGACAAAATGACTGGAACAACCAGTCACTATGACCCACACTGACCACCAGGGGCAGACGCTCAACATAGGAGTTGCCCCCTGGTGGTCAGTATGCTCCCATAGTGGGAGCCCAGCTCAGCCAAAAGCTGGGCTCAAGCTCCTAGTGGCAGAAGCTTCTCTTGCCTCCACAGCAGTGCTAAGGAACAGTGAGAGAGCAGCGAAATGGAGAGCAGCAAAAGTGGAGAGCAATGAGAGCACTGAGCACTGACCTGGGCAACACCCAGCCTGGCTTGGGCTTCTCCCCAGCCACCTGCTGCTTTGAGCACTGCTACACAGCCCCCCAGGGGTCCTAGATTGTGAGAGGGTGCAGATCAGGCTGAGGCCCTATCCCCTCCCCCTGCACAAATCCCTGCACTAGACCTCTAGTATTATTATAATTTTCAGAGCAAATGAAAGTCAAAGACTTAAGGTGATGATTTTACACTAAAAGATTTCTAAAGTCCTTCTGTGACTTTATCATTCAATCACCTTCCAAGACAGGATATAAAATTAAAAGTTTTTAGTTTGGCTCAGGATACATATCATGGCTTCTGGACTCATCTACTTCTCTGACCACTCAGGCCATGATCTTGCATAGCTGGCTTCATGCTTTTGCATCCAGTTTGGGAAAGTGTTTTTGTTTATTTTTATTTTTTGTATTTCATTTTAGTTTGTCATGCTATATCTTCACATGCACTAATCCTCAGCAATGTTGAATTTGCTATTAATCACACCATGTTATTTTTATTATCACCCATTATAGATTTTGTCTCTACAAGTTTGGAGATAATACACCACATGTAGGTCACTATCTTTTTAATCAGATTTGGAAAATTTTCAGCCAGTTTTTCCACCAATATTTATTTTTGTCCCATTATCTTCCTCTCTTCTCTCTCCTTCTGGGATTCTAATTATGTATTTGGTAAGCTGCTTGAATTGGTCCCACAGTTTTTGAGGCTCTGTTAATATTTTCCCATTTTTACTCAGTTATTCAGAGTGATTGATTGCTTTTAAACTGCTTTCAAGGCAACAGATATTTTTTCCTGTGTCCAATATATGGTTAGTTCTACTAACTCATACTTTTATTTTAAATATTACATTTTCATTTCCAGGCTTATCATTCATTCTTTTTTTTAAAATATATTTTATTGATTTTTCACAAAGAGAAAGAGAAAAGGATAGAAAGCCAGAAACATCCATGAGAGAGAGAGACATCAATCAGCCGCCTCCTGCATGCCCCCTACTGGGTATGTGCCTGCAACCAAGGTACATGCCCTTGACCGGAATCGAACCTGGGACCTTTCAGTCCCCAGGCCGACGCTCTATCCACTGAGCCAAACCGGTTTCGGCTCATTCTTTTTTATAGTTTCATTTTTCTTAAAATTTCCATCTCTTCTTCCATTATATTCATTTTTCCTATTGATGTTTTAACATATTTATTATAATCATAAATACTTTTATCCTAAATCCATCATCAAACTGTCAGTGAGTCTGTTTCTATTGACATATTATTTTCATATTTTTTTATTTCTTCACATGTTTTTATAATTGTGTGATATAAAGCCTATGAGAATTATTTCATTTTTCCTATTATCTGATTCTATTACCATGGATTGTGCTTTTAGAGGCTTGGTTTTTAGTTTTTTTTAGGTAAATTTATTTTAGTTTAGTCTTTTTCTAGTTCTAGGACATATTTCTTACTCTTAAGGCAATGCTTTTCTGGAATTTCAATTAAAAGTAAACCAAAGAACTTACACACTTATATGCATAGCCCATGGATATGGACAATAGGGAAGTGAAGACCTGGGGTAGGGGTTGAGAGGAGGGAGATGGAAAGGGAGAGCTAGGAGATATCTATAAAATATCAACAATAAAAATATATTTAAAATGTTTTTAAAACCTCTGAGATACTTACCATGCCCCTCTAGCATGTGAAATTTGAACTTTAAATATTGCCTCCTTTGCCATGGCCAACAGGTATTGCTATTTCCCTAAGCTTTTTCAGTCTTCCAGTTGTCATTTTCTTCTTGGGCTTTATTTCATTTTCTTCTCACACACACAGTTTAAGAACCAGCCAAGGATTTAAGGAATTGTATATGCAGATTTTGGACTTTTCTTTCTAGAGATACCTTTTCTGAGTTTTTTCCCACTTCAAATTCCAACCCCTCTGGCAGCTCAGAATCTACATAGGTCTCTTTAAGCCAATATACAGGGCAATGAGGATGGGGTGGGTGGGCGGGGAAGACGGATGAGGGCATGGACTGGGGGGATGGAGAGGGCAAAAGGGAATGAATAAATAAATAAATAAATAAATAAATACATTTATTTAAAAAAATAGTGCAGCTGTCTGCTTAAGTTTATCTGTCTCATGCTGTATGGACTGAGGAGAATCCTTGGAGATGCATAACACAAATCTAGCTTGTCCACAGCACAATTCCCTTCTTTCAACTTTGTACTTTCCTCTTTTCCTGCTTTCAGCACCTCCACTGCCATCAGCAGTTCCTTCTCTATCTTATCAAGAATTGGTATTTAGTATGGATAGGAGGATTCATCTGGTACATGCTGCTCCACCACTGCTGGACTCAATAGTGTTTGTTTGTGTACTTGTTTTCCCCTCTAAAATTTTGAGGGGCAATGTCTTTATTTTTGTACTTAGAACACTGTCTGACATATATTGATATTTAATAGCTGTGTTCAATGAATGATGATATTTTTGACCAGGTATCATGAAATGGGGAATTCCGAAGGTCAAAATCATCTAAGAAGTCTTATGAAAGGGAAGAAAGTCCAATAAAAGGAAAGTGTAGTTTTCTTATAGTATTTGTCACATTGTGTTTGAGGTGAAACATCTGGTTATACATTAATGCTTACCGTAAATTTAATGGAATTGAGGAAATAATCCACATTTTCATCAATGCACTTCTTCCATCTGTTTTCTCTCTCAGAATTCTATTTACAGGAGATTAAACTTTTCCCAATAGCTTCTAGTCAACAAAATCTGAAGCAATATGGCAATGAAGGTGCAACGATAATTGTATTTTCATTTAAGTAATACTACTGATCCTAATTATATGCAAAATCAGTAGATTCCAAGCATGTTTAAAGGATCTTTTGTAGGTAGTGCTTTACTTGGGAATGGCTACAACATTCTGTTATTTTCACAGCATATTTGAAATGTATAAGCCTTTATGCCCTGGTCCATAGCATATGGTATTTTGCTTAGTCTTGTTTTTCTTTTCTGTGTTGTCTTTTTTGTTTTTGTTTTTTTGCCCCAGATAGTATCAGGGATGTAGCATAACATATCATGCAAAGGAATGCACTATAGAAAGGAAACATGCAAAAGGAAAGATTACTTTTGTGGAAGGAGAATTAAAGGACGTTTGTGGCTTCAATCAGTCACTATTGTCTCCTGCTTATGTCTGAGCCTGCAGAAGAAACTGAATACTATATAAGACTCCATGTGAGACACATTTTCTGTGCCTCTGTCAGGACAGTGAACTACAAAATAAATAATACTGGGTGAGGTAAGTGCTGTCCTGTGTTAACTGTTTCTTTCTAAAGGGAAAGAATTAAAAGCAAAAAACAGACCAAAGAAAACATCAGAAGAACAAATAAATTTTTCTTTTAAAAAAAATACTCATTAAAGAAAATATACTTCTACATAGGTTCCTCTAATCAATTATTAAAAAAGAACAACATGTATGCCAAGAGAGAATACAGAATAAAGCTACAGATACTGTACTACATAAAAAAATTGTGCCTTCCAATACAGGGTTATCAGAGAACCTCACTTTCTACCCTCTCTAAAACAGAGCAGATAGGAGCCACCAGTCATATTTTCCTTTTGAGGAAATATCTGCTCTCTTCCTAAGTTAGAAGGAATTATTTAAATAAATGTGTCTCATAAGAGGATATGAGACTTAGACAAATTAAATATTTAAATTTAAACATTTCCTCTTCTCACCTTTAAAGATAGTTTTAACGAGTAAGGCTGAACACAGGAAACTAATTTTTGCATTTCTTATTAACAATCTAGCATTTTTGTTCAATGTATGCTTTTAATCCTCACCTAAGCATATATTTTTCATTACTTTTCAGGGAGAGTAGAAGTGGGTGAGAGAGAAAGACAGAGAGAGAGAGAAACATCGATGTGAGAAAGACACGTTGAGAGATTGCCTCCTGCTTGTGCCCTGACAGGGATCAGGGATCGAACTGCAACCCAAGTAATGCTCTTGACCAGATATTGAACCCTTGACCCTTTACTGTGCAAGCTGATGCTCTAATCACTTAGTAATACTGGCCAGGACTGTTTAATGTATTTTAACTAACAATTGTTGATTACTGGGTTAGGCACCTGACTGGCTATAAAGATAAATAAAGCACAATTCCTGACCTCAAACTAAATGCCAAACAAGGTAGAATACAAGCCAGATTATTTTAAGTGCCATAAGAAATCTACTTTAAAAAGTGTGTAAGTTAGGGAGGAAGAGCTCAAATCCAGTTAGCACATTAGAACAAATTTCATGGAAATGCGCCTTGAAGGATATTATGTTCAGTTCATGGGAAAAGGGTAGAAAAATCCAAGTTATAAAAGCAGGAGAGTGGTGGTTTTATTCAGAGAATAGAAAGGTAACTGGTCCTGCAAAGAGTAGGAACATAAGTTCCATGAGACTTCCGAAAGAGGCTTTAGTTTTTTACTGTCACTCACCTCAAAACTATTCTTTTCATGATGTCCCATGCCCCAAACAGATCCACCTCTTCCACGCATCAACTAAAATACAAAATTAAGTGAAGATTTAAATGAAGAGAATTCTTATCACACAACTCAGAGAATTAATTAATCGAATTCCCAGTAGATAAATCAGGGTTCCCAACCACAGTTCGTCTACACCAGTTGCCACCCCTTCCCCTACTCTCTTTATCACTCCACCTTCTGGACCATGTTTTTGGCAAGCTAGAGAGTTCCTATATCACTGCAGGTCCTTGGTAACTCTCTGCTTGCTCTCCTGTGGCTAAGCTGAACCTTCGGACCCACCATGCTCACACTGCCACCACAAACAGGGAGAGCAGAGCACAGAAACTTCATTTAATGGGGGAAGCAATGGGTCAGTTTTGTTTTATGTGATGATTTGCTTATTTTAATAATCTGCCCTTCAGAAGATACACCATTTTTTTCCTACTCTGTTCACCCTATGATTATGGCTGCAGGGCTGTATCCTTTAGAAGTTGTTATGCTCCTGAAATATGTATCCAAATGTCTCTAATGGTTTGATGTGAAATTAGATAAATTATATTACATAATGCAATGGTTTTTATGAAAACAACAGGACATGTGATGTCCTACATTGGAGGATGTCTTTACATCTCAATTGAAGAGTCATTAGGGATTATGAGGATCATTGGTATGGTGCCATTGGCCTTGAATTCTATCAACAGAGGCCACAATATGATGAGCTAACATTTGTTTAGAATATTCATCCATTGCTAAGTATCACTTTCTTCTCTTTTGGCAATTTGTTCCAAACTACAGCATGAAATGTCACATTATTGATGTGGCATTATCAAGTTTCATCATGATTGACCTGATGTCACACTGTTTTGTAACACAACCAACTTGCTGTCAATCAAGGACATTTACAGAAACCCGTGATAAACACTGAGAACAATTTGTGCCAACAAAGAACCATCTGGTACACTCTTCACTTTAAAGAGGAACCTTGTGGTTATTTAAAAATCATTAAAATTGAAATGTGAATTTTTGCTATATTAAAACCTTTACTTGATCTTCAAATTTTCAACATTTCTATAGTTTGTCTTTTGCTTGTTTTCATGTAGGTAAAAATGTTGAGGACTTTTCTTTATGTAGAAGTTTCTATTTTGTTTTGCTTTTTGTAAAAATATATTTTATTGATTTTTCACAGAGAGGAAGGGAGAGAGACAGAGTCAGAAACATCAATGAGAGAGAAACATCAATCAGCTGCTTCCTGCACACCCCCAACTGGGGATGCGCCTGCAACCAAGGTACATACTCCTGACTGGAATCGAACCTGGGACCTTTTAGTCTGCAGGCCAACACTCAATCCATTGAGCTAAACTGGTTTTGGCTTGTTTTGTTTTCATAATGTAGGAGTTTTCTTTGGTGTTGGTGACCCTTATCAGGTGGTCAAGAGATCAGGGTACACCTATGACTCTTCCCTGAAAAAGGAAGATTGTATCTTGATTAGAGAGAGAGAGAGAGAGAGAGAGAGAGAGAGAGAGAGAGAGAGAGAAGTACCTCACACACATACCCTGACTAGGGATTGAACCTGAGACCCTTAGGTCCATGGGGTAATAGTCTAACCACTTAGTGACACTCGCCTGGTCTACCTCAGACTTTTCATTAAGCAAGTATCTGCATTTCCTCCTTTCTTCTACATTTCAAGCACTTGTTTGTGTGTGTGTGTGTTTTCTTTTTAATGACAAATGTTATGTCATTTTTCATTCACTCAGTAGGAAAAGCAAAAGGACTTAGAACAGTCTAAGCTTTTGATTTATAGCCAGCACTGCTCCTACACTATGGGAATTTAGAAAACATTCTGTCTGGTTTCTGACGTGTTTGGAGAGCCAAGTGTCTCAGGTGTTATGTTCACCTGGAGAGCTGCTCCCCAGTGTAGCCCTCCCTCTCTCTGACACCAAGTAATGATTCCCAACTCTTCCCACTGATAGCAGGGCTCCCAAGGGCAGTGAGATGCTCGGTCTAATTATCAAATGGGGTTAATGACACTGTAGTGCTTCTGTGAGCAAACCTCCTCTGTTGAAGTCCAGGCTTCTTGGTTTGGAAGATCCTAGGAAAAGTAGGCAGAAGGATGGAGTTTATATCATCTATGTCTCCAACAGCTTCCGCAGAAGGTGCAGAGGTTGCTGTATCTCATTTTTCTCCCTCATCTCCATGGAAGATGATATCTTCATACTTTCTCTGATATGGTTATCATTGCTGATTATGGTTCTGACCTGAGGTGATGCTTGTTTCTTTTCTTTTAGGCTCTAAAGGACACTTAATTGAATTCATGAATAACTATAGTGTTCTTTCCCGGAATGCTATAGCAGGATCTAGTTTTCCCATAAGCCCTGCATGTTCTCTTGGTAGGATATTGAGGGGGAAAAAAGGTCAATTATCCTATATAATAAAAGCCTGCTATGCTAAGTGTCTGGTTGTCTGGTCATCCATTCAACCAATCAAAGAGTAATATGCTAGTGATATGCTAAAGCTGCTCAACTCATGCTATGATGTGTACTGACCACCAAGGAGCAGATACTCTGACTTGTAGGTTAGCTCGCTGCTGAAGTCCGGTCCATTGGGACTGAGCAAGTCAGGCCAGACATGCCCTGGAGCCCTCCTGCAGTCTCTCCCAGGCTAGCCAACCTCCTATTTCTCTCCCAGGCCTCGATCATGCACAGGTGGGGTCCCTTGGCCTGCCCTGCACTCTCTTGCAATCTGGGACCCCTTGGGGGATGTCAGAGAGCCAGTTTCCACCCGATCCTGCAGGCCAGGCTATGGTGCACGAATTTGTGCACTGGGCTTCTAGTATGTACTAGTATAATAATAACTTGCTATTATCTTAAAAGACAGAGGACATTTATTATGGTTAATTATCAATTCATATGTGAACCTGTTAACTACAGATTGCATTGCCCTTGGCACTGTTGTCTAAAGAAATTGACTTAATTTTCAAAATATGCTAATAATCCTTAACAGTTGAGATTGCTTGAAACCTAGTTAATGTTTTTTAAAATATATTTTTATTGATTTCAGAGACCAAGGGAGAGATGAGAGAGAGAGAGAGAGAGAGAGAGAGAGAGAGAGAGAGAGAGATCAATAATGAGAGAAAATCAGTGATCAGCTGCTCCACACTGAGGATCGAGCCTGCAACCTGGGCATGTGCCCCAACCAGGAATTGAACTGTGACCTCCAGATTCATAGGTTGATGCCAACCACTGAGCCATGCTATCTGGGCTCCAGTTAATGTCTTGTAATTTAGCTTAGGATACACATCTACCACATTATATATTTTCAGTCCTTCATGAGTGTATCTTACACCTTCTCACAGACCAGATATGGCCTAGCTTGATTGAGAATATAAATTTTTATGCTGAAGCTGTGAACCCTACACAAATTTGTGCTTTAATATATTCTGCTGAATTATTAGAGATGTATTCCCTTTACCTGATGCAGTTTGTATTTGAATCCATTGTTAGCAATTTGAAGGATATACAATCTTCTCTGGGTGTGCAAAATTAGACCAGCAGTTACTGCTTGGTAAGAAGGTCAGGGAACAAAAATACTGACGGAATAAAATCTTTTTCTTTTTGGGAAAAAAAAAAGTATCCTAAGGAGGATGGTGAACTAGAAGGGAATCATCCTTTTAGTGCCAATTTTCTAGTAGGTAGCTTTTTACTTCTTTGTAGCTTTATTCTCTTTCTGTGCTGAAGGAAGAAAAAAATGGATCTTCAGGGCTGTTAAGTTCAAGATAAAAGAAACTGAAGTCAGTCAGTGATTATTGAATCTCTATTCTAGGTAGTGCCCCAACCTAGCCTTGGAATACAAGCAAAATATAATGGAGGTTTAAAATGCTGAGTAAAACTAGTGATAAAAGACAAACTATTTGGGCAAACTACAAGTATGTTAAGTAGTAAAGGAATATTCTAATTAGGATAATGTAAGATATTTAAAAAACTGATAACGAAAAAGTTAAGCATTAATAAGAAATTTAAAAAAATAGAAAGCTATAAAGTTATAAAGAATTTCTTACTTGAGTCACTATTAAGTGTGTTTTCTGATTTTGATTTGAAAAGTGGTAGATATCTAATTTTCCTAGTAATACTCATATTGTTTCACTGTAACATAAAATCACCACGTGAGACTCGTATACCTCTATCACTAAATCAGTAGTGCTTTTTGCCTCTAAGAAGTGAAGATATTGTTTTCTGAAATATAAAATGATAAAGTATATAATTAATGAAATTTTTGCATAAAAATTTACACTCACTCTTTCTGACTAAGCAGTGAGCAATGGGCTAATCAACATTGACTCCTCTCTTTTTTCATTGACTTAGGAAGTGGATATTCTAACCATTAACAATATATGAGTTGAGTTGACACTGTCTTGTTAGTACATATCTAGATAAGTGCTTCCCAGGTTTTTCTGACATAATGCTTATGGAATAATACAACATATATGGCATGATGGGGTACAAGAATGTCATGACTAGAGATCAACTGTATTGATCCAGGCCTGGGACAACCCAAAATCTAAGGGATCAGTTTATCATCACCCATGTAACCCTTTAAAGCACATGAGTATCAGAAAGCTCTTACCTAGATCATGCCATCCACCTAGACAAAGCTAAGTTTATCTTGATGTGCTTCCCCACTACTTATCTACTGAAAGCAGGACTGTGTAACCTAAATAAAAACCAGGGAGCAAATTTTCCTGATGCCAAATCATAGCTAAGTTTTTAATAGACAACCTCCTCCCCTGAAAAGTTGAAAGTGGCATGATTATCCAATTGTTCTCAGGGGTATCTTAATCTTGTTTTGAGGAGCTTCTGGAAAAAAAAAATACTTTTAATGACTTGAATTTTGGCCAGAGCAACATAATAGAGCTCACAGACAATCCAGGCTTGATGCTCTGTTTTGTTGAATATAAGTGTTACAGGGGAAATTTGGCTTCAGTGTTTCCTTAGGAAAATTACTCTTGGACCATTTTTATTAGATTTTGACTTCCAAAAAAAGAAGCACAAACAGTGGAGAGCAAAAAATGGATATTCTAAGCAATTTTTTAAAAAACATATGGCATCTCTAGGGGTGGCCTAGGGAAGACATTTTCATATTCATATTTGAAATGGGAAGAAATAAATGCAGAGGTAACATGACAGCCTAGTGCATATTAATACTAAGGATGCAGACTATTCTCAGAAAGACGCTTGTTAGGTGTTGACGGCGTGAGTAAATCCAAGAGAGGAGAAATACACTTATATGCCTTAGTCATATTATCTAAAATAACCAAATGTTACAAGTGCTGTTGTCTGAACAGTTATTTCTTTGAACACAGTGAGTTTACTGTCACTGAATCTTGGAAGATGGTAAGAGAAGCCAAATGAGGTAGCAAAATGAAAATAAAAAGCTTTGACTTTTAAGTTGTCCTATATTTGTCTTATATTTGTCCTATATTTGTCCTTAATTTGACCTATAATTTTGATCAATAATTCTAATAATAAATAATAGCAGTATAAACTATTTCAGATTGGAATTTGATATGCTGTATACTTTTAAAAAATAGATTTGATAGCATAGGAGTTCTGCTCTGCTAATGTAAATAATAATTTAATTGCCAAACAAATGAAAGGCAGGGCATTTTATATTCTGTATAGTAAACAAAAAGTCTATAAATTTTGTTGTCCATGTTCAACAAAAATGTCATTGAATTGTTCCATTATTTACATTAAAAAGCAAGGCTAGCAAATAAGCCTTCTTGCCTCCAGGGAGTTTCATAAACATCAAGTTAATTCATAATTGATCTAATTTTACATAAGGAGTTCTTGCCTTTGGTAATGAAACAAAAAAAGTGCTGTTGTCATATACCAAGGGGCAAGTTGATGAAAGTCAATCCAGTGAGAACAAGAAGGCTAAATTACCTTCTGGTTACACATTTTATAGGTTTATCATGCCTTTTCAGTGTTATTGTACAGGTAGTAGGTTGAAAATAGTTTCTGTGTTACAGAAGCAGGTCTGAACTTTGTCCTTTTTAGACTATGGTGCTATCAGAATGGCTGGCTGAACACATACTCTACATTTCCCGTCACTTCAATAGTTTTAAATATGGAGGGAAATGTTATAAACATATAAGCATGCTAGGAAACAAAATATAAGAGGACTTTTGAAAAAAAGAAAACAAATGGAATTGGATAGATGGACAAAGAAGTTAAAAATTAAACTCCCTGAAGACAGGTAAGATTCAGGGAGCAGGGTATCTCTGAATTTGCACAACTCAGAGATAATGGAAATAATGAGTGGGAGGAAGTCAGGGACACATATTGAGAGATTGAAAATGGAACTGCAGTCAAGATTTGATTCTTGCATGCTGAACCTTTATTAACTCTAGCCTACCAGCAGGCAGCAGACATATCAGGTCCATGTTAAACGAAAGAAGATGGGAGCTAGAATGTGAAGTGCACACTTCAGAAGGAAAATAGAAGCTGTAAAGCCAGAAAACAAGTTGATTGTGTATCTCCCCCTGCACACACACTATAAAACCACTGCTCTAGAAAGAAAAGTGAGCTGGCATTTACAATTTACATTCATAGCCAGGAAAATAGGAGTTATGAAATATGGAGATGAGCAGAAACAAAGAATTATCAAGTTTTGAGATGTATGAAGGGCAGGCAACAAACTCAAAATTAAAACTACAACCTGGACAATGTGTAAGGCAAGCAAAGACCAAGCTTTAAATTAAGTGTGATTAATATCCTTAGAAATATTATATCCTATTTATAAAAAATTGGCAGACAACAGAACAACTGATCTTAAAAACATGAAAATTCAAGAGATGAATAGAACAAAGAATTGACTGAGATGAAGACAGAATAAATTAGTTGGAAGAGAAAGTAGAGAAATTACCACAGATCAAAAGAAAAGTTTAATTTTTAAAAAGAATAGTTAAAATATAATAATGTTTCAAGAATATTGAATAAGGGTCCCATGAGTAGTGTGTGTGTGCGTGTGTATGTGTGTGTGTGTGTGTGTGTGTTTGGTGATAGTTGATGGAGTATTGGAAGCTAAGAAAAAATAGAAGATTCACAGAGATAAAGTAATTATATAACCCTGGTTTAAAAAGATTCCAAGGTAAGAATAAGATGAATTTTAAAATAGCATATGTAGATTCACCATGGTGTATGTTTCATATTTCAGAGTACAATGAATATAAAAAAGGACAAAAATGAGACTAGAAAAAATTAACTGAAATGGAACTAGGAACACATCACTATTTTGTCAACATCATATGGCAAAAGACAAAGAATATTCTGAGAAAAAATAAATTTGAGTGTAGAACCCAAATCACAATGATACTTAGCTTTATTACTTTTATTGAAGGACTGATAAAAAGATATGCTCCAGCTTATAAAAAAAACACAAATAAAAAATGAGTATAGAGATATCAATTGATTTTAGCCATTCATAGAAAATAATAATTTAAATATACATATTAAATACCAGAGGCCCAATGCATGAAATTTGTGCAAGCAAGGGATGGGTGTATCTCTCAGCACATCCTGCACCATCTCTAATCTGAGATCCCTCTCACAATCCAGAACTGCTCGCTCCCAACAGCTTGTCTGCCTGCCTGCCTGATTGCCCCTAATTGCTTCTGCCTGCCATCCTAATCACCCCTAACTACTACCCTGCCAGCCTGGTCACCCCTAACTGCCCTCCCCTACTGACCTGGTCACTCCCAACTGCCCTCTCTTTCAGGCCTGGTCACCCCAACTGTCCTCCCTTGTTGGCCCAGTCACCCCTAACTCCCTTCCTTGCCAACCTGGTCACCCCTAACTGCCCTCCCCTGAAGACCTCATTGCCTCTAACTGCCCTCCCTTGCAGGCCTGGACCCTCTCAACTGCCCTCCCCTTCAGGCCTGATTGCCCACAACTGCCCTCCCCTGCTGGCCATCTTGTGGTGACTATCTTGTGTCCACATGGGGGTGGCCATCTTTGACCACATGGGTACAGCCATCTTGTGTGTTGGAGTGATGATCAAGTTGCATATTACCTCTTTATTATATAGGATTATTGTATAGGATAGTACTTTTTAGTATAAAAAATATATATATGAACAATCTAACAAATAAAATCTGATTAATCTAAGAGAACTAAAGGAAGAAAACAAAAAATAATGGAAAATGAAAAATAAAAAATAAAAGAAATAAGGACAAAAATCAATAGTCATACTATTTATCAATGTATTCTAATATCAAATGTCTCAAATCTCAGATTGTGGACCTGAAAAAAAGCCAACTAAAAACTGTTAACATAGGGAAATTATAAACAAAAGCATAGATGCTCATTTAGCAATGTTTAAGAACAAAATGAAAGATCCAAACAGCAGAAACAATATTATTGCATCTAAGACAAAATAGACTTTAAAGTCAAAAGTATTAAATGAAACAAAAGGAGATATTTCATATAGAAAATTAAAAACATAGGAAAGATAATACAATTATGAACCTTCATGCAACGAATCACATAACTTGAAAATATATACACTAGAAATATAAAGAAATACAGAAAATTTGATTAATCCTCAAAATTTTTAGGATAATTTTTTTGAAAACAATTGGTACAATTAAAACTTGGACTAAAGGATGAATGTAGACCCCGAAAACCAAGATGGCAGCATAGGTAAACACCTAAATCGCTGCCTCACACAACAATTTCAAAACTACAACTAAAAGACAAAACGGACATCTTCCAGAACCACAGGGAGGCTGGCTGAATGGAAATTCTACAACTAGAAGGGAAGAGAAAAGCACACTGAGACTCAGAGGAGCTGCAGGAGGCAGAGGTACTGAGACACACACGTGGGGAGAGGACTGGCAAGTGAGTGAATGGCTGGTTTTCTCAAGCTGGAGGGAAACAAAAGCTCCTGACTGTGCTGAACTCCAGTTCCGGGGAACCAGACCCATATGGGGTAAAACTGGACTGTCAGGAAAGAGAAAATCACACTGAGACTCAGAGGAACTATGGGAGGCAGAGGTACCATGGAATGCATGTGGAGAGGGGTACAACTGAGTACCCGGCTGTCTTTCTCAAGCAAGAGGGAGACAAAAACTCCTGATTGCACTGAACTCCAGTTCTGGCGTGAGACTCTGGGGACCCAGAATTATTCGGGGAGAAACTGGACTGTTTGGTAGTAGGCAAAACTCCAGGGTGGCTTTCTCTCAGAGGAGCTTGCAGTGGTTACCATGGGACACTGAGACACAGGGGTTTATTAGGACAAGGCTGATGGGAAACCAGTGTTGTCTGCTCTGCCCTGAGACTCCACCCCATTCAAGCTGAGCTCACAGGCTTTTGCAAGTCTTTTCTCATGAGGTTGTCTCCAGCACAGAAGTTCTCCCAGCATAGACACAGCTGATCCTCATAGCCAATTGGCCTTGAGGTCAATTCCTCCCAACAATACCAACAACAATCAAGGCTTAACTACAATAAAACTGTGCACACAACCCACAAAGGGTGCATCAAGGGTGTCCACCTCAGGTAACTGGGGAGGCTGAGCCACTGGGCCCTATAATAGGATAACTAGCACACAAAGCCACTATATCAACTTAGGGAAGCAGCCAAAATGCAGAGACAAAGAAACAGATCACAAATGAAAGAAATGGATGAAAGCAAATGACTGGATATAGAGTTCAAAGCCACGGTTATAAGGATTTTCAAGAATATCCTAGAAAAGGCTGATAAATTTAGGGAGATGCTCCAGGATATGAAAAAGGACCAACTAGAAATTAAGCATACACTGACTAAAATAAAAAATATAATACAGAGATCTAACAGCAGACTAGAGGAAGGCAAGAGTCAAGTCAAAGATTTGAAATACAAAGAAGCAAAAAACACTCAACCAGACAAACAAAAAGAAAAAGTAATCTAAAAAATATGAATATAGTGTAAGGACCTCTGGGACAACTTCAAACATACCAACATCAGAATTATGGGGATGCCAGAAGAGAGAGAGCAAGATACTGAAACCCTATTTGAAGAAATAATGACCGAAAACTTCCCCCATCCTGTGGAAAAAAAAAATAGACTCACAAGTCCAGGAAGCTCACAGAACCCCAAACAAAAGGAATCCAAAGAAGACCACCCCAAGACACATCTTAATTAAAATTCTAAGAGCAAAAGACAAAGAGAGAATATTAAAAGCAGCATGAAAAAACAGTTAGTGCCGAAACTGGTTTGGCTCGGTGGATAGAGCATCGGTCTGCAGACAGAAAGGTCCCAGGTTTGATTCCGGTTAAGGGCATGTACCTTGGTTGCAGGCACATCCCCAGTAGGCATGCAAGAGGCAGCTGATTGATGTCTCTCTCTCTCATCGATGTTTCTAACTCTCTATCCCTCTCCCTTCCTCTCTGTAAAAAAATGAATAAAATATATTTAAAAAACAAACAAACAAAAAAAAAACAGTTAGTTACCTACAAGGGAGCACCCAGAGGACTGTCAGCTGATTTCTCAACAGAAACTATGCAGTCCAGAAGGGAGCAGCAAGAATATTCAAAAGTGATGAATAGCAAGAACCTACAACCAAGATTACCCAGCAAAGCTATCATTCAGAATTGAAGGGCAGATAAAGAGCTTCACAGATAAGAAAAAGCTGAAGGAGTTCATCACCACCAAACCAGTATTATATTAAATGCTGAAGGGTATTATTTAAGCAAAGGAAGCAGAAAAACAAGGTAAAGATAAAAATTATAAATAACAAATACATATCTATCAACAAGTGAATCTAAAAATCAAGCGAATAAAAAACTGATGAACAGAATAAACTGGTGAATATAATAGACAGGTGCATAGAAAGAGAGTGGACTGACAATTCTCAGGGGGATAGGGGTGCAGGAAGAGACTGGACAAAAATCATATACCTATGGATGAGGACAGTAGGGCAGGGGGCAGGTAAAGGCAGAAGATGGATTGGGTACCATCTGGAGAGGAGCTATGGAGGAAAAAAGAGGAACAATTGTAATAATTTGAACAATAAAGATTTATTAAAAATTTTTTAAAAAAGATGAAAGTAAATTGACTTTTGTTTCCAGTACTTGGAGAATACATTATATTTTAAAACCCTTGAAATAGTCATGAAGTTTGATCATCCATCAGCTTACACACACATGCACACATACACAGAAAGAGGATCTCAATCAATATTTTCAAGGACAAATTAATCACAATACAATATGAATGAAAGAGGAAATCTGAATGAACATTTAAAACAACATTTAGAATGAAATGAAAATTAATATGGTATATCATACAAAACTTGGGTATAGAGCTAAAAAATTGGTTTGAAGGAAATGTATAACCTTCAACTCATATGTTAAAAAAATCCATAAATCAGTGGTTAATAATCTATTTCTAAAGGGTAGTAATGTAAGAGCTAATTAAACCTAAAGAATGTAAAAGAAGGGAATAATAAAGATAATAACCTATATGAAAGAACTAGAAAATAAACTTCTATCAAAGATTAATGAAGAAAAACCTATTACCATTAAAAGAAGACACATTACCAAGAAAAAATAAATTCAAATGGATACATTATTCAATTGAAAATAAAGAGAAGACCATGAACAATAAATTTGAAAATATACTTAGAAAAATAACCTTGAAAAATATAAAATATGTTACCAAACCTGATGCAATAAGAAGTAGAAAATATAAATGACTTATTAACCAATCAAAATTTAAATCCATAATTTAAAAATTGGCCTCTCTTTAAAATGTAGTCTCATCCTCCTCATAATCTTAACTCTTCCACATTTTTTAATTTCTTTAAGTTCCTTAGACATTCTCTTTAACCTCAACAAATCAGTCTTTTGGTGTGTTTTTTGATCCCTACTATCTGCAGTTCCTAACTCCTGCTCTCCATCTAAAGTGGCGTCTTTTGTTTGGTTTAGTTTTTGTGTGTGTGTTGTTGTTGTTTTACACTTATAAGTGAAGAGAACATTGCTTTCCTAGCAATGATGTATTTTTGTTTGTTTGTTAATCCTCACCCAAGGAGATTTTTTCATGGATTTTTAGAGAGAGTGCAAGGAAGGGGGTGGGGACAGGTGAGAGAAACATCAATGCAAGAGAAACACATTGATTGGTTGCCTTACACATTGCCCCAGCTGGGCTGGGATGCAACCTGCAACCCAGGTATGTGGCCTTGACTGGGAATGGAACCTGGCCCACACTTTAACAGTTGAACAACACTGTCCAGGACCCTAGCAATTATTTTAAAACAACTCATGTTTAACTGTTTCCCTGCATTCATTTCATGCTATCTTTTGGTTCTATTTTGATCTCATAAGGGACTTTGTGTCTTTATCCTCTTGCTTTTCTTTATGTATTCCTATTTTCTCATTAATTACTATCACACATACCTTCTTTGGTTAGTTACCATATACTCAGTAGTTCTAAAGTGCGCTATTTTTAGTCTGATCTCTGTATCCTGCAAAGCATTCCCTAATGTAGTATTTTTCTGAATTTTTTAGGAAAGTCCCTGCTCAAAACTTTCTCAATTTAATTACAAGTTTATGTCAGATGGCTGACTTTATTGATTGTAAGCATATAATAAGGATCTTGGATTAACTATTGTGAGATTTTTTCTCCCTAAAATTTAATGCTCATGAATCATATTTCTGTGGTTCTCATTTTCTCTGAAATTCGGTTTCTTTGTCTTTAAGATAAGAAGTTTAGGTTTCGTAATATTTGTAGTGCTTTACATAGCTAAAAGTCTAGAAACAGTTGAATGTTAATAGAAAATTTGTATTCCGCAATAGGGACTTTAAGCCTAATTGAGAATACAGATTATATATGCATATATATTTGCTTCCAGCACTTGAATTATGCTAATGCATAAAAATGTATTAGTTTTCATTGATACATAGTGAAGAATATTATTGCATATATGAATACATAACATATATAAGAAGGACATGAATTTCCCAATAACAGCAGGTAGATGTCAGAAAATGTTAAACCTATCTTTGATACATGCCATGGTTAATCTCTTTTGAAGACATTTCATCAAGGACACACATAAATTTTCTCCCTAACCATTAATCAGGCAAATAAAAGATATAAGGGCGACCAAGTACTTGTGGTAAAGCAGCCTAACTCTCTAGTACAGTGAAAATAAAACTTACACATCATTTTTAATTGTATAATTTCCTCCATGGTTATTTATGCAAATGAAATTGTCTCTATAACTTCACTTATTATAATATTCCAAAAACTGACCACATAGTAGTTTGATAAAAAATGATATTGACTAGGGAGTAAGTGACAAAATTATTTTATAAAAAATATTTTTGTCAGTTAAAATGAATAGAAATGGGCCTATTGGACAGAGTAAGAATTATGATTTACTTATATAGTATTTATTTATAACAATAGTTGTTGTTACTAATCTCAAGAAATAAACTGAGGCCAGTATAATGGCTTTTCATTGCTTCTCATTCTGTAGCAAGAATTGTCTAGATTTTGGATTTGCCCGTACATAGCATGATCACCTCTGTCCACCTCCAAATGATATATGACTTCAGTCTGCAATGGGGTATGGCACAGCTGTTTGCTGAGGCTTCTCAAATCTAGAAAGGCCAGGCACATCACTGAGAACTGCACATGACATCCCAGTTAGTCTGCCCACTAGAAGGCCAGATTTTGCATAACTTTAGTAGAGCTATTTGTCCAAAATTCCATTGGCATTCTAAATCATGTATGTGATTATCATTATTGCTCTGGGTTAAATATGAACCTGAATACCCTGGGCTTCATCAGTGGCCTTTACAAGTTCTGGATGCTGCTGCCACTTGGTCCCACCTGTTTTGCTACAGAAGGGCTTACACTCAGCAGATGGTGTGTATGTTCCCACTGTGTCCTGCATTCTTGTTTGTGGGGGTCCTTGTCCTCTGTGGCTTTTAGCCAATGATGTTCTGATAAATGTTTAACTACTGGCTCTCCTTGATCTTTAGCATTAGCCAATTTTCATGGTGTAAATAATTCCACTACAGCCAATTCAACCTACCAATGAGATATCACAGAAGGAGGAATTGGGAAGAGATGCACACAATTGGCTGTGAGAGCTGGTATGCACCAGCAGCAGCACACAGTTACTTTTAGCTGTTTTATTTTTAAATATATATGCTTTATGTTCTTCTTCTTTGACCTGTTAAGATAACTTATCGTCCTCATTAATAGAGGTTGGGCACTTCTTCCTGCTTATAGTTCTTCTGCTGCTATTTCTCCTCCACTAGCTTCTCATTCTCTTCCTCCACCTCTCCTTTTTCTCCATATGCTTTTCCTACTTTTAGCATTTTTGAGGCTATAGAAAATTTAAGCCTACTGTCTCACTGAAGAGTATGCATGTATTCTCAACAACCACTGTTTAAAAGCATAGTGCATGCCTTTTCATAATCCAAGGTGAATTTATTGCACACCCTGAGCACACCCCCACAACTGAACGTGGAGGAAACCTGAGGATTATAAAATTAGTTTATTTCATCCTCAGATTATAACAACGTTGATGTATTTTAGAGACCAGTAATTTTATATATAGTATAAATCATAAATATCACCTAGATCAGAGGTTTCCACATTGTGTCTTGTGATACTAGTAGTGGCCAACTGCACAGGCCTCTTGCTCCTCCCTTTGCAGAATGTTGGAGTGCACACACACACACACACACACACACACACACACACAGCAGCAGCAGACAGGCAAATATCACAAAAAGCTTTCCTTTTATTATGATCTGACTAACATGGCTTCAACATAGGATTTTATTTCAACAAAATATTTTCTGCTTTAAAAAATGTTTGAAAACAACCAATTATGTTAAGCTTCCAATGTTTTAGTAGATTGTAATACTGAGACTTCAAAAAGATGTTCAAAATCAAAGTAATTGGACTACTGTTAAAGAAATGGTTCTGAAATTCTTCCTTTTAGGATTAAAGGATGAATTCATTTCTATATTGCAGCACATGACCATACATGTGTCTGGATTTTGGGTTGCCGTGTAGATAGGAGAGGATGTGGGTTAGATGCAGCTTCAATTTTACTAGCTGTAACTCTACACATTCTACTCACTCAAGAAAGCCTTATTCATTCATTTATTCATCCACTTACGCCTTTACTCCTTCACAGAATATATTCCCAGGACTGTGCAGGGCACTGGATTTTCAGTGGTGAACAGGACCAGATGGCTCCTCCTTTCCAGCAGCTTACAGAGGGTTGTGTGAGAAGGACATATCACAGTCAATAAGTTTATGAGCTGAGATAGCTGTTCTGAAGGAACATGAGAAACTGTAACAAAAGCAATTGTCTTAGATTGGGGATGTAAAACTTCCTCGAGGAAATTTCGCATGAGCTGAGTGACAGCATAAGGATGCAGTGTGAGACTGCTGTTGTCCTCCTACCCCTCCTCTCCCAGGCCTCGTCCTCTCCCTCTCTTCATTGATGCTGCTTGGGAAAGCATAGAATTGGGGCTCGTCTTGTGAAGTTACTTATTCTCCAAAATGAGAATTCTGTTCCACCTCTTAAACAAGGTCTGAACATATTTTCTTCATATATTCTCACCAGCTTGAGGAGGGAAAATACAGCACAGCCTCTGTTACTGTGTTATGCTCAGAAACAGTCTTGTTTTGTTTGTTTGTTTTTTGTCACATGGAGGCATCATTGTCAGTGAGAGCTTGAGTGGTTGGCTTCATGGGTGTAGATGGACTTTGGATTAGGTTATGTGGCCCGGAGGGCAGGAGCGGGTGGCACAAAAAGTACAAAAAACTTTTTCAACAAGTTGGCTGCGAGGGGGAGTTGAAAATGGAAGAGAGATGGCTGGAAGTAGATTTGTGGTCAAAGGAAAATTCTTTTTTTTTTAATATATTTTATTGATTTTTCATAGAGAGGAAAGGAGAGAGACAGAGAGTCAGTCAGAAACATCGATGAGAGAGAGACATCAATCAGCCGCCTCCCGCACAACACCGAATGGGGATTTGCCCGCAACCAAGGTACGTGCCCCCGACCGGAATCGAACCCAGGACCTTCCAGTCCACAGGCCAATGCTCTATCCACTGAGCAAAACCGGCCCCAGTGGAAAATTGCTTTTTTTAAGATAGAATATATTTGGTTATATTTCTCTGTTAATTGGAGAGTTTCAACTGAGAGTTAATGGATTGAATAAGTGATTGATAGTGTGACATTTCTGCAAAGTCACCAGCAGAAGAAATGCAAAAACCAAGTAGACCATTGGTACTTAAGTGTGTGCAAGGGAACCTCCTCTAACAGAGCAGGAGAGGATAGCTATGTGTGTAGGTTGTGTTATAGGTTTTCTACATAAAATTGAGGGTGTTTCTCTTTTTCTCTGGGAAGTAGAAGGTTAGGGAAATGAAAGAATAATAGGTTAGGAGGAGGCTTGAAAAGAAAGGAAAGGTTCTCTATAGTCAGTTGTGGGAAAAGGTAGTGGGTCGACTTGGTAAACAATAGAAATTCTTGAGAGTGTGAGGACCCATTAGAAGCTGTTGATTATTATTTTACAGTGATACAAATATGTCTTATAGACATGAAGGAAGCTGAGGGGTGAGGTAGTAGAATTCACCCCAGTAGGTGAAGCACATTTCAGCATCTGGATGAGTTGGAGTGATAAGAAGCTAAACTTGAAGCAACTTAAATTTATATCTTTTTAAAATGTCTATCATCTATAAGTTTAGTATTTTTATTTATGACTTACAGTATATTTATATGTCAGATAGCAATAACTGCTAATAATTAACTATGACTGGTATTAATAACACATTATTTGTGCTATTCTGTATCACTAACCTCTCTATTCTTGTCCCTAGTAGGTTTTAATAACATGGCTCAGGAATGCTATGCTTAATTTCTTTCAATGTTTGTGGAACTATAATATTTTCTACTCTCCTTTATTAATGATACAATAGAACCATTGACTATCAAAATCTCTGGGTGTAATTGGTGCTTCATTTTTTTTTTTTTACTGTCTATGTAAACTGCTTGGAAGACCAAAGAGTGATATGGCCCTGATATATTTTCCCTCAATGAACCACCGAAAAAGCACGTAAGAAGTTTCTTCACATTTTAAATTATGGAGACTTATGACAAAATTATGAAAAGATCACCTTATTATGCACCCTTATTAAAGACAATGAATAATAGGATTTATTTGACTCATCATCATTATAATTATTGTTATCAATAGCACTTTAGGTCGGGCAGTAAAGTAGAGAAGTTAATTAAGTTTCAAGTTAGATTAGGGGAGTAGGGAGATTTTATGTAAATCACAATGGTTCTCATTCAGATTGTCCTCTGAAATTTCAGGTTTTAATAGGGACTCCAATATAGGGAGAGTGAAAGATGTAAAAGATTAGGAAGACATTTAGAGCTCTAGAAAACAATGCTTTAAAGCAAAGAGTGAGCAATTAGAGTTGAATGAATGGACATTACATACACCAGGTTGTCTGAGTAAGTTTTTTGGGCTAATCTTCTGTAAATAATAGCTATTCAGGTGTGTGTGAGGGGGAAGGTGAAGGTCGGAAGTGGGGTATTCCTTGTCCATTACACTCTAGAGCAGCACAAAGAGATCTAACAGTGCCCAAGGTCAGACTCTGGGAGATGGAGGCAGGCTTGGGCCGCAGGACTTTATGCTGCATGGTTGGAGGAGTATCAGTCCTCCCTGGTGTGATCCTGGCTCAGAATCCAACAGTAGGATGACAGCAGAATCTTGGATTTTCTCCCTGTTATGCCTCTTTACATTTCTTGTGGGAGTGAACAAACTCCAACACTGGAATGATGAGAAGGCTGAGCTCCAAGCAGTATGTGTATGGTCTGGTGGCTTCCAGTCCTGATAGGCACTTGAGCCCTTTAGCACTAGTCCTGATCCAGCATCTCAGCTCTAGCCACACGTGGGCTGACTTCACACCTTGCTGTAACCACTTCTCATGGTGATCTGCAGGAGGCCACGCCTGTCCCTTCCAGCTAAGACAGCAGAGAATAAATCTTGATCAAGTTGGCTCTTACCTGTAACTCAGACTACAGAGCACAGGAGCAGACAAAGGTGCTTTTCCCACTTGAAGTCTCTATGGATACATGCAGAACCCCACTGTATAAGCAGCCCGAGTGTCTAGTTAGACTAGCTATTTCCAAAGTAGAGACCAAATATTACTGCCTTTGCTCGGCATTAGCACCATTGGCAGAAGTGTGGAAAGAAAGAGCTAAAAGAATTTAAAATAGAAGATTCATGGGAATAGAATTGAGCTTGGGATGGGAGAGTGATAGAATAGAAGAGGGAGTTGGGGGTGGGGGGTTGTTTTATTTTGTTTTGTTTTTTTAGCAGTATTTCCTTAAAAAATTGTGTATGCATGTCTTTGATAAATAAAGTTTAAAAGTTAAAAAATAAGCTAGAACACATATTGATAAATATGAAGAACAAAAGTAATAGTCTAGGAAAGAGACAAGGTTAGAAACTTGATCTATATATCTCTATCTCTATACCTATAACTATACCTACACCTATACCTGTCTATATGCCAGCAATACCTTTATTTTTTGAAATATTTCTTTCTTTCCAAGTGCCATCTTTGAGGTATTATAAATAGACTTCACAAAAGATTGCTTTTAATGCTGCTGACTCCAACTTTATTAATAAATTTAGCCTGTAAGGAAAACTGCCAACTCAATACATCCAGGCGTTCACATTCTTTTTTTTTTTTAACTCTCTTCAGAAATAAGCATCCAACACCAGGTGAGACTTGTTTTGGCTCCCCTGCTCCCCAAGGGAAGCCAAAACATTTCCACCAGTCAGATGTTGTCCAGGGTAATGCACTGAGAAAAATACTCTGACAGATTTGTCATTTGGCTGTAAAAGGTACTTATTCATTTCTCGGGATTTAAAAACCTGTCGAGATGATATTATCCAAGCTGTGTAGACCACAGCTATGAGCAATCACACAAGAGTGACCTCAGTTCTGTCTTGGGTCATTACCTAGAAACAGGGAGAAGAATCAATTTCTAGGACTCAACATGTTGTATAGCAAACCAATACCTCTCTTTTTGAAAGGAAGAGACAAACTTTGAACTTGGACAGTAAACTTGTGACTAGAACCCCAGCTGTGGTTTCTCACAAGCATCCAGTGAAGTACTTATTAGACTTATTTTTTAATATGGACATTGACACACAGTTAAGAGACAGACACTGAGGATCACTTCAATTTCTCTCAACCTTGTTTCAAGTCATTTCGATCAGATCATCTTGACCTCTGTAAAGCATAGCTTAGAAATAAGGGCAAATGTATTTTACCTGGTAGATGGTAGGTAAACATAAAGCATCAGAAAGTGAAGAGTAAGAACTAGTGGAGGGAAAACACAATAGCTTTCTTTTCATTCCACTTCATTCTATTTTATCACAACAATGCATTCACTTGGAATAAGTTTCATTAGGGAAATAATTTTAAAGTCAAAATATCTTTGAAATTGAATTTTGTTGTTGTTGTTGGCTGCTTTTATGCTCAAAATTTCCAGCTCTAAGTAAGTCATGCATAGTAGTAGTATCAAGGAATAAAAGACAGAAAAAAAATCAAAAAGATTCATTGAAAGAGTGAACTATAAAATACATATCATCTTCCTTGCTCACATACTTTAATGGTGGCAAAAACGTCCTGGGCATCACAGTAGGAGAGACTACCATTCTATGTCTGCATTCTATCTGGAATCCCCTGTGTTAATTCCCTAAATATTTGGATCGCTCCATTGTGCCAAACACTGTGCTATATGCTAGAGATACAAAAAATATGTAAGGTAGAAGCCTTGCTCTCAGGAAGCATATAGGTCTACACAGTAAGTCATTATTTCTACAAGTTTAGACCAGTATCCTACCTTTAACACTTTCCAGTTCATCCTTGGGCCTATGTTTATGTTTCTCTAGCAAAGAAAGTTTTCCATGTGGTTTCCCTCACATATACAGTGAGTGCTCACTTTTTGCCAAGCACTATGTCAGGCCTCAAAGAGACACTGATGAGAAGAGTTAGAGTGCCTTTCTTTTCATATGAGTTACCAAGTCTGCCAATTTAGATTTTGAACTCTCTTTTTCATGAGGAGCTATCACCTCACTCAAAACTTTTTTGGCTATTACTGTGGTTTCAAGAGTAATATTCTGTCTGGATCAGTTGATCTAAATCACTGATTTTCAACTGGTGTGCCTCAGGAATATCTAAAGCATACAATGCCTGACTAGTTAGTCAGAGCCACTAACCTCTTTTCCCTTACGCCAGAGGTGGGGAAACTTTTATCTGCCAAGGGCCATTTGGATATTAATTCTCAGGCCATACAAAATTGTCAACTTAATAATTAGCCTGCTATATTTGGTCAAACATTTAATTAAATAACCCTTAATGCTTTTGTAGGGCCAGACCAAATGATTTCACGGCCCTTATATAGCCTGCGTGCCAGATGTCTCCCACCCCTGCCTTGTACTGTCAAATAAAAAAATGACAACAGACAACACACCAATAACCATCCAATGTGAAGGAATCAATATGCATGAACCAGAATTATACCTATTTTCTATTGTATACTATTTGTTGTGCTGCAGAATTTTTAATTAGTATATGTATGCCATGAGTTGAACAAGGTTGAAAATCTCTGAGCTAAACTATACAATTTTTCATGCTAAGAAATTGTGAAAGGGTACTTGAGTAAATGTGGTATGTAGTCATATTATAGAACCATTAGTTTCAGTGTCCTTAATTGCAAAATATTTTTCAAGCTCCCCTAAAAGATTGCTGAGTTACACTTCCTTTCCAACAATCATCAGTCAACATGCTTTGGAAAGATAACATATTATTTTATTAAAATGTTACTGTTTATCTGCTATTTGCAGCCTAACCTATTCTGGGCACTCAGAATATAAAGGTATCTGAATTGCACTCTCTGCTCTCAAGGAGTTTATTAGGAGAGATGAAGAAGTAAATGAAATGCCCAGGGATGAATTCTTGAGAAAATAGAATTACTTTGTCATATGTATTCAATGTATGACTAACTACCATAAGGTTTAACCAATAGATATTTTGGTGTAACATCAGTCCCCAGTGACCATATCTAGAAAAGTTTTAATCTTTTGAACCACTTCTACCTTGTAGCTGCAGAATAGACTCTCAACTCCCTGGCAATTTATGCAGATTTTCACCATTGTGAATTTTCTGTTAAAAACGGTTCCAGTTTGTGATAGACAAAAAAGTGCATGTCTCTGTAAAGACATTCTTTCAACTACTGAACTACAAACAATGCACTGCTCTTTCATGACAAGTCTGCCGTCTGTTTTAGGTCTGCTGCTTCCTGGAACACAGCGATACTCAGCCTGTTCTCCTCAGAGGACTCTGGACATGCCACATTCTTGTTCCTTCCCCGCGTGTTGAGGGATGGCATTTCTCATTCTTCACTGTCTTATTTCTCTTGCGAAAGGACAACTATATTCTTTGTATCTTTCAAATTCATATGGTTCTAAGAATACACTTTCACCTTTCCCATTTTTTATTTAGTCTTTGCAAAATAACATGAAAAGGAATCTGATGATTCAGACACACAATAAATCTCAAAAGGTTGGGTTTGAGTTAACATGTTTTCTCTCTCCCTTCAGAATCATGCTTCTATAAGCAATCACTAAGACTCTGGTGAGGAAACAGTGCTAGGCAGCCCTGCAACTAACTGGTATTTTGACTACTGGAAATGAAATGTGACAGTTCACTGCTCTTTATCGCCTGGGAGCAGCTGGGACACTTAGAGGTGCCAAGTCCCCTTTGAGGAAGTTCAAGTCCTTCTCAGCCATCATGCCCACTCTTTTTCTGTGCTGGTACCAAGAATGCTTATATATACTATCTAATAAAAAGCAGAGGTGGCTTGGAGGCAGACGTGGTGGCAGAGGAGGCTGAGGTGGATTTGGTGGCAGAGGCCAGGCAGGTTTTGGAAGTCAAGAGACTTCCGAGGAGGCAGAGGAGGAGGAGAAGATCATAAGCCACAAGGAAAGGAGACAAAGTTTGGATAGTTTCTTCTATCCCCATCTTTCTCTCTTCTATTTGAAAATGAAAGGACTCTGGTGTTTTTACTCTGTTACCTGATCAATGACAGAGCCTTCTAAGGACATTCCAAGACATAATACAGTTCTGTGGTTTACTTGGATATCCATTTAGATAACATTTCAAAGGAGATACCCTGTTGGTTTTGACCGGATATTCGTATAACCTTAAAAAAAAAAAAAAAGAGTGGTAGAACTAACCCTTATCTGTAAGTTTTGTTTCCTCCTGTGTACAAAACCATTTTTTTCCTACAAATAATTTTTTGGTGTGTGTGTTGGGGTATAAAGGAAACAGAATGATTTATCATAATTTTGCTTCAGCAGCTTTGGGACAAATTAAAAGTTCTAAATTCTGGTGCCAGAAAAAAAGAAAAAGAGAAACATGTGAATTGACTGTACCTCTGCTACACTCACAAACCACACCCACCAGCCAATCAGGAGCATGTATGTAAATTAACCCAACAAATATGGCAGTGACCACAGAGCTGAAACAAGCAGGAGGCTTGGGTTGCCCTCAAGGCTACAAAATTTCAATTATAGAAGATAAATAAATCCCAATAAAAATGGTGGCAGCCACAGAGATGGAGAGAGCAGGAGGCTTGGGTTTCCCCTGGCAATGAAGGAAGCCACACTTCCTGCCTGCCCTGGCCTTCTCTGGTCTCTGCTCAAGGCTACAAAGTTTCAATTATAGAAGATAAGTAAATCCCAGACACCAGGGCCTCCACTTGGGTTGCCAGGGGGCATGACTGGCCTGTAAACCACCACAGGCCCCTCACTCAAGCCACCCCATGCATCAAGGGAACCCCCTCCCTGATCCAGGACACCCTTCAGGGCAAACCAGCCAGCCCTCACCCATGCACCAGGCCTCTACCTATCTAATAAAAGAGTAATATGCAAATTTACCATCACTTCAACACACAAGATGGCTGCCTCCATGTGGACACAAGATGGGCAGCAGGGGAGAGCAGTTGGCAGGGACCAGGCCTGCAGGAGAGGGCAGTTGTGGTGATCAAGTCTGCAGGGGAGAGCAGTTAGGAGTGACCAGGCTGGCAGAGGAGAGAAGTTAGGGACAGCCAGGCCTGCAGGGAAGGGTAGTTGTGGGGGACCTAGGCCTGTAGGGGAAGGCAGTTGGGAGGGACAAGGCCAGAAGAGGAGGGCAATTGGGGGTGACCAGGCTGGCAGGGAAGCAGTTAGGTATCAATCAGGCTGACAGGAGAGTGGTTAGGGGGTGATGAGGCTGGCAGGCAGAAGTGGTTAGAGGCAATCAGGAAGGCAGGCAAGCAAGCAGTTGGCAGCCAGCAGTCCTGGATTGTGAGAGGGATGTCCCAGGCTGGGCTGAGGAACAATCCTCCCCCCACCCCATGTACAAATTTCATGCACCAGGCCTCTAGTTTAATAATAATAATAAATAATAGATATTAAATCTAAAGTTTTTAGATTTCATATATTTCACATATAACCCTAAAATTCACTAATTTTTAGAGAAAATAATTATGTCTATTTGTCTATGTATATATTTTCCAAATACATTTTTAGCACTTTTAGGTGATCAGAGAGACTATAAAGTAAACATCATCTAGAATATTAAAAAATTTCTAATTCGCTGGAAATTGAATTTATTTCAAAACCTATATAATCCATAAAAATAAAAGTGTAATATGCTAATTAGACCAAACTACCTTCTGGATGTCATTCTGCATGTCCTTCCAGACAAAGCTACAGTGGCAGAGGCCAAGGTAAAGGTGGTTAGGTGCTATCAGGCAGGCAGTAGAACAACTAGGGGCAATTAGGCATGCAGGGGAGCAGTAGGGGACAATCAGACCAGCAGCAGAGCAGGTAGGGGGGTGTTCAGACTGGCAGGGAAGCAGTTAGGGGCAACAGGCCAGCAGGGGAGCAGTTAGGGGAGATCAGGCAGGCAGGCGGAGGCAGTTAGGGTAGGCAGAAGTGGTTAGGAGCAATCAGGCAGGCAGACAGAGTAGTTAGGGTTGATCAGGTGAGCAGTTAAAAGACAGCAGTCCCAGATTGTGAGAAGGATGTCCCACTGCCAGTTTAGGCCCCATCCCTATGGTATCAGGCCTTACCCAGTAGTGGGACATCCCCAGAGAACTTCCAAATTGGAGAGAGTGCAGGCCATTGTGCCTATAATTAACAATATTGTATGCTACTCCTAAAAATCTAGTAAGAGGATAGATCTCATGTCAAGGGTTCTACCACAATAAAATAAAGAAAATTATACATACAAAAAATATTTGGTTAGGGATGATTATAATGTAAACATTAAGGCAATATACTAACTAGGATATTACATTTTTACATTTTCAATGTTTTCTTTCTTTTGTTTCATTTTGTCCCCCTGTAATTTAAGGTGTGGTTCCTGACTCTCTCTAGAGCAAAGATTAACTATAAATGGGTGTGTTTTCTTTGGGGTCACAAGACTATGACTTAAGTCCTGAGTTCTCTGGTTAAAAGGATGAAGTCACTCCCAAGTGTTATCAGTACAGTGTGTCTCACAGGAAAGAGATTTTGCTGTTGTTCAACAGAACAGAGCTACTTCATTGGCATCACTCCATGTTGTCTCTCATTCCTAAGAAGATTAGACTAGGCTTCTTTACATGGTGACACTAGCATTCCAAAAGTGTGAGAGCCGAGTCCTCACTGCTTATTGAGACTGAAACTCAGAACTCCCATGGAGGATCTTCTACCATATTCTATTGATGAAAGCAACACACAACGCCCACCCAATTTCCAGAGATGGGGAAATACACTTTGCCTCCTACTGGGAGGACAGCAAAGCCACATTGAAGACAGGTTTAGTGCAAGAATTGAAAGAATTATTTCAGTCACCTTTGCCAACCATTAACTAGAGATGTTTGATAAATATTTTTTGTTATAAGGATATTAGGCTACCTCTAAAATACCTAAAACATAAATAAAACTATTTTTCTAACCCGTATAAACCTCATTTTAAATTTGACTGATTAGCCTAATGATATAAGAATGTCAACTATTAGACTGATAGTTTCTTCCCCAGTAAACATATACTTTCATTTTATGCATTATAGGTGGCTTCTAAGTTAGCTACTTTGTACTTAAAATATTTTTCTTTCTCTATCAGAACATTTTAAAACTTTCTATACTGGATTATTACCTTTAACTCCATTTTACACATTTTTCCAGGAATGTTTTTGGTGCATAAATGTGACAAAAAGCACTTAAAAAAACAGAAATCACAGTGGAACATTTTAAAGGATGTACTTTACTTTAAAAAACTATTGCACAGAATTTTTGTGTTTCAATTAAAGTGCTTATAAATATATTGACTTTCCTTATTTAGAAAAATCTAAGGTCTCTAAGATAAATTATATTGAATATTGAATGCTTGAATAAATGTTTCAATAAGCAGTTAAAAATCAGAATATTTCTATCACGAGCAGAGAACCTCTGAAGATTATGTAATTCATGATTATTATTATGTACATTAGTCAATGGGAAATATATATTGTGCTCAGTAATAAAAATTTCAACTTTTCCTTTCATTTTTTAAAATCTTTTGTTGTATACCTTTAATAACCTTCAATTGACCTAGGAAAGAAAAACTAGCATTTTAAAAATTAACTTATACTGTGTATAACCTGAATTTTTTTTTATTGATTAGTGTTGGTTTCTTTTTTAAAAAATATATTTTTAATTGATTTTTTATAGAAAGGAAGGGAGAGAGATCTTTAGAAACATCATTGAGAAAGAAACATGGATCAGCTGCCTCCTGCACAACCCCTACTGGAGATATGCCCACCACCAAGGTACATGCTTTTAACTGGAATCAAACCTGGGACCCTTCAGTTCACAGAATGGTGCTCTATCCACTGAGTCAAACAGGTCAGGGTTAGTGTTGGTTTCCTAATTTAGTTTTTTGAGAACTCAACTATGTTAGGTTCAGTGGAATAATTAATATCCTATCTAATAAAAAGAGCAATATGCAAATTGACCATACTTCTACCACACTCACAAGCCATACCCACCTGTCACACCCACCCACCACACCCACTAGCCAATCAGAACAAGTATGCAAATTAACCCAACAAAGATGGCTACAGCCACAGAGAGAGCAGGAGGGAGGCTTGGGTTGTCCCTAGTGATGGAAGAAGCCAAGCTTTCCACAAAACATGGCCAAAGCTTAAGGCAACAAAGTTTCAATGGCTGTGCCAGCAGAAGGCTTGGCTCCACTCCAGGCTACAAAATTTTAATTGTAGAAGATAAATAAATTGCAGATACCAGGACCTCCACTTGGTTTGCTGGGGGTGTGACTGCCCTGCAAACCACCAAAGGCCCCTTGCCCAGGTCACCCCTTGCCCCAAGGGAACACCCACCCTGATCCAGGACACCCTTCAGGTGTACCAGCTGGCCCCCACCCATGCACCAGGCCTCTATCCTATCTAATAAAAGAGTAATATGCAGATTGACCATCACTCCAACACACAAGATGGCTGCCCCCATGTGATCAACAGATCCTGCCTCCATGTGGACATAAGATGGCCACCACAAGATGGCCAGCAGGGGAGGGCAGTTGGCAGGGACCAGGCCTACAAGGGAGGGCAGTTGTAGGCGATCAAACCTGCAGAAAAGGCCAATTGGGGGGACCCAGGCCTGCAGGGGAGGGCAGTTAGGGGTGACCAGGCTGGCAGGGGAGCAGTTTGGCATCAATCAGGCTGGCAGGGGAGTGGTTAGGGGCAATCAGAAAGGCAAGCAAGTGAGCAGTCCTATCTGAATTGGACCTAATCAGGCAGTTGGATATCCCTCTAGGGGTCCAGATTGGAGAGGGAGCAGGCTGAACTGAAGGACACCACTCCACCCCCCATGAACAAATTTCGTGCACCAGGCCTCTAGTACTCAAATAATTCACAGTTAGGTAAAAATAACATCAACATCTTTATTCATAATCAAGTTGATTTCAGTTTATTTTGTTTATTACATTTTTAAGACTTATAAAAAGTCTATTTTTAAAAGGTTTATTCTACTACTATTTTAAAAAAATTAATAGCATAGTACCAGTTATTTATATTGACATTTTTAGTCAATATGTTCATAATTTAATAAACTATTTTGTCTTAATTTTTCTGTTTTTTATCCTTTGAATGCAAAAACTTATCTAAGCTTTAAAGATTCTCTGATTAATAAGAACAAATATAAAACATCATTTTGATAATTCTGGAAAAGTCAATACTTCTTATCATTTCCTGTCTTGGTGGCACAATTTTTTAATTAGAGTTCAATTAATCAACTTTAGGCACTGATTTCTATAGCACTAATAAATAAAGTTAACTATTATAGATAAGCTTCATAATATTTTAATAAATGCCATATATTATAAAAAAATTTTAAATAGGCCAAAAGTGGTTTGGCTCAGTGGATAGAGTGTCAGCCTGTGGACTGAAAGGTCCCAGGGTTGATTCTGGTCAAGGGCATGTACCTTGGTTGGAGGCGCATCCCCAGTGGAGGGTGTGCGGAAGGCGGTTGATTAATGTTTCTCTCTCATCGATATTTTTAACTCTCTATCCCTCTCCTTTCCTCTCTGTGGAAAATCAATAAAATATATTTTTAAAAAAATTTTTTAAATAGTCTAAAATGTGTTTCAAATTATCAATACTCAAAATTCCAGTGTAGAAGAAATCCAGTCAATGAAAAATTATAGCCAAGCTAGTGCTCTAAAGCATTGTAATAATTTGCATGATTATGTAAAATAAATGATGATGTTTTAAATTAATTCAGGTCCCAATGAATGATTAAAACTTTTACATAACCTTTCAAGTTGAGCACATACTGTACAATTTTAGCATCACTATCTTCATCCTGGTCTAATATGTAGCCAAAGCAACTTGAGCATATTTTTAGTTCATGGAAAAGTTCAGTTCGTGTTTCTTGGAAGATTTAAGGAAATTAGTGGCAGCTGCTTATACCCTCTTGATGTAGCTATCTCCTTCTAGTTTCTATACTCTTACCCAGTAATCTTTGGCTGTAGGCACTGGCTTCTATTTAAAGAACTAACACTATATCCCACATTCAAACTCCTGATTAATTTATATATTATTTATTCAGATTTTTTTTTGTAGTTTTCAACTTACATGATCTAATCCAATTATTCCCCAATCATGGAAATATTCGTAACCCACTGAAAAGAGTAGTGTGTGAAACATTGACTAAAACTATGTGTGGGTGAGGTAGGGAGCATAATTCATATCTCCAGGACCTCACTAAATACTTGACCCATAAAAAAATTCACAAACTTTTTATCACTATAATGCTGTCTTATTAAGATACTAACGGACTGGTGCATTACATTTGCGCATGGGCAGGGTCCCTAGGCCTAGCCTGTGATTAGGGCTGATAGGGACCTTCTGGCTGCTGGCCAGGGCATTCCTTCATTTCGTGCCACCCCCTGGTGGTCAGCACATGTCATAGTGAGCAGTCAAATTCCTAGTCCGTCGAACTCCCTGAGGGGACAATTTGAATATTAGCCTTTTATTATATAGGATTACTGACAAAGTTCACATGACAAAGTACAGATTTTTTTTCATGGTGCCCATGATTATTCCAGACCTTTGGTGATTCTTTGCTAATCACAGCTAACTCATGTTACCTTAGTATTGCTTTGGCTGCTAAACTTATCTCCCATACCCAAATCAGTCATTACTAATCAATCACTGCACTGTTTCTGACAGCCCACAAGCAACCATGAAATTCTCTAAAAATAGTGTTCCAGAACCCAACTACCAATCGATTTGAGTTAGCATGAAATTTGAGACCTGTCATTCTTGACTTAGTTTGGAAGATTAAATATTTTAGAAACATCTATATAGTATATATCTTGTTCCAAATGATGCATAATAACTTCTTGTTGATTGATGTTTTTCTGAAAAATCTTATAAATATGGATTGTGCATGTTGTTATGTTTCTCTGATAATGTCAAACATGTGTCCTGGGGAAAAAGTATTCTTAGTTAAAGGTATTTGTTAGAGATGTAGAAGAATTGCTATTTTTAGCTATGTATTTACACCATTTTTTAAAAAGTCATGTGCATTTCTTGTTAATTCAAAAAGTATATTTTATCTTGCTCATACTTTGAACAGTAAAGGATATGAGGCTGTCTTTGTGGTGTCTGGAAGATATGCCCAAATCCCTATACAGCTGCAAATTCTACAACTGGTAGTTGTTTCCTTAAATTCATTAGCTGGAACCTGATGACAGTTGCCTAGCCTCCAGTGAGGCAACCTTTTAAGATAAAATTGTGGCAGATGTAAGCATGGTTAATGGTAGACTTGTTTTTCTGGTTCTATTTACCAAATGTGAGAAATGTTTGGATTTTTAATTTCTACGTAAGCATCATCTAGGTTTTAAAGTGGTATTGACTTTCAAACAGTTCTGCAGGGCTGTGGTGGTGTGCTTTCTCCATAAGCAGGTCAGGCAAGCACCCTGGATGCCAGTGAGTGTGGATCCAAGTGGCAGGTCATTACACTTCCGTAATGCTACCTGTCTTTTTCTCCGTTTAAAAAACAGAACATTATTTTTCAAATTCTAAAGATAGATTGCTGGTCACCTTATAGGGTAATCCAAACCTACCTGAAAAATAACTGCAAAGATAATTCACCAGACATGCAACTCTCAGTAAGATGTTTATCCTGCAGGAAACTGAGATAGGCTTAGCAGCAGCAGACCATGAATGTAGCAATGATGCAATCCGAATGAAACACATACACTTACACCAGTTTGCTGGTGGTAAGAAGGAAGAGATATGGTTTCACCATTAGTTTATTGTCATATCTAAAATACAACTCTAGATACAGCCATCATTTTTAATCACCTTCGGTAGCACCATGGAGGTTTTATCAGCCAACCTTAGCATGGAAAGTAAATGATATTTGTAAAATTTCAGATGGAATGCTTGAGATATTAGAAAAACATTGAAAGTAAAAGAGCTACATTAAATAGAGGACAGAAACAACTTACATTGCTTAGGAGCAAATATTCTCTTTGACCAGTTCGCCTAGCCTAAAATAATGAGTCAGCTACCTAGAAAAAAATTACCTTTAATATATGGGGACAAGGAGACTTCCCAACTTCTGTGGCTTTGATCTAATCATGAAATATACCTGGTAAATTCAATTACTATTGAAATGGTTTCTTGCCATAGGATGTTGATTCAAGTTGTTTTCTGTCTCCTTTGTGGGTGATCAATTGCTTAATTAAATAAGTCATAATGGACAGATAAAATTTGTTCATTTATAAGTGCACAACATTTTGTAGTTAAGATATAGTGAAAATTAGAATATTTTTAATACCACAGCTTGCCTATTTCATAACAGAGAATTTATTCAGTGAAGGTACAGTTAACACATTTTCTTTTTCTCACAGAAGCTCATGCATATGTCCTTGGGGTGTGTGTGTGGGGGGGGCTTTTTCATATTATTTTTATTTTATCATTTTTTCCACTGAATTAATTATTATTTTTAAACATATTTTTTATTGACTTCAGAGAGGAAGGGAGAGGGAGAGAGAGAGACACATCAATGATGAGAGACAATCATTTATTGGCTTCCTCCTGCACACACCCACTGGGGATTGAACCCAAAAGCCAAGAACGTGCCCTAACCCAGTGGTTGGCAAACTGCGGCTCGTGAGCTGTGGTTTACTGCTCTGTTGACTAATGAGTTTACCGAGCACTGCCCTAACCCAAAATCAAACTGTGACCTCCTGGTTCATAGGCCAATCCTCAACCACTGAGCCATGCCAGCAGGGCTGAACTAATTATTTTGCCAACACATCATATTCAATTTGTCCCAAAGTGAACTAATTTTCCTTTTGAGGCATACTCAATTCTCACTTCCCAGTCTCTGTCAATGGTTACAAACATTGCTCTATTTATCCAGATTTGAAATTTTGTTTTTATTTTTCTGATAATTATCTTTTCTTTCCATCCTACTCGTAGCTTCTTGTCTTGCTTTGAAGTGGTGTTAGTGTAGCAGCTAGGAGTTATTAAAAGAGAGGGAGCTAGGCGGGCTGAGCCTGATTGAGTCTGGAAGTTATACTTAATCAGGCTGGGGTTTGGAAATTGGGGCTTCAGATACCCGAGGGGATATCCACATCCCCATCAAGGAGATTGACACACCTCTGTCTCCTCCTTCTCATAGCGTGGAGGACAGGCTTTCTAATCCCCCCAGGGACCACCAGTCTATTCCCTGTAGATTATAGGGTGGAGGAGGAACCAATGAAGGGGAAATTCCTGCGCTGGGTGCATGTAGGAGCCAAGATGGCCTGGGGCAGGGGTGGGGTTGGGGGGGGACGGAAGCCATGTGCACTAGAAATCAGGTGACACAGCAGAACTCTGAGGCATGTGCAATAAGATGGTGACCACAGAGGAGAGGAGCCTCGCCTGAGAAAGGATCAGATTGTGTGAGGGCATGAAACCTAGGAAAGGAATTGGATAGGGGCAGGACCCAAGACAAGCCTACAAAGAGCCAGGAAAGACATTGGTTAGTATGAAAGAAAGCTTATTCCTTCCCAAGCCCAAGGTAGTATAATAAAAGCTTAACAGAGGCCCAACCAGTAGCACATGTTTACCCGCCCACTCACATGTGTTTTTTCTCCAGTGACATTGATCATATGTATATCCTCTTTGAAAAAGTATCTATTCGGGTCCTTTGCTAATTTTTTAATTGGATTGCTTGTGGGTTTTTTTTTTTTTATTTATTTGTTTGTTTGATTGTTTTTTTTTTGTTTGTTTGTTTGTTTTGGTGTTGAGTTGTATGAGTTCTTTATAAATTTTGGATATTAGCCCTTTATCAGATGCATTACTAGCAAATAGCGTTCTCTCACTCAGTGGGTTGTCTTTTTATTGTGTTGATGGTTACCTTGGCTGTGCAAAAACTTTTCAATTTGATATAGTCCCATTTGTTTATTTTTTCTTTTGTTTTCCTTGCCCAAAGAGATACATCAGGGAAAAAAACATTGCTATGACAAATGTCTGAGATATGCTGTCTAGTTTTCTTCTACAATTTTATGGTTTGGACTCTAAGGTTTAAGTCTTTAGTCCATTTTGAGCTTATTCTTATTTATGGTATCAATTGGTGGACTAGTTTCATTTTTGTGCACACAGCAGTTTAATTTTTCCAACACCATTTATTGAATAAACTATATTTATTCCATTGCATGTTTTTGCTTCCTTATCCAATTTTAATTGACCATAAGGTATGGGTTTATTTATGGGCTCTTTGTTCCATTGATCTATATGTCTGTTTTTATGTCAGTATCATGCTGTTTTGATTACTATGGCCTTGTAGTATAGTTTGATATCAGGTAGCTTGATTCATCCAACTTTGTTCTTCTTTCCCAAGATTTCCATGGCTATTTGAGATCTTCTGTGGTTCCATACACATTTTGGAATATTTGTCCTAGTTCGGTGAAATGTGTGATAGGAATTGTGTTTAATCTATAGATTTATTTAGGTAGTATGGATATTTTAATGATATGAATCCTTCCAACCCATGAACATGATGTATGCTTCTCCTTATCTATATCTTCTTCAGTGTCATAATTTTTTGAATACAGGTCTTTTACATCCTTGGTTATATTTATTTCTAGGTGTGTTTTTTATGCAATTATAAATGAGATTGTTTTCTTAGTTTCCCTTTCTGATCATTATTGGTGTATAAAAATGCTATCAATTTCTGGGTATTTATTTTGTATCCTGCTACTTCATTGAATTCACTAATCAGTTCTAATAGTCTTTTGGTACAATCTTTAGGGTCTTCTATATACAGTACCATGTCATCTGTAAATAATGACAGTTTTAATTCTTTCCAATTCAGATGGCTTTTATTTCTTCTTTTTGTCTGGTTGTTAGGGCTAGGCCTTCTAGTACTATTTTGAAAAATAGTGGTAAAAGTGGACATTGCTATCTTGTTCTTGATTTTAAGGGAAATGCTTGTAGTTTTTTGCCATTGAGTATAATGTTGGCTTTAGGTTTGTCATATATGGCCTTTATTATGTTGACATATGTTTCTTCTATTGCCACTGTGCTGAGAGTTTTTATCATAAATGAGTGCTGGATTTTATCAAATGCTTTTTTTTTTTGCATCTACTGACATGATCATGTGCTTTTTATCCTTCATTTTGTTAATGTTGTTTATCATATTCATTGCAGATATTGTACCAATATCTTATTCCTGGAATAAGTTCCACTTGATCATGGTGTATAATCTTTTTCATGTATTGCTGTATCTGGTTTGCTAATATTTTTTTGAGGATTTTAGCATCTGTGTTCATTAGGGATATTGGCCTATTATTTTCTTTTTTTGTAGCATTTTATCTGGTTTTGGAATTAGGATAATGCTGGCCTCATAAAATGAGTTTGGGAGTTTTTCCTCTTGAATTTTTTGGAGTAGTTTGAGAAGGGTAGATGTTAGTTCTTTGAATGTTTGGTAAAATTCATCTGTGAAGCCATTAGGTCCAGGACTTTTGTTTGTTAGGATTTTATTATATTTTATTTTTTTGCTGCTTCAGTTTCACTAGTTTTAATCTATTCAGATTCTCTCTGATTCTTCCTGATTCAGTTTTGAAAGATTTTATGTTTCTAGACATTTACCCATTTTATTCAGACTGTCCAATTTGTTGTCATATAATTGCTCATAACCTTTACTTTCTTGGACGCAAAATTCTGTTTGCATTGTATTGGGCTCTGATGCTTACTGGCAAAGGAATCCCCTTTAGTTGGGTAAAATCATCATTCCTTTTCTTGCTTTACCAAGTTGCCTGCTTGATTACTAAAACTTCTCCACTTTCGTCCTCTTTTAAAGCCTTGTATTCCAGGAAGTTGTGGTACTTCACTTGCATATATGCCCTCTTCAAAAGAGAGTATTTATCATTCATAATCAGAAGTTTGGATTTAAGTATGTAATACTGAAAAAAATATTTTAAACTCTGAGATTCAGCTCTGTCTTATGTTAATCGATGGTATATCTCATTCATTTACCATGTGGCAATTGTGGAAAAAAAAAATAGGAGTGATGAATGTTAAAGTGCACTGTAAACTCTTGGGCAGGGTTTCCAACCTTGTAAAAATTGTTTTTGGGGCTGGATAATTCTTTGTTGTTGTATTTATTGTATTATGCATTATAGAAAGCTTAGTAGTAAAGAGTAGCAGGTCATGTCACCCCAAAATATGATGATTTTGAGCTTTAGGCACTTGGAAACCAGCAAATGAGGAAGAGGCTTTCTCAAAACTTCCTTTATCTGCCTAATGACAGATTCCCCAAAAGGAATTGTCATAAATACTCCACCCCAAGGAAGTTTTATCAACCAGGCAAGATTGACTCATCGCAGTAGAGAAGATAGGAAATTGATACCACACCTAGAAAAACTTTTGTCACAAACTAACATATCTTCTACCTGTTTCTTCATTTTCTCTAAAAATTATTGCTCTCTTCTATTAGGCCCATATCTCCATCCACTCCCTTTTCCCTATTAAGATCCTAAATTCTAAGACATGTCTTTAAGTACCATATTTTCCGGCGTATAAGACGACTAGGCATATAAGACGACCCCCAAATTTTCCAGTTAAAATATAGAGATTGGGATATACTCTCCCTATAAGATGACACCCAGCATATAAGATGACCCCTGACTTTTGAGAAGATTTTCCTGGGTTAAAAAGTCATCTTATATGCCAGAAAATACAGTACTCCCCTTCCTCTTAGTATCTGCCATCTAAACATGAGCTATATATGTTAATAGCATGTTTCTTTTGTTAATCTGTCTTTTATTATAGGGACCTCACCTAGAAACTCACAAAAGTAGAGGGAACATTATTTTTCTCCCCCACCATAGCATTTCAGTTCTAACTACTGAATGCCATTAACTATATGCCTTCCCTCTAATATGACAAACAAAATATCTCTAGATATTGCCAAATGTTCCCTTGGGGGCAAAATTATCTCAGGGGAACCATCCCCACCCACTTCCTGGTACTCTGCCTGGCTTTAAAGAATAGAAACATTAGCTTTCCTAGTTCTACTGGCAAGACTCTTATCCTCTTCCAGCCCTCCTAAGAGACTGAGCAGAGGCACAGATCAGGCTCCAATCCTGCCCTCTCTGAGCATTTTCTTTGTGGGCTATAAGAAACTGCAAAATCCTCAGCAGAATATTCCATTCAAACCCCTGCAATAAGAGACTTGATCAAACTCCAGTATGGCTTCTAGTAGCTTGAGCTTGAGTCCCTTGGACAGCCCAGCCAACCTCATCTGAGTTTTTGTCTGGAAAAGCTCAGAGCTATCAAAGAATTTACTATCTATTCTAGCCAACACCTGAGATAGACCCCTGACCTTTTCTTAGAGCATTAACTAAAAAGAGTTTACAGTTGTTAATCTGTCCCTCTGAAATGTGTATATGTCTCCTAAAAATGTGTATATGTCTCAAGGACTTGACATCCATTTATTTTATATATAATCATCTAAGATTAGGCCTCTGTCTCCTAGTGTTGTCTGAAGGAATCCTAACTTTCATAGCTGTCAGCTAAAAGAATAATCTGGCCAAAACTGGTTTGGCTCAGTGAATAGAGCTGCATCTGAAGGGTTCCAGGTTCAATTCCTATCAAGAGCACATACCTTGGTTGTGGGCACATTCTCAATAGGAGGTGTGCAAGAGGCAGCTGATCGATGTTTCTAGTTCTCTATTTCTCTCCCTTCCTCTCTGTAAAAAATCAATAAAATATATTTTAAAAATACTTAAAGAAAAGAGAATAATCTGGCCTAATTGGCATTTAATCTGAAAACCTTTAGTAATTTTTTCACCTCCCTGACTCTGCTCAAATTCATAGCCTTTCCCTTCATTCTCCCTTTGAAATGCCAGTCACTTCTAAACAAGTCAAAGTACAGTTGAGTTTAAGCTGGATCCTCTTCCCAGTTACAATCCTATCTAAAAGCCTAATATGCTAAGTGTCCCACTGTTCATTCTACCATTCGACCAGTAACTATGTTGTTCAATGACCAGCAGGGGGCAGATGCTCTGACCAGTAGGTTAGCTTGCTGCTTGGGTCCGGCTGGTCAGGACTGGGAGAGATGGACCGAACAAACCCTAGAGCCCTCCTTTGGTCCCTTGCTGGCCCCAATCGTGCACCAGTGGGGTCCTTTGGCCTGGTCTGTACTCTCTCACAATCCGGGACCTCTCGGGGGATATTGGAGAGACAGTTATAGCCTGATCTCCCCAGGCCAGGCTGAGGGACCCCACTGGTGCATGAAATAACTGGTGCCCAGCTTTGTTTTTCTGGGACATTACACTTACTGTTCAGGAGAATGATAATATTTCCCTTCTCCTTGTTTTAACTTCCAGAGCCTTTGGGGAGTGGGTAGGTAGAATGCTGTGGTAAAATTTTCAGTAGTACATTTGTCAAAGCTGCATTCTCAATCCACATGTATAAATTTTGATCTTCCTTTGTATGAACCTACCTCTTACTTGGTTTGAAATTTAGGAAAGAAGTGAGATTTGTTGTCTCTCACCAGCTCAAACAAAAGCTATAAAACCTTACATAAATGTCTATTTATATAATCCCTGATTATATTCTGCCTTATTTTTCTTGATGTTAAAAATGGATAAGCCTCAATGCATGATAACTTACAAGGACAATTTGCCTTTTTAAAAAATGACATTGAGTTTGTAGTATTTTCACCCGAAGAATAACTTTATCTAGTAGAAACTTTAAGCCATGTAACAGCCTGTTGGGAAAGAAGATCTATGAAGCTTGGGGACCTGTAAGAAGGTGTTAATAAATCTCCTTAACCCTTCCCATATTATTGTATTTACTATGTTGAGTCTGATATTGTGTCTGGGTAAAAAATATATATATAAATATAAATATAAATATAAATATATATATAATTTGGAACCAAATATCTCATATATATATATCTATATATATATATATCTATATATATATATAATCTGGAACCATATATATATTCTTTTAAGAGGAATTAAATTTTTTATCTGGCTAAAACTCTTACAAATAAGTACTGTTATTTGGGCAGTCACAATTGCCATTATTCTGTGTGTTTTTCTCTCATATATATACAGGTTATATTAAAATAATGTTATTTGAATGTCAGAAAATATATCTAAGCCAATGTAATTATGAAAGCTTTATATATTAATGTAATTGTCTAAGAATTTGCAGGCAGCATATTGTCAAATACAAAAACTTGCTTCAAAGTTACCATCAACTGTTTTGATTACAATTTAGGAATTTTATCATGTATTAACATAGTTCATTAAATATTATCACTTTTTTTACTGCTCTTAAGGAAATCAACTTCAGTCATTGCCCTTGCTTTCTGTAAATTTCCAGGCTTAACAGAATGAGAAGTGTGGTTCATTTTGTTTATTATGTTCCTTCTTCAGTGGTTGCTAACAAGTAGGATAATGCTCACTTGAGTTCCAAGTTTCAGAATACATATTTAAGGAATACTTGACACAATTTCTTAAGGAATTTATTAACAGGGAAGAAAAGAAATAGATATCTTGGTGGCAAAAACAAAGCCAGTGAGTTAAATAAAATAGCAGGGATTATATTTGTGGACTTAATATAACTAGGGTTCACTAATAAAAGGCTTCTGAAAAATGTGGATTTTTATATGTAATTCAGAGGCAATACTAAATCATATATGTGTTTTACCTTGGGCAAGCCAGTGGAAAGGATTGAAGCCAGAGTTCAGAAGAATATATTATATGTGGGCTGGAGGGTAATAGGTAGCCTTGGGAGGACAAGAGTTGCAGACATGAGAAAATGACATGGAAAATAACATTAACTAGAGAAAAGAATTTTGTGAGTTTTTTAAAAATAAATCTTTATTGTTCAGATTATTACATTTGTTCCTCTTTTTCCCCCCATAGCTCTTTTCCACCTGGCTCCCTCCCCTCCCTCTGCCCTTACCTCCCCCCACATTGTCCTCATCCATAGGTGTATGATTTTTGTCCAGTCTCTCCCTGCACCCCCCCTCACCTCTTTCTCCCTGAGAATTATCAGTTCACTCCTTTTCTATGCCCCTAATACTAGTATATTCAGCAGTTTATTCTGTTCATCAGATTTTCAATTCACTTGATTTTTAGATTCACTTGTTGATATATATGTATTTGTTGCTCATAATTTCTACCTTTACCGTTTTCTTCTTCTTCCTTTCAACATATCATATAATACTGGTTGGTGCTGATGAACTCCTTTAGCTTTTAATTATCTGTGAAGCTCTTTATCTACCCTTCAATTCTGAATGATAGCTTTGCTGGGTAGAGTAATCTGGGTTGTAGGTTCTTGCTCTTCATCACTTTGAATATTTCTTGCCACTCCCATCTGACCTGCATAGTTTCTGTTGAGAAATCAGCTGACAATCATATGGGTGATCCCTTGTAGGTAATTAACTGTTTTTCTCTTGCTGCTTTTAATATTCTCTCTTTGTCTTTTGCTCTTATTTTAATTATGATGTGTCTTGGTGCAGTCCTCTTTGGATTTCTTTTGTTTGGGGTTCTGTGTGCTTTCTGGACTTGTAAGTCTATTTCTTTCACCAGGTGAGGGAAGTTTTCAGTCATTTCTTCCAATAGGTTTTCAGTACCTTGCTCTCTCTCTTCTTCTGGCACCCTCATAATTCTGATGTTGGTATTCTTGAAGTTGTCCAAGAGGCTTCTTACACTATCTTCACATTTTTGGATTATTTTTGCTTTTTGCTTTTCCAGTTAAGTGTTTTCTGCTTCTTTGTATTTCAAATATTGGGCTTGATTCTTGTGTTCCTCTAGTCTGCTGTTAGGTCTCTGTATAATATTTTTTATTTCAGTCAGTGTATATTTAATTTCTAGTTGGTCTTTTTTCATTTATTCTTGGGTCTCACTAAATTTATCCATTTTTTCTAGGAAATTCTTAAAAAAACCTTATAACTGTGGTGTTGAACTCTATGTCCAGTCATTTATTTTCCTCCATTTCTTTCATTTGTGATCTGTTCTGTTGTCTCCACATATTTCACTGCTTCCCTGAGTTGGTAGAGTAGCTTTATGTGCTAGGTGTCCTATATGGCTCAGTAGCTCTGCCTCCCCAGTTACCTGAGGTGGGCACTCTTGGTGCACCACTTTGTGGACTTTGTGTACAGTCTTGTTGTAGTTAATTCTTGATTGTTGATGGTATCACTGGGGGGAATTGACCTCCAAGCCAATTGGTTGTGAGGATCAGCTGTGTCTGTGCTCCAAGAACTTCTGTGCTGGACTCAGCCTTAAGACTTACAAGATTGCAACAACCTCTGTACTGGGCTTGGATGTGGTGAGGTCTCAATGCTGAGCAGAGAGCCTTGGCTTTCTGTCAGCCCTGCCCTGCAAGGTAGCCCCTGGGTCTCAGTGCCTCTGGGTAATCCCTGCAGCCCTTTCTGTGCGCACATGCATGAGCCTCCAGACCTCTGCCTTTCTGGCTCCCCTGAGTTTCCTTGCACTCTAGGGACTCATAAAGTCTGGATTCCCAGGGTCTCACCTAAAACGGGTTCAGTGCAGTTGGACCTAGGTTTCAGTGCTGTTGGGAAGTTCTGTTTTTCTCCCACTAGAGAAAGCCAGTGGCACAGTCAGCACTCTGTGCGCACTTTCACGCTCACTTTCACACGCCCCCAGACCTCTGTCTTTTGCGGCTCCCCTAAATTTCCCTGCACTCTTTCCTTTTCACAACTGTCCAGACTCCCCCATAGGAGTCTCGTCCAGAACTAGAGTTCAGTGCAGTCAGAGTGAGGTTCAGTGCAGTTGGGATTTTCCATCTCCTTCCTGCTAGAGGAAGCCAGCCAGACCATCAGCTGCCTGTCTTCTCCAGGAGCATGTCTCCATACCTCAGCTTTTTACAGCTCCTTGTGAGTCCTTCTCTTTATTTCTAGTTGTAGAATTTTCACTCAGCCAGCTTTCCTGTGGTTCTGGATGGTGTCTGTTCTGTCTTTTAGTTGTAATTTTGAAATTGTTGTGTGAGGCAGCTGTTTAGGTGTTCACCTATGCTGCCATCTTGGTTTCTCCATCAAGAATTTTATGATTTAGAATGCTATGTCTGGGGAGAAAGTCAGAATAAGAACCATTATCATCTCCATGAAAGACTTTTTTAATAGGCACCAGGAAACATTTGGTTTGATTCAGAATTATAAACTAAGGCTAAGAAAAATCATGTGTTTCTCTCAAACAAGTGTTGCAAAAATAACTCCTGCTATGCCAACTACTGCACTTAACAGGTGATCAATTAACTTTTAAAACTAATCCCTGCAGAAGAAAAATACATTTCATAATTGAAGAATTGAGCTATATGACACCAGAACTCTGTTTAAATGCTTAATGTTACTGTGTTGACCAAGTTAATAGATTTGTAGTCTTACCGAAGGTGGGGACAGATTTTGAGCCATTTTATTTGATTCAGTAAGTCACGGCGTGAAGAAAGGGCATTTTCTTTTTAAGACAAACTTTTTATTTCTCCAGATATCTTAGTATCTTGATTGGCTCATTCAATAGGAAGTACTTAATATATATAGTAATGCAGATCTTCTATAAATAATAATTCCATCAAACACACTTAACTGTTGAAATCATCAGGTTAGCCGAAACAGGTTTGGCTCCATGGATGGAGCATCAGCCTGTTGACTAAAAGGTCTCAAGTTCGATTTCGGTCAAGGGTGTACCTTGGTTGCACGCACATCCCCAGTAGCAGGTGTGCAGGAGGTGGCTTATCAATGTTTCTCTCTCATCGATGTGTCTACATATCTCTCTCCCTTCCTCTCTGTAAAAAATCAATAAAATATATTTAAAAAGAAAAAGATATCATCAGGTTAAATGACTCTGATTAATTTTTTATTATTTATTTATTTGTTATTTTGTACACCTAAAACTAATAAGTGATATGTCAACTATATCAATACAAATAAAATAAACAAAATCATAAAATTTTTAAAAAGTTTTAGTAGTCTTAAATAATAGAAAAATAATACGCACTTTTCAAAATAGCATTCTATTTCCAAGAAATAACATTCTTTTTAACTGAATGCTTATTGTCCTTTTAATTAAAATGTGGATTGCTGGCACATCTAATATAAATGAATCACAATTTAATTTCCCAGATTTTGTGTTAATAAGATTTACTCAAAACTCTATTGTTGGTCTAATAAATACTAAAAGAGAAAACAACAACCAAGAACAAAAATCACTCCTATTTAGACATTTGCAAGTTCACTTTATTGGGACAGTTGTGTAATTATTTCTTTTGCTTATGGTTATGTCTTTTTCTCATTTTTACAAAGCAATATTTAATATTGAACATAGTCTCTATATATTATGTGGGCCCCAGTTAAGCAAGTTGAAAACTTAAAAATGGCAAGTTGAGTTAAATTTAAATGGGTGATTTAATAAAATTTATGCCGTAGAAATTGATAAAGTTTTTTAATTAAAACTATCCCAGTGAAATATGAAAAGACTCTTAAATGTTTGATTGCTTCACTGATAAAAATAAAATGAGCATTATAAAATTCATCCAGTGTTATAAAAAGAGAAAATATTTTATTTGTATGTATACTTTTAATTATGGCTAATAACTATACAATCTAATATAAGATTTTTTTTTCAATGATAGTTTTCTTTGGATCCCTGAACATTAAAATTTGCTTGTGGACAAAAGAGGTACATGCAAAGATAAATGAGAAGACAAACTTAGTTGGCTAGATTTTGAGAGAAGGCTATTTTTTTTTTAAAGATATAACAACAATAAAAAAGTTTGGAAGTGGAGACAATAAACTTAGCTGTTAGCAATAGGGGAAAATCCCCTAAGAGGAGGGAGAATAGTTTTAGTAGCATACAAATAATATAAAAAGTAATTATCTAGTTATTTTTTAGTAGTAAAGGAGGATATATTAGATTGAAATATTATATACAAAGAACCAGATTTAAATTTTGAATCAGGTTGACATTTCTGATTTTTATCAGAAAATATTTTAGTGTTTGTTTTGTTTTGTTTTTTAGATATATTTTTATTTATTTCAGAGAGGAAGGGAGAGGGCGAGAAAGATAGAAACATCAATGATGAGAGAGAATCATTGATCGGCTGCCTCCTGCATGCCCCCTACTGGGGACTGAGCCCGCCACCTGGGCATGTTGCCATTGACCAAAATTGAAGCTGGAGCCCTTCAGTCTGAAGGCTGATGCTGTATCCACTGAGCAAAACTGACTAGGGCAATATTTGTGATTTTAGTAGATCTTTCTTAGATACAATCACACATATAATAAATAACCTATCAATAATTCAGAATTTTCTATGAAAAAATGATTTACAAAATAATTGTAACATCTTCAAAGATTTTTTAGATAGTTCCTTTAGGCATTAGGAAAATTAAAATAGTGTACTCTGAAAACTATGCATATATATTTGATTTTGTGATATGTGGCAAAAAGCTTAATAGTTGTCAAGTTTTATAATTTATTGATGCATCTTTAAAATGTAGCAGATACAGATTTAGACTTTAAAAATGTAAAAAAACATCTTTTATAGCACTGTAATTATGCTGCTAAGCTTTTTGCTAAGTGTAATAGTCTGGTTTAGGAAAGCATGAGAAAAAGTACAATTAAATAGACATAACTGCAGTCTAGATTAACACCTATTTTCAGTGTTTTTCACTTAAATCACAAAATACAGGGAGTCATAACAACTAGTAGCTTTTCATTTTTAAACTAAATTCAAAGATAAAAATCTTAGATCTGGCAGAGCCTCTATTACCCAAGTCTCAAATATTCAAGCTGTACATAAAACAAAAAAATAAAAATAAAAAGAAATCCTGAGAGTGACATGCATCACAGTTACTCACTCTTCTTTTGACTAGAAAACATTATTTTTTTCAGATGGAACTGTTTTGTGCAGCATCTTTTATATCAAATCCAAGTTCATCCAAAGAATTGATTGAAGCTATTCACTGCTGCTCCTGGATGTCTAAAATTTCCATTAGCTACAGTACTCTTAGTCCTTTTCCTTTGGGTACAAGGACCTGCTCTCCTTTACAGATGGAGAGGAGCTGGAATATATTTACGTAGGTGGTAGAGACCGAGTTTGAGAAGCATGAGTTAGTTTGTGAAAGCTATCCTGGCTTTTTATTCTGGATAGATCATTCTGGGACTGACTGCCTGCCCCTGGAGGATTTGAGGCTCTGTGGTGCCATTCTTGCTGTGGCCCAGCTCCTTTTTCAGGGACCTGATGGGTGTCTCTCCTCTGATTGGATGTAAATATTTTGAATAATTAAATACTGAGATGCATCTGAAGATAAATCTGTTGCCTATAGGATAAAGTATTAAATTCAGTTGGTGTAAGAATAAAAAAGTATATTCTGATATAGAAACAAGTAAAATTAGCGCCAACCCGCTGCTAGTTGATTCAAGTTAACTTCTATTTCAATAATGCTAGATAATTGTTTTGGGTTTTGTTTTGTTATTAAATCACAAATATCACTGCTAGCATTCTTGCTTGATGCAGTTCATCTCACTTTAAAAGCACTTATTTTTTTTTCCCCCCCACTTAATTTTTCAAAGCACGTTTGAACCCTACTTCTTCTGTTAGGCCTTTGCTGAGTTGTTGTTGTTGTTGTTGTTTTTTAAATATATTTTATTGATTTTTTACAGAGAGGAAGAGAGAGAGATAGAAAGTCAGAAACATCGATGAGAGAGAGACATCGATCAGCTGCCTCCTGCACGCCCCACAGTGGAGATGTGCCCGCAAGCAAGGTACATGCCCCCAACCGGAATCGAACCTGAGACCTCTCAGTCCGCAGGCCGATGCTCTATCCACAGAGCCAAACCGGTCTCGGCTGCTAAGTTGTTTTTAAAATATGTTTTTATTGATTTCAGAGAGAGGAAGAAAGATGGAGAGAGAGTTAGAAACATAAATGAGAGAATCCTGCATGCCCCTTACTGGGGATCAAACCGGCAACCTAGGCATGAGCCCTGAAGAGGAAAAGAACCCTGACTTCCTGGTTCATGGGTCGGTGCTCAACCAATGAGCCACACCAGCCTGGTCCTTTGCTGAATATTTTAACTCCTGTTGACTTCTCTCCCTTCCGAGGCATTATGGTCCATAATATTTGGCTTTGGGGCACCTTTACATATTCCCCTTTAGCTTGCGGATTTTACTGTCCAGGTTTCTTCCCATGTTCTTGGACCACCTCAATAGCACTCTATAAATATAACTGGTTAAGGGATAGAAGTGCAAGGGCAGATTGCCTCCCCCTCAGTCACAAGCACAATGATACCCAGGATTCATTTTTGCCTCAATGTTCCATGAAGACCAAAGAAATAAAAGCAGAATATTCTCAGGTATACCATACAGAGAACCTATCTTTATATCTTTAGGGAATGAAAGCAGCAGGCACTCTATAGGTGCAATTAATTTAGGCATAATTTATGTAAATATTTAAACGTTTTGGGGGAAAATCAGCATAAATATACTTTAAAATGTCACCCAGAGCTAAAATTATCATTTCTCTTTTTAATCTTAGTTATTTGCATCATGTATGCTCCCATTTAAAAACTATATTTAGCATGTTTTAATTAAGTTTTAATTTATTTATCCCTTTTTCCCTTTTGTTCAAGAAATACTTTAAAAATATTTTTAGGAAATTCTCACATTTCACTATTTATGCAACACCTTTTTTTATGGCTTGTTGTCAGATTAATTATTAAATAATTCCATTCTTCCTGGGAGTCCACACCTCCTACTCTATCAGAAATGCTTGGCCTTTTGGCATACATTTATTTGCCGATAAAAAAAGTGATATTTATTTTGGGAACATGTGAGCATATATTTATTTTTTATAGGATAGAGTTTAATAGATGAATTGAACTTTGGACGTGGGGAGCAGAGACTTGGAATCTATCACCTACTATTTACAATTGAACAAACTTCCTTTAAAAAAAATCATTAGTACGTTTCTTAAGTCTTTCAGGTTTTGTTTCTCCTATTCTATTTAGTAGGAAAGATTCGACACTTTGTCACTTTATTTTTATAGCTGGACTGTCAGTTTTGAATCTTTAACTTGGGAATCCTGGGGGAGCAGAACAGGCTGCAGACATTGTCACTGTAGGAGGCACAGAGAGAGCAGGTTTGGATGCTCAGTAACCCTGGGATTAAAGGTCTCAAAACATGAGACAAAGAGAAGAAACACTCCTGACAACAAAGGTGAGGAACCAGGGTGGGCAGGCAGGCTTGCCTGGAGGCCAGAGATGTTGATATTTTATAGCCTATTGTGGACCACCACTGATTAGTGAAAGACACCACCAGAACTTACAAAAAGGGTCCATTTACTTGAGGACTTAATGAAAGCTCTTACACTGATGGGGTGAACCAGATGCTGGTCTGCAATGGATCAAACATGTAAAAGAGGATGAAGGCAACTCTGGTATATATACTTATGTGGAAGGCTTTTCTTCTTCAGTTATTGATACCAGTTTTCCAGGAGGTTCCAGCTCTATCCTTACCTTCATGATACCTTGGCTCCTGTATTTTGCTTCTGAACTGCTCCAAGCCTCTTATCCTGCTCAGATCTGGGTGGTGTTCACTGCCCCTGTCCTCTGGCCTCTGGTTAGGTGTTTGGGGGACTTTGTTCTCTATGTCCCCTGATTCTGGCTTTGCCATCTCATGTTCATCCTAGTGCTGCTAGCACTTCATTCTTATTACTTCCTGAAATAAGACAGAACCACAGGTGTCTGTGAATTCTTATGGTGATTTTATTAAGGAAACAATAAGGATGTATTATGATACTTGTGGGACAAGGCAATTTTGGGGTTCAGCACTGTGTTTTCATATGTGGTCTTTCCGGGTGAGGTTTGTGCATATTTAAGTCATACTCTTGAATACAGAGATTCGCAGTTTGTTCAAATTCCTCAACAGAAATAACCATTTTAAATGAATTGTCCATATGAGGTAGAATAAAATGACATATTAATATTTCACTGGTTAAGGATGTTATTGGTGCCTTCTGACAAAGTTTGTTTTATTCGCTTTAGCCAATCCCTCGTTTTAGAAGCCTATTGTTTGAGAAGTAAGGGAGATTTTGGGGATCAATGAAATCAATCTTTCGGTTTGTAACATAATTAAAGAAGTCTCATGAAAGCTCTGAATACTTTAAGTAAAAAAAAACTATTGTTGTAGTGTACCCCCATCTTACAAAGGATGCCACAAGAAGTCGAATTATGGAGTCATTTATTATAAGCTGGTGGCATACGATGGAGCCTTTCAGCACTCCCAACCTCGCAGCCCCGAACAGCTTGCCACATCTGGCTTATATTGGCAGAATATCACAATATTGATTACATCTTTGGGTCTGGAATGAGGAACCTGTTTTGCGAAAAGCATTTTACAGAAGCAAAATTGAGCAAGTTAGTTACCTGAAGTATCTACGAATCACTGAATAAACAGAAACACATTATCTGGGACTGAAAGGAAATGAACTCCCCTCCATCTTGTCCTATAGGGCTGGCCCCCTGCCTAAACCCCCTCCCTTTTCTGGGAGTGGCCACAGGTGTGCCAGCAATGTGCTAGCTTCCCCGGAGCACCACCCGAATGGACCAATGAAGCTCCAGGAACACAGCGAGGGTCCTAATTATGCTAAACCACAGAAAGACCCTAATTCAAGTGACCAATCTCTGTAACCCTCGTCACTTTCCTAAGCCCTCCCAATTATCCTACCCCATATAACTCATTGTCTGCTCCCCCCTCCCCCCACCGCTCTCTCATCTCACTGCTGCACCAGAAAGAGGCTGGGAACCAAACCCGGGTTTGAATAAAGACTTTGATTTTGCATCGGAAAAGGCTCCTTAGTGGTTGATTATTTGGGACCCCGAACTCGGCATAACAGGACCACCGGGGCAATTTAGAATAATTGTGCTGTCCAGATTCCAGGACCACTGAGTCAACAGGAATGCACTATCTGTAGCTACTGAGGCAATTTAGGGTCTGTTCTGATTCCAGGACCACTGACTCAACCAAAACTCGTTATCTGTAGCTACTGAGACAATTTAGGATAATTGAGCTGTCCTGGTTCCCAGGAGAATGTGCTTCGATGACCAGTGAGATCACAATCAATGGAATATTTAAACCATCATCAATGGAGTACCGGGATAGCATACATAAGTTCAGAAAATCAAAATAACTTTCTATTGTTTTAGCAAACAAATAAGTACAGGAGCCAAACAGCAGTTTCTACCTGAGTCGATTGCTATCATAAGTACTTCACTATGCCTTGAGGAACCAAGATGGTGGTGTAGGTAAACGCCTTCCACAACCACATCAAAATGACAACTAAAATACAGAGCAGCTATGATTGAGAACCACCTTAAAGTTGGCTGAATGGAATCCCTACAACTAGAGAAGTTAAGAAGTACATTGAGATTGGTAGGAGGGGTGGAGGCATAGAGCAGGCTGTTCCAAAACTCACATGTGCCTTTATTTTTTTTTTTAATTGGGAGGGATATCTTAGCTGCAAAGGCCCCCTGTGAGGAGCAAGGAGTCCCAGCCCTACACCAGACTCCCAGGCAAGGGATCCAGAACTGGGAAGAGAAGTCTCCATAGCTTTGGGCTATAAAAACCAGCAGGGTATTGTGGCTGAGTAACATCGAGGCTTCTGGAGAATAATGTGTTCCTTTAAAAGGGCCAGCATACAAACTTGGACTCCATCTCTGTGAGCTCCACTTCAGGGTGGGTTTGGGGGACCCAGTCTCATATAGGGAGGAATTGTACTGTCTGGCACTGGGGCAGGGACTCAGGGGCAGCTTTCTCCAGACAGGGGTGCTGGCAGGGGTCATTGTTCCTGTGCCAGGACCACCCCCATTACAGGGTTGTTCGGCAACCATATCTGAGTGTCCATCAACCTGCCTCACAGTGTTTGCTCCTCTCTAGTGATTCCCTGAGACTCTGCCCCATCCAATTTGCAGCCCCACCCAAGCTGTTTGCAGATGCTTTTGAAGCAGGACTTTTGGGGCAACATAGGCAGGCTTAGGGATTTTTTAGAATTGGGGTCCATAGAAAAAACACAGGGCCACAGACTGGGAGAAGGTACATTTCCATAACACAAGGAAGCCAGGTGCAGTTATATTTCCATAAGATAACGGGGCAAAAAAAAGAAAAAAAAAAAGACAAGGAAGCAGCAACAGGTATATTTCCAAAAGACAAGGAAGCAGCAACAGGTATATTTCCAAAAGACAAGGGACCTGGAAGTAGCCAAGAAAGGCCTATATTTACAAAATAAAGAGAAAGAAATCCTTCATCCAGAAGGAGAAGAAGAAAGCCCAAAAGAAATAGGAAAACAATAAGGAAGGAGTTTGAGCCCAGGAGTTACTATAGTAATCAGTCTAAAGGAATAGTGACCAATCAGAGGGGCTATTGGGCACCAGGGTCTGCAGCCTATATAAGCCATAGGGAAGGGGAACCCAGTAGGATCCTTTTCCCCCTCCCCACATGGGGGTCCATTATGTGGGACTCTTTCCCCTCCCTTTATGTGAGTCTGTACTTGTTCTTCAATAAATCTCCATCTTTGCTATACCACTTTCTGTCTATTGCGTCATTCTTTGATTCTGATGGACAAAGTATCTGGGTTCCTGTCCAAAAATTCAGTATCACTTTTCCATATGAATGGCCTGTCCTTGATAAGGCTTCAGATTTGCTAAAATCCGTCAAATAATTAAAAGCTGGTGTCAGCATGTCCCAGACCTATCAAAAAAAGACATGGCAAAAGCACCAGCTGCCTTACTTCATAGCTGGGTCTCCCTTCAGCACTTCCAACCCCAATACAAGTAGCAGACCCCTCTGTGTCTCCTGCCAGACAACCCCAGGCAGTGGACAACTTTGCCCTCAGAAGGCCCCAGAGCCAGTACACCCAGTAGACAGCTTCAGATTACAACTCTACACATCCACAAGCAACACACTCAAGGTGCAGACTCAGTGAGCACCAAAGTCCCACTGAAGTATTTGCTCCTTAGTGGTGTCTCCTGCATAGCAATTCTTCCACTGTAATCACAAATGATCCTCGAAGGCAGTTGGTCTAGAGGTCAATTTCTCCCATGAAGCCAATAGCAATCAAGACTAAACTACAAGAAGCCCTAGCCAGTTTGGCTCAGTGGATAGAGTGTTGGCCTGTGAACTGAAAGGTCCCAAGTTCAATTCTGGTCAAGGGCACATGCTGGGGTTGTGGCTTGATCCCCAGTGGAGGACTTGCAGAGGCAGCCAATCTATGATTCTCTCTCATCATGGATAATTCTATCTCTCTCTCCCTCTTCTTCCTCTCTGGAAAAAAAGAGAGAGAGAGAGAGAGAGAGACTAAACTACAAGACTGTGTACATAACCCACACAGGGGTGCACTTATAGTGCCCAGCTCAAGTGAATAGGGATGCTGAGCCACTGAGCCCTATAGGATGCCTACTATAAAAAGCTACTCTAGCAATTTCAGGAGACATAGCAGTTCTACTTAATACATAGAAACAAACACAGGGAAGCAGCCAAAATATGGAGACAAAGAAACATGCCACAAATGAAAGAAATAGAAGCAAACAAACTACTGAATACAGAATTCAAAACCATTGTTATAAGGTTACTCAAGGATCTTCATGAGAGCTTCATTGGACTTATTGAAACTTTCAAGGATCTTAGTGAGAATTTCAAAGAAATGAAAAAGGATCAGTCAGAAATTAAGCACACACTAACTGAAATAAAAATAACTAATTTTCAGGGATTCAACAGTAGAGTAGAAGATGTCAAGAATTAAATCAATGATTTAGAATATGAGGAATCAAAAAACACCCAATCAGAAGAGCAAAAAAGAAAAAAATAATCCATAAATATGAAGATGGTATAAGGAGCCTTTGGAACAACTTCAAGTGTACCAACAACTTCAAGTGTACCAACATTTGCATTATGGTGGTGCCAGAAGGAGAAGAGAAAGAGAAATATATTAAAATCTATCTGAAGAAATAATTACAGAAAACTTCCCTACTTGGTGAAAGAAATAGACTTACAAATCCAGAAAGCACAGAGAATCTCAACCAAGAAAAACCTGAAGAGGCCCACACCCAGACACATCATAATTAAAATGTCAAGTGTTAAAAGACAAAGAGAGAATCTTAAAAGCAGCAAGAGAAAAGCAGTTAGTTACCTACAAGGGAGCCTCCATATGACTGTCAGCTGATTTCTCAACAGAAACCATGCAGGATAGAAGGGAGTGGAAAGAAATATTCAAAGTAACAAATAAAAAGAACCTACAATCAAAATTACTCTACCGAGCAAAGTTATGGTTTAGAATTGATGAAGGTCAGATAAAAAGTTTCATAGACAAGGAAAAGTTAAAGGAGTTTATCACCACCAAATCAGAATTATATGAAATGTTGAAGGGTACCTTTAAGAAGAGGAAGAAGAAGAAATAAAAAGGATAAAATATGAACAATAAAGTGGTAATAAATATATATCTATCAAAAATAATTCAATCTAAAAATAAAAATAAATGAATAAGAATTCTAATGAACAAAATAAACTGGTGAATAAAATAGAATCAGAGGCATGAAAACATGGAACAGACTGACTAATATCAGAGGAAAGGGGAGAGGGCTTGGGAAGAGATTAACCAAAGATCTATATGAAGTACTTAGGGACACAGACAATAGGGTAGTGAAATCCTGGGACAGAGTGGGAACTGGATGGAGGAGGTAATTACCTCTGTAATACTCTCAACAATAAAGATTTAAAAAACGACACCACCACCACCAACAACAACAAAACCTATGCCTTTTAGTACATGCTGAATATTGTGAATGATATAATTTACTTTGTTTTAAGATAATTTCTTAGCCTGGAGACCATATGTGACTTTTTCTACCTCTATTTCCTTTTTCTTTTTTTAAAATACATTTTTATTGATTTCAGAGAGAAAGGGAGAGGGAGAGATAGAAACAACAAATGATGAAAAAAAATCATTAATCATCTACCCCCTGCATACTTCCTACTAGGGACTGAGCCTACAACCTAGGCATGTGCCCTGGTAGGGAATTGAACAATGGCTTCCTGGTTTATAGGTTGATGCTCAACCGCTGAGCATCATGCTGGGCTCCATTTTCTTTTATTGCCCCAAATTTCAGTCTCTGTGTATGAGGCCAGTACCCAAGCACACTGTCAATGAATTTCTCTGGTTAAGTCTGGGAAGGCAGTTTCTGGCAGGCTGATGTGAGAATAAAAAAGTCATCTTTTCTGTCAGAGAGCAATTTAGACTGCCATTTTGGACTGTGTGACTTGACAGCCGTCATATTGGCCACATGACTTGTAGCTCCCTGGGGGCTTCCATCTTGAAATGGCAAAGGCCATCCCCTCCCTTTGATTTAGCCAATCATGAAAGACTGTGCATCTGAGCTCCAATCAAGACTGAGGGACAGGTCATGTGCATCAGAATTATAAAGCCAAGCAGACCGCCTGCTCAGTGTGCATATGCTTCCAGACCATGTATATGTGTACCCTTCTGTGCAGAAGTAAAGATATTTGCCTTGCTTCCTGTCTCCTGAGTTTGCTTTGTGTTTTACCAGGATCCCTGAATTTGGGGTGTCCGAAACCAAATACTGTTCTCACTAAATGGATGTAAAGGGGAAGCCAGAAGGCTGGCCAACCTTAATTGCTCTGAAAGATCAAAGGTGATTACTCATTGTTTAGTTGAAACTATCTGTTTGTATCATGTTAATTTCTGTTATCTCCTGCCTAAAGGCTAGAGGTGTGTCCCAAAGCCTTAATAAAAGGGAGAAAAAGGCCAGAGCAAAGGGCAGTCCTTTCCACTAGAGGAAGGCTCCCGCCTGGCCCCCCAATATCGCCAAGTTAATGCTTTCTGGTCTCTCATTTCGTTTGCGTGCGGCCTCCTTCAGAACCCGAACCCTGACCCGGGAATCCTGAACCATGCGGGACGTGGAAAGAGGTTCCCACATTGGGGGCTCACCTTATTTCTTACAGTGTGATATAAAAAAATATTAAAGAATTTCTTATCTCTTTGAGGCCTTCTACATCATTGACTATCTTCTCTTGGTCAAGAAAGCACAACTTTGTGGACAGGGAGCTAACGAATGTATGTTGGAAAGTCTTAGCCCTATATATGGGACTTCTTACACCACTACTGTTTTCTGCTAAATGGCATCAAGCCCACATTTCCTGAGTCTCTATTATCATTGGCTTCCCTTTCTTAACTTCTCTATTTCTTATATGCCAATTTCTCCACTTCCTTTATATCAAATCTGTAATAGCAAGGAAAGGTTAGAAATAGAAAATATAAATTTAAATGTTAAAAATGTTAAAAGGTATTGGGATTATGAGAAATGGGCTATCACCACCACTACTGGGACCTTGTGTTTGCAGGATTTCTTTACTTCTAAAAAACACTTTAATAATCTCATGTTAAAGTTCCAGATTGGCTCTAAAAGCCTATACAGCACACCAAGAATTGTATTTTACATGTACCTTGCAGTTTATTTCTCTCTTGGTTATCTTACTACTTTATTCAATGCATATGTGCAAATATATCACAATATAGCAGATTGCATAATAAAGTGCAGGTTGTGTGAATGAATGGGTCATTTCTAAAAGGAGATTATAAACTCATGATTGTCTCCCCAGGGAATGTGGGCCAGAGCTGGACACATAATTACTCTCCATAAAATATGATGACTTTCACTGTAGCACTGAGATAGGGACATTTGCATAAATAGCACTTATGACATGATGTGAACCATATTCTTCACTAAGTACAAGCTGCAGAAGACATTTCAAGAAGTTCCTTGGTGATCTTGATGAGTCTTGAAACTATCTGTGAGAAAGCTATACATTTTCCAACATCTGTTGCCTCTTGGCATCCAGTAATATGTTGAATCTCTTCAATAAGATGGTCAAAAGTTTTGGTGATGTGTCAGAGCTCCTCCTCACATCCACTTTTACTGACACCTTTTGTTCTCCCCACCCCCAAGATGCATCATATTACCCCTTTTGCTTATGATGTTACTCAAAGTGGGTGTGGTGTGATAATGTAGGCCTCCTGGAGATGTTTCCTCTGTGGAAATTGCTGAAAAACATCTCTGCATGCTGAGTTTTTATGAAGCAAGACAGCCATGTCTTGTGAAAGGCAATATATCAGATATTTCTCTTCTGTACACATGAATATCTATCATTCTTTATTTAAGCCATCACTTAAATCACTTTTGCTGAAATAAGTCATTTCCTGTTTGTTAATCCCCCTAAACCAAGTGCCTTGAGATTTGTGTATAAAATGATTAGAATAATTCCTGTAACATCAGTACCCAAGAAATGTTTGTATATGTCTGTACTGAATTGGACTAAATTAAAGGATTGGTGGTATCATAGGAGGGGAAAGCAGATTGGGCTGGTAGTGAGGGAGAGAGTGCAAAGCTTAGTAGATTGAAACATGATAATTCTAGTGATCTTATGGAACATCCTGGCAGAATGATTTAGGAAGCAGTTGCTAATATGTGAATATAGTTTGAAAGAAGCTCCATGCCACTGATTTTGGGACATAGAACTGACCATTCAGGGAGAGGGAGAAGGTAGATTAGATGGCTGACTTTTTTCAGGAGCTTGCATGGGAAGTTGTAGAAGTAAAGAGAACTTTCCAGTTTCCTCAGGCCTTTTTACCTATGCTTTGAACCAGGAAATTAGCTTACTTTTATCATAAATATAATTATTGCTTTCACAAAGAAAATAGCCCAAACCACAAAGCTATGGTTTCTGACCAAGAAGAGATAGTCACTAACATAGAAAGCTGCAAATGGATAAGAATGTCTTTGAAATTCTCTTACATCACACCCAGCCATGAGCTGCCTTTCCGAAACTCAACCGGAGATGTTCACTGACACTGTGATTGGCTGCCTCCTGCATGCCCCCGACTAGGGATGGAGTCTGAAACCCAAGCATGTACCCTGACCAGGAATCAAACTGTGACCTCTTGTTTCATAAATTGACGCTCAACCACTGAGCCCTGTATATTTTATCTGCCTCTATTTTTATTATTACAATTAATCCCCAGAGATCAAAGTGACCCTAGAGTCTTTAGACTATTCAAACAATATGGTGGAAATACTAAAAGAAATTCTAGGGACAAAATAGGCAGGTTTAGGAAATAAAGAAGGTCCATGGGGGAGGAATGCATATATGAAGGACAGAGGTTATCTCTGGCCTAAACAATTAAAGCAATTATAAGGTAGCTAAAAAGCAGCCCTGACCTGAACAGCTTAGAGATACCAAAATGTTCATCTTACTTATACAGAGGATAGAGAAATGCCAAAGCATAAGGGGGAAGCGTGGGGGGTGGGAGAGGGAGGGAGATACTTTCACAGAGGATAAAGAAAAGTCACAGGATAATGGAAAGAAAAAAACATATTTTCACAGAGAATAGAGGAATGTTGCAAGACAAGGGGAGAGAGAAAGGGGGGCACCACCTGGGCTTTGGCCTTTAGAACTGAGACTATGTAACAAAATAACCAATGAGCAAAGCACAGGGGTTCTAAATTAATGGAAGGTCCAATTAGAAAGTATCAGATTCAAACAAAGAACTGCAGCATATTTAAACTGGAAACAAAGGAATAGGAGAGATTTTTTAATTCCCTTTTCCCATTAGAGAGAGAGAAGGAGAAAGAGAGGGAGGGAGGAAAAGAGAGAGAGAGAGAGAGACAGAATAGTCTTTTTCCATTTGGAGGTACCCTTTGGAGACACCTTGCCCAGATGGAGTTTGTATATGCTTCCAATAACTTCTACATTTTAATTAAAGAAATCTGTTAGGCCACAAATTTATTCTTCATCTTCATCAGAAAAGAACCCATGAGAAGAAGTCTGCACCCTGGACCCCATGTTTCAATATCAAGCAAGGGAGAGATGAGGACGGAAGATGGCTGCTGAAGGGAAGGCAGACTGAAAGATAGTGTGAGAGTGAGAAAACAAAGGGGGAGTGTTTGTTGGCGAGTTGAGGGACAGCTATACTCCAGGAGACTGTGGGGGACTTTTGGAAGGGGCTCCCCTGACTGGGCAGCCCCCACTGCTGATGGATTCTCTCTTGGAGTGACTGGCTCCGATGCAGAGACCACACCATCTTGAAAGAAAAGTGGATGTTATTAGGAGCCTAAAATACCTGTGGAATATACAACTACAGTACCCACCGAGCAGCTGCGAACCCAAGAATACTTGTCCTCAATTGCCGCAAGCACATGGATTCAGAGGACCTCTATACTCCACCACAGAAAGGAGAGAGAGAACTACATAACCAGGCACCTGAAGAAGAGAGAAGATGGGGAGACAAAGAAACAGCCCACATATGAAAGGAAAGCAGGCATCACCAGAAAAGAAAGTAAACAAATGGAGGCAAGCAACCTGTCAGAGAAAGAATTCAGAGAAATGGTCATAAGGTGGGTGAAAAGAATGGAAGACAAATTCGATAATATGTGTAAGAACCAAGAGGAGATGAAGAAGAATCAAGAAGAAATGAAAAATGACATTGCTACTGTAAAGAACTCAATATAAAGCATAAAGAGTAGACTAGAAGAAGCAGAGGATCACATCAGTGAGCTTGAAAACAAGGTAGGAAAAAATACCTAAGTAGAGCAGCTTCTAAAAAAAATAAAATAAAAAGCAGGAGGAGAGCCTAAGGGAACTTTGGGACAACATGAATCAAAACAACATCTGCATAAAGGGGTTCCAGAAGGAGAGGAAACTGAGCAAGGTACAGAAAACCCTTTTTAAGAAATAATGACAGAGAACTTCCCTGATATAGGGAAGAAAAACCCACACAAATCCAAGAATTCACAGAGTCCCAAGCAAAATAAACCCCAAAAGACAGATGCCAAGACACATTTTAATTAAATTGGCAAACACCAACGACAAAGTAAGAATCTTAAAAGCGGCCAGAGAGAGACAGAAAGTTATCTACAAAAGATCCCCCATCAGACTAGTGACTGATTTCTCAACAGAAACACATCAGGCCAGAAGGGAATGGAATGAAATATACAAAGTCAAGCAAAGGAAAGGTCTGAATACAAGAATACTGTACCCAGCAAGGCTGTCAATCAAAATTGAAGGTGAAATCAGGAGCTTCACAGACAAGAAAGTACTAAGTTTATTACCATCAATATCAAGCAAGGATAGATGTATTGTGTGTCTTACTTCTTTTAAAGAAGAAATAAAAAATAATGTGCAAAGAGCACTGGGCATGAGTTTAAGTCTTTTTCCAGAGATTATTGTGTTGATTTAGGGCAAGCAGTTATATTTAAAACAGTGGTGATGATGATGATGACAATGACAATGAAGACAATGATGTTATGAAGATAAAAATATCAACTCCATAATGTTATTATGAAAATGAAATGTATGCATATTTGAGAAAGCACTATAAAACTATAAAGTGTGAACATTGCCAAATCAGAGTGCATTCTGTAAGTGTTCCTTTGTTTCAAATCCCCTTAGCCAAAATCTAGTTATAGCCACATGAAAACAATGGCAAACTACTGCTACTACTACTACTGCTATTACTGCCACCACTACTCTAATAAATTTGAATAATAAATTTTAAGTAGGGAAATAAAAAGAAATTCATCATACTTAAATATGATTACCTCAAGGCAAGCCTGAGTGGATCAATATGAAAGCTGGCAAAGAAAGACTTCACCTCCTATCATTCAAGTGCACAATTCTGGGAGGTCTTCTGTGAACTTCTCAGGTCAGTGAAATTGGGACTTTATTGCCACAGTAGAAACCTCAATAATGTGCCTTTATCTTACACTTAGCCCCCCACCTAACCCCTCAGGTTTCCTGGCTTTTCACACCTGCCTGCCCAGTGCAAACACCCACCTTTCTCCCAGTAGTTTAAGTTAAGATAGCAATGTGGCAGGATTGAATTGAAAATGGGATTGCAACTTCTGGAGCAAGCTGCTGACATTGACAAACCAAGGGAGAGAGGTGGAGGATGGCAGTAGAGCCATGGGAGCAGTCCCCCCAGGCACAGGCAGTAGTGCACTGCAGTGTCTGCAGAGATTATTTTTAAAAAGTAACACACCCAACAGAAAGTCAGAAAGCTTTGCCAGAATGCTGTGCGACAGCAATTCTAAGTAAGGTCAGGGGTAAAATCTTTGTTCCTGCTAGAACAGGTTGGTCGTACCCCGCTCCTTTTCCTTTCTCCACCTCTGGTTGCTGATGTCACCTTTTAAATCCAATTATAGTTGTTAAGTTGGACCAACCGTTATGTCATATTTGTAGTTTGAGCATTTAACTGTGGGCTGATGTGGGGTATGCATCTGGGTCAGGCCTTTGTTTCAATAAATAGGTCATAAGGAAAATGAGTGACTTTGAGTAATAAGTTATCACTATGTGTACCAAGCATGCTAGAGGTTTTTTGTGGAGTCCCAAATAGGCCAGCTTTGAGAGAGAAACACAAATTTATGGGTACCAGTAAATTTAAGGTCTTAAATATTCTTGTAAAGATTTAGGTATTTCAGAATACTTATAGTGAATGATGCCCAAGTCAATGCATTTGTATCCAAAAGTATAATTCACTTGCCAAAGATATGCACCAAAGCTCTAGTCAGTAAGACAGAATCTCAGAGTCATTATTTGGGGTTATGGAATTTCAGTGGGCATCATTAATTTGTCATCCAAATAAAATTAGCTGCAGTTTTATTAATAGAAAGATAATAGCATATTTTAGCCTAATTCATTATGTTTTTACAAAGAATCAATAGCTTATATTTACCTTTTTTAGATAGCATTCTTTTCTGTATATTTAGTAGTTTTAAATGGACATTGATACACAGTCCTTTCAATATTCACTATTTGATAAAAAATGAAAGCATTGAAGAGTTTGGCAATTTGTTCCCAAATGTAATTATCATTGACCTCAACATATGTCTCTCAGGAAAGTAAAGTATTACTAATTATTGTGTTTTCTACTTTGTGCCAAGGAAATAAGAAAGACCTTATATAAACTGATTATATAAAATGTGTTTTCACAACTCTTTCTATCTAAGAAGTCATGACGAAGTCTGGTTGATATTTTTTCCCTACATTAAAAATGTCATTGTCCATAAATTAAGGTATATTCATTACAATGTATTTCAAATTCCCAAAACAATTAATCTGTTCTATTCTTTTCTAATATTTATAGATTTCTTTGAAATATATTTGTTTGTCATATTGGTAGTTTGAGCATTTAAGTGTGGGTGGCTGTGGGATATGTAGGGTTAGGCTTGGTTAGTCTACTTGTTGAAGTCCCTTCTTTAGGAAAAAATTTTTTTTTGCCATTACTATATCAAATGTGTAATTGACATTAAATTTGTGTTTAGATATGCCAAGAGAACCAGTCTCATTAACACTCAAGATAACCTTCTGCTCAATGAAATATTTGAAAATGAAGAGAGTATAAAAAGCATTTCAATAGAGGAATGATTTATCTATCATAGTCATTTTCATAGCTGTGTGTGTTGGGATAGTGTGGATGGCTGAGAAAGTGGCCTTGGATAAAGCCTAGTGATGTCCATAGAGTGAGAATAGTTATTCTCCTTTTGTTTTGTTCTGTTTTGTTTTGTTTTGTTTTGTTTTGTTTTGTTAATCCTCACATTAGGATATTTTTTCCATTGCTTTTCGTAGGGAGTGAAGGGAGGGAGAGAAAGAGAGAGAGAAACATGGATATGAGAGACACATCAACTAGTTGCCCTCCACACATACCTCAACCAGCGTTGGGGAGCAAACCCAAAACCCACATATATGCCCTTGACTGGAAATTGAACCCAAGACCATAGGTGTATGGGGCTGATGCTCCAACCACTGAGCCACAGCGGCCAGGACAAAAATGGTTATTCTTACACATGAAAGGAAGTTAATTTATAGGAACAGAATTTGAGGGTATCTCAGAATGCATGTTAAGACGCCTATTAACTTATAACTCCAAAACTAAAGTGGTATTGGGGTCTGCCATTGAGATGCAGAGAACGCTATATATAATAAGAACATTTCTCTATGACTGTTTTTGAGACTCACGGCATTTGTTCAGAGTTGTTGAATATTTGATGTGGGGGCCAGATTTGGAGGCTATACTTCACACCATGTAAATAGTCGCCCACTCTAGGTCAGAGTTTCTAGCTAGAAGGCATAGACTTAAATTTTCATTTTAATATGTATACATTTTTTTTCTGCCTTTCTCCTCCACCCTCACTCTACTGTGAAAAGTTGCATAAGTGGAGCCATTTATAAATGGAATCAGGGCAGAGGAACTACAACACCAGAGGAACTACATGGCATGTCTTCTCCTTGAACCTTTGGAATGTTTAAACTGGGCAAAATAACCTTTGATTAGGCCAGAGGAGAGTTGTCTCCTAAACAGCTGTTTGTAGAACTAACAGGGAAGCAGACATCCTGAGTATGAGGACTGATAATTAAGGGCATTCTTAAAATCAATAAACAGCTAAAGGATAACTTAGTTAATTAGCACCAAAATAAATTCCTTCATTCTATTCATGTAATTATTTTTCTTCCTTTCTCATATAAACCGCTTGCCTTCCTAACATTATTTGAGTTTCTTCCTGAATCAGTAATTCCTGAATAGCTATTTCTTGAGCTTAAATAAGCGCTTGTTGCCTCTCATTTTGCTTTTCATTTTTAGGTTAACACACTAAAAGCACTACTTCACAATGATCACCAAATGTGTGGGGTTTTCCCCCACCAAACAATTCTATGACACCAACTTGCTGTTCAACAAATTTTAATAAATTCTGGTACTATCTATCTAGAGATAGCATCAGACACCCCTGCTTAAGGGCTGAGACCCACAAGACTGCCCATCCTCTTCAGATGTCAGTTGCAAATCCAGATTATTATCTGTGCTTCTGATAGAGGGGCTATAAATTGAAAATTCCCCTGGCCCCCTCCTTGGTTTGATTAATTTGCTAGAATGGCTCAGAGAAACATTTTACTTACTAGATTTCAGATTTATTATAAAAGGTTATAACTGGGGAACAGCCAAGTGGAAGAGATGCATAGCGTAAATTCTCTGAACTGTTCCTTCCATTGGCCAGGGCTCTTTTTGTTTTTGTTAGTTTGTTAATCCTCACCTGAGGATATTTTCCCATTTATTTATTTATTTATTTATTTTGAAAGTGGATAAAAGAGGAAGAGACAGAGAGAGAAAAACATACATATGAGAGAGACACATGATTGGTTGCCTCCATATGCACCCCAACCAGGGCTGGGGATTGAGCCTGCAATTGAGGCACAGGCCCTTTGACCAGTATCAAACCCAAAACCCTTTGGTCCATAGGCCGAGACTCTATCCACTGAGCCAAACCTAGTAGGACTCTTATTTGGATTTTTATGAAGGTTTTTAATAGGCATACTTGATGATGCCATTGGTCATTGATCGATTCAACCTCCTGGGCTTGTGTGAAAGTCCATGCTCCTGCCTCCTCTCCAGGGAAGTGGGGTGGGATGGGCTGAAAGTTATAAACCTCTAATCAAGTTTAATCCCCAGTCAAGCAGCTGTCATACTTCGGAGCTTTCCAAATGTCACCTCATTAACATACTTAAATGTGGCTGATGGTGGTGGTTATGAGTAACAATACACATTTATTGTTCTTATTCTGTGTATTTTCCTGTAGGACATTCCAAGGCTGTTCTGAACTCTGGGCCAAAAACCAAATACTGTCTTATATTATAAATTACAATATCATAGGATGACAAATATCCTGATTAGTTGTTCCTGAGCCCAACTTGATGCTGGTATAGAATCCCATTGTGGAAGTTGGGAGCTGAGTAATTGGAGCCAGATATGAATACACAGGTGTAGGTCCCTCCCTAGTAAGTACCTGGTCCTCGCCTCTACCAACACTAGCCTTTCCCTTGGTACTCTTCCTCACTGACACTGGATGTCCCTCCAGAATAGAGAATAGGAAAGCTAATGTGTGAAAATTAGCATAAAGCTTACCTAACATCTTTCATAAAGGTGATATTCACTCTTCATTCTTCTTCTCTCCCTCTCCCCCAAACCCCACACCACACACACACACACACACACACACACACACACACACACACACACTGTCTGAACTCCTTCACCATAACGACAGCAGTTTCTATGTCCTCTAGTTCTAAGCATTTTTCTCTCCATATATGGGTATACCAGCAGGTGCTCTGGTGTAGATTCTTGTTTAACCTGTCTCCTGTCACATGTGGATGTTGGTTTATTGGCTTATAGGTGTTTTGTTTTTCTTTTAAATGGCATCCTTCAATACAAAACCTCTGGGCACAATGACTTGAGAAACAATATAAATCAGTTTCTAAAGCATGGAATCAAAACTTTCACAAGATTTGTAGTGGTATTTTAGTTATTTGTTTTGGATCTGCTAACGTAAGAAGAGAGTATTTATCCCACCTCCTGAGAATTGAAGGGTTGGAAACAAGGTGACTTCTGTTGAAAAATATTCCTCTCCAATTTCTCTAATAATTGTAAATCAATATTAACTTTAGAGTGTAATAAAGAATAAAAAAGCATCTATTTGAGCAAAAATAGCTGCAGCCTGGGACACACAGATTTAGGTAACAACCTAAATTGTGTTTCAATGAAAGAAAGGAGGCTACCTTTTAAGCATGCGTTCCCACCCAGGTTCACAATTAGGTCTTTTTTATGAAAATGAAGTATCCAAATTGTATAGTTCTGATTGGATGGGAGAGGTCTCAGTTGGTTAATGGAAAGATGAAACCAGGGTTTCCCTCCTATTGACTCAGATTGTGTGAACAAGCAGGGCATAGTGCTGGAATTCCAGAATTCAATCTGAAATTTTTCCTGCTATAGACAGTACACAAGATACTGTCATCAAAGGGTTGCTAGACTCTTATTATTTATACAATGTAGGTCCTTTGTTGTCTATGGGGAGTCTATCTCAGCAGATAAATTCCTTTGCAGCCTTCACATCAATACATGAATCTTTCTTCTTGGGGCCCAAATAATAAGTAGGAGAATTTTCATATTTATATTTTGTTTATTAAAGTGTATTGAGTTTGTCTTTTCAAGAAAAGTTTAATTCTTTTACTTCTTCTGGGTTTTTATTTTTTGTAACCTAAGAGCAGACACTTCCATCTCAATTCAAAAATATTTATTCATTTATTTAGTTTTTTGGTTCAATATTTTTTTTATTGAGGCAACATTGGTTTATAACATTTTTATATAAGTTTCAGTTGTACAAAATTGTAATTCAACATCTGATTATACTACAGCATGCTCACCACCAAAGACCTAGTTCAAAATATTTATTGACCATCTATTATATGTATTATCCACCTCCTCCCCAAAGTAAGGAATACCATGATGATTAAATCTGTGTCTCCAGACTCCAGAAATACCACAATCTCACAAGAAAGTCATATATAAAACCAATGCATATGAAGGAAAATTCTACAGTAAGGGCACAAAAACCACATTAGGCAAACTGGGGAAAATGACATTAATTCAGCCGAGGATGTACTGCAATTTAGAAACTTTCATGGGAGAGATAAACATATTCTAGCATTAAAAAATAAGGATAACATTCTATGGCCAGGTTTTAAAGGCTTTTTAAATGGTCTTTGAAGTGGAGGGCAGGTGGATTGATAAAGCAAGACTTGGCATTGAATTGGAGAAGTAAAGGAAGCAGTGCTTAGGAAAACAGGCTAGGGCTAAGTAGTGAAGCAACTCAGATGTGAGGCTAAAGAGGGCTGAGCATTTTTCTTTCTGTGACTAGGAATCTTTTTGTTTTTGTTTCTTTGTAGCTAAAAAAATCTGATGAAAGTACTCTTAGGTATGTTATCTGTCCTTGGGATATTATGTCCAAAGGTAGCTCAGGTAGCTCTGAATTGTCCTCATTTTGACTGCTATGCTCTATTGGTTGAGATGGCAGCCCCTCCCCTGCCTTCCATTTTTAAATGCATAGAAAATGATTAGTTGTTCTCTACCCTTCATCTTCCCTGTGGGGGCTGTGGGACTGTCAGTGACCATTTACTCTACCAACATCCCTGTGATCTATCTGTGTCCTATAGCTATTATGCTAGAGGGACATCAACAAGTTTGCTGATTATTTTTATTTAGAGAGGAAAGGAGGTCTTTCAAGCATATGATCCTTCAAATGTATTTAGAAACCTTTTAGTGGTTACTTTCATCCTCTGGAAGATGGAAGGTGGTAGAACAAGGAGACAGACCAACATCCCACTTGAATTGCTCATTCTCTAATTCTCTTTTTACTTCCCAGCTCACAAGGTTTTTATTTAACAGAGAGGGATGGGGGGAGGGGGCTGCTGGGGCAGAACCAGGAAAAACCTTGTCCTGCCAAGCTACATTTACTTTCGGATCTTTTTAGTCTTAATACTTATACCTTGCCTTTGAACTAAAATAACAAAGAACTGCTTCTTTGTTTCTAAATTCTAATCTGATAACTAATTCTGGAACAAATCAAGGTTTCAATGCTCAAATTACAAAGGGGTGACTCCAGAGCTAGGAAAAAAAGAATAAGTTCTTGCAGTGAAAAAAAAAAAAGGAGTATTTTATATTCTCAGTTGCCACATATAAAGAAACTGAGGCTCAGAGACATTAATGAGATTGAATTCATAGAGTAAGGATGGAAACCTTTATCTCTCGGGATTCAAACCCAAGTTGCTTAGAAGATACCATGTTGTCTTCTCAGTAAGTCTTTAAATATCATCTGGACTTTGTTTCCTCATCTCAAAAGTGAAAAGCTTGGGCCAGATGAATTTTAAGGCTCATTATAGCTGTAACTTTGTTTCTTAGGTTGAAAAAATTCAGAACCCCCTAAGTGAGAAAGAAGTTGTGCTGAGCCGGCCCCTGTTACTCAGCCCCATGTTGGGTGCCATATGTGCTAAGCTGGCATGGCCATGGGTGAACCTGAGAGGGGCCAGTGTTAAGAAAAGACAGACAAAAGAATAAAGCTGGGGCTGGGTGGAACGCTGCTCTCTGATGAAGAGACAGCGCCACAGCCTGCAAGCCGAATCTTTATTTTATAGTCAGGTTCCATGAGGAAAAATAAGGGTGTGGTTACCACATTCCCGTGGGTTTCGAATTTACTCAATTACATGAACCTGATCAAGCTTTCTTTACTTGCTGCACCTCCCACAGCCTATATCACTTAGCCACGTGGGACTACAGATTCAGACCATAAAGTTAAGCTTACAACCATAGCCTTTGTCTATAACTGTGCTAGCATTTGCACATGGCTTTGCCACAAGAGGATCATGCCCTCTCATTAGTCCCAGGCTTGAACCTGTCCAAATGCTGTAGCTGTTCTCCACAGAAGTGTGTGTGTTCTAGCTTTTATATGAACTCATAAACCTTCCCCTAAGAAAGAGCATACATGTGGATCCTGCTTTAGGTTGCAGTGATCTAAGTATTGATTGGACCAAAGTAAACTTTCTGTTTATTAACAAATAATGGCAATGGGACCTCCAGATAGGTATATTCTTTTATGTTTAAATATGAGTGATATTTGATTTATATGTATTAATTCAGAGAGAAAAGGAGAGGGAGAGCGAGATAGAAACAACCATGATGAGAGAGAATCACTGACCAGGAAATGATCCAGGTCAATACTCAACCACTGAAAAACACCAACCAGGCTATCTTTACATTTAAGTCTTGGTGACCCATATACTCCAGAAACTATTTTTAATCAAATAAATTAATTAATGAAATTCACTCTATTATTATTATTCTTGATGTAAACTAACTACTATTTGTCTCTATTTCAATATTGAAATCTTCTTAATATTAGCTCTAACTTTGACTTTTCCCAGGTGATTATGAAGAGTATGATTTTCAAATTCTTTCCCAGTATCTAACACTACAGCTCAAGTTATATGCTATCTTCCATCCCATCTGCAAGATTTATACCTGGCCACATACTGACAGTTTGAGTTAGTTCCAGGCAATGTGAAAACTCTGGTTTACAGTATATGTCTGTCTAGAACACACCTGCCACTGCTTCATAGGGAGCCCTGATTCAAATTTTCTCCCAATTGATTCTGAAACTTGAACTGTAGTAGCATTTATCAAAGAGATTAGAAATGGCTTAGGTACATTCCCTGGGGTAGCCTTGCTCTGGAGGACTCTGCCTGAATGTAACTATGCCTTTCACCCAACATGTGAAATTAGGATATTCACTGTCTAGTGGCTCATTCATCTTTTTACAAGGGAAAAACAGAAACAAAAACAAAATAGAGTGTTCTAAAGACTATTGCCTTTTTTCTTTTCTGTATACTTTATATTTATATTTAGGAACTTGGTACAAGTCCAAAATTGAGTAATAAGTTATTTTTCCCAGGTTTGACTATTCACCTCCATATGAAAATTGTTCTGGTTACAAAGACAGAGTGATTCCTGAGACAGCCAAGTGATGAGACGCTGCCAGGGCAATCCTGCCCAGGGCAAATGGTGTCAATCCTCACTAATGGGCCAGTTGAGGGAGGGTCTGTGAGGCTAAGCCAAATAAATAGATTTGAAGAGCTCACAAATTTTATGATAGAGACAGAAAATTTTATTCACACATTATTGGGAATGGCACATAAAACACAATCTTAATGAAAACGAATATCGTATCATTGGAAAGATTAAAAAACAACAACAACAACAAAAACACTGGAAAAGACCAAGACTTATTTCATATTCAAGAAACCAGTGGAGGGTAAAAGAGAAGGAGGAATAACTCGAGGAATAATTAGAAAGGTTGTCAAGCTCCCAGTCTTCTATGGTCAGATCACAGGGCCTGTTACACAGACACTGGGGTAAGCCTAAAGGAGCAAAGCCAAGGAAAACCTCATTTGGTAAGTGCCTACTAAATGCCTGGCATTTTCAGTGTTATAAATGTATTACCTCATTGGATCTTCTTAGCAATCCTTTGCAATAATAGGTATAGTCATCGCTATATTGACAAGATGCTAAGTAACTGTTCACAATCACTTTGGTGGGGCCAAGGTTTGGGTCCCACTCTATATCTATCTGATGCTTTTTTAACTGGACATAATGAGGAAAGAAACAAAAGCTACCATGTCAAAGTATTGTGTAAATCCATATCTAAATGAAATGAAAAGGTTTGTAAGAGTAGAAAATAATGAAAACATTAATTTAGTAATTTAGCAACAAGATTAAAGTCAGAAATATTGGTTACTATTAAAAACTAGAGGCCCAATGCAAGAAATTCATGCATGAGTAGGCCTTCCTTCCCCCAGCTGCAGGCACCAGCTTCCCTCTGGCACCCATGACCCAAGCTTCCCTCACAGCCCTGGCTTCACTTATAAGGTCATCCAGAAGGACGTCTGGAATGACATCTAGTCTAATTAGCATATTATGCTTTTATTATTATAGATCAGCATATGATATTGATACACTTTTAGGGTATGAGTAATATAGCAACAATGTATTCAGCTATGTCAGAAATAGGACATAATCTTAATAGACAATCCCATGGGAAAAAATGTGCTCACTTTTGCAAAACAAATATATAAATATTAAAATAATCCTATTGAAAATCATGTGCTTATTTTGAAAAAAAAATGAATTATAAATATTCTTCATTAGCAATGTAACTTTAAAGACATTTTTTCAATTTCTGAATAGTTTTGTGCCATATTAATAGCAAATTTTGGAAAAGTTAAATACCTATGAAATATGATACTATATTTTTATTTCCATATGTTATGTCTGTTTGGCATTATAGCTGATGGATTGAGATCTGGCTATATATTTTATTTTGCTATTAACATATTGTAGTTAATTTTCTCATATTAATACTAGGAAGAAAACGCAGAACGTAATCCTTTTCCTAGTTTAATATACTTTTATAGATCATCCCATTATAACAACCACTCCTTCTAGGGATGAATGATGGTACATACTTCAGAGTCAGTTCTCAGTTATTCAGGAAGCTCATTTTTCAGTCTGTAAGATGAGAAATAAAAGAATAGAATTAAATGTTCATGTTGATTCCTTAATTCTATACTATGTTGTACATACATATTTCTCTACCTCCTGGGCAAACAAAAGTACTACTTTAGAATTGTAACAGTTGTTTTTTTTTTAAACAATATACTAACCTTTAGGTTAGTAAAAGCAAGTTTTCTTTTTTGAGATAAAATACTATATAATAGAATTAGATGTGTCTACCTTGTTGATGATTATTTTATGATAATCTATACTGAAGGTTATTTCTAATTGCTTCTAGCAGTTGACTGGCCGAGGAAAATGGAACCCACAAATTAGTCAATTGAGATTTGCAAAGTTCATTTAAAATCAGGAGTAGAACTAGAATCTTCTGACTGCTGTTAACTTCTTTAAAGTCTTGTTCAATTATTGATTCAAGATTGAGGTGCTTGTGGAAACAGAGCCATTAAGACTACAGCTAGTATATTTGAAAGCAGCAGCAGAGTAAAGGGTAAAATCTTGAGCTTTGGAGTCACACTTCCCATGTTGGTTTCTCAGTTCTGCTACTCACCAACTGTGTTACCTTAGGCATGTTCTTGATCTCATCTCTAGAATGGTGATGAGATGCTGATTGCATTAAGTTTCCCTAATGACATAGGGAGAGTGAATAATATATAGTCCATTTACAACCGGAGTTAGTTTCCTCATTGTGGGCAGCAGCCAAATAAATAAGTGGAAAGACTAGAGTCCCCTGGGAAGATTGCCACAAGGAGGGCCTGGGCTGCAGTTTAATGGGCATCCTGCACATTTGGGGCCTCAGCCAGGAGAAGATGCAATAAACATAGCACCTAGCACCTACAGTAGGACCTGAGAGCAAAGCTGACAATGAAGTGGACTAAATGAAGGAGTAACTGGATTTATGACAGGATATCTGCTTTTGCTTCTCTGTCAGTGCCTTGTATGCATCCTTACACAGTCAGCGGAAGCAAGGGAATCTGCAGCCAAAGTCAGTCTGGAGTCTTGCCTTGTTTATTGGACCTCCAGAGCCATATGCCCTTCACCTTTGCATCACTCATCATATCCATGAGAAAGCTGGGAAAGCGGGTTTGACAGTCCACAGCAGTTCTGCTGAGACCTAAGGAGTGAATAGAGGAGTCTGGCAAAAAGAACCAAGTAGTACAAATGTAATAGAAGGTGTGTGAGTGCAGTATCCAAACTCTCTGGTCACTTGCACAGCCACAAGAGAAGAGGGTGATGGACAACCTATACGTTGAGTATAACTCTACAGTCATGCCAAATTATTATTTTTAAAAACACATCAGTCACCAGCTTCACTAAGCCAGCAGCTTCTAAAGAATTTCCTCTACCCAAAGAGGTTTTCTAGAGAGTATTAGTTGAGGAATAAAAGGAAGAATTAAGCAACCTTTATATAATTGTTTCCAAGGGCCTGCCTGTATTCTATTCTCCCTCCCTCCTTCTACATGCTATTCCCCTCAGGACCAGCCTTTAAATATGATCTTATTGATGACATGCGTAACAAGCGAAAGTGGACTCCTTGCAGAGCCAGTGAGTCCCTTGAAGTACCACATTTTCTGTGAAGGAGGAAGAAGTTCACATCTATAAAGTTGATTTGCCTTGAGGAGGGAGATTGATGCAACCAATAGATGATCTGCATGGTAGTGTTGAGGGGAGTGGTGGTTCTTGACTAGGGGATGCCTCTCTGTAGCTGTTCACAGAATAATGAGGCTCAGGAAACTAGATTCTGAGGCAATGCTGAAAGTGAAGGTGAAGATGGGGAAGGCAAAGAGAGAAAGGGAGGTGAGGGTGAAGAAGAGAAGGAAGAGGAGGAGAAAGGTGATGGGATGGTGAAGAGGGGAAACATAGGGGACCACCAGAAAGTGGAAGAGGAAAGGAGCCCTCAGAGGGAGGACCTTTGATACCTTGATGTAGGAACCCCTTTCATGTCCTGGGTGGTTCAAGGTTCCAGTTCAGGATTCGGGTTCTGGAGAAGGCCGCACACAAATGAAAGAGACTAGAAAAGTATTAATTTGGGAATATTGGGAGGCCAGGTGGGAGCCCACCTCTAGTGGGAGGACATCATCTTGCTCTGGCCTTGCTATACCTTTTATTAAGATTATGCGATACACCTATAGCCTTTAGGCAGGAAATTCCAATAACAGAAATTTACATAAGACAAACAGGTGGAGGCTGCTTCAGCTAACAATGTCTCAACTAAACAATGAGTGATTAACTCTGACCTTTCAGAGCAATTAAGGTTGACCAGCCTTCTGATTTCCTGTCCACATCTTTCTATTAGTGAGACAATGTTAGGTTTCCAGCACCTTGATTTCAGGATTTTGACTCCAGAATGTGAGAGAAAAATTTTCTGTTTTTTTTTTTTTTTTTGGTGTGTGTGTATGTGTGCGCGCTTGCATGCGTGCACATTTTGTTTTTGTTTGTTTGTTTTTAGCTACCTACTTCTTTGTGGTAAATTGTTATGGCAGCACAAGGAAACTAAAACAGGGAGGTGACAGAGAACAAGATAGACACAATTTCGACCTTCAGATAGTTACACCTGAGTGTGCACTGTAATCACCTGCTCACCCAGCCCCAGACAGGTCCTGGAGGCCAAGTCCTGTCCTGACTCCTCAATGGATCCTCGACATGAGGCTTGCACCTTTTTTTTTAAATTAAATCTTTATTATTCAGATTATTACATTTGTTTCTCTTTTTTCCCCTCCATAGCACCCCTCCACCCAGCTCCCACCC
>JAAGEH010000018.1:53395980-53461732 GCA_011751065.1 Lasiurus cinereus
ACCCTTCCCTCTGCCCTTCCCTCCCTCCCACTGATCTCATCCATAGGTGTATGATTTTTGTCCAGTCTCTCCCTGTATACCCCACACCCCTTTCCCCCTGAGAATTATCAGTCCACTCCCTTTCTGTGCTACTGATTCTATTATATTCACCAGTTTATTCTGTTGATCAAATTTTTAATTCACTTAATTTTTAGATTCACTTGTTGATAGATATGTATTTGTTGTTCATAATTTTTTGGCTTTTACCTTTTTCTTCTTCCTCTTCTAAAAGAGTACCTTTCAGCATTTCATATAATACTGGTTTGGAGTTGATGAATTCCTTTAGCTTTTTCTTCTCTGTGAAGCTCTTTATCTGCCCTTTAATTCTGAATGATAGCTTTGCTGGATAGAGTATTCTTGGTTGTAGGTTCTTGCTATTCATCAAGTTGAATATTTCTTGCCACTACCGTCTGGCCTGCATCATTTCTGTTGAGAAATCAGCTGACAGTAGTATGGGTGCTCCCTTGTAGGTAATGAACTGCTTTTCTCTTGCTGCTTTTAATATTCTCTCTTTGTCTTTTGCTCTTGGTATTTTAATTATGATGTGTCTTGGTGTGTTCCTCTTTGGATTCCTTTTATATGGGGTTCTGTGTGCTTCCTGGACTTGTAAGTCTATTTCTTTTGCCAGATGTGGGAAGTTTTTAGTCATTATTTCTTGAAATAGGTTTTCAGTATCTTGCTCTCTCTTTTCTTCTGGCACCCCCACAATTCTGATGTTGGTACGCTTGAAGCTGTCCCAGAGGCTCCTTACATTATCTTCACATTTTTGGATTCTTTTCTCTTCTTGCTTTTCCAGTTGAATGTTTTCTGCTTCTTTATATTTCAAATTTTTGACTTGATTCTTGCCTTTCTCTAGTCTGCTGTTAGGATTCTATAATATTTTTTATTTCAATCAGTGCATGTTTAATTTCTAGTTGGTCCTTTATCATCTCAAGTTGGACCTTTTCCATCTCTAGTTGGCTCTTTTGCATCTCTAGTTGTTCCTTTTTCATCTCCTTTTGGCTCTCGCTAACTTTATCCAACTTTTCTAGCATATTCTTGAAAAACCTTATAAGTGTGCTTTTGAACTCTATATCCAGTCATTTTTTTTTCCTCCACTTCTTTTGTTTGTGATCCCTTCCCTTGTCTTGGCATTTCACTATGCCAGGGAAACTTCTGTGTTGAATTCAGCCTTATGATACCAGACTTGCAAAACCGAAGAAGCTTCTGTTGAGCTTGGGATGGGTGGAGTCTCAGGGCTTAAGGGACTGCCTTGCCTTCCAGTTGGCCCCGCCCTCCATGGCCCCTGAGTCTCACGTGACTGGGTAATCGCTGGAGCGGTCCTTGTGTGCGCGCACCTGCAGTGCCTCTAGACTGCTGCCTTTCCAGCTCCCCTGTGTACCAGGACCATAAGAGTCTAGGTCCCCAGGGTTTCGCCTGAAACAGGGGCTTAGTGGAGTCAGAAGTGGCACAATTGGGAGGGTCTGTCTCCTGCCCACTTGTGAAAGCCAGCGGCACAATCAGCAATCTGTCCTCTGCGCAGTGCCATGCGTGCGATTAGACCTCTGATCTTTTGCGATTCCCCTAAATTTCCGTGCACCTATCCCTTTTCACAGTCCAAACTCCCCCCATATGAGTTTCGGCTGGATCTGGGGCTTAGTGTCATAAGATAATGGGTTCAATGCCATTGTGAGTCTCCATCTCCCTCCTGCCAGAGAAAGCCAGCCAGGTACTCCGGCATCCGTTCTCTCAGAGCACGTGTCTCTGTACCTCAGCTTTTTGCAGCTCCTCTGGGTTTCTGTGAGCCCCTCTCTTTCCTTCTAGTTTCAGAATTTCCACTCAGCCAGCTTTCCTGTGGTTCTGGATGATGTCCATTCTGTCTTTTAGTTGTAGTTTTGAAATTGTTGTGCGAGGCAGCAGTGTAGGTTTTTACCTATGCCACCATCTTGTATTCTCTCTCGAGGCTTGCACCTTTAAAAACAAGTTAGAAAAATATTTATGGGATGAAAACATTTGAAAAAGAAGAAGAGCCACAGTTGATTTCGTGAGCATTATTACTTATGTAATAAGAATATAATATTAGACCTACTGGGCACTGGAGTTCTTTTTTTTGAAAAGTGGAATAAGGAAAAATAAAAAGAAGAAAGTGACTTCCAGAGACATGAAAGAATTGTAGGTAGGTCGTCTCAAATTGTAGGAAGTCAGATGAGCCAGCCTCTTAAAGAAAGCCTGACACTTGGGCTAGTGCTGGGTGCCAATGGAGACAGTGCCTTGGGGACACTAGAATTGTCCTGGAGATGAGCATCGGCACAGTCAGGAGTATCCCGCAGCCCAGGGACACTGTGACGATTAGCTGCCATCACCCCTAATGGCATTTGTTGAGCACATGGTGCAATTAACTGGTATTTTTGATTACTTGATTATCAAGGTAGATAGTTTTCTTAAAGCAATTAGCCTTAACCAAAAATTGAAAATACAACTCTAATTTATGAATTTCTAATCTGCATACAGAATCATGTAACATTAACAATGAAAGAAGCTTTGCTGATTATATGGTGGAGACTGTTCTTATTACAAATAAGGAAAATAATATTTAGGAATGTTACTGACTTTTCAGCTTCTCTAATGATGTTTCAACTTAATTTATGATATGTGCATAGAATACACAATATAGGCAAAGGTATTATCCCAGTGACCTGGGGAAATGGGAATCAGGGTTGTCATTCCCAGAGTTGGTTATTGATTGTGCCTTAGCATTGAGGTGTTTCCAAGCTGGAAGTGTTCCTTCTTTAGTTCATGTTTTTAGTTGAGTGCCATGAAGATAATTTATAAAAATAACCGAAAAGAGAGAATGGTAGGGTGTGGGCTTTCTGTTCTTTTTAACCTTAGTCCAATGAATCAGGGTAAAGAAAAGAAATCAGGAAGTTAAAAGCAAAACAATTCTCATAAATCAGTATAGGATTCTGGTTCTGTCAGGATGAAATATGAATTATGAGAAAAAACATTTGTATGGAGGCATTAAAAACTCTGCAAAAGGCTTAATAGAAAGTGAAAATGAAACAATCTAGAAAAGGAAGAGTCTGAGAGTTTGGTTACTTAGTATATGTAAAACTTTCTTTAAAAACCTGACTGTTTTTGTTGTAATAGCTCAGTTGAACTCTGAATGTATATATTCACCACAATTTGCATAGAAAATGATTTTAAAAATTAAAGCCACTCATAGTGGAACTAGGGCTATTTTAAAAAAGCTAGTTAATAATTTTATTCATATTTTAAGAAGACAAGATCAAGGACAGCTTTTAAATCCCATATGAAAAAGATGAGAGGAAAAATTGCAAACACTTTAATTCTAGTTTTTTTTTTTTTTTTTTGAAGTTCAGGTAAGGCTCTTAATGAAGAAGGCATCATGGTGAGAAAAAAGTAAAAACATGTTCTCCATATAAATTGAGCAGTTTCGTATGTGGGAAAAGTTTTCTCCCTAGAGAACATAAGCATACATATTTCCAAGAATAAGCAAAAGGAATAATATTTGCAGATTTACTTGGCATATAATGGCTATAAATTTCCATCAGATTTCCATTAAAATGATAACATAACCAGCAAACTTAAACTTTTACCATTATTTTCCAGTCTATAACTTTTAATATGCTGTTTCTTTTTAACTGATGCTTGCCTCTTTTTCTCTTAAGAACTGATAGCACATCAAGTGTTTGTTTTACTTTTATATTTTTAAAAAATTTTTTATTGATTTCAAGGAGAAAGGGAAAAGGAGAGATAGAAACATCAATGATGAGAGAGAAACATTGATTGGCTGCCTTCTGCATGGCCCACATTGGAGATCAAGCCCTCAACCAGGGCATGTGCCCTGACCAGGAATTGAAACATGACCTGGACACTCAACCACTGAGCCATCCTGGCCAGGCTGTTTGTTTTATTTTAGTCAAATTATATGATGTACATGATTTTGCTTTTTTGGGGTCACAAAGAGTACTTTTTTATATAAAACAGGACTTGAATATATTAAAGCCTTCCAGTGAACACTTAAATGAAATACAGGCACAAATATGAATCTACAGTTTACTCATGAGGAATCTCCTTAAAACCAAGTATCTAGCACTAAAGGGACAATTTTTTTAATGCCATCATAAATTTATGCTTTAGAGTTTACTAGGAGCTATTTAAATTTTTAAGTTTATTTTTTGTTGAATCTATTAGGGTGACATTAATTAATAAAATTATATATGTTTCAGGTATACAGTGTTACAATACATCATTTATTTATTGTAACTGTGTTCATCACCCCAAGTCAAATCTTCCACTACCTTTTATGTCCCCCTTTACGTCCTTCTACCTCTCCCACCCCTTCTTCCCTCTGGCAATCACTTCACTGTGTGTTGTTTGAGTCCATGAGGTTTTATTTTTTCTTTGCTTAATTCCTGCACCCTTCTAACCCAGCCACCAATCACCTGTTTCCTTTTCTCCACATTTAAAGATATTTAATATTTACCCATTGGCAGATAGTTCATATATTTGCTGGCAAACAAGAGTTAAGTGTTAGTAAAACAATGTCTTTTAGCCAAAAGGTAAGCTATTCAATCTTCTTGAAAATCAATCCTCTTGATCACTTGAAATTGAAAACCCATCTAATACAAAGTGACACTTTTTCTGTTTCAGAACAGCAAAATTATTGTCATCAGAAAGGATAGATGTTACAACAGACCAAAGACCTCTCTCCTGTTGTAGAAATAACCAACTGGTAGTTTTCAAAGGTGATTCTGACCTTAACATCTTGAATAGAAAAAATATTTTCAAAAAAAGGAAGCATAAAACACCTCTATGTGTTAATTGTGAACTCTATTTTAAAAAACAAGACAAACTTCTCAAATTGATTTAGATGTCTCTATGTGAGGGAAGGTATCTTTGAAAATGTTGTGTTTCGTACCAACATATCCAAAAGCTACTTACATCTAATAAGATCTCAAAATAATTAAGTATTTATTTCAAAACCACTATCAGTTTTCATGGATTCATTTCCAAGCATAGTTTTAAATTAAAGTAAGAAGAACAGGTATTTGCAGGTTGTTTTTTTTTTTTTTTTTTTTTTTTTTTAAAAAAAAAACCAAAAAAAAATATTGACCAGTGTCAGGATAAAGCTGAATCCAGAAGATGGCTAATGCTGTTGCATTGCTTTCATTACATTTTCAAGATTTTAGTTCATGTAGACTTGGGGTTTTCATAAGTTTTTTTCCAGTTAGAAAGTAATAAAATACAATTGGTGATCATCTCTTAGAAAAATTGAAATAGCAAACAAAATTAAACTTATAACTAGAACGGTTGTCATATATACTTTACCACACAATTTGGAAAGTACAACATGAACTCCCTTAGTCTAAGACAAGCTCTCATACATTTGTTGCTATATTAATAGAAATGTGTTTAATCAAAAACAGAGACTGTATCTGCTTAAATTTGTAAAAGAATTGCACAATGTGTATTTTGATAACTATAGAGAAATCCTCATATTGAAATATCCATTCAAAGGAGAGAAATTCTAGATAACATTAAAGTGCATATTTAGCTTTATAATTAAATTGAAATATAAGTTCAACATTTTAAAATTATGTTGTGGCTTTTTAGCATCATTGATTTATTAGTCATAATTACACAAAAATTATTGAGCAATTTAACTCAACATATACATTTTAAAATATATACTACTAAATTCTAGGCCTTAAAGACTGGCTGTTCAAAAAATATTTAGAGAGTGAAAGAAAATGTGTAAGTAGTTACCTCCTAGAAAAGCCTTTAAGATGAGTGTGCATAATGACTAACACAATTAAAATAGAATAACCAAAAGCATTTTATGACTGGACTATAATCATATTGTACTTACTAAGAGTTAAGATTATTTCTTAAGTGAGTTAGGAATAGTGTTTAACTGCTAATGCAAAATCTAGAAATAACAGTGACCTACTAAAGTCTAGAGGTACACAGTCCAGGGCTGAAATGGCAGTTTCACAGAATCATCTGGAATCATTATTTCCATCTTTCCATGTCAGCATTCTTATTTAGCATGACTTCCTGAACTATCTAAATCACAAAACAAGATTTCCCACCCAACAACTTGCGCTTTTATATGTACACTGTTTCCCTATAAAGGAGATACGGAAAATGTAACAATCTAGGTGCCTTGTAAATTATTCCTAATGCCAAATATAAGCTAAATATCTTGATTTTTCTTTGTGGTTTTTTTTTTTCCCTCTTTTCAGCATCATTCTACTTCTTTGTTTTCAGGAGAATAAATAGATATTATTACCAAGCAATTCAAGATGCATAACTGTGACTTAAATTGGAGAATTGACATAATGGTATATTTGAATAAGCTAAAATACATTTCAGTAAACTATGAAAGGACTTTAGACCTATGTGGAAACATTTAAAATAATATTTAGAAAGTGAGAAATATATTGATTTTATATCAAAAGAAATGTGTAATGACAGGTGAGAAATATTAAGGTTTAAAGCACCTTTGTGAAGGTCTTCAGAGTAGCAATTATAAATTTTAAGACACCTTGGCTGCATTTTGGAATAACTGTTGTTGATCCACAATACGTATATATGTTTGGCCCTGAATCTATCTTCACAAAGCCATAGAGTGTTAGAATTTCTGCTGCATTTTATTAGTAAATATTAAGTATTTAGCTGCTAAATAATAAAGTTTTTTTTAGGTTAAACTATTTTATAAAAACAGCAAAATTGGCAGGAACATATTAAGTATGCCCTGGAGGAAAAGGTTTTATATAAAAATGTTTGTTTGTTTCTTTTCAGATTTCTTATTGAAAAAATATAAAATGTTTTTATTGCTATGACATTCAAATACAGATAAAATGTGAGTTTAAAGACAGTATTCAGAAAATTAGAAATTCAGACTGAACTGACAATATAGTTTTTGAGAGGCGTTTGTCTTTATTATGATATATAAAACATTTTCCTTAATTTTGTAGTCAATATGAGTAAAATTATGGTGAAATGTTGTAGTGTTTAAATTATTTCTGCTCTTTCTAGAAACATTTTCTGGAATGAAGATTTTATAGGCTATCCATAGAAGATATGCTAAAATTACCAAATACAATTTTAAAAGATATTACAAAGACGTAGATGCACAGCATAAATCAGTAAAGATATTAAAAGTTGAGTGAGGTTGCAAACAATCAGTGTTCTGTACTTTAATTACTAGAGGAAACATGCTTAAAACCATCTTCCATGGAGGTTTGATGATAAGCTCAACCTAATTGTGTTCAGGTTACATCCATACAATTTCCAGATAAGAAGAAAATTCCCTCTAAAAATTTTTAAGAACTTAAAAGTTAGATACATTATTATAATCTATACATAGCTCTCTTTACTTAAATAGGGTTTCAGTTATGTTTTAGCATGACAACTTTACCTTGGGTAGACTTTACTTTTAATCTCTTAAAGATCAAGTACAATTTCAATAAGCATTAAATCTGAACTGATTTGTTTCCCTTGTGCATCTTACCATATTATGCAATATTAAATAAATTCTGAAGATGAGGATTGTGTAATTTCTACATTGCTATGAAGTGCTTAATTAGTATCTTTTAAAAATAAAAATAGTTTTATTTTTTGGAAATAATATAAGTCTATATTCAATTTCAAATGGAAATATCAATTTAAAAAAGAATAAAGAAGTGCCAGTCATCTGTCATCCTTCTACGCAATGAATATCAATGGTTAACATTTGGCACATATGCTTCTAAACTTTTCAGTTAAATATAGCTTTGAGTTTTTAAAAGGGTGTACAATTTCTTGCATAACTAAAACTGTCTACATATTCCCTTTATACAGCGATATTGAGTACAAATTTGGCTGGGTATAGAAACCTGGTTTTGCAATCTTTATTCTTTCAAAATTCTGCAGACATTTCTTCATGATTTTCTGATGATGAAATACTGATGAAAGAAACATTTAACTGACTCTGTTTCCATTGTGAAAAGTAATCTGTTTTATTTTTCTCTGTATCAGTTCTTATAGGATTAATATTTTTTAACCCTGGAAATAAAATAAACAAACCAACAAGCATTATACTAGATATTTATATGTACTAATCTTCTCATTAATTGGTCCAGTATTTTAAAACTCTTTCAATAAGTAAATTTATATTTTATTCAATGCAGTAACATGTTCTTCATTTATACAATGATTGTTCCATATCTTCTGGTTTGTTTCTCTAAAATACCTAAATATCTCTATCATCTTGATTTCTTTCTATTTCATCTCTTGCTTCTTTTCTCTGGATTCTATGATATTCTTATTTTGTTACTTTCTACTGCTAATTCAATATTCTGTAGCAGTACTGCCTTTTCTTAATTATTTCTAGAGTAAATTTGAATATTGATATTTTAAGACTTTGAATTCTTTTCTTATTCAAAACTCTTATGGAACACTGAGTTCATATTAAACTCTTCCATTCATCGATCTCCTTTAGTTTCATGCCCTTACAAATATTTTTGGATGTGTCAAGCAATTCTCAAATTTTCTTCTTGTTATTTGAAAACAAAATCCCTCTATGTGACATTTTATTGGTTTTTGCAATAACAGCTCTTTTTTTTAAGTAATAGTTTATTAAACTGTCTTCAATTTCATATTTTTAAAAATTTACTCATATCAAGTCAGATGACTAGAATTAGACTTACAAAATTAATTTATGTTACATGTAACTTCTCTTGATTTGTAATTTTCATTCTGGCTGTTGTCAGATAACAATAAAATTTTAATATTTATTGAACTTCTGAGATGGACATAATATCACTTATAGGTTTTAAGTATTTATGAATAGGCCATGCACTGTTAATATTTAAAAAATATTCTCAAATAAAATGGACTACGTAAATACCAATTATAATGAAAATGTAGATAAGGCTAATAATCAGCAGACCAGTATAGTTATGCAATCTATTAAGCATATAGAATTTATCATATTTTATCAAATCTAAAAACATTTCTGCCTACATTTGAACATTTCTCAAGTGGAGCTGTATTCTGTAATTACTGGTGTAAGTTGTGATGTGGTTGTCACTTTGTATACATGTTTTTATACATCTGGAGAAAAAGATGGCAGAATATTGCCTTGGAGAAAAATACCAGAGTTAACAGTGGAGCACTCTTATAAAAATGTTAGATAATTCATGCTACAGGTGACACAGATGAGGATATGTGAGAAAATATTGAAGTTGATGACTATGCTGAAAGTGATTCAGAAGACTGGGATTCTTAATATAAAGAAATTTCACGACTGTGCCTTCACTAGTTAATTTTGCTTTTTCATGCATGAATAAAAGTGACAAATAATAAAAACATTTATATTTCTTAAAGAGCTCTTTTAATAAAATAACAAAATTATAAATAATGAGAAAAATAGGTCAATTCAATTAGTGAAATTTTTTTAAAAAATATATGGTATTGATTTTTTACAGAGAGAAAGGGAGAGGGATAGAGAGGTAGAAACATCGATGAGAGAGAGACATGGATCAGCGGCCTCCTGCACGTCACCTACTGGGGATGTGCCCGCAACCAATGAACCTGGGATCTTTCAGTCTGCAGACCAACGCTCTATACATTGAGCCAAACCAGTTTTGGCATAATTAGTGAAATGTTTTTAGTAGAACATAAGATATTGCTTTCTTTTACCATTGATGACTTCTTAGACTGTATGAAATATAGTATACTTACACACTGGTTGGTTCTCAACTAGGCCCACTCGGTAGTGTCCTCCTTCCTCCCACAGCCACTCAGACCCCTTCTCTAGGGCCTCTTCAGATCTTTCCTCATGCAGCAGTGAGCCTCCAAACCCTGCTCCACAGGACTGCCTGTTCTTGTTGCCTGTTCTTGTTGGTGGAGACCATTCGCTGAGACTTTTTTTTTTAAATATATTTTATTGATTTTTTACAGAGAGGAAGGGAGAGGGATAGAAAGCCAGAAACATTAATGAGAGAGAGACATCGATCTGCCGCCTCCTGCACGCCCCCTACTGGGGATGTGCCCGCAACCAAGGTACATGCCCTTGACCGGAATCAAACCTGGGACCTTGCAGTCCGCAGGCCGATGCTCTATCCACTGAGCCAAACCGGTTTCGACATTCGCTGAGACTTTTGAGAGGGAATATGGCAATGTCTAAAATCCATGGATATTTGAAAAGTAGCAGATAGGGATACAAAGCCAGATTTTCCCCAAAAGTGTAATGTATTAGGGTTACAGCTGTGTAAGGAAGGGGTGTCCAACAGGACACTGATTCCTCAGCCCTCAGGTAGCCTTTTGGCACCAAAAACCCTGAAGCTCCATTTAGCACTGAAATTAGATACAAAAATAGTAAGTGACACATTATTTTAGCCCAACTTTTAAAATGAAAAAGAAGTTCATTTAAGTATTTTGTTGCAGACCTAACAACTTGATCTTAATATAAGTTTAGTAAAATATCACTTCAAAAAGACAGCCAATTTTGCATATGAGATTTGAAGGACTTAGCAATTCTTCACCTTTAAGTCCTTACCTAGTGAAACAAATAATTTAACGCACATATTTGCACATAAAAGTAAATACAACAATAATAAAAATGCCATGCAAAAACATCCAGGAAAAAAAAAATGTCTTCCATCAGGACACAGAAAGACCAAGCAAAACATGATGAACATGTAATCTAAGAGTAGGAAGTTAAGTGTAGAACATAAATTGGAAGGAAAGTAAAGTTTTCCAATAAGAGAAATTATCACTTTTATCTAGAGCTTTTTTAGTTTAAGATTGAGAAAAAGGACATATTAGAGGGACTGATCCAACCAAATAATCTTAATGTTCAAGAAGTACAGATTATAAAGAAGCATTTCCCTGTTTCCATAATCTTACTGTCGGAAATCAGCCTTTATAAATTCATGAAAGGAATCTGGAGAAATTATATATAAAGAGCTGAAGGAACCCTGCTTTATACTCAAACTTGCAGAGAGCAGAGTTAGAATTGGGCACTGGCAAATCCAAGAAGCAAGTCATAGCTATTTAACAATGCCAAGTACCCTGGCATTAAACAAAAGGTGACTTAGTCTTTCTTATGAATAGTGTGTTTCTCTAAGCACATGGAGTGATTGCATGGGAAATGTGTCCTAGTGCATGTCTTGGAAGCAAATTGATTTTTTTTTTCTTTTTACTATTTCCTCCCACCTTCAAAGATTCTGACTTTCAGTTTTATTTTTATTATATTGTTTTATAACTATTTTTAAATTAAATAAAATATTTTTCTCAATTTAAAAATAATAGTTTTATTTAAAAGATAAACTAACAAATGCCCACAATCCTAATCATCCACAGTTATAAATAACATTAGGGTAAGTCTCTTCATAGCTAAATCTTTGCATTTTCCTTATTATTAACTTAAAATATAGTTTTAAAAGTGTAATTAGTAGCTCCAGGCATGTAGTTTAGTATATTTTAAGGCCCTTGTTATATTGTCAGTTTGCTTCTTGAGTCTGTGTACAGTTTGCATTTTCATCAGCACTTCAGAGTATTACTATTTTACTACAGTTCAGCATATCTAAAAATGTACTTTTTAAAATACTTTTATTTTTATTTATTAAGTTTAAAATTTTATTTTCCAATTATAGTATAGATTCAATAATACTGTATATTAGATTCACAAGTAAAACATAGTGGTTAGACAATCATATACTTTCCAAAATGTTTCTTCAATATTTCCAGTTCCACCTGGAACCATACATATTTATTACAATATTATTGACTATATTTCTTATGCTGTACTTTACAACCCGTGACCATTTTGTAACTACTAGATTATGCTTCTTAATCTCTTTACTTTTTTCACTCAGCCCCCCAACCACGTTCCCCTCTGGTAGCCATCACTCTATTTTGTATCTATGAATTTCTATTTTGTTTATTTATTTTGCTCTTTAGACTCCACATCTAAGTGAAATCATAAGGTATTTGATTGACTTATTTCATTTAGCTTAATATCCTCTAGGTCTATTCATTATATCACAAATGGTACAGTTTCATTCTTTTTTATGGCCAAGTAATATTTCACCACTTTGTGTATTCACTTGTCTATTGATGGGTATCTGAGTTGATTCCATAATTTAGCTAATGTAAATAATGCTGCAATGAACAGAGGGGTGATATATTCTTTCGAATTAGTGTTTTTGGTTTCTTCAGATATGTACTCGGAAGTGAAATCAATGGGTCAGGGCAACTCCATTTTTTAATTTTTTAAGGAACCTCCCTACTATCTTCCATAGTGTCTACACCAATCTACATTTTCACCAATAGAGCATAAAGGTTCCCTTTTCTCAACATCTTTGTAAACACTTGCTGTTTGTTGCTTTATTGATGATAGCCATTCTGACAGGTGTGAGGTGAATCTTATTGTGGTTTAAATTTGCATTTCTCTGATAATTAGTGAGAATGAGCATCTTTTCATATGTATCTATTGACCACCTGTATTTTCTTATTGGGGAAGTGTCTATTCAGGTTCTCTACTCATTTTTTAATTGAATTGTTTGTTTTTGGTGTTCAGTTGTATGAGTTCTTTATAAATTTTGGATATTAATCCAAAATTTGTTCTCCCATTCAGTAGAATGTCTTTTTTTTTTGTTAATGGTTTACTTTCATGTGCAAAAACATTTGAGTTTGATGTAGTTCCATTTTCTTGTTTGTTTATTTGTTTTCTTTGAGGAGATAGATCAGAAAAAATATTGCTAAGAAAAATGTGAGAGATTTTACTATGTTTTCTTCTAGGCATTTTATGGTTTTGAATCTTATATTTGCATCATTAATCCATTTTTAATTTATCCTTGTGTGTGATATAAAAAGGTAGTTTCATTTTTTTTGCGTGTATCTGTCCAAATTTTCAACACCATTTATTGAATAAACTTTACCCTATTGTATGCTCTAGAGCAGCAAATTTAAACCATTTTCACCTGATGGTACACATAAACTAATTACTAAAATTCTGTAGCACACCAAAATATATATTTTTTGCTGATCTGATAAAACTAATTTTGGTCATTCACACTGGATGGCTATTGTTGTGTTAGCTGTTGTCATTTTTTTTAATTTGATGATCTAAGGGAAAAAGAAGCCAGTGCCCCTGATTAAATAGTCAAGTATTGCATGTTTTAAAAATTCTCTGACACACAAGTTGAAAATCACTGTTCTGAAGACAGGTTGCTTTTAAATTCATGCAAATTGACGTGGTCAGACTATTAACAAAAAATATAATGTAAAGAAGTCATTGTCTGCTTGGTAGTCAGGTTCTAGAGCAGCTATCTGTTATCATAGAAGAGATACCAAATGCGCAATCACCTTAGTATCTACATCAATAGCAAATCCTCACTAGCAAATAGAGTCAAATTTTGTTATATAAATTTTGGTGACACAGGACAGTACACTCAGCATAAAATGGCACATACAAATAAAATAGAGCATTTAAATATTCTGTACAGTTGAAATTGCACATCTGCAGGCCCAAATCCTGTGTTCACAGTTGGATTCTCAGTTGAACATGGAAATATAATTTTAGAAAATAAACATAGAAAAGATTTTATGGTCATCATATAACTCCAATTAATTTTTTCCTGCTCATTAGTTCGTATACTCATCTAGGGAAAGGCTATTGCAAAATTACACTCCATCCTGCTTTTCTTCCCCTTGGAACAGGCCATCTGTGGTCTGTGGAGGAGAGGCAGAGAAAGGTAAGACTGACTCATTTATGGAACATCTACTAGGGATCTGTGTAAGGCAAGGCATTTGCATTATTTCTAAATTATTGTTGGCAGGCCCGGTGATATACTTTTGTGTTCACAAATAATAGCAATGGAAATTTCTTTGTGATGTTATATTGTAACTAGAAGTCCGATGTAAGAAATTCATGCAAGGGTAGTAGGCCCTTGCAGCCCCAGCTGCCTTGGCCCTCACAGCCCTGGCTGCCTTGTGGCCCCACGATCCCACACCCTGCCCATGGGTCATTCTGGAAGGTCCTTCCAATGTCCGGTCTAATTAGCATATTAGCTCTTTATTATATAGGATATGTGATCATAAAGCTTGACTACTTTCTGCCACCAACTCTACATAAAGTCTTTTATTTTGTGATACTTTATTCATGGAATATTTCCAACAATCTCACTTCTAGTAGTGCATATTATTGTATAATATGACACATGAACAGCCTTGTATATAAAGCTTTGGACAATATTTGAAGAGTAACTAAATAGTTTCCTTAAAAACCCTCCTCTTATTTGTATTTACTGTTAAATATTAAATTTATTTCTAAATGGTTCATACCTTCACATTGGTTCAAAAATAGTACCTACATAAAACATTATTCATTAAGAAATTTCATGGTTACCCCTGACCCATTATCCTAAATCCTTCAGCCTCTTCATCAATAAAAACTTTTTTAAAAAATCAGAGCTATAGGAAAGTGGCAAAAATGGTACACAGAATTCCTATATCCTCTCACCCACATTTCCCTTATGTTAACCATGGAACTATTTATCAAAACTGAGAAATTAACATTGGTGCAATACTTTTTAATTTTCCTGCTCCTCTCCCCCCAGTACTGTCATGTCCCAGTTTCTGGATCTCACATTGAATTTAGTTGGCATATCTACTTGATCTCTCCTACACTATATGACAGTTTCTCAGTCTCTCCTTACTATTTATGATCCAAATATTTTGAAGAAACTGCTCAGATATTTTGTAAAATGTTTGGCAATTTGGATTTGTGTGATGTTTTCCCATATTTAGACAGTGGTTATGATGTGTGGGAAGAATAAGGTACCCTTCTCCTGATTTCTTATTGGAGTGGGTGCTGATATCACCAACCACTGGCAACCACTAGAAACTATTTTCCTCCCTATTGTCTTGCTTTTTCCCTCCTGTCTTATAAATTTAAACTTCAAATTTCATCTTTTGGGTCTGCCTTCTTTTATACAGCTTTTAAAGATAAAATTACAGGCTCCAAAATTGTATCACTTATTCTGAAGTCTATGATACCAAGTCTAGATTTAATACCCAACCTAACTGCTGATTTAGCCCCTCCCAGAAATATAAACTTAATCAAACAGTCTGGAATTTTCTAGTTAATGTCAATGAGATAATCTGTTACATGGACCTCTCCATTGCCTGTAGAAAGAAGAGGAAATCTACATGATAAAACCTTGCACCCCCAACCCAAGATGTCTTGGTCTAAAAATAATTTTTTTTTCTTTTCTTTTGTCAGTAGTTTTTTTTTTTTTTCCTGCCCTTCTTCCTAGAAAATCTTTCATTTTAGACAACTACTCAGAGCATCCTTCTAGTTGCTAATAAGATACTGCTGGTTGATGAGTCATTTAGATATTCAAATTACTTGGTCAGATTTTGTTTTTTTAACATAGCAAAATACATTTAAGATTCATGTTGCTTCATGAATCAATAATTGACTCCTTCTTGTTATGGAATAGTATTCCATTGTATGCATTTACTACAGTTTGCTTATTTATTCATTGATTGAAAGTTGTTTTCAAATTCTGGCCATTATGAATAGAACTACTATAGGCACTCATGTACAGGTTTCTCTGTGAACATAAGTTTTATTTCTCTTGGGTAGATAACATGGAATAACATTCTACTTTATAATCTGCAGAACTGTTTTCCAAAGTGGCTGTGCCATTTTTCAGTCCCAAGTTTCAGTTGCTCTGCATCTTTGTCAGCACTTGATAGACATTCTAGTAGCTTCGTAGGAATATGTCATGGCAATTTAATTTATATTTCCTGATGGTCAGTCACATTATTTTATAAGCTTCTATGTCAATGATTTATCTTCTTTGATAAAGAATCTGATTTAATGATTTGAGACTTGTTTTGTATCTCGTATATAGTCTATGTAAATGTTACATGTGTCCTTGAAGAGAATATACATATATTTTTCATTTAATAGGATAGAATGTTGTCCTTTTAATGTGGTTGAAATTGAATATTATCTATGTTATTCAGTTTGGTTAAATATGCTCTACAAATATTTTATATTTTCACTAATTTTTTTCTGCTCATTTTATCATTTTAACACTTGTTCATTTTATTAGTTACAGAGGAAGATATATTAAAATTTCTAAATTTTGCCAAAACCGATTTGGCTCAGTGGATAGAGCTTTGACCTGCAGACAGAAAGGTCCCAGGTTCAATTCTGGTCCAGGGCATGTACCTTGATTGCTGGCACATCCCCATTTGGGAGTGTGCAGGAGACAGCTGATTGATGTTTCTAGCTCTTTTTCCCTCTTCCTTCCTCTCTGTAAAAAATCAATAAGGTACAGTTTTAAAAATTCTAAATTTAATTGTGGTCTTGTCTAATACTTCTTTTAGTCCCATTAAATTTTGTTTCATATAATTTGAGGCTATGATATTAAGATTCTTATGTCTTTCTGCTGAATTGATACTTCATACATTAAAATGTACTTTTAAAATATGGTTGCTGTTTACATGCTACATCATTTTCATATTTAGCTTTTAAATATTTGATTTTTTTTAAATTAAAATATCTGTACTAATAAAAGCCTAGGTGGTGTCTTGCCTTTGCATCATCGTAAGATGGCCAACCCCATGTTGTCACAAGATGGCCATCACAAGAAAACTTGCAGGGAAGGGCAGTTGCAGGCTATCAGGCTGGCAGATGAGGGCAGTTGGGGGCAAGTGGGCTGGCAGGGTAGGGCAGTTGGGGATAATTTGGCAGCAGGGCAGTTGGGGGCAACCAGGCTGGCAGGGGAGGGCAGTTTGGGGCAATTGGGCCAGCAAGGGAAAACAGTTGGGGGTGATCAGGCCCCAGGGTAGGACAGTTAGGGGCAATCTGGCCCATAGGGGAGTGGGTAGGGGGTGATCAGGCAGGCAAGCAGATGAATGGTTAGGATCCAGCAGTCCTGGATTGTGAGAGGGATATCTGATTGCTGGTTTAGGCTGATCCCACAGGGGTCCCAGATTGGAGAAGATACAGGCTGGGCTGGGGGACCCCCCCCCCCCCCCCCGCACCAGTGCACAAATTTTGTGCACCAGGCCTCTAGTGTATTCTATAAAAGTGTATAGTTATGGTTTTGTTTATTTATTCTCACCTAAGATATGTTTATTGATTTGAGAGAAAGGGGGGGAGGGAGAAGAAAGAAAGAAAGAGAGAGAGAGAGAGAGAAACATTGATCAGTTTTCTCCCATAAGTGTCCTGCAATGGAACCCATAACCTAGGTACATGCCCTGACTGGGAAGTGAACCCGCAGTCTTTTGGTATACAGAATGATGGATGCTCTAACAAACTGAGTTACCTGGCCAGGGCAGATATAGTTTTTTTTTTTTAATCTGATAATTTTTAAAATTTTAATTTGTATGTTGAATCTATTTAAATGTATTCAAATTACTAATACAATTGGTTTTAAGTGTCATTCTATTTGTTTTCTTTTTACTCTACCTTTCATTGTTTCTTCTTTCTTTTCTAGGTTTTATGTATTAATCAATTATCTGCAGTATTATTCTACTGACATTCTTATGTTAATTTTAATAACTACCTTAGAGATTTTACAATATGCATCATATTGACTTTTTTTTTGGGGGGGTGGGCATTTCTATTCTTTATTTTTTACATACAGAGGTGGCTATTATGTTTACAAGATTACTATGGGTTTTGTTAATGTAGGGATAGAGAGTCTACAAACCACTTTAGCTCAGCCAGCTCACTCTTTGTCAAGCTCACCAGTAGGAGATGCTAAAAAGAGAAAAGATTCTGGAAGGAGAATAGATTTGATTCTGTTTTCTTCCTGTTAATCTTTTCTTTAAAATTTATTTTATTTTAATTTTTTCCCTATTGCATTCCCCAGCCCTCTCCACCCCCCAGTACATGCCCTCACCCATTTCCTTCCCCCATCCCCTAAAACCCTGTATCCACTGGCTATGCTTACACATATGCATACAAGTCCTTCAGTTGATTTCCTACAGGCCCCCTCCCTCAACCTCTCCTGCCTTCCCACTGTATCATGACAGTCTCATATTGACATTTTATGGTATAATTTAAATACTTTTGTCACTTTTTGAACAATGCAAAAATGTTACTCTAGTTACTTAGTTTATCCTTTTTCTTTTTGAATAGCAGCTCTTCAGGATTTTAATTTGTGTAATTCTGCACTTCCAGAATGTTGGTCTGTCATGGTCTCCTATATTATAATGAAGAGCAGAACACATTTCTCAGAATTTCTAAACTTGGAACAGATGTAGATTAGTTTCTAAAATATGATTCAAACTGAAAGGTGTAATCCTTAAAAGTGTTAATGGCTGTGTTTTCACATGGTGTGGATAAAACACATCAACCATGACACAGATAAAATTAGCTGACATGCACACAGCAAACAACAGAAGAACAGAGTCCAGAGTCCTGATGGTGTTCCCCAATGCTTTTTGTTTCTAAGGCTACATCTCTTCTCTGTCCAAAGCCTGGTGGTTCAATATCTCATTTGAGGCACACTCTCCTTGAAACAAATGCTCTCTTTTGCTTTGAGGTATGATTAAATTGGTTTTCCATCACTTCCAATAAAAGTCTTATTTGGTTTCCATTTGGGCTGTGGACTTAGGAATATATTTTATGTGACCACCTATCAGCACTACTTTGAAAGTGATGATTCACTGGCTGAACATAATCATGGTGCATAATTTTCTACCTGATTTTTTACCACCTCCCCCCAGGCCCATCCTGAAGAGAAAATTATTCTGGAGACTTGAATAGCTATGAGCAGTGATGCTCCTCACAGGTGGGATGAAATAAAGCCACAGGCAAGATGGTTAAAAGGGCTGCCAATGCTGAGCTGTGTGGCTGACTCAGCATAGACTATTCATAAAGAGTTGGGCCTTCAAATTAGAGAGACTTGGATTTGAAAATCAGTTCTATAACTTCCCAGCTGCCTGACATTGGCCAAGTTACTTAAATTTCTAAGCTTCAAATTCTGCATCCAGAAAATCCTACATAATAAAAGTATAGTATGCAAATTGTCCCCTCAACTGGGAGTTCTTTGGGGGAGGGAGGGGGAGGCCAGACAGGGGAAGGGAGGGAGGCCCTGGCTGGTAGCCCAGTGGCTAGGACCCTACCAGTACACATGCACTGGGCCTATGGTAGGATGATAAATGACAACTCCTAGAATTGGCATAAGAATTAAATGAATGTAGTATATGGAACAGGTAGCATAAGGATTAATGCATAGTAGGCATAAAAGGATAATGATGATTATTATTCATTAACTACAGGTGAAGAAACAATAACACTTCCTGGCTTTTTTTTTTTTTTTTTTTTGCAAGGATGGAATGCAAAGTGATATAAGTTTTCCTTGTTGAAAATAAGGCAAAACCCAGTTTCTATTGCTTCTTTCCTTAGGCCAGTGGATAACTTCACTATTATATTATAGTCTTCGGATTGATTTTTCTAGAGAGACTTCATCTTGAACAGAGCTGCCTAATGATGCTACCAACTTAAAGCAGCAAGTTGTTTTTAAGTTTTGGTGGGTTTATTGGCATTGTTTTCCTATCCAAAAGTTTCTTATTATTGCCACATCCCAGTGTTTGTCCAGGAAAAAAAGTTTGATGCCCATCACTCCCATACAACCTCTGCTCATATAACTTTAAGTTTTAGCTTAGAAATTTTCTTCAGAGACTCAGGTCTTCAGCCAGGAAATATGTGATTGAGACCTCATGTAAGAGCCAGCTCGCCTGCTGGTTGGAACTGGGCTAGCTTTAAACCAGCGGTAATGGACCTGTTGAGCTCATCTGTTCAATGTAACGAAGTGGCTGTTACTAAAGAGACAGGCGTTAGAAAGTGTCTAAGTGATGTCTGTTTGCTCCAATTTTTGTCTACATTCTACCTTAACTACCTATACACAATATTTGTATCTGGACATAGATCTGTAGGTACTAATTCTCATAGATTAATTGATGCCAGCTTAGAGTTTAGAAAATAAAGCACTTAATCTATTATTTGGGAACACTTAAACATCCCTTATGAGGCACATGACACATAATACCATGACACAAATTCCAAGTCAAAGGCCCCATGAAGGTGGAGGCAAAGAATATGGAGAGGTACCTGAGCCTCACAGAGGCTGTCTGCAAAATTATATGTATTCATCTGCATGTATGTGTGCTCCTCTTCATTTGTCTGAACTTCCCTATAGTTCCATCAAGCGAGACCTAAGTAAGACTTGTACTTCCGTTGTCACTAATACATTTTTAAATAGTCACTGGAGGAAACGTAGAACTAAGCCATGCATGAGGTTGTGCGGAGCTCAAGGTTTGCTGCCCAGCGGAGGAAGAAGGACGTGCCCCTCGAAGTAGCTTGTCCCCACATTTGTGGTGAGGGACTGTCTGCGGGCTTCCCAAGTTGTGGAGACAGAGGATGTGAGATGGCATTTTCCTTCCCCAAAGGGGCAACGCTCCTGAAGAGTGAATGTTTCAGCTTGTATATTTCAGCAAAGATACTGATAAACTCACCGTACTTCCTTAGCGCCTGTGCCTAGACCTCTCTAAGAGTCACTTTCTGGGACATGCGAGGAAGAGTGTCTCAGACCAGAGGGCTGGCTGGCTTTGAGCCCAGACAGAGTGGCACTGCAGGTTCAGTGGGTGTCTGTGGCGGCTGCGCGGCGCTGGAGAGGGCTCCTCTTCACAGCGTTCCGTCTGGTTAGCGCCCTGCTGCCAACTTGGAAGCCTGCACTGCCTCTCAATTCACTGTCAGCAGCACCAGATCTAACTGACGGGCGATTCTTCTCAGGTCCCTCTGCAGCACACCGCGGTGGCCGGCTTCGTGTCTGCCCAGAGGCTTCACGGAGGTCCCTGCGTTATCCTCTCCCTCGCCGAATGCCCTCCCGCCTGAAGCTGATGAGGCGAGCGCATTAATGTGCAGTTTCCCCGCCAGGTGGTCAAACAGGAGCTCTTGCCATCCAGCTAACTTTTGCTGCGCTCTGACAAGGCCATCTGGACCCTAGTTTCCTCCTTGCCCCTGGAGCTGTCTTGTGGCTGAATTTCCTGAAAACTTGAAAGGGCGGTTCCTCCTGGCGCAGATGGGAACCACGCCTAAGGGCCGGGTCTGGCGCACAGGCAGAGCCAATTTTGAAGGTTTCCTGCTCTCTTGACAGTTTCATACACAGGCGTCCATGTGCCAACACTAACATTGTATATATTTCAAAGTGCGAAAGGCATGAGTGAAATGCGGGAGCCACATGAATGAAAAGTGGTTCTCCACTAAAACTGTCAAAACCCTGTCTGTCTTTATGAGGCTGGATGTGTTCAAGCAACTCCTAACCCAAAGCGGGTGAGTGGAGGAGAGGATCTGATTCTGTCCAGATGTGGGTCCCAGACTCTAGGAAGCAGTGAAAATGTGGCTGGAGAAAACCACAGGTTTTCCCCATCGCTCAAGCCAAATCCTAGAAGGAGCAAGTGGTTTTCTCCTTTGCATGCTACTGGAGCAAACATTGAAAAAAAAGAAAAGGCTGCCCACAGCTTCTAACATTCCTCTCAGCCTTCCTCTGTCTCATTCCACAGCTCTCTCTACTGCTTGCCTGCTCTCCGAAAATAGCAGAAAAATAGTTTCCTGGCACACCCTCATTCAGAACACACATTTTTTTGCTCCATCCTGGCCAACGCCCCCACCTAGTGGTTTAGACTGCCTGTTTTGCTTCCCTCTGCTGTGGTTTTTAAGATAAAGATGTGCTTTGCAAAATAATCAAGTCTAACTAGAAGCCTGACTTGGATGGGTGGAGTGGGAGGATGGGCAAGACGCTTAAAGTGTGGTGCAAATGAGGTTTTATGTTATCAGAGCCCTGCTGGGTGCTAGGAAAGGGAAGAGAGGACAGAGAAGGTTGTGTGTGTTTATTCCTAGCTGCGCTGCTGCAACCCAGGAATGTCCAGAAGATGCCTTTAGTTAAAGGAGTACCCTCATTCTTAATGCAGGATGTGTTTTATTTTCTTCATAATATGTAACAGTATATGAAAGCACGTGAATTATTTACTTGCTCATGCAGTTTGAGCTTGCCTGGCGGGCTTACAGATCAGGAATTAAAGAAACTTGGGTTAGGGTTGTGTCACCTTGGGGTAAAAGCTCTCTTCTTGCAAAGGATCCCAATTGCTCTTTCAAAACGGAATGGATGGGCCAGGTAATCTCAGACTCTAGACTAGACTGAATAACACTATTTAAAACATGTTTACATTTCACCTGATAAATTTGATAATAAAGTAGGGTTTTTTGTTTGTTTGTTTTGTTTTTGGATGCATTCTACCTGACAAAAATTGAGCCAGATCCTGGGAGCTCATGGTTGGGATAGCTCTCAGGGCTAAAAAGACATTGGACATTCCTGATGCTTAAAAAAATAAATAAATAAATCAGCAACAAAAAAAAACAAAAAACTTGCTCTTTTAATTCTATCCTACATGTGTTTTTGTGAAGTCTGGAGGAGGCTCTGAGCCCGAGGTACATTCTCTGAGGTCGTGGGATGTAGGCACTGCTGCTATTGCTTGGCGCAGAGTATGGTTGATGTCCTGATGTTTTCCTTGAAGGTTAAGGAGAGCCGTTGGTGGTGCCAGTGGTGATGGCCCCAGAGAAGCATTCGTCTTGTTTTTCTTGAATCCTGATGACCTCTCTTTTTAGGCAGGTTGTGGAAAACAACTGCTTTCTTTGAACTGTTTTCCAAAGGTACTGCACTGCTGAGCAGCTGAAGCAGGAGGGTGGAGCGGAAGGTTTAATTTCACATACAGTGAGCTTCTATTTGTGATACTTTTTTACCTTTTGCACACTTCTTTTTATTTATTTATTTATTTATTTTTCTGTTGACTCACAGTTAGAGGGGAGGGGTGGAATGAAAAGCACATATTCCTAACACCAGATATGAAAATTTAGTTTGTATTGTAGTAAGAGTTAAGCATAACTTGATGCCCAAAGCATAAAATGCACTGTTGGCCATTTCCTTCTTAGGCTATATTATTGGCTCCTCCTTCTAACCTGGGTGTGGCCAGCAGGCCTGGATAAGATTCCTAAGCGCAGAGGTCAGGGACTGGGGCTAGCTCCACCTAGCCCTGGCCTGCTGGGGTGGGGGGTGGGGGTGGGAGGTTGTGCCCCTGCTTGTGCCCCCAGGGGAGAGCGTGGGTCTAATTGGCGGGGAGCGCCGCAAGCTCGGAAGCGGAGGGAGGCAAGGGCAGCACGCCCTCATCCCAGTTTACGGGCGAAAATGCCGCACCTGGGTGTCAGGATCGGGAGGGGCCTAGGGAAGGGAAATGGAGACAGGGCGGTAGGACCCGGCGGGAGCTTCCTTGGCCAGGGAGGGAACTGGGCGGGAGGGAAGGAGGGAGGAGGGTGCAAAAGGGAAGGTGTTCGGGAGCCGGCAAACGCTCTCGCCGCGCCGCTAGAGTAGTACCGCCGGACCTGGACTCTATAAAAGGAGTTCGTCTGTTCCGCAGCTCACAAGCTCCTCCCGGGCTGGCGCACACCACTTCCCCTCTGCTCCCCCAGAAATCTGCCCATTCCCCGTGTGCCGCGCCGGGTCCCCCAGACCCGTGCGCTCAGCGGCTGGACTCCCAGTGGCGCCCGTGGGACGCAAGTGGCCGCCGCGGCCACGAGGGGCGAACAGCCGCAGCCCCAGCCCTCAAGTCCCCCCTCGCACGGCCCCGTCGCTGCGGGGCAGTTTGCCGGAGTGGCCAGCGCGTGAAAAGGCGGCGGGGGGCGCCGGGGCGGAGGGGGGGTGCAGAGCGCCCGAGAGGCGCGGCGCCGAGCGGCTCCCAGACTTCACCCCACCCAACTCTGGCGGCCGCCGCCGCCGCAGGAAACTGCCACAGCCTGGGGCGGGGGGCGGGAATGCGAGACCCGGACTCCTGGCTGGCCTGTGCGCTCTGGTCTCAACCGCGAGGAAACTCCTGTGGGTCGATTCTGCAGCTCCAGGAGCGCCCGGGTTAGGTAACGCCCGAGCATTGGGGGTAAGAGACCCCACCTGGCTCATGCTCGCTCCTCAAACAATAATACCTCGTCCTCCTCCACTAGATCCCCCGGCGGAAGCCCGAGCGGAGCGGAGCACGGAGGGCTAGCCCGTAGCCAGCCCGGCAGGGGAGAGGTGCCGCCGGAGACGCGGAAGCAGCGCCGGGCGCACTGGCAAGTGCAGGCAGGGGACGCGCCCGCCTCGCTCGGCTGCCGCGCCCTTGACCTCTAGTTTCAGCTGGAAAACCTGGGTGGAAGAATAACTGAGGAGCCTCAGAAACTAACTAGCAACCAGGGGCAAGACCGTGGTCTCGTCTGCGGTCCTTCCTCCTCTCCCACGTCCGTTCCATGCTTCAGGGCTGCGCTCCGGAGCCAGGGCGAGGAGAGACATGGAGAAGAACGGCGCCCAGTGCGCCCCGCCGCCCGCGGGCTCCCCCCCAGGGGTCTCTCCAGACAACCTCTCCGCGGCTCCCTCCCACAACTGCAGCTCCGTGGACTACGTTTACCAGGACTCCGTCGCCCTGCCCTGGAAAGTACTCCTGGTCTTGCTGCTGGCGCTCATCACCTTGGCCACTACTTTCTCCAACGCGTTCGTGATCGCCACCGTGTACCGGACGCGGAAGCTGCACACGCCGGCCAACTATCTGATCGCCTCCCTGGCGGTGACGGACCTGCTCGTCTCCATCCTGGTGATGCCCGTCAGCACCCTGTACACGGTCGCCGGCCGCTGGACCTTGGGCCAGGTGGTCTGCGACTTCTGGCTCTCGTCGGACATCACCTGTTGCACGGCCTCCATCCTGCACCTCTGTGTCATCGCCCTGGACCGCTACTGGGCCATCACGGACGCGGTGGAGTACTCGGCCAAAAGGACTCCCCGGAGGGCGGCGGTCATGATCGTGCTGGTGTGGGTGTTCTCCATCTCCATTTCGCTGCCACCCTTCTTCTGGCGCCAGGCCAAAGCCGAGGGCGAGTGCGTGGTGAACACCGACCACATCCTCTACACGGTCTACTCCACGGTGGGCGCCTTCTACTTCCCCACCTTGCTCCTCATCGCCCTCTACGGCCGCATCTACGTGGAAGCCCGCTCCCGCATCCTGAAGCAGACGCCCAACAAGGCCGGCAAGCGTTTGACCAGAGCCCAGCTGATCACCGACTCCCCGGGGTCCACGTCTTCCGTCACCTCCATCAACTCGCGCGTCCCCGACCTGCCCAGCGAGTCGGGGTCTCCGGTGCACGCGAACCAAGTCCGAGTGCGGGTCTCCGACGCCCTGCTGGAGAAGAAGAAACTCATGGCCGCTAGGGAGCGCAAGGCCACCAAGACCCTGGGCATCATCCTGGGAGCGTTCATCGTGTGTTGGCTGCCCTTCTTCATCATCTCCCTGGTGTTGCCCATCTGCAGAAACGCGTGCTGGTTCCACCAGGCCATCTTCGACTTCTTCACGTGGCTGGGCTATCTCAACTCCCTCATTAACCCCATTATCTATACCATGTCCAACGAGGACTTCAAACAAGCCTTCCATAAACTGATACGCTTTAAATGCACAAGTTGACTGGTCAGGTGCATTGGGGGGGTCACCTAAGTGGCCTTTGGGGATCATGTGGTGTCTGGTTCCACAGGTAGGTCGACTACTTCTTTCACTGTTACTGGGTCGGAGCGAGGCGCTGTCTTCTGGGCCAGGGCCTCTGATGGATCCTGAGAAGCCAGGACAGCCCTGGGAGAGAGAGCACTGGAAGGAGAACTGTGCCAACTACAGACAGAGCTTCCCAGCTGAGGAGGAGGCTCACTTTCTTCCCTCAAACCCCAGGTTCAGCACTGACCCTGTGGCAGCCAGTCACAAGGAGGTGGGGGGAGGGTGTTGCGACTTTTAAAAAATCCAGGATGGAGAGGCAATCTCCGGCATAATGGACGATGCCCTCTAGGAGCAGGGATACATGTAGTTGTCTGAACCCTGTCTGAGACAGATGCGTACAGCCTGGCAGTACTTGAACTAGACACATAACACCTTGTGTTTTGGGGAGAACTTTGTGTTACAGCTTCACTTAAGAGCAGTTACTTTGGCATCCTTCAGTCTTCAGTTTGTATTTATTTGACCTTGGTGGGAGAAACTTGTGGATTTGGTGCTTCAAACCCTATGTGTGGCTTGGAGGGTACAGAGGAACCTTGAAGAGTTAACAGCAAAGTTCTGATGTTAAGATCTCTATTTTTGTTACTAATGGAAACTATATGGGATGGGTGGGTGGAAGGGAGATGGGGAGAGAGCGTTAAACAGAGAACCAACACTTGTGATTGTGTGTTTTCTGCAGATTTGTGACTTTTAAATTCCTACTTAGTGATTTTTCAAACCACAGTTCTAACAACTCAAACAAAACATTACGTGTGCTAGTGACAAAATCTGCAGATTGCTTTATTTTTTCCTTCCTAATTTCATGTACCTGTCATTTTACACATTTAAATCCCCATAAGTGGAAGATATGATGGATGACTCAGCCCAAGCTGCTCTATTTCTTATTAATGCAGTCGATTAAACTGATGATATTAGATACTGCTCCTTAATAAGAAATGTATCTTTATTCCTTATCCAATTCAGTGATATGTAAAGGAGACTGATGAATAGGAATGGTTCTTGCACAATTGAGGAATGAAGGGCAATAGGAGGATGTATATTTTGACTTGTAAAAAAATCTTAAATGCATGAGACTTTTTTCTGATAGTCATTTGCACTCTCCTTCCCATCTGTAATTCATTTGTGTGCTAACATAAAAGTTAACCAAGAGAACTTGCTTGGTTCTCCAAAACTCTTCAAATTGCAGTAAGAACCCCAAAAAAACTATATTAAAAGGGGGGGAAAAAAGCTTGTTTCTTTTACCTTTCTATTGAAGTTTGGGTAGGAACAAAGATCACTAGAAAATGACATGCAAGAACTTTAGAAAAGCCTAGATAAACTAAAGTTGAGCTGGTAATTCTGGAACCAAATCACAAACTTTTTAGGTAACCAAGAAACTGATAAGCCTTGGCACCTCAGAAATTTGTCACTTACCTGATACCTCAATGAAGATAATAGCAGTGATACTTTACAACAATACTTACTTGTTTCCCAATTCACTCTAATGACTTCCTAGCACAGGGCAAGATTTTACACTAAAAGATGAAAAAAAAAAAAAGCATTACCTAATAAAAAAAAAAGGAGTAGCCCTGAAGGACCATCTACATAGAAAAAAATAAAATGTATGTGGACCATTTAATATGCCAAAGAAGATTTACATTCCCTTCTCTTGAGAGCTATCTGCAGTTGCTACCTTGTGTCTGCAGAAGCAAGTTTGTCTTTGTAAAATGAGTTCACTCCCTGCTTGAAGCTCTTCAATCCAGATGGTGAGACAATAGATGTATAGATCTGAAGTGCACCCTTTGCTTACTATGCAGATCTTCACTCTGGGGTAATGACTCTTGAAAGTATACTATTCCAAATTTCGCAGGTAAACTAAATAAAAAAGGGAATTTTGATTAATATTTACGCCAGTTCCTGGAATAAGATAAAATTTTAGGAACTAGATGATCCTATATTTCTTTTGTATTCCCAGGTTTGTTTTGTTTTGTTTTGTGACATTTCTCCTATGGAGAAATCTAGCTTACTACCTAAAGGAATGTGCATAAAGCATGGTATTTGTTTTTATGTTATGTCTGTCTTTGTTTATGCAGCTGTGCTTTCTTTGGGCCTAAGAAGCAATTCACTCAACTTCTAGGACCCTAAAAGGGAAAAATGAATAGAAACAAATAGTCACTTACAAATGATTTCTTTATTTGGTACCTACAGTGATTGTGCCCTCTTATTAACAGAGCATGATCAATTTAGTCAAAGGGACTCTTTGCCATTTTGTAGATTACCCACTTCAATTTTTGCTTGACTATTTGGCTGAACTGACTGGATGTGGGGCATATTATGTAAAATAGAAGCTTGCAAACCCTTGTATTTATAAGAGATCTAGAAACATCATCTGGCATTGCACATAGTTATGCAAAGTGTATCATTCATCCCAGGGGTATGTAGTTAGACTGTTAAGCTCCTTTTCAGTTACTGCGGCCTGTAGTATAGTTGTTTCATAAACTAGATACATGGCTTTTTTTGCAGAACATAAATGGGAGATGGAAATGTCTAACTTACATAGAAATGAAAAATATATTTTCATTGGCTGTTGTAATAAATAACATTTTCCATGTTTAATTGCACAAAATTTCACACAGATATATGAATGTATACTCATCCAAAAATATGAATATTGTCTTGTGTTTCTAGGAATTTTAGAGTTTCCTTTTTAAAAATGGACACTGCACCCATGAATGAATTGTTGATTTTAACAAATTTCTTACAGAACAATAATCTTCACTTTCTCTCTATATTACCTTAGTTTTAATCCTCTTTAACCAGGAAACCCTAAAAGGACTATAATTCACTCAAGCAGTAACTTCTCAGATTATGTGTTTTTGATGGAGTTGTTGTGATTGAAAGTTGCCTTTGGTATTCCACCTTTCAACAAATGTGTAATTGGAAATGAAATTTAGGAAAATAATAAAAGTCCTTTTTTGTGTTCTAAAAAGCTTTGGGTAGTAATTCTATTATTATGAAAAGATTAGTTCATTGTATTTTGGGTTGCATTCAGGAGTTGGAGCCTTCAAGAAAGAATAATGGATGATAAATGATACAAAGGAGGACTAGCATTGTCACTATGATTTGTGGGATATAGTTAATGTCTGTAGGATGAAAATAGACAGATTGGGATCTCACATTCTGCAAAGAGGGTAAGTCAGGTTCATTATCACAAGAGTTTTCCAGATCTGAATTCTAGAGGTACTACTCAGTCTTTAGACTAGGTAATAAGATTTCAAGGTACTGTATGGTTCTTGAACTATCAGAAAAAGGAAAAGGAGAAGCTGGATTCGAAGCTGGCTTGAGAGAGACATAAGAGAAGAAAATTGACTAATCTGGGCACTGGAGAAGTCCACAGAAAAATAGCTTTTGTAATCAGAAAGTGCTAGGTTTGAATTAGAAAGAGCATGTTATAGCTGTATTGTTCACCCCAAGTGTAGTCTACTTACAAGGGTTAGAGACTATACAAGCAAAGCATCCATCATGATACCTGAAACCTTTTTGGATCTCAACAAATGATACTTCCTCTTTAGCCAGTATTTCTACACTGCGTCCCTTGAGGATACAGAACCCCGGTAGCATAAAAACACTGAGTGCTATTTACCAGAAGTTGGACTAGGGGAGATCTAACAAGGCTGAATGGGAGAAACGTAACTAAACTAAAAGCGACCGAGGTTTGGAACCTTTCACACTTACTTCTTAGGCTGGTTTATAGTAGCTCTAGTGACCTAGAGGAAATTGCCAAATATTTAATTTCCTATAGCATCAGCCTCTTATTTACTCAATCTCTCCTTCCTCATCCTTGTCTAGAGATTTGCAGCTGTCTTCCAACAATCCAAAATTCCTCACTACATCCACATCTTTTCTCAGTGTCTCATTTTCAGCTTCTCTACTTTTTTTTCTTTAAAATTGTTTTAATATATTTTATTGATTTTTTACAGAGAGGAAGGGTTAGGGATAGAGAGTTAGAAACATCAATGAGAGAGACATTGATCAGCCGTCTCCTGCACACCCCCTACTGGGTATGTGCCTGCAACCAAGATACATACCCTTGACCAGAATTGAACCTGGGACCCTCCAGTCCGCAGGCCGGCGCTCTATCCCTGGAACCAAACTGGTTTCCGCAGATTTTCTACTTTTTAATTAACCATGCAAAGCCCTAATAATCCATGAAAATGTGTTTTTCTAATTTTCTTATTTTACCTGTACAGGGCTGATTAAGTAGCTCCGGGATTTTACATTATTTAAAAGGAAAATTTTTTATCCAAACTAATGTGTAATTAGTGAGGACAAAAGCTTTCAACTGAGGCATCTACTGGAGTTTACAGAAGCGAAGAGGCTGATAAAGTGAGAGTGTGGGAAGTGAAGCTTCTTCACCTTTCATCAGAGCTCATCCTTGAACAGTCCACCAGGGGGCAGAGTGCCTCTGAGTTGTTTAGTGGCTGTGGAGACTCATCACTCCCAACCTCAAACTCCCTCTTCAGGGACAGACAAATGGAATTAACCCTGCATCCAGGAGCCAAGGGAAAGAGGGCTTATCATTTATTTAAAATGGCAGATTTTTTAGAACTACAAAGTCATGTAGAAGATCCCTAGAACACACCTAAAGTTGTTCTTTATGTATGCAACCTAAATTTTCTTATTGGTTGGAGAAACTTTTGAATTCATCTCTAGTGCTGGAGTGATACTAAAATATTAGTATTTTTTTAAATGATGTTTTTATTGATTTCAGAGGGAGGAAGGGAGAGGGATAGAAAGATATAAACATCAACGATGAGATAGAATCATTGATTGGCTGCCTTCTGCGGGCCCCTACTGGGGATCTAGCCAGCAACCAAAACATGTGCCCTTACCAGAAATAGAACTGTGACCTCCTGGTTTATGGGTCGACACTCAACCATTGAGCAACACTGGGTGGGCTAAAAGATTAGTATTTTAAAACGTTGCAACCTTTGATTATGGTAGCACTGGGTAAAGACAGAGAATAGGAAACAATATTAAAAATAAAGGGAATTAATTATTACTTAACTGTATCTTTCACTACTATGTTTTTCTTATTACAGTGTTTTTCAACATTTCATTGATTTGAGGTTGATATATCCACAGTTCAAAAGTAAAACACTTGCCACTTACCATTTCTTTAAAGAGAGGGCTGCTTTTTTGCACAGAAGTGAGGTGTGTTTGTATGTCAGTGTTCCCCAGAAGGATGACTTTCAAGTTTGTAATTCTGGCATTTACTTTAAAACAGACATATATAAATATGAGTATAACCTTATGTATCACAAATATAAGTTTCTGTGTTGGAAATGGACCATATCAAATGAGAAAACAACTGTTATACAAGGTGGGGCAAAAGTAGCCTTACAGTTGTGAGTACTAGAAACAGAGTTTGTTCTTTTATTATTATTTGTTAATGAATGCATTATTTTCCATATGAGCAATAGTAAGCCTACTTTAGCCCCATGATGCATTATTGCATTCTTCCATAACATCTCAGCATTTTCATTGTGCACAATGGGGAGCTTCTTGGTGACATTTCACACATCTGTCAGTTAAACTGAACTTTTAATGTCAACATCCACATTTTAGGATTATGCTAGGATTTTCAATGCTCCTTGAGATAGAACCAACCAATCCGTGGAGCTGGACCCGCTGACAAAGAGAATGCCTTAACACTAGTCCAAACATAGTTTGTGAAAGAAAATGCCAATTTCCTTTCCTTAGGTGCACATATTTCAAAAGATAGGAAAAATCCTTTTCAAAACTACTAACTAAATTGCAAGCATGGTCTTATAATATTTCTTGTGCTTAAAGTGAACAGATGGTGATATAGAGATCCATTTATGGTAAATGCTTAAACGAATCTACCCATCGCTTGCTTAAATGATGCATGAGAGCGTGAGTCACATCCTTCCTGACTCTGTGGGAATATTTCACACACAGGCTGTGGATTGGTCAGTCCATATTGGGATAATGGGATTTCAGGATATGTCTTGCCCACAAGTGTAGTGATGGGGCTGCAGAAGCGGGACAGTTCACAAAGGCCTGGCTACTTGGTCCAGGAGCTGTGCTCAGGGGACCTTTGTAAACACATTGGTTGTCTCTCCAAAACCCATTTGGGAATCCAGTTTGTGATCATGGCTGGAGACCTACAGCTCTCCCTGTTATTCTTATTTACTTGAATAATCTCAATGAGTTCAGCACTGGGCTGATTTGATTTTGTGGGGGAGCTGTTTTGTGGCTTTTCATCTTTTCATCCCAGTCTTACCTGGCTGTATGGTTCTTGAGCCCACTCTTCTTTTTCTGCTCTTCAGAGGCTTTCCCAAGGAGTATAGCATGTTGGACTATTCACACAATGGGAAGTTTGGAATCAGCTACTAGTAATGAAGGCCTCCCGCCCCACATTCACATATACTGATAGCTTTAAACTGTAAGAACAAGCCTTTGAAGTAAGAAAGAACTGAGTTTAAACCCATGTTTTCTAATCATGAACAAGTTCCTCTGTAAATCTAATCATACACACCTCTATATTTGCAGGTAAAAATTAAATGGGATAATGCAATTGTTTTCAATCTTGACTGCAATTTTATTTATCAGAGGAGCTTTGCATACCTTTGCTCAGGCCATGTCTCAAACTAATTTAATTATATGTTCTGGAGCAGAGCCCAATATTCTTATTTTAAAAATTCTCCTCAGGTAATTCTGATTCAGATCTGGCCAGGGTGAGATCCCCAGCTCTTAAATAATGCTGGGGATGTGTGAGATCTATGAATGTGAAGAGGTCCCTAAATAAAACAGAATTCAAATGGATTTAATTTTTAACAATGGTACTTTTAAAAAGTTAATGGACATAAGAATCAGCAAGGGAGCTGGTTCAAATGCAGATTCTATTTCAATAGGTCCAGGGTGAGATTCCACTCCTGACAGGCTCTTGGGAGATGCCCGTGATGCTATTCCATGGACCACACTTTGAGTAATAAGGATCCATAGGAAAACATAGCTTACTTATAAAGCTTTAGAGATTTCCTAAGAATATATCTTTCAAAACACCCAAACAACCAAAATAAAACCAACATGAAACTTGCAAATGAGAAAATGTGCTTTTTAATCTATAATAGGTTGTGTTTTCTTGGCTTATTTACCTGATATTCATGTCTCATCTTCAGCAGCTCTTAATTGTTTCCCTTACCTGCTTTATCCCAGATGCTTGGAATCTTCAGTCTACCCTAAAGCAAACAGCTTATTTCCAGATCTGAATCAGTCAAGTGTATCCCACAGATTCAGCCCTCAGGTTTTACATAATTTCCAAATAAGGGCATTGTCTTTGAATATATATATATGTAAAGGTAGGTTTACAGGTCTGAGTAAGCAAAATAAAGTTTATTTTTGTATTATTATTTACTAGAGGCCTGGTGGGGTCCCTGTACCTGGCCTGCTAGGATCAGGCCCCAAACCAGCTCTCCAACATCCCCCAAGGGGTCCCACTTTGCAAGAGGGTGGTTCTTTGGTGACACACCCAGAATCAGTCTCCTTCCTCCCTGGTTCCAGGTGTGTCACCCGAGAATTGCTTCTACCATGTCTCCACAGCTTGGCATCTCCTGTGTTGAGCATCTGCCCCCTGGTGGTTGTGTGTATCATAGCTACTGGTTGGAGCATCTGCCCCTTCGTGGTCATTGTGCATCATAGATACCAGTTGGATGGTTGCTTAGGCTTTTATATGTATAGATGATTGTACTACTTTCCATATGAAAAACTGTAAACCTACTTTTGCCCACTCCTGTATATAATTATTTAAAAATACAAAACAAATGATAAAATCCTATCTAATAAAAGAGTAATATGCAAATTGAGCATCACTCCAACACACAAGATGGCCACCCCCATGTGGTCAAAAATGGCCGCCCCCATGTGGACACAAAATGTTTGGCAGGGGAGGGCAGTTGTGGGCTATCAGGCCAGCAGGGGAGGGCAGTTAGGGATGATTGGGCTGGCAGAGGAGGGAAGTTGGGGGCAACCAGGCCTACAAGGGAGGGAAGTTAGGGGTGACTGGGCTGGCAGAGTAAGGAAGTTGGGGGTGACTAGGCCTGCAGGGGAAGGCATTTGGGGGTGACCAGGCCAGCAGGCGAGCCAGTTAGGGGCAATCACGCTGGCAGGGGAGAAGTTAGGGGGTGATTAGGAGAAGCGGCTGGCAGATAAAAGTGGTTAGGGACAATTAAGCAGGCAGGCAGGCAAGCAAGAGGTTGGGAACCAGCAGTCCTGGATTGTGAGAGGGGTCCCAGATTAGATAGGGTGCAGGATGAGCTGAGAGACACCCCTACCTGCTCCTGCACAGGGCCTCTAGTAATAAATAAAGCAAAGAAATAACAATTGTCAACACATGGCATGTGGCACCATTTCCCTCGTAACCTAGATCCCTTAGCCCACTTGACTTCCTGCTGTTAACATGCACACTCACACCCACAAACACATTTGCATATTATATAGATATTATATTTTATAAACACAAGGAACTATTTAATCAAAGGTGTGCTTTCCACCTATTTTATTTTTATTGCATTCTAAAGGCACTATCCTAGAGTAGTGATCCGGCAGCCTTTTGATTTCATGAAAAGCCCCTCTCTATTTTTTTATTCCTAGAGGTTTTTTGTTGCGGCTATTTTTCTTTTTCAGTGAAAGGAATTAAAAGTTTTTATTAGAAATGTTTTTCAATTTTTTGGCACGCTTCCATAAAACTAGAGACATTGTTGAGTTTCCTAAGCCAAGGTAGGGAATAAGAATCAGAAGATCCTACTTCATAAAGAACCCTACTTTTTAGTTTTTCGCTTGAGTTTTTGAAGTTAAATGAATACTGTCAGTGTCCAAGTAGGTTTTATTATAGAGTACAAGACACAGTTTAAAGTCTTTCATCTCCTCCATGCACAATCACGATGCTTAGAGTTAGATTCTGGCAAAGACACATTGCTCTGAATTTAACTGCTTTACTTTCAAAGGGGCAGAGGTTGAAGAGGAAACAAGCACTTTTAAGCACTTACTCTGAATCAAGGACTTTACAGAACTGCCCTCCAGCATTAGTCCTCATAACATTATCAGGAAGTAGGAATGATTGCTTTTCTAATAATTGTGTTATCATCATGATCATGAGCAAGGTATTAAAACAATTTCATCCAGTTCTAGAGAATTATGGCAACAACCCTACTTGAATAATTTGTAATCAGACTGAAAGGAAACTGCATTATTCAGTCTGTTTCACTTAGTCTTTGAGAATGGTGTTTCTAAATGCTAATCTGAAGCTTTTCAAGAACTGTAGGGATTTATCTGTAAGTATCGTGTTCTCTCAGGGAACTCAGGTTTCCTTCGTGGTTTCCTCCCAAATTCCTATCCCTCCCTGCATGACTACAATTTTGACCAACCAGGAGGGTATATGCCATGCCCAATGACCCCTTCCAGGGGTGTTGGTCTATGTAAAAATGTACATTTAAACAGCTGGCAATGGCACTGTTAAATATAGATGCTTCTGCTTGATGAGTAATGCATGGCAGGAGGTATTTCTCTCTTATGGAAAGTTACTGACGATGTACATGTTAAAACTTGGGTACTTAAGACTTTATGCCTATTTTTACATGCAGTCAAATTATGAGTGGAAAGTAAATTCAGCAAGAAATAAGATGTTTTCAAGTATTAGGGTTGTTCCTATGTACCTTAAGAAATAATATGCTTTGTCCATGACTTTTTTTTTCTTTTTTTAAAATTTTTTCAAGGACAGCAGTGTGGTGACTGTGGTGGGGAGGGAGGTGGATGGGTGGAGATGGAAGAGGGTACATTGGGATAAATGGTGATGGAAAAAATAAAATAAAATAAAGGAGGGAGATTTGTTTTTATTAAGGAGTAAACATTACAAACAGAGTTTGTAAGGCTATGGAATCGCCTCAGTTTCAGGATGAAATACACACACCTTACATTTGGAGAAAACTCTGCTCAAAATACTTTTTGCCCTCTCTCTCCTTGAATTAGCATCCACTTTTAGTTGAAACAAACAAACAAAAACATATGACACAAAAATGTCCAGTTTTGGATAGGCCAGGCCGACCTTGGTTCAAATTCGAGATTTGCCACTTGTCAGTTGTATGATCTTCATTCATGGAGCATTAATTTCCTCATCAGTTAATGTGTCGAAAATAGTGTCTTCTCCACAGATTTGCTACGAGGAAAGCTCAATCCCAAAACTGCTTGAAGCATAGTAGGCATCTACCGATTGCTAGCTTCCTTCTGTTCAGTCAAAACATGCCAGGTGTCTCTCCAAAGGCCATGGAATTTTCGAGTCAGCAGAACTGTTTAAAATCTCGTTTTCTTCTTATTAGTATGCAATTTGGGACACACTAGTTAATGTAAATGTCAGTTTTTCCATCTCTAAAATGGAGCTAATAAGATCTACCTTGAAAATATTTTTAAGAGGATTACATGGTATAATAAGTGTAGTTTGCTTAGATAACAGTATGCTTGTATTTTACACTATACGTTTCTGTCATATTTCAGTTCTTTTATAACGATGAGCATGTTTTCCATGATCACTAGGGACTCCTTCATGTGAAAGGTGGCTGGCCAGGGTGCACCTGGGGAAGGAAACTCGCAGACACAGGCAGCCTGCTTCCCTGGCCTCAAGTAGAGGCAGTCCCCAGTCCCACAAGGTATACTGAGCACTTATCTGTCCACGATAACCCAGACCACTGTCCAGAGGCAATGAAATAATTTTAAAGGTCACTAAGTCTGCATTTAATCAAGTCTGTTTTCATTTTTGAGTGCTTGTGTTAGCCAGTCTTGTTCATAAAACACAGATATTTGCTATAGCAACTGCCGCAGGCTCTCACTGCTGGGCGGAGGGATTGGCCCCATTACTTCCATTCTACAAAAGAGATCCCTTGCCTTTATGAAATGATGCCTGAGACCTATTTTAGACCAAAAGTAGAACAAAAATGAAGCTTTTAACACCGCCTTATTTGATATTTTTATTATTTTAATTAAAACTGATCTTTTCCTCAAAGGAAACAGTAATATATTGTGTAATTATAAAAAGAAAAGAACATGAAGATTTATAATCCGAGAGAGAGAGGGGGGGGGAGAGACATTATTTCCTTGTTTTTCTATATAATTATTTTTGAAGGTGACCAATCCTTTCTCACAGAAATTATTCGAGCAATTAATTAGTGTAGACCAAAGTTTTTCAACTTTGACTTTGTTGACATTTTGCTCAGGAGTGGGGATGTCCAGGGGACTGTTTTATGCATTTTAGGATGTTCACCAGCATGCCTGGTCTATACTCTCTACATATTAGTAGCACCCTCCCCCTCCTACCACCAGACAATAAAAATATATTGGCTAATGTCCCTTGATATTAGAGCTCCTTATCACCCCCAATTGACCTCCTTTGCAGGCCTGGTCCCTCTCAACTTAACTCTGTTGAGAACTACTGGGGTACATAGTCAAATTAGAAATCTTAGCAGGAGGTTTATTTAGAAATCTAAATGATTTCTCTTGCCACCATTTTGATGATACTGTCTAGATAATGCCAAATATTCTTTTGTACAAGATGTAGACATATCAAATAACTGCCTTTGTCCTTGTGAATACAGAGATTCTTAGTGGGGTGGGTATCCATGAATCTCCAGAAATGCCAAAGTAGCCTTCTGGGAATCTTTGGACCTCACAAAATTATCTATTTTTATTTAGCATACAATACAATGATTGAAATATGTGGCTGAATGCCTTCCCTTTCCTCCTTTAAGTCCAAATTCACTTGCCATCAATTCTGAGAAGCTTGTCCTGATCCTTCTAGAGTCTAGACCAAAGCATTGGCTCATCTTTTTGCTGTCTTTTCAGTCTTTCTCTCCAGTCTCATGTGGACCATGATGTTGCAAACTTATCAGTGGGTTTTCAAGAGAGTTCAACCCTATCTTTGGAGAGTATAAAGGCGAAGTTAGCCTGCAAGTCCTTCCTTTCTAAGAAGTTTTCTTATTATTATTTTATTTTTTATTTTATTTATTTTTTTGTTAATTCTCACCCAAGGATATTTTTCCATTGATTTTTAGGAAGAGTGGAAGAGAGAGGGAAAGACAGAGAGAAACATCGATGTAAGAGAAACACATTGATTGCTTGCCTCCAATCAGGGCCAGGGCCCAAAGAGCCTGCAAGCAAGGCATGTGCCTCGACAGGGATTGAATCCAGGATCCTTTGGTCCTCCGGTTGATGCTCTATCCACTGAGCCAAGCAAGCTAGGGCTCTTAGAGATTTTAAGGTTATTCACTGTTCCATTTTAGGGTCTGGCACTGTGCTTCACATTTTGTAGGAGCTTCTTAAGTGATGAGTAAGTGAATGTGTGAATGAATGAATGAATAGATGAATGCTTTATTTTGCATGATAATGCTCAGTAAACTATTTTTCAACCACACAGTTAGAGCATCCTCCCCTCATGTGCACCTAAGGTCATGGAATTCCATTCCCAGTCAAGGGCAAGTACCTGGGTTGCAGGTTTGGTCCTCCACCCTGGTCTGAGCACATGTGGGAGGCAATGAATAATATCTCTCTCTCACAGGGATGTTTCTCTCTCACTCTCTCCCACTCTCTCTGGAGATCAATGGAAAAATGTCATTGGGTGAAGATTAACAAAAAACAAACAAACAAAAAAGCTATAGCTGGTTTGGTTCAGTGGTTAGTGTCAGCCTGCAGATTGAAGCATCATGGTTTGATTCCAATCAAGGGCATGTACCTCTGTTGCAGGGTCCATCCCCAGCCCGATAGGGTGCGTGTGTAGGAGGCAACCAATCTTATGTCTCTCACAGCAATGGTTCTCTCTGTTTCTCCTTCTCCCTTCCACTTTCTCTGAAATTCTATGAAAAAAGTATCCTCTAGTGAGGATAAAACAAAAAGACAGAGAGAAACTGCCTATGGATTCTTCATAAGGTACTGCAAGATACTGAATCATCAAAAAAAAAAAAAAAGGAAGTGACATTACATACTCAAGAGGAAAAGTGTGCTAATACATTGTAGGCAAATTTTCAATAGCAAAGGTAGCAATTAAGGGTCATGGTACATAAGAGCTAAATACTCAGTTGGCACCAAAATGCAAAGTTTTGCACTTTTTAAGTTTTCTGCACAATTGCAGTTTTATTGCCATTAAGTGTTTTAGATACACATTTCCATACATTGGTCTCTCATGGAATTATATTTTCCTTTTAGAAATGCTTACTGTACTTCTGCACAGGGTAGGGAGAAAAGATTGTTCTAAAGCAGAGATGGGGAACCTTTTTTTATTTTTTGCCAAGGGCCATTTGGGTATTTATAACATCATTTATGGGCCATACAAAATTATCAACTTAAAAATTAGCCTGTTATATTTGGTCAAACATTTAATTAACTCACTCCTAATGTCTTGGCTGGGTCCAGACCAAATGACTTGATAGGCTTTATATGGCCCACCGGCTGGACATTCTCCACCCCTGTTCTAAAGGAATGAAGTTATGACAAACAAAATAAAAGTATATGGAGGAAAGCCTAAGGCAGCCAGGAGGAATGCTTGGCAGGGCCATGGCCCCAGAGTGGGAGAGAAGTGCACCTCATGTAGGTAGGAGTTTCATAGGTGCAAAAGTCCAGACGGTAAAATCCTATTGGCAAAAGATCTCACTCTATCCTGGCTGGTATGGCTCGGAGGTTGAGTATTGACCTAGGAACTAGGGGATCACAGTCTGATTCTTAATTAGGGCTCATACTCAGGTTTTGGGTTCCATCCCCAGTGGGAGATGAAGGGGGCCATGCAGGAGGCAGCTGATCAATGATTCTCTCTCATCACTGATGTTTCCATCTCTCTCTTTCTCTCTGAGATCAATAAAAATATATTCAAAAAAAGATAAAAATATCTCATTCTGTCCCCAAAGGTGGTGAATTCTAATCCTTGTTCTATGTAATGAAGCATTTATATCCTCTCAGATCTGGGTGGCAGACATAACCACCCAAAGTATCTTCCTTTACTCACTTGCAAAATAACTCAAGCACTTTTTCTATTAGAATATAAAAGGATTTTTGTTAAGCACAACTGGGTCAACAAAGGCCAAATTTCCATGTAAGGACAGAATAATTTTTACAAATCACTTAGGCATTAATACAACAACAACATGTTTTGATGGCCTAAATAATTAATTCAGATTTTTCTGTTTGCATTGATTGAATTCATTGGGTAAATGCACATTTCTCTTTTTTTTTTTCTGTGCATGTGGACCCATAGCATTAAATCTTTGAACAAATGTTAAGTGATGGAAAATTTTTGTTTATTGTGTAATTCAATAGCCCAGCATTAGAGCTCCTTATTGTAAGATGCAAAGAAAGGAAAATTATGATTTTCTTGGTTGACTGGTACAAATGATGGAATCAATTAGTGTTGTTTCTCAATTATACAGAAGTACGAAGTTGCCATGCAAATATTAATCTGGAGATTTTTTTTAGGGGGAGACAACAGACAAGGAAAAAAGAAGGAAGGTTGTGACAGAAGATTACTTTTCTTGTGACTGGCTTTATCGCTCCAATATCAACTACTTTCTTGAGGCTGAGTGGAGAGAAGGAGAGGCAAGCAGGGGAAGGAAAAGCAAGAACCAATAAGAAAAGCTGTGCAACCGAAGCAGCAATATTTCTAATCATTTATCATTGACACTCCCAAATGAGTGTCTGAGAATTAAATTATCTTGTCATTTCCCGAAGGATTGAGGTCATGAGTAATGGGAAAAGAAACCCAACTCACACCCTCTTCTCTGTGAAATCAACTTGCTATCTAAGCAAGTGAAGTTCATATCATGGCTGGTTCTAATTAAATACAGGATTGCTTCATTACTTCTTAAGCTCCCTGTCATGTATATTGGTTCTCGCTGAAAACATCAGATGAGAATGCCGCCTGGAGTCTCTGCTTTTGAATACAGTTCTGCATAAATACGTGCCATTTCTAAAACACGGGTACTCAGATAAATAATTTTATTTGACAAACAGTGGATTTGTTTTGTACAAGAAAACAAAAGTAACTCATTTCTTTTTCTTTTGGAATTGTGAATATATAAAATTCTTAAATCCTCCATTTCAAGACAAGTGCCAGCATCCATTACCCACTCAGTGAGGCACTAAGCTGATGTTTTATATGGGTTATCTCACTGAACCTTCTCAACATTCAGGTAGTGTTGCTATGCTCATTGATAGCCCCATCTCCAGCTGTTCCTCCTCATGCACCTGGTGCCCAGACACATTACATTTCCTACTCATTGGGATGCATATGCCATTTCCAGGCTCTCTCTGTATGCTATTCCCTCTGTTGCCATTGCACCGGGAATGCCTACTTATTGCCCAACGTATAGCTCAAACTACCTCCTAGGCAGAACTGGTTAGTACTTCCCTTTGCTTTTATAGCAACTTATAAAAGCCTCAGATACCATTATATGGTAATTGTGTTTATATTTTTGTATCCTTAAATGGATTTAAGTCTTTTAAAAATATGGACTATCAATTATTCCCCTTTGTAACTACATGGTCTTAGCATAGGATCTGACCAATAAAAGACACTCAGTAAATGTTTGCTAAATTGTTATATGATTATGGTTAAAGTAATAGATTTATTAATGTCTTTGTATTAGAATTTAGGGTTATCATGTGGAGGGTCAAGTTTTTTGTTTTTGTTTTTGTTTTTTGTTTTCATATTATTCCTGATTACACATGTGCTTAAATATTTTGCTTTATTTCTGAGGGGGGAAAGTGCTTTTTGCTTGTGCACATTAAGGAGGAATCATATACTAGAGACCTAGTGCATGAATTCATGCATGGGTGGGGTCTGTCTGGCCAGCTCCGATAGGGGTCAATTCGGGCTGGGTTGGCAAAGGGGAGGGGCTGCAGGTGGTTGGTCAGCTGGGTTGGCAAAGGGGAGGGGCTGCAGGTGGTTGGACTGATAGGGGCCAGAGTTGGCCAGGGGTGGGGCTCTGGGAAATTGGCCTGGGCAGGGGCCAGTGGGGGGGTCAGAGTGGGAGGAGCTGAGGGCCAATCAGTGCAGGGGCTAATAGAGGGTGGGGCTGGCAGGGAGAGGGGCCATGGGAGTTTGGCTGGCAGGCTCTGCCCCTGATCAGGCCAGTTGGCTGGCTGCAGTGGGCATCATAGTGACTTGTCGTTCTGGTCGTTTCAGTCATTCTGGCTTTCCAGTCGCTGGCTTTTTATATCCTATATAATAAAAGCCTAATATGCTAAGTGTCTAGTCATCTAGTCAGCCATTCACCCAATCGAAGAATAATATGCTAATGATATACTACGGGCACTCCACTGATTGCTATGACATGCACTGACCACCAGGGACAGATGCTCTGGCTGGTAGGTTAGCTTGCTGCTAGGTATGACTGATCAGGACTGAGTAAGATGGGTCAGGCATCCCCTGGAACCCTCCTGTGGTCCCTCCCTAGTTGTCCAACCTCCCATATCCCTCCCAGGCCCCAACTGTGCACTGGTGGGGTCCCAGGGCCTGGTCTCTGCCCTCTTGCAATTGGGATCCTTTGGGGGATGTTGGAGGGCTAGTTTCAGCTCGAGCCCACAGGCCAGGCCAAGGGACCCCAAGATATGTGCTCTTTTTAGGTAGGCAATTAGCCTTTACAACGTCCCTTTCCACAAATATTTGATAAAAATGTCTAGATTTACAGTAACCCATATCAAAATAAGAGGCTGTGCTTTAGCTGGTTTGGCTCAGTGGATAGAGCATTGGCCTGAGACAGAAGGGTCCCAGGTTGATTCTGGTCAAGGGTATGTGCCTGGGCTGTGGGCCCCATCCCCAGTGGGGGGTGTGCAGGAGGCAGCCATCAATGATTCTCTCTCGTCATTGATGTTTCAATCTCTCTCCCTCTCCCTTCCTCTCTAAAATCAATAAAAACAATAAAAAAATATATAACAGGTTATGTAATTTGCTTGAAAAACATGGAATTTGGAACTCAGAAACATGGGTTTGAGTTATAAACTTTTCCACTGATTAGGCTGGTAACATTGGGGAAGTTACTTAACTATTTTTAGCATCCTTTTATTTACAGAAGCATTGTGTAGGTTAAATAGAAGGATTTACGGTATCATTTTTTTTTCTATCCTGACACTGGGTGCACCGAAGTGAATCAAACTGTCTGATCCCCATACTCATAGAGCTCCTGAGGGAGACTCAGACAATAACCAAGGACAGATGAACGAGGCAATGGCGATACGCACTGCAAAGAAAACTGGCATTTGGTGTGTGCTCTCTTAGCAGTGTCCAGGTAGGCCTCTTTCATGAGAGGACGAAACCTTAGTGAAGAGAGGTGTGAGCCAAGCTGGAGAGAAAGAAGAATGCCTGGGGCAGAGAGGTAAGCTATTATCACTCTTGGAATGACTGCTGTGTATGTCCTGCAATGAGGAAGACATGCTGGTAATGACAGTGGTCTCAATGGAAGCCAAGTGTGTACAAAGGTAAGATGCTCCCTGGTGTTTCCTACCTGCCAGCACCCTTCCTGCAGACCCTCTGCTTGGCCTCACTAGGTTGCTTTCATTGAAATTCAAGACATCTGACTTCCCCCAATAATGCTAGATTGCTGAATTGCTAACACAATTGTGTGTTCCCATGCGTACTTAAAAATTTTATTAACTTAGAGCTTTTAACGTTGCTTTCATAGTCTCCTATAAATATTGGCTAAACTGATCACTGCTTTGTAAATATATTGAAAGAAGCAATGGAGGAAAGTAAATGTATAGGCAGCTAACATTAAAATAAACTTTGATAGATAACATTTAGCTGCAAAGAGAAATGGCTCCTTAACTTAGCAGAATAATGCAGTTTCAAATGTGGATAACCTCAGCCTATCTTTAATATTTTATTGGCCCAACTCACCACCTTTCACTCTTCTCCGTTCTAGCAGATAAACAAAGAAACAGAGATTTCCATCAAAGCAGCACTCCACACATTGACATTTATTGATTTCTGTTAGTATTTGAGATGGCTGTCATTTTACTTTTATAAGTGGCATTAATACATTGTGGTTAAATGATGCCTGTGCATTTTTATGATGCATGTGCTCTTGACTATTTTCAAGAAATCTTTTGAGTTTTGGCATTGGCATTTTCCTTGGCCTTTGTTTTCTTTTTTGGGAAATATACCAATAGCACCACACAATTCTGTTTCTCAAGAAACACTCAAGCACAGAAAGGCATGCTTCTATTCTGAGGTGTAGAGGTTACCAAAAGGATCCCTTTGTTATTTTCTTTTTCTAAAATCCAAGAGAACAATGCTTTACATATTCTAAAGCCATAGGACTGCAAAACAAAAAAGAGAGAGATTCTTTTGGCACCTGGGTAAAATTGGTGTGAGCTAATGCAGTGTCATTTTCAAGGCAAGCACTGACCAGTGGTGAAATTTCCTTAAAAACACAGAAAATAAGGTATATAACCATGACAATGTAAACTTCTTATAAAGAAACACTAATTAAACTTGAATACCTGCCTTAAATCCAAGGCTATGTCATTTTAATTTTTTTTTTTGGTGTTAAATGTTCCTTTATGAATGGAAGAGATAGTGTATGGTCATTATAATTATTTTTATGCCTGGGATAAAAACAATTTAATTTTTAAAACAAAAGATAGGTTAACACGATTCAAAATATTGTAAAAAAAAAAGGCTATTTTTTTCTACACCTGCCTCCTATTTGCTATGCTACAGTTGCCCCTACCTATACCGTTCTACAGTTATTAGCATCGTTTTGAAGTTCCATTTTTGCATACGTTAGCAAAACCAAATATACATGCTATTTTCTCTGTCCCCTTCCCACAAAACAATATGTACTCCATTATACACATAGGCTTACACATAGTTAAATTGTTTTGGAAGTACATGTAAATGTATAAATGTGCAGAAAGTGGCAAAAATGCATAGGGAGGTCCCTATATCCTTCATCTAGTTTTTCTATTGGTAACATGTTCAGAGATCGGGTACCATATCAGAACCAGCAAAGTAACATTAGTACAATTGATAAGCATATTCAGATTTAAAGCATTTTACATGTGCTTGTGTAAAATTAGTGAAATCTGAGAACCACTACTCTGTTCTCCATCTCAAAAATTTTATATATATGAAATCATACAATGCATATTTTTTGTGATTGGGTTTTTCACTCAGCATATTCCCCTTGGGATCTGTCTGAATTGCTGCATGGATCAATAGCTAGTTCCTTTTGATTGGTGTGCAGTATTGCACAATAAGTATGTACCATGTTTTGTTTAACCACTTACCTGTTGAAGGGCATTTGGAGTTATTTTCAATTTTTGGCTACAAAACTCTTGTGAACATTTGTGTACAGAGTTTTTTCTTCAGCTAAGTTTTCATTTCTCTGGAATAATACCTGAGAGTAAAACATACTTGAAGGCATGTGCATATTTAGGTTTATGAAACTATTTTCCAGAATGAATGTGCTCTTTTACTCTCTTACCAGGTGCAGTCATTTTGTCTGTTAGCTATTCTGGTAGATCCATAGTAATATTTTATGAGGTTTTAATTTTAATTTCCCTAGTGCTTAGTGATATTAGCATGTGATTTGCCATTTGTATCTTACCTTCAGTGAAATGTCTTTTTATGTCTTTGCCAATTCAATAATTGGGTATTTGTTTTTGTGTTATTTTACTATTGGATATCAAGAGTTCCTGACATACTCTAAATATAAGGAATTTGTCTGATATATAGTTTGCAAATATTTTCTCCTATCTGTTGCTAGTCTATTTATGGGCTTCCTAAGGACTTTCACAGAGTAGAAGTTTTTCATTTGGACTAGATCCAATTTTTCAGTTTTTTTTTTCCTTTTCTTAATTGTGTTTTTGGTGTCAGGTCTAAAACTCTTTTATTCCTATGTCCTGAACATTTTCTTTGATCATTTTTTTTCTAAAAATGTAGTTTTATATTTAAGTCTATAACCCAATTTGTGTTATTTTTTACTTAAAGTGTGAGTTGTAGGTTGACCTTCAAATTTTTGCCTATGCTGTCCAGTTGATCAAGCACCATTTATATAAAAAACTATCTTTCCTTTATTGAATCACTTATATGCCTTATAGATATCAGTTGGCTATATTTGTATGAGGTGATTTCAGGTTCTCTATTCTGTTCATTGTTGATCTCTCTACCAATAACATTGCTTGGATACTGTAACTTTATAGTACTGTAGCTTTACAGTAAGTCTTGAATAGTGAATACTTTATAGTAAGTATTGAATACAGTAACTTTATAGTAAACCATAATCTTGAGAATAGTAATTCTTCTATTTTATTCTTCCCTCTCAAAATTGTTTTGCTATTCAAAATAGCAAAATAGCTATTCTTTTGCTTTTTCACATAAATTTTAGAATCAGCTTGTCTATGTCTACAGAAAACCATGAGATTTTGACAGGGATTGTGTTAAAAATCTATGGATCAATATGGGGAGAATTGCATCTTTACTATGTGGTATCTGCAGTCCACAAATATGTCATGCATCTTTTTTTAAATTTCTTTATTGATTAAGGTATTACATATGTGTCATTATTCCCCCATTACCTTCCCACCCCTCCCATTCATGCCTTTGCCCCCCTATTGTCTGTGTCCATTGGTTAGGCTTATATGCATGCATACAAGTCCTTTGGTTGATGCCTCTTAAATTGTTTAGTTTTCTTTTTGTTCTATCAACCAGCATTTTGTAATTCAGAGCATATGGATTCTGTGCATGTTTTGTTAGATTTATACCTAAGTATTTTACTTTCTTTAGCGTGATTCTTGCACCTACTTTCCCCACTATAATAATATAACATGAGAAACTTAGTATACAGGGTGGGACAAAAGTAGGTTTACATTGTTCATATGGAAAATACAATAGTTAATAAATAATAATATAAGAATAAACTCTGTTTCATATGCTCACAACTATAAACCTAATTTTGCTCTGTAGTGTATGGAGAGATTCCTTATATCTTTCTATAGCTTCATAACATGAGATATGGATAAGCATTACATTTTCATTAAGTAATGGTCTATAGATGGATGCTTGGATTATTTCTAATTTATTGTTGTTGTCATTTAAAATTAATCCTTTATACATGCAAGTATTTGTGGTTTCGTTCTATGTATCTGCATGATACATACCCAGCCGTGACACCATTGAATCAAAGGACATTTGACTTGGATTTTTGATACATTTCAAATACTGTCTTCACCGTTTGTATCCCACCAGGATATATGACAGTGACTCTTTCTCCACAGCCTCCCCACCAAGTTTGATGTACACTTTCTGCCAACAGGCCTGCTAACCCCAGTTCCTCTCTGTGCTGTCAGTAGGCACTGTACTGTTTATTTCAGGGCAGCCTCTTGCAGTTTGCTAGCATTCTCTGAGTTTTGTTGGCATTTTATCCTCTTATCTTTCCATTCTCCTTTTCTTTCACTTTCTGCTCCATATCAGCTCTTATATTTAATTTGGAATCTGAAGATTATATGAGATTATATTTATCCTTTTCCCCTGAAGAAAATAAAGTTTGAGTTTTTTTTCTCCTTGTAGTTTCCTATAATTTTTTAGCATAAACAGAAAAAAATTGCTCATTTGATTTTTAATGTCCACTCAGTAAAGGCAAAGTATGGCAATTCTACAGTTTGCTGCCTCTCTCTCTCTCTCTTTTAATCTTTCCTCCCTCCTTTCCTACCTTTCCCCCCCTCTCTCTAAAATCAGCAAAACATATCCTTGTGTGAGTATTTAAAAAAAATTGCAAAGTACAATTTTATAATTAAAGAAAAACGTACAGACTGTCTTGTTGCCTTTCAAAAACATTATTGGAATTGAATTGTCTTTACCTAGAAGTTCTGTACATACCATGAGACAGGTAGAAATCTTTCTTCTTTAATTTGTGAAAATTACAAGTCATCTCCACAGATAACTGAGAAAATTTTCTGCTGCTTCTGCTTGCTTACAACTTTACTTATTGTATTTTCACAGTGTTCAATAGCTCCTGAAAATATAAGTGTAATATACAAATATTTTCTCTAACAGTTTATTTTATAAAACTATAGTCTTCATATTTCAAGGAAGGAAAGAAAGAAAATGAATGAGACAAGAAACAAGAATTCTTAAAGGAAGGGTGTTTGAGAACAAGGTGAGCAGTTTTCTAAAAGCTGGCACAGAATCTATTTCTGTCTCATTTCTTTTTCAACCTCATGAATATACACTTTCCATACTGTATGCTATCACAGCTGCAATAAAGGACAATAGAGGTGTATTTTTCCATTTTTGTAATATTAAGTGTATTTAAATATTTATGTGAATTATATATCTGTTCCTGTTTTCTGATACTCTAAATACATGTATTGTTTGTCTACTGGTAATCCAGTGCAGGATGAAGCAAACATTTTTGTTTGCTTTAGGATACCAAAGGCTCTTCTACATAAGCCTTATTTATATTTTAGCTAGAGACTCAGTGCACAAAATTCTGCATGGGTAGGGTCCCTAGCGGTTGCCGGCTGCCAACCAGAGCCTCCATTCCCTGGCTACTGGTTGCCAGCTGGGGCCTTCCTTCATTCTGCACTGTCCCCTGGTGGTCAACACACATCATAATGAGCAATCAAACTTCTGGTCAGCTGAACTCCTGAGGGGATACTTTACATATTAGGCATCATATATAATCATATACAATCATATATAATCATATATATATGATTATAAAAGGTCATTTGAAAGATGTTGGGGTTTTCTGAAGAAATTCTGGGTAGTTTCCCTACAAATAACTGGAAAAAAAGTAAAAAAGTCATGCTATAATACTTTGTTAAAATTCAGAGAAAAACTTACATTCATATTAAATATGTATTTTTACTTTGATATGTTTTAAAAATCCAGGCCAATATTTATCTTTGAAATTAAAATACATTTCTCCTTAGAAATCATAAATAAATATCAAAACATGAAAATGTAAGAACCTTAATTTTATGGATTTTCAGTGAATATATTTCAGATATAAATCATGACAGCAATATTTGTTATCTGTAAGATTATATTTTCTAAGATTATAAAAATATTAATTTTTATGTAATCATCTAACTTATCATGCATAAAATCAAGATAATTAAAATTAAAATGTAACAAGAAAGCCTCATTAAATGACAATTCTAAAAAATAAATTTTGAAAATAATTGCAATTAAAAATATAATTTAGTAATCTTATATAACAAGGAGCTAATATGCTAAATAGTCCAGATGTCTAGCTGAATCACCTTCGTGAAGGACCTTCTGGAATGGCCAGTGGGCAGGGGGTGGGGTCACCCGGCCACAAGGCAGCCTGGCTGCAAGGGCTGAGGCCTTTGCATGAATTTCAAGCAGCAGGCCTCTAGTTTAGAAATAAAAGTTAAGTTCAATTGATATGTTTATTTTTTTAATTAATATTTTATGTCTAGTGATATATTTTAAATTGTAAATATTTAAAGTACACCTTGATTTTTCTGAAAAAGACTTCTTTTGGTGGTGGGGAACAATGTTGAAAATTCAAAGAGAAAGTGTCACATTTCTTATACTGAGTGACAAAAAAGAAGAGATCATACTTATTTTTTTAAATCCTATTAACTTTGCTCAGAAGAGCATTTTTTTTTTTTTTGTCTTTTTCTCCTTGTAATGCATTTTCCAGACTAGGACGTTTTTCTTGTTCTGCTGTATTTTACCTTAGGAACCTGCTACCTCTTGCTAACATTTGAATGCCACTTAACTATGACAATGTCCTTTCACAGTAATCTGACTCAATATCTGAAATGACCCTGTGAAGGAGATGCTGCTGTCTTATAGAGAAACCTGTCTTACCTGGTTAGGTTGTTCAGTAGAACCTGATTACAAATCCTGGATGTGAGACTCTGGATCTTACAATATTTACAGCACACTAAGTTAAAGAAAATCCTGAGAATCATGCCAAAGAAATCACCTGTGTTTGCTCATTGGTTGACAGGAAAGGGGAGAGGCAGGTTATAGGAGACAATATGTGTTAGGTTGCTTTGGGAAACCAATAAGTCATTACTCCAGTTGACTAACATACAAAAAGGTAAGGTAATTTATAACTACTGAATGTCTTTGAACAGAGAAAGAAGAAAACCAGTATTTATGGAATATTTAGAATGTACTGGTCTCTGTGAAAAATGCTCATAAATATAAGTGCATTGAAGATATCAGTGCCTTTTCTGTCTGTACTTTCTTCTTTGGAAATGGTCCTTCCTCTCCTCTCAGATCATCTGTCCTTATTCCCTTTCTTTTAGTGGCAAAAACATTATACTTATTACTAGAGGCCAGGTGCACAGATTCGTGCACTGGTGGGGTCTCTCAGCTGGCCTCAGGGATTGGACTGAAAAATGGCAATCCAACACCCCCCAAGGTATGTAATAGTGCACAAGGTGGCAGGCAGCTGGGGAGGAGCCTGAGTCTGGGTGAGGTGCTGCACTCATCCCAGCCCCACTGCTCCTGCCACCTCTACCATTTGGTAGGCTCGCTGCTGCTCCACTGCAATCTCAGCACACCAATTCTAGGGTGATACTGCCACACTCATGACTGAGAAGTGGCCACAGGCTTACACCCAGTTAGTCTCAATACAGGACCCAATCTTAGTTCAGGTTTGGATGGGAGAGGGGCACGCAAGGGGAGTGTCCATGGGAGAGGCTCTCATTGCCACAGATGTGCTCACCAGCTATGAGCCTGGCATCTGGAGCCCGTTGGTCAGCTGAGCAGTGCTCCCACTGTGGGAGCGCATGACCACCAGGGGGAAGCTTCCGCATTGAATGTCTGCCCCCTGATGGTCAGTGTGTGTCATAGCTACCAGTCAAACAGTTGAATAGGCACTTTACATATTAGGCTTATATATATATATATAGATTGTAGAAGTAGCAACCATTTTATGAGCTGACCCAAATTTTGATCACTCTTGATTCATTCAAGGGGTGGATATCAAATTGAGAAAATGAATCTCTTCCTATTTTGAATTTGAAACTAAGAGAGAGTCCAATAGTAAAACAGCAAAGCTTGAGAAATATACAAAACCATGTTTTCTGCCAGGAGGATGAGGAAAAATGTATAAGCTTCATATGAAAAGAGAATATATTTATCAAGAAAGTGTGGAAAGGGATATATAGCTGACACCTATTCAAGGTGTTTTGATAATGTTCAAATCCCCTAGCTTTACTTGTTTTTTTAGGCTCAGATAAATTCATATCTTTGGACCATCAACATGTTCTAGGATATTTAAAGTAATTTTCTAAATTTTATTTAAACTAATTTGTGTTTCTGCCACTTACAAACAAAAGAATCAGCTAATACAATGGTTGCTTTTAGAAAATAATTTTGGCAATATTACATGAGCCATATTAGAGAAATTAGAAGCTGAAAATAAGGATATCAATTAGAATTCAAGAGTAAGTAGTTTAGGAAAGTGATAATAAGGATCTGAACTAAGGGGTTGCTGGGAATGATAAGAAGAGGAAGTAAGAAAGGAAGTTAGCTAAAAAGTGGATTAGCATTGAATAAGTAAAATAACTTAATAAAGATAAAGGTGTATGCAAATATCTCTATATAGTACAGCCTCTTAGTCAGTTTAGGCTGCTAAAACAGAATACCATAGACTTGGTAACTTAAACAAAATAATTTTATTTCTCACATTTCTGGGGCCTGAAGAATCTGGGTTCAAGGCAGCAGCAGATTCAGTGTCTGGTAAGAACACTCTTCCTTTTTTTCCTGCAGCCATTTCCTTGTTATATCTTCACAAGCTTTCACAAGCTGCGGGGGCTGGGGGGGGAGGTAGAGAAGTAGAGAAGGAGAGAGAGAGAGAGAGAGAGAGAGAGAGAGAGAGAGAGAGAGAGAGAGACAGATTATCTCTCTTCTGTCTTTACTTATAAAGGCACTAATCTCATTCATGAGGGATTCACCCTCATGGCCTAATTACTTCCCTAAGGCTTCACCTTCAAATTCATCACCTTGGGAATTTAGGCTTCAACTATGACTTTTGGGTAGACACAGACATTTAATCCATGGCAACAAATATGTGGGTTCATATGTACAACCCCACACATGTACTCTCACACATTACCCTTTTAAAATTCTTGGTAAATGGAAGCAGCAGAAGAAAATGACAAAAGCTCAAATGGGTTAAAGGTAAAAAATAGAGGTAGGATATTTTAATGGGAGAAAAGATTCTGGTAGGCAGGAAAGTGTCAACAGGGGAGAGAGTGATCATTTGAGCACGTGCTGGAACAGGACCCTGAAGGATATGGGAGATGAAAGGATAGACAAAATGTTAAACTTCATAAGGAAGAGGAATTATTTATAGCATTTTAGTTTCTCCCTTTAACCTTGGATTCCAAAAAGCCTTCAGAGAAATGGATTCTAACTGGCTCAGGCCCCTGCTGACAACTGTTTTGCCACCAAGTTTTGAAACCCAGTTTTCCAGCCTGGAACCCTTGAGAGGTCTGGGGTAAAGCTAGAGGACTTTGGGTAAGGTTCCCTTGCATCCTCATGTAACTGGGGGCTCCCCTTAATAAGCTAAGGGGTAAGTGAAGAATCTTAACTTACTTCTCTCTCCATTAGACATGGGACATGGGTTTCATCTTAACCTCATACATAGGACCTGTTTGTGAGGTCCAGAATCTCTAAGGAAGTGAATTTGAGGCACAGGCTCTTATGGATAAAGACTCCAGGATTTCCAAACCCCTAAAAATCCTATTAATTATAGAGGATATCCACCCACCTCTTAATGATCCTAAAAGCTCTGATTCTACACCTACTGCCGGCTGGGGCTGACCGGCAACTCCTGAATGACAGATGAACAAATTACTCCAACACAGTTTCACTATGGGGGAGGGGGCTAAGGGGCTTGCCCAGCTGAAGAAACTAGGCAGCCTTGATTGCCTGCATTGTTAGGCTTTTATTGGAATTTTTCTCTTCAGATATAATCAGTAGGGTGAGTAATCTTGCGAGGACACATGTGTTTACATTGTCCTCTAGACAAGGGCACCCAGGGATTAACCATAAGGATTCCAGTAAACACCCGGGGATCTGCACCTGCACAGGCTTGTTTGGAAAGGTCAAGGAATAATTAGGGGCACCACCTTCGGCACTCCCCCAAGTCTCTCCTAATTTGGAATTCCAATAAACAGGGCAGGTGGCCTTCCACACACTTCCCTTTTCTCAGAATGTTCTCCTTAACAACTTTCCAACCAAGTCTCTTGGGCTCCCCAACAGCCTACAACTTCCAGCATGCTAGGAGAACAAATATGTCTAGGAACCCACTCCACTATATCCCACCCCAAGATCTGAAAGGTTTTTGTATCTATCTCCCTAAAACCGAGACTGGAGGAAGACTCCTGCTCTCCCTTAGCTCTGTTCTCCACTCTCTCCTTCCCTCTTGGCAGCCTTTGTTGGCTGATTTATTCCAGATTCCTTGTCTGCTAAATCAGCAAACCTGCGTGAGCCTCAAGCCATCCAGTAGAAGTCCCCTGCGGTGGCTACTTAGCCTCATGTTTCCTAACCTATGGAGTTTATGAAAGACCAGAAACTTATTCATGAAGTCAACAGAGTTAAAATAAAGGAGGGTGTGGATACAGAAAAATGTTAAGGTGCAGAAGAGGAAAGATGAGGAAGCTTACATGATTTCTACCCTTTTCCGTAGAGTAGAATTTATGGCAGTTTGTTTTAAGTTAAAAGGACAGAGTAGTGCCATAAGGCTCAAGAGACGTAAAAAGGTTTGGAATGACAGTTGAATGAAATTATAAGGGAGTCAACATACTGATGCAATTCTGCAAAATAGTAGGTAAAAACCCAAAATCGATGAGTACAATGTCTTCGGGAAAAGTTTCTTCATTAGAAGGGTGGAACAGTCTAGTAGTGGAGGCAGAGAAAAAAAGTTATGAATTGTACCCTGAGCTGGATAACTTTCATGGGATAATGGCAGAAGATCAAACATGCAGGAATTCCAGAGGTGGTAGGGACATCTTTCAATGTTTTGACTATCACACAAGGATTTAGTCTGAGTTTACAGTCCTGAAGATATAAGTTTTGGGTTGTTGAATGGCTTTAACAGGGAGGTTGAAATGTTGAAGAATAATAAAGATAAAAGTCACTGTGGAAGGTAAAAAATTGTGAAGCTAAAATTTTAAGAGGTTCTTTTTACAGTAGTGAGTAAAATAAAAATAAAATTTCTATATAATGTCTAGTAGCAGTACCACCAACCATCACCACCATCACCACCAACACAAACAAGAGTATAACCTGTTTGCCACAGGTGTAAAAATTACAGAAGAATTTAACAGTACCTTGGAGGTTGGAGAATGAATTAGATAAAAAAATTAGTAGATTATTTAAATTACAACAATTTCAAAAGAGAAGTCATTGAATGATGGTTGCAAAAATATTTCAGGTGTAAAGTGAGTTGCATAGGAGTCTATTTGTGAGAAACGCTATGTTGTCCAGTTTCAAATAAGGTAAAAAAGTAGATTTAGAACAGAGTTCAGGAGTATCTTGGGGCAGAAGAGAAGGCTATGCAAGAGGCAATTAGGGAGGAATTAACCTAAGGAGGAATTAAGCCAGCAATAAGAGAAGACAGGACATAGTAGCACAAAATAATTTAGAAGGTGCTTTGAGGGGACATGAAAACAAGAGAGGAGGAAAAAATTAAATGCTGTTCATGTGAAAGAAGCAGTAGTGTGGCTCAGTGGTTGTGCATCAATCTATGAACCAGCAGGTCATGGTTTGATTCCAGGTCAGGGCACATGCCTTGGGTTTTGGGCTCTATCCCCAGTATGGGGTAAGCAGGAAGCAGCAGATCAATAATTCTTTCTCATTATTAATGTTTCTATCTCTCTCTCTCCCTTCCCCTGAAATCAATAATAAAAATCCTATGTAATAGAAGAGTAATATGCTAATTGACCATCACTCTGTGACACCCACAGCCAATCAGAAGGGAATATGCAAATTAGTGGGCAAAGATGGAGGCAGCCATAGAATCAGCTGGAGCAGGCAGGAGGCTTGGGTCCCCTTCATCACCAGGGGCAACCTAAGCCTCTTGCCCATCCTGTCTGGCGCTGAAGGATGGGTCTGTGGGCAGTGGCAGTGCAACTGGCCTGAGTGCACGGGTGACTTGGGTTGCCCAGGCCAGCCGCTGAAAAAGGGGCCTGCAAACCACCCTCAGTCCCTCACCCAGGCTGGCCACACCCCCATGGGGTGAGGGTCCCCGCTGGGAGGCATAGCCAGCCTGCAAACAGCCATCAGATCTCACTAGGCTGGCCAGGCACCCCAGCAGGGACCCCCCCCCCCCCTTGAAAGGGGTGTGGCCAGCCTGAAAACTACCACAGACCCCTCGCCCAGGCCACCCTATCCCCTAAGGGAACCTCCACCCTGATCCAGGACATCCTTCAGGGCAAACCAGCCAGCCCCCTCCCATGCACCAGGCCTCTATCTATACTAATAAAAGGGTAATATGCTAATTAGATTGGGAGACCTTCCAGGAGACCTTCTGGACATTCTTCTGGATAAAGCCATGATGGTGGGGATGAGGTAGAGGTGGTTAGGGGTCAAGAGGGGAGAGCAATTGTGGGTTATCAGGCCAGGATGGGACAGCAGTTGTGGGTGATCAGGCCAGTGGGGAGGGCTGTTGGGGGTGATCAGGCCAGTGGGGAGGAGAGGGCAGTTGGAAGTGAGCAGGCAGGCAGGGGGGGTCAGTTGGGGGCAATCAGGCCATCAGTGGGGTTAAGTTGGGGGCAATCAGTTTGGCAGGGGGGGCAGTTGGGGGCAAGCTGGCTGGTGTTGGGGGCAGTTGGGGTGAACAGGCTGGAAGGCAGGTGTGCGGTTAGGAGCCAGCAGGAGAGGGTGAGTGCCAGGCTGAGGAACAGCTCCCCCCCTCCCCAAGCACAAATTTTGTGCAGTGGGCCACTAGTATATTAATACAAAAAAGAAATTTGTTTCCCCTTCTTCTACCTCAAGAGGATTTAGTGAAACATCTATAAGAATTTTGCCAGACATAAAGGCAAGGGAAATAATTTAATTTAACTTTATGTAACATTTCAGTGGTTGAAGGAACAATTATTTTTATAATGCTTATCCATACAATGACTAGCGCTATGCCTGATAGGTATTTAATTCAGATTGAAAAATAAATATCTTTAAAAAATAAATAGCAGTTTGAAAACTTACTTAGGATTACTTTCTTTCTTTAAAGTCTTTTTACGTTTTGAGAGATTTTATATTTTAAAAGCAATGTTAAGCTGGGTATACATAAAGAGAATATGCAGGGGAGCAGTTAAGCATCAATCAGGCTGGCAGGAGAGTGGTTAGGGGGTGATCAGGCTGGCAGGCAGAAGCAGTTAGGGGCAATCAGGAAGGCAGGTAGGTGAGCAGTTGGGAGCCAGCAGTCCTGGATTGTGAGAGGGGTGTCCGACTTCCCATTTAGACCTGACCCTACCTGGATCGGGCCTAAACGGGCAGTTGGTCATCCCTTAAGCCAGCGGTTCTCAACCTTTTTTAAAATGATGTGACCTTTTAATACAGTTCCTCATGTTGTGGCGACCCCCAATCATAGAATTATTTTCGTTGCTACTTCATAACTGTAATTTTGCTACTGTTAATGAATCATAATGTAAATATCTGTGTTTTCTGATGGTCTTAGGCTCTACAGCAGTGGTTCTCAACTTGTGGGTCACGACCCACAGGTTGAAAACTGCTAGCAAGGTTGCCTAAGACCATCGGAAAACATATATTTACATTATGATTCATTAACAGTAGCAAAATTACAGTTATGGAGTAGCAATGAAAATAATTTTAAGATTGGGGGTTGCCACAACATGAGGAACTGTATTAAAAGGTCACAGCATTAAAAAAGGTTGAGAACCACTGCCTTAAGGGGTCTCAGATTGGAGAGGGAGCAGGCTGGGTTGAAGGACACTCCCCAATCCCCCTTGCACCCTGGTGCACAAATTTCATGCACCGGGCCTCTAGTTTAAAAATATATGTAAAGCTTTGGCTGGTTTGGCTAGTGGATAGAATATTGGCCCATGGACTGAACGGTCCTGGGTTCGATTCCCAGAATGGTGTAGGAGGCAGCCAATCAATGATTCTCTTTCATCATTGATGTTTCTCTTTCTCTTTCCCTCTCACTTCCTTTCTGAAATCAATAAAAAATATATTTAAAATAAATAAAAAACATATGTAAAGGAGGAGACATGTCCTTCATATGACCAAGGGATGTTAAGATTTTTGATCAGTAAAAACAATTTAATTGGAGGTAACATCAGCATTATGGTCATATAAAATATCCCTTGTTTTGGTCTCTCCTTTAACAATCTCATTTTTGCATCCGTTCTTGAACAAAGGCACCTTGGAATCTCACCCACCTGTGCACCAGGTACTAGGCAGATAGACTCCAGCACAGGGTGTGAAACCAGCAGAAACCTGTGACCTGGCTCTGCCCCACTCAGCTGCAGAGTGGGAGCAACTTATGGGAAGATACCCATAAGTGAGAGTCTTTGTAGAAGTCTACATTTCCAGAGGAGACATTTCAGCATTCTATTGGGAAAAAGAAATCTGTGTGTGTGTGTGTGTGTGTGTGTGTGTGTGTGTATGTATGTGTGTTTGAACACATTGGAGTGCATTAAAGGAACTGTGTTAGCATCACCTCTCCCCCAAGGGGGCACAGATTAGAACTAGAAGAAGCTGGTGATCTTCCATGAGGAAAGGGGGAGCAATAATGAGTGCCTCCTTCCCCAGCTGTGTGGGATGCTGCTGAAGAAATCCATTTTTCTCCTAAAGCACTCAGAAAACAAAAGCAGGACCTCCATTACTATGGGGAGGGAGAGATTGTGAAACAGGCACACAAGACTATCAGAAGCTATTTTAGGGATGCATTTCCTGTTGACTGCTGTCTAGAATCTGGTGGGAAGTCTGCCCAGGAACTTCTGGGAAAACCTCAGTTGAGGTTATCTTCATCTGGCTCATAGTCACCCCTAATACCCAGAGTGCCTAATCAACACCTCCCCCATTCTATGGTCAGCTCCTTGTGTATATTTCTGAGGGTGTCAGTAAGAGTGATCTCAAGTAGGCAGGGAATATATACAGAAACAGGCCTGGGTCTTTAAGCAAGGAAGAAACCAAAATCTTGAGCTGTATGTAGCTCACTTTTGGGAAAAAGAGAGAGGTTTTCATCAGCCAGCTTGGTGCATTATAAAATTGAGAGATGGCACATACAAGCTTAAGAGTTCTGCCACCAGAGGGGAAAGACACATGAAACAGGTTTATCCATACAAGGCTGGAGTAAGCCATAGGATATGGAGTAGGACCAATGAAAAGTAACTCTTATATGAAGGTGGCTAATAAAAATTAGAAGAGGTGACTGCTACTTCAAATGGGAGCACAGCAACACAAAACTCATAGGAACATAAGTAATCAAGGAAATATGACATCACCAAAGATCATAATAATCCTTTAGCAACCAAACCCAATGACATGGTAATCTGCAATTTACCTGATAAAGAACTCAAAATAATTGTTTTGAGGAAACTCAATAAGCTATAAAAAAATAGAGTACAATAATTAAATTAAATGAGAAGAACAATAAAAGAACAAAATGAGATGTTTATCTCTCTATGAAAAGATAGAAGAAATAAGAAGAACCAAATAGAAATTCTGGAACTGAATAATTTAATGAATAAAATGAAGAATTCAATAGAGAGCATCAATAGCAGAAGAGAAAACTAGTGAATTAGAAGATAGGAACATTTAAAATACAGAGGAGAACAACAACAAAAAAGAATAAGTGAAAAAGAGTGAAGAAAATAAATATGATCTGTGAGAAATCATCAAGAGAACCAACATCAGAATCATTGAAATTCCAGAAGAAGAAGAACAGAAATAAGGGGTAGAGATTTTAATTAGAGAAATAATGGCAACAGAATATAGCATCTAAATAAAGGGCCCACACTTGGAAAACAAGTTTTATTTCACTGACCTGGGTAGTTTGGGCAAAAAGAGGCAGTCTGTACAATTCAGTCAAAGTTTGCAAACCCTATGAAATAAATCTAAGAAAAAATAATGTTTAAACAACTTGCAAGTACCATGCATTTATTTTGTTCTCATTGTTGAGAAGATAATGGTAAAAGTGAAATTTGTGGCAAAATTGAGAACCTTTGACAAAAAGAATAGCCTCAACTTTAGCCTGATGATTGCCATATGAGTTAATAAACTTAATATTATCAGGTATTTCACATTTTAAACAAAAGCTGGACATTGAAATTGGTTTGTAACATCTATTTTTATAATTGCTACATAATTCAAAATCTGGAAATGAAATCATTCTGTGAGCAAAATATTGTACAGTCTGCAAAATGGAACATGCCAGCTAATTTACCAAACTTATATATTTGATGACCCTGGCTTCTAACCTAGCTCCATTGCTTCAGTGTGATCCCCATCCTTAAATAGTGCCCACTTCTAGTGTGATTCAAGAGATAATAATAATAAGCAATTATTTATAAAATGCTTATTATATGCCAGGCACTGTGTTAAAAGTGAAGTACCTCATTACATCTAATCTTCACAACTACACTAGTATCATCAAGCTTGCTTCAATGAGAAAACTGAAGATTGCAATTAAGTAATGTACCCAGGTTATTCAGTCTAGAAAAGGAAGCTAGGTAATGCACTGAGCACAGCAAGGACCAAACTCAGTAATAGCAATCTTATGATTATTTGCAGCTGAGTAGCCCTGAATCTGTGAATATTAAATATCTTTTCCCAGAATGGCTCAGGTGGTTAGTACTAGATAACAATAACATATTTCTTACTCTCCAAAATGGATCTTTCTCATCAAGCAATATTACCTGAATGTTAAAGTGCCTTGTCTTAGTTCTGTCATCTTTAGCAAGTTTTATCAAAAGCAATAGGCATTTCTTTTTGTCTCCCTCCATCTTTACCTGATTCATTTGTTAGCAGTGCATGAAGCAATTTTCTCAAAGTGTCTGGGAGAAATTCTTCAGTCACATGCTTCTCAGGAGATCCTTTATTTTAAAAATTTTATGAGCATGAATTGCTTTTCTTCTGTATTTCTTAAATCATCTGCTGATACATCAAAAAGAACCTCGTTAGGTGTAGTTCTTTCTTGTACTTCAAAGATTGAAGAAGAAAATATTGGTTTACTCACATTTTTTCCCCAACACTTTACAAATATTAGAAAACATTGAGACTTTATCTCTAGAGATGCATAACTCCTTTACCAGAGAATAGGTACCCAAATTTCAAAGTCTCTCAGTAATAAAATGCCAAAAATCATGATTTTTCTTAGAGTTAAATGCATCTACTTTAGTCTTTTTTCTCTTGAATGTTTCCCACTTATAAACAATAAGAGATAATTTCTAAAATTTTGTATCTTCACAATTGTCTCTTCACATTGTGCATTTTAAGAGATGTGATTTAACATTTCTTTATGATAAAGGCATAAATAGTAGTGTTCACACCGACTCTCTGGTCTTTTAAATTGGTTGTTCTAGAGACCATATGTGAAAATCAAATACAATGAGGTAAAAATAAACTCTATGCTATGTTATCACACAATGCATGAGTGTGAGATTTCATGTCATTCATTTCACCAGTGTTTAATCATTTAGGTCACATTCCCCTAAAACGTACCCAAGTTTATCAATGTACACCTTTAAATGAGGTGCTGAAGTGGTCACCATGTTCCACATGTACTCTGAGCAGCAGAGCCTGCTGAGACTGTCAGTTCCTGTGATCAAACCATATGTTTCAGTAATCATATTCTGAGAAGGGCACTTCTATTCGGCAGTTATATTATTTGATATATTCATATTAAATTCAAGGTCAGAGATTTCTTTTTTATTTCTTTATTATTTTTTAAATTTTTATTCTGGAAAGTATTACATATGTTCCTTTCTATACCCATTGACCTCTTCTAGCCCACCTGCACCCCCTACCCCAGGCCTTCACCACCCTATTGTCTGTGTCCATGGGGTATGCATATATGCATTCAAGGTCTGCATCTTCCCACCCACCTTCACCTTCCTTTTGAGATTCTTATCCTTTTTTTAAATAATAAGCTATGATTGACCATAATTTTGTTTGCATATGATTCAGCTGCTGGAAAAATTTAAGTTTAAATACAGGTGCCTGTGTTTGGCTTCTTCTCTGCTTTTTATTTTCCACTTATTTCATTTGTGTCTTTTATGAAAAGTGATTGTATGAGAGTAAAGTAATTCATGAAACATTTAGAGAAGGGCTCCAGAGGTCAACCTTAATTGGTTCATTCATAGATAAATTATACATGTCTAGAAACTAATTCATTTAAATGATAAATTAATTAACCAATAATTTAACTCAATTTTAATAAAAATAAATTACCACTAGTTTGAGCCATTGGTATAAACATAAAGAGACAAGATTTTTCCTTAGTGCCCCTCCTTCAGAGAACTTACCAACAACTAGAAACAAAAAAAAACATAAGCACTAAGTAATAGGACAGTGTGAAAGTAACATCCATCCATCCATTCCTCCATCCATTTGTCAATCATATTCTGAGAGCTCTAAGGACACACTAGAATTATTTTTTTTTACTATCTTCTCATGTATCTTTGAATTCAGTTTATTAAAGTGATATTTGTTTTAATTTTCTAGTGTGAAGACTATTCTTATTGTTAAAGAATTTGAAAAAAAAAGGGAGGGGGAGGGGAATTGAGTGATTCCTTCAGTGTTTTAGAATTATTTCCCAGTGTTTGGGCATTTCCTAGTTTGATTCAATTTGGTCAGAGAACACAGTCTTTCTTTAAAATTTGCTGAAGTTTGTTTTCTGGCAAGCATATGATCTATCTCAATTTATGTTCCTTAGACATTTGAGAAGAACTTGAATTCTGCTATTGCTGGGAGGAGTGTTCTATAAATGTTAATTGGATCTTGTTTGATAGTGTTGAGTTCTACATTCTCACCAATTGCTTCTAGTTAACCTATAAATTGTTGAGAGAAAGGTGCTGAAGTCTTCAACTATAATTCTGAATTTGTCTACTTCTTTTTCCCATTCTATTTGTTTTTGCTTCACATATTTTAAGTTCTGTTGATTGGTGCATGCAGGAAGCCACCATTTTCCCAAAACTGTCACAGGAGTGCACCAAGGAACTTAGAAGGCCGATGGATCTTAGGTGTTAGCAGGGCTCTATTGAGATAGTGGTGGCTTGAAGCAATTTCCTGATCAAATATCCTCAAAGTAAATGATTACTGAGCCTTAGTGATCTTTACTGATCTTTATTGACCTTAGAGATGGTCTATCTGCTACCGTTTGCTGGGCTTTACTGAGGGCAAGATGTGTATCTAAAATTGAATGTTGGGGAAGATGGCGCCCGGCAGGAAGGTAGGGAGGGAGAGCGTGTGAGAGAATGAGGGAACCATAAGGAGAGTGTAGATGTGTGTGGTGTGTGTGTGTGTGTATGAGCTAGGGACAGTTAGATTCTGCAGATCCTCCAAGAAGCTGCCAAACTGGGCAATCTTAGATGGCAGAGCCCCACACACAAAGTGGACACTTCTGGGCAGCCAGTGAGGGCACAGAGACCAAGCCATCTTGAGAAATAGAGCTACTTGAGACTAAGATCTTGGACTCAGCACCACCCAGTTGCATCTCAGACACAAACCAGGACCCTGCAGCCACTGGGGACAGAGAACTGTGACCACAACTTCAGAGCAACAGACAACAAGAATCCAGACTTCCTGGCTGCAGATTTCTGTGAGTCAAAGAGCCTATCCCCCTCCCCTCAGGATCACAGATAGCGCCATAGTAACTGATAGACCAGCCCCTCGCTTGGGCTGCAGCACCCCTATGGGAATTTGAGTTTGGGAGCTCACATGGACTGCAGCGCTGCTATGGGAATTTGAGCCTGCACAGGCACAGAGACTGGAATCTGCTCCCTGCAATGCAATCGGGCAACCAAATATGCAGGGCAGCAGTGCTACCTGACTTTAATTCTGGGCAAGCGCACACAGAAGTCTGTTTTTCACAGTGTACATGGAAGTCTGCTTTCCGCAGTGCAGGCATGCCACAGTGCTACTGTGTAACCCAGTCCCTCATGGTGACTGAGAACCAGATTCTCCTGGCAAGAGGCAGCACTGAGCACCACTGATTTGATTATCTTTCTTACTGTCTGTACCTGGAATCCCTGACTCACAGTGCATTCACACTAAGAGCCAGTGACTACAATTCTTGGTGCATGTGTACACGGGGACCCCGATTCTCAGCAAGAAGCCACATGAGGCAACAGAGACTCTCATACTTGATTCTTGGTGCAGACATAGGGAAACTATGATTTCTGGCATGCATTAGGAGAGTCATTTTTGGTACATGCCAACAGCACAGTGCAGGTGGGGTCCATGATTCTAGGGGCGCACACGAGACCATACTGAATGCTGGTAACATTGACCCTGGGTACGCCTGGTTCCCACCAACCCAGAGCAGCCACACATCCCAGTGTCAGAGCATTTCAGTAACACCCGGGTGGTGCGAAGCTCCCATGGCACATGGCCCAGGTCCACACAACTCAAAGTTTGGACCTTCTGGTGATAGTCAGAATAGGGAGATGACACAATCCCCAGAGGAAGGAAAATGAGGAGTTGCCAAAAAAGGAAATTAGTGGAGTTGAAACATGCAATGTGACCGAAAAAGAATTCAGAGTAATGGTTATGGAATTCATACATCAGATGGCTGGAAAATCAACAACCTATGCAAGAATTAGGAAGAAATGAAAAGTGATATAACTATAATAAAAAACATCATGGAAAGTTTCAACAGTAGACTAGAAGATTTAATTAGTGAGTTAGAAGATCAGATACAGAAACAAGCCCAATCCAAACAGCAACTGGATAAAAAAAATTAAAATCAGGAGGAAAGTATAAGGGAGCTTTGGGACAACATGAAACAAAGTAACATATGTATAATAGGGCTGCCCGGACAAGAAGAGCAGCAGGGATTAGAAAATCTATTTGAAGAAATAATGACAGAAAACTTCCTGGATAGGAGGAAGAAAAAAGTTACACAAGTACAGAGAGTCACAAGCAGAATCAATCCCAAAAGACCCACATCAAGACACATCATAATTTCAATGGCAAATATTAACAACAAAAAGATAATTTTAAAGGCAGCAAGAGAGAGACAGAGGGTTACCTAAAAAGGATCCCCCATCAGATTATCAAATGATTTCTCAACAGAAACACAATCAAGCTAGAAGGAAATGGAAGGAGGTATACAAAGTATTGCAAAGCAAAGGACTGAATTCAAGAATACCCTATCCAGCAAGACTATCAATTAAAATTGAAGGAGAAAGCAGGAGCTTTGCAGACACAAAAAAGGTTAAGGGAGTTTATTACCACCAAACCAGCAATGCAAGAAATGCTAAAGGGAATACTGTAAAAAGAAGAAATAAAATGGTAAGAAGGAACACAGACACAAAAATAGATATGACTACAAACAAGTACCTTTTAGTAATAACTTTAAACATAAATGGATTAAATGCTCCAATCAAAAGACATCAAGAGACTGAATGGATAAAAAAAACATAACCCATATATATGCTGTCTATAAGAGACCCACTTCAAAACAAGGGACGCACACTGATTGAAAGTGAAGGGATGGAAAAATATCTTTTAGGCAAGGCAAATGGAAATGGAAAAAAAAGCTATGGTAGCAATATGTATATCTGACAAAATAGACCTCAAAGTGAAGGCCATAACAAGAGATAAAGAAGGCCACTTCATAATACTAAAGACATCTATACAACAACAGGATATAACCCTGATAAACATATATGCACCCAATGCAGGAGCATCCAAATTCATAACAAAACTCCTGGAAGATATCAAGGGAGAGACTGACAACAATACAATCATAATAGGGGACTTTAATACACCACTGACATCACTGGATAAATCCTCTACAGAAAAATCAACAAAGAAACAGCAATCATAAATGACTCAGTAGATCAGATTGACTTAACTGACATCTTCAGAACATTGCATCCCAAAGCCACTGAATATACGTTCTTCTCAAATGCAGATGGGACATTTTCAAAAACAAGACCACATATTCGGTCACAAGCAAAGTCTCCCCAAATTCAAGAAGACTGAAATCATACCAAGCGTCTTCTCAGACTACAATGCCATAAAATTATAAATAAATTACAATAAAAACAATCCAAAAATCTCAAACACTTGGAAGCTGAATAGCATGCTATTAAATAATTACTGGATTACCAATGAGATCAAAGAAGAAATTAAAAGCATCCTAGAAACTAATGAGAACAAAAACACAACAATCCAAAAATCTATGGGACACAATAAAAGCAGTCCTAAGAGGGAAGATCATAGCTCTACAGGCCTACTTCAAAAAACAAGAATTAGAAGAGAGCAACAGAAAAGCCCAGAGAAAGCAGAAGGAAGGGGATAATAAAGATCAAAGCAGAAATAAGTGAGAGATAAAAAAAAAACAATACAAAAGATCAATGAAACCAAGAGCTGGTTCTTTGAAATGATAAACAAGATTGACAAATCTCTCAATAGGCTCATCAAGAAGCAAAGAGAGAGGACTCCAATAAACAAAATCAGAAATGAGAGAGGCAAAATCACAATGGACCCCACAGAAATACAAAGGATCACTAAAAAATACTATGAACAACTGTACTCCAACAAACTAGACAATCTGGAGAAAATGAACATATTCATAGAAAAACACAACCTTCTAAAATTCAATCAGGAAGATTCTAAAATTATTAGTAGGCTGATAACTATGGATGAAATTGAAGCAGTCATCAAAAAGCTCCTAGCAGCCGAAACCAGTTTGGCTCAGTGGATAAAACATCAGCCTGGTGACTGAAAGGTCCCAGGTTCAATTTCAGTCAAGGGCATGTATCTTGGTTGTGGACACATCCCCAGTAGGGGGTGTGGAGGAGGTGGCTGATTGATGTCTCTCTCTCATCGATGTTTCTAACTCTCTATCCCTCT